>OW386288.2:184208165-184908265 GCA_936432065.2 Rutpela maculata | reverse complement strand
CTGCGCTGTTATGTAATTCTGGGTACTGGGGGTCCAAGTTATTAAGACTGATTGCGTTTCCTGGTTTACTTGTACACATTTAATTTTTTAAACAGTTTTATCCACTGAATAAACCATTGTTTTATTGTTGTTTTACCTGTTTGTTTTATTTATGCACTTATCACCTGGAATTAACTATCTTCACTGATAACTATCCTGGTAGCGTGTCTCAATGCTTCTAATTCTGAAACTGGCGCCCGAGTGTAAACTTTCCGTTATATACTTAGAGGCGTCATATGTGACAGCTTGCGCGTCACAAGTTAAAATCAGTGTAAAAGAATTAAGAACGCAAAATAATATTTACCTGATGAAGGACTTGAATCCGAGTCAGTCTTTTCTTGTCTCTTCTTAACCCTAACCGCATCCTTCTCCTTCTTAACTTCCTTATCTTTGGCTTCAATTTGATCCAAAGTGACTCCATATACCTGTACTTGCATTTCGGTCAAATAAAACGCATTGGTTTTTTTTTCAAACGTTTCCAAAACTTTCTTCTTGTGTGGATCCGTTTCTATATGGCCTAATATATTCCTATTGTTAAGAAACACATTGCACAGGATGCATTTAAAGGTGGAAGAAAGCTCAGGCCTGAAAAACACCTGGTGCGCCTGATAATTCAATTCTAGGTTAAGCCAAGTGTCATGATACTTTCTAAGGGCACTTAGGTTTGCGGGGTTGGCAGCAAATCGCAAGTGTCGCTGCCCCATCGAGTGATCCATGAGGGGCATTTTAGACACCTTGGATCTGGTCACTAAATCACAGGAACACAACAGGCACACTGCTCGAAATGGACCAGCTCTTTGTATAGTAAACTCCCTGATTTTATCGACTTTTCGTACTGCTTTCATTAAGCCGTCGGGATATATTTTACTCTCAATAGCGTCGTCATAGTGAAGTACAAAATTGAATCTAAAACTGTTTACATCTTCTTCTTCGTTGCCTGAATTACTCTTGTCCGGTGAAGTCGATACTTCATTATGATCTGTCTCGCCAAGCTCATTGTCTATACCACTGTCAGTGTTTTCGTTACTTAATTCCATATTGTTGAGCTCGGTACTCATACTAGGTACAGGGTCAGAAACAGTATAAACTAAACTCTCATTTAACGAATTCCCAGTCATTTCTTCAGAAACCGCCTCGAAAGTTCCATTCAAAAATTTGCAGTACAACTGTTCAAAATGATCGTGATTTTGTAAACAAGTCCAGAAATCCTCATTTGGGTCAACATCTATGATTTCTTTACATTCGCAACATATGTAACTGCATTTTTTCTTATTACGAGACTGTCCTAATTCACTGAGAGCATTCTTAACGCTCTTTTTTATTGTTAGAAGTAAAAATACAAGCTCTTCACATTCTGATTTGTTATATTTCAACATTGACAGCCTACCAGTGCTGTTTAAAAATTGGGAGAATTCCAAAATCTTTGACTTGACACTATTAACCGACAAATCATAATCGTTAGGATTTAAATTCAAATATGATCCATTTTCTAACGCTGCTAGAGTTACATCATCGTGTAGTAATCTATTGGAAGTAGAAGGTAAATCATCCATTGTTTGAAAAATTTGCTTACTCCTCAGTATTTTTAAAAAAACATCAGCCTCGGCATGTATTATTTCATTCGTCGTCTCTAGCAGCAACAAACATAACGTCACATACGCATAATTAGTCACATCACAATAATTTTATGAACAGGAAACCCTCATCTTGTGTTTAGTTAATGTTTACTATCATAGACTATTTACTTCTTTACTTGACGACACTGACACTACTCCCTAAGCACTCATCCTTGGAGAACTAAAAAATTAGGAGGAACATTGGCCGCATATGATTTCAGTTCTAACAACTGATAGACCGTGAAGTCCCTGACTGAAAACGGAAAAACGTCATAACGGCCGCCATGTTTAAACCAGGTTTGTTCAAAATCTCCCTAGAGAGTGTACACCAGTGTAGAGTAAGTGTAGCAAAAGTTGACACTGGTGCAGTGCAATGTAAATGACCGTAATTTGTGCATTACAGTTTTACGGTAGGTATCAACACAGAGTAAAAGGGAATTTGTAAATACCGATTTTTTTTTATGCCAGTTGCACCAGCAAGTTCCTGGAACACCGAACAAGATTCAGAGTAGTTTTAACCACAGGTGCACTGTGCAAGGTTACATATAGAACAAACCTACTAACTACTTCAACGAGATTTAAAAGATAGAGGAACAATTCCATTCATTTATAAGCACTGCTTGGTCTATTCATTTAACCTCCTTGGTTTGGTCATACAAGGTGAATTTATTTTCCCTAGTTGCAGTGGAGTACTGTTTTGAGGGATACAATTATGAATGAATAAATATTGTTTTTTATAGATATTCTATCATTTGTTAAGCTAAATTCTATTATAGTCAAATTACTGTATAAGTAGTAGTAAATTGAGTTAGATTTAAAAACGGAGTAAGTGCTGTTCTATATATAGGTATATATTTAAATTATTAACGGCAAATTTTCTAACATTAAGTTAAACCAGAGACAATGCGTATTGTCTCTGCCACTCTGCCTATGGTTTTTTACATATACACCCCAAGTCTCAAGTAGCACAGTGTGGACCACGAAGTTTTCACAGCTAAATTTTGTCTGCGCAGCTGAAACAACTAGTATGCAATATGCAATGATAAGTTATAATGGCCAACTGCGTTGAGAACAATTGAAGATAATTAAAGCTCTTCCTGAAGAGGGCTAAGCCTCTTGAATGATTAAATAGAACACATACCAAAAAGGCAATAAAACTTTAAATACCGCAATAAACAAAATAAAACGGATTCGAAGGTCTTACCTGCTTTCTGACTCATGGTTTTATTGATTTCACCCTCAGGTCACTATAACTTCACAGAAAAATATCTCAGTCCGGTGATGAAATAAACAATTAATAGACCCCCCACTTTCCAATGATAGCTCAATAATGATACGCTGCTAGAAAATTGTTACAATTTATACCATTTTGAGGAATGTTTACGAAATACAGGTAGTTTCGAAGAAAAAAATGATATATAAGTCGATCATTATGGTATTTTGTCCAAACCCTGTCAAAAAATCCTTATAAAAACTTATAAAAAAAATGTATAAGTTTTTATAATTTTTTATGTGTTTATTTGAAATGTGTTGATATCTATTTAGTATTGATGAGGTTTTGTCGTACATGTAATTAAAAGACGTCACTCGTTGGTTGCGTGTGGATATAGGTGTCTGCTGTCTTGGTTCTCCAATCCCCCTCGGAGAAATATCGCGAGGCTAAACCATGCTCGATAAAGATTTGTAACTGAGATTTCTCAATACGAATCATCTTTGATATTAGATAAATTAATTTGAGAGAGTGATTCGACCTTCTGATGGCCAAACGTCACTTTGATCATAGTTCAAACCATATGCGAACGTAAAATATCCCGCTGTTTCAGAATCCGCGGTCAAAAACGCATTTCCATTTGATAAACAAAAGTTGACCTTGGAATGACCTTGACCTGATGGGTTGAACAGACCTCGGATTCGGATTCAGCAACCCCAAAAACGTATAAGAATCGTGGTTTTCTAGCTTAAATGTTTTTCCCGATTTGACCTTGGAATGACCTTGACTCTGAGCTGATGGGTCAAACAGACCAGAAGTTGGGATTTAGTTACCCCAAAAACGTATAAAAATTGTGGTTTTCTGCGCTTAAAAGGTTTCTTCCCAATTTGACCTTGGAGTGACCATCACCCTAAACTGATGGGGTCAAGCAGATCCCCAATTCGGATTCAGTGACCCCAAAAACGTACAGAAATCGTAAAAAAACTTTTTTAAAACAAGCTTTTATTATTATTATTTAGGTGTACTAAAACTAAAAAAAATTAAATTCGTTAGTTGTCTTAAAATCTCGTCGCGCGCGAGAAGTGCATTCGCAGGCATTAATTTTGTTTGACAGAGATTGAAAGCACAAGTAAGAATTTTATTTTCTAAGCTTTTAAGACAATTAATTTTATTTTTTTCGTTTTAGTACTCCTAAATAATAAAAGCTTGTTTAAAAAAAGTTTTTTTTACATAAGTACCGGATCCTCCACCATTTCTTAGAATGAAACGTCTGAGTGAATACACTGTCCGATCAAATTATTAAAAACTAAAAAACAATCTTTTTGGTACCATATTATTGCATTGTCACCAGAACTACACACGTGTATGCAAAATTTCAGCTCAATTGGACGTCGTTAAGTGATTCAAAATTAAGCTGCAAGTTTTGACCTAAACATACTAACTAACATACAAGCAGGTTAAGTTAAAAAAAAAGCTTGTAAAAATTACTGTCATATTTTATATCATCATTCAAACTATTACATCGAGAAGCTTGATTATGAACTTTTTCAAGTTGTATTTAGTTTAGATAGTGAAGAAAATATTTCATATCTAGGAAGTGACATCATATACTAAAAATGTATCTAACTATATCCACATCGTGCAAAATTATCCATTTTTCTTAGTTGGATATGGATGTTCCCAATGTATTAACCTAATCAACTCATTTGATGCAGTACCATAAAATATGATGCAGAACCTCGTACAATCTGAAAATATATATTTTTTTATATTATTATTTTATATTTAATTATTTTGCTCTTATGCATATTTTGTTTTTCGGTTATAAAGACTTCAATATTCAATATTTCATAGCACAACTTTTAAGGAAATATGGTCTTGTGGTATATTTTCTCTCTCAAGGGAAGTTGAAGTCGTACGTGACCGACTGCGAATACCTTTTTGATTCATACTTTGTTCGAATAGGACACAATTGACTTTTACTTGATGCTATTGAAAGTAAGTACAAATTGAACATATTTTTTTAGTTTAAAAAAAAAATAGATATTCGCAGTCGACACTGTCGACAACGACTGACTACACCTTTCTATCGTTTCATAAAAGTTTTATTAAGAATACCTTAGAAATATTTAAAAGCAAAATCTAACAGTTTACACGCTTCTGGCAATCACCCTGTGTGACAGATATGGCCTAATTTCAATAAGGAGTGTTCTACCTTTCCCTTTCCCAGGTTCTGTTATCTCAAAATAGGCCTTTATTTGATTTCTGTGGGGTAAAATCTCAGCAAATCTCAAAAGATAAATCGTAGCATGGAGTCCACGACGAAAAATATTCAAATAAATTATACAAAGGTGAAATATCACACATTCGTCTTATGATGTATAACAGTTTAAGGATTTAATAGAGGCCATATGTTGAGTTGTCTCTCGAATCATGGTCTTGGTAGAGGTAATCTGTGCGAAATTTCATAGTGGTATCCAAATATGAACTATCCTCGGCAGTTCATCCCAAGTATCAAGGTATCGTCATTATGACGTCAATTTTTGGTCAGCGATGACAGCTAGGTGACGTCAATATGATGTATTGGTAATCATTCCTTGGGCATGGAATGATTACCAATACATCAGAGTAGATGTATTATTGGTAATTTGAGACGTGTGTCTTGGTTTTGTGATAAGGGATGCAAACGTTTTACTCTAATATTTTTCCGCAATTATTAATAAAGTTTTTAACGAAAAAAATCCGGAATATGTAGGGATCGAATCACCGACCTTTTGACTCGCTTTCTGCTTTTTTTATGCTTTAAAGATCTTTATTCAATTTTATGATAAGTATTTACAAAGCATTTCATTGGTTGTATTTTATATGTTGTTTACAATGTTATATAAAACTGCATACATCATTGCGCGATAGAGCTGCGCGAAGTATCACAGTGGCTAGGTGTTGTGGCAAACAATTTTCAAACCTCATATCATAAGTAGAAATTAGCGAACTTCTTAGAAAGTTCATTCGCATTTGATTTTTTTATATATAAAAGCTATTTTACATTATTAGATTTAATATTTTTTGAGAGTTACTCATGTAAGATGATTTATGTAGGGAAAATTTATAAAAACCCTTCTTTAGCTGTCAAGAGATAAAAACATTTTGTTACACAATTCTGTACATAAAATAGACGGTAGTCTTGACTCGCAATGCAACGTTTAACTCACTGAACCACTGAACAGTTATATTTTAATTTACTTAAGAACTGTATCGTTGGAAATAGTAAAAAAAAATATTATTATTATTATATGAAAATCTGTTGCTTATATTCGACATTTTTTGTTTGCACTGCCATGCAAGGTGTAATATTTACGTTCACTTCTTAATTAATTTGTAACATGACTTGCATCACTTAATAATGACGTGTAATTGACGTCACCATGTCACCCTGCCACAGCTACACCTAAAAATGTTGTCTAGATGACAGCATTTTTTTGGCGCCAATATGACGACTCTAATGTAACGTCATTATTAAGTCATTAACTGGTCGAACGACGTCTACTGACGGCAGATCATCTTAAAACGACGTCATAATGACGACATCCTGCTACTTGGGCAGTTATCTAATTTATGTTGTGTTTTCTTCTTAAATATAATCTACTTAAAATATTTAAATTACGAAGGTTCATACTTACAGATACAAAATTTTCTAGAGAAAGCAAAGCAAACTTTCCTGCCGTAAACGATATTGGCCTTTGAGCTCTCACCATCATTAATAACATTGATTTTTTCGTGCCGTTACTCGTTGACAACCATTCTGTATTATAGATGTCGTTAGCGAAACTTACACTTTGTATCATTATTTCGTTGCCATACCAGCAGTAGCAGAAAATTTGATACATCATCAAAAGTAAATAAGTACACATGCTAATAAAATCGAAACTAAGCATGTCTTCTATCTAAAAAACTATCCTACTTAGAAAATACTTATTAAAAACTCTATTTAAAATATTAGGTTTCTTAGAAAATTTCAGCAATAAATTGATGCGATTGACTATTTGACTATTAAACAATAAGCACCATTCCATTCCGCGCGGCCACTATTTCGAAAGTATAAATCCGATGGAGAAAATATCATCGATTTTAAATTCGGATGCAATTGTTTTTGTCTTACATTAATTACCGCTGAAAGGATGCCGAGTTATTACCGAAAAACATATTATTTAAACTATTCCCTTACCATTCGCGACTGTCGAGAACCTCACAGAAGGCGCAAAACTTAACATTTTGTTAATGACAACGATTACAATTATTATGAAATTTTCTTTTTCAATTTTTAGTGTTCTCAACATACTTGGTACCACGCATCAAAATAAATTATTTTCTTTCCACATCCAGTGGAAGTATAGTAACTACAAAAAAACTTTTGAAAATTTTTATTGTTCAGATAGGCTTAGAATGTCAGGAAACGTCGAGATTTTAAGTTTGAGCGAAAAAAAATGTTGTCTGTTGGTCTGTCTGTCTGTAGCTTTTTTTAAAGGGGATGAAAAAAAAAATTACCACCACCCTATCACCACCCCCACCCCACTACCGATCTGATATCGTTTTATGAGTTTTTGAGGTAGACGATTTCAAATATTATATTATTAAAGTTCCATAAACAATTATTTCCACATACAAAATTTTTTCGTTGTGAGAGACTTGGATAGAAAATCTTGATGTGGAAGTAGTGATTCCTTGGGCAGCAGTTTTTTGTTATCGACTAGGAAATCATTTTATTAGCAATTTTAATGGCATAGATGCGTTCGCATTATGTGTACTGCTTCATTCTTAATACAGAAAATTATTCTTTCATTATCATAAAACTTTGATGTTTTTATAATATAATTGATTTATGTTATATCATGAAAACTTACCAAACTTAACTGATATAATTGAAAACATAAAGTGTAAAGACTTGATAAGAATTGCAAAAGCATTAGATAGGAAAATTCATTTTCAATTTTGTCACAATAATTAATAATCTCTAAATGGTATTGTGCACAATAGTTAACTATATGATTAATTTGTTTTTTTAAGTTATTCGTAAATACAGTTGTTTTCTTAAAGTCATGAGATGAAGTAAATCGTTCGAAGGATTCATTCTCATAAGTATTATTTGAATTTGTCTTCAGTAGAATATTTTTTGCAGTTATAACATAATTGTTCATTATGCCTTTTAAAATTGTGAATTGGATACTCATATGGTACATCATGCCGTATATTATCGAGTCTGCACAACTAACATAGACTCCAATAATTGTACATGAAAATGCTTGAACAGCAAACATTATTTCATATGCTGGACTTTCGTTTAAATCTACAGGTGCCCAAGCTTTATAAGGTAATGTTCTTATATGTCTATATGTGGTAACGTTGAGACGTTCATCAAAATATTCTTCATCATATCCTTCATCAAATATTGCGTACAGACAGCGACTGGGTACTATTAGAAACACCACAATCATAAAACCATCATGCTGAAAAATAAAATATTAAAATTCAGATTATTTAAATGAAATATGTTTTATTTATTCTATGCTGCTCTATCTCATCCTATTCTATTCCATCCCATCCGACCCCATCCGGTCCTCTTCTCTCCTCTTCTGTCCTATCCTATTCTATCCTATCCTACCCTAACGTGTCCTAACTTTTTGTATAAATATATAAATAAATATTTACATGCCAATTGCTTCGGCTAATAGCAGCTTTAATCAACCGAGATTCGTTCTCATCGGATCTGTTCTCATTTGGTGCGAAATATCCATGTTCAAGTTTGACTAACATTTCGCGAAAGGTTTTCTTCTTTATTATAAGTATGACCACTTTTATCGCTGCTGTAAAATATCAAAATGTAAATGAGTTAAATAAATATTTAGCACCAATAAAATAATAAAAACGCATTAAGGAATCTTTAGTTTATTGTTTATAATCAATTATTTGTGGCATATTTATGACTTCTTATGTGGGTATTTTGCGGTGGGTGTTGGGTATTTTGTCACTTTAGAACCAGAGCCTCTGTCTGATCCTTTTGACGCAAAGGTTTCTTTCATCAAAATTTTTGAATATTTTTACAGCGGCAAAATACCCAATAAACATAAGGATCTTTAGTTTCTTACGATATTTTTCTCATTGTGGTAAATAATCTAGAAATTAAAACTTGATATAAGGCCCGTTTTCAGCCCTTTTTATTTTTGGTCAAAAAACTTCGAAACAATTTTTTTTATCATATATATTCAATATCTGATCCATTCCACCCCCCACCCCCCGCTATATATATCCCCCTTAAATTACACAGTCCCACAAAAAAACCCAGGCAGCAAGGTGCCGTCATTATGACGTCGTTTTTTCGGTATTAATTACGTCAATTTCACCTTCAGCATGACGTAAAAATGACGTGAAAAAGACGGCAAAACATTTTAAAATAAGATTTTGAGCATTAAAAAGAAATATATGCAAATTAAATCCATACCCACCCCTACGAGGGGTAGTCTATGTAATGAAGCATTATTTGACGAGTTTTTTGTAAATATTTCGTGCAAAGACGAGATTACCTTCCCCCCCCGTTTTCGAGGGTGCTAAACATGATGGAAGTGGTGGAAACTTCTCCCACCAAGCTTTTGACCGCGGAAACCCCCTGAAACGGCCAAAAACCACCCCTTTTATGGGGATCTCTTTATGTTTTCATATATAATCGGGTCTGGGGAGTGATCTATTGTCGGGTTATTCCTGAAACAACATAGAAGGGGGTTATAGAGTAAGTGTAATCCAGAGAGCAGGCCTAGGGGGTTGATTAAACCCTCCCGAGGGGTGAAAATTCTTTTTTTTCAAATGATTCGGTTCAAACGCTTATCCCCCGTTTTTGGGGTCGCTTATCACGGGAAAAACATTCATTTTTAGCTCCAACCCCTCATCATCCCTCAAACGGGCAGAAAGCATGCTATCCAGGATTTACAGTTTTTTCGGCACATGATCATTATTCCTGTGCATATCCCTTCAGTTTTCACGGAAGAGAAGATGGTAGCGGCCTCGGGAGTTGTTTCAACCCTTCCAAGGGGTGTAAAATTCGTTAATTATATTTTTATCGTGATCACCGCCTGCGAAAACGGGGAAAGGCGTATTGACGATCCAGTAATTCATGAATTTTACACCTCTTGGAAGGGTTGAAGCAACCCCCGAGGTCACTACCATCTTCTCTTCCATGAAAAATGAAGGGATATGCACAGGAATAACGATCATGTGCCAAAAAACCTTGTAAGTCCTGGATAGCATGCTTTCTGGTGAGTGAGGGGTGATTTCTCCCCGTTTGAGGGATGAGGAGGGGTGGGAGCTAAAAATGAATATTTTTCCCGTGATCAGCGACCCCAAAAACGGGGGATAAGCGTTTGAACCGAATCATTTGAAAAAGAAAACTTTGCACCTCTCGGGAGGGTTTAATCACCCCCCTAGGTTGCTCTCTGGATTACACTTACTATATAACCCCCTTCCATGTTGTTTCAAGTATGACCCGTCGATAAATCACTCCCCAGACCAGATTATATATGAAGAAATAAAGAGATCCCCATAAAAGGGGTGGTTTTTGGCCGTTTCAGGGCGGTCAAAAACTTCTCCTACCACTTCCATCGTGTTCAGCACCCTCGAAAACTGGGGGGAAGGTAATCTCGTCTTTGCACGAAATATTTACAAAAAACTCGTCAAATAATGCTTCATACATAGACTCGTAGGTGGGTATGGATTTAATTTGCATATATTTCTTTCTAATGCTCAAAATCTTATTTTAAAATGTTTTCTCAAAGTATTTACGAATTGTTGAATTCATTATAAGCTTTACCGTATCACTCTATTTTAGGGGATGTTTTTGCGTTTTACAAAAAAACTACCTGATGGGTAACCCATATTTTTGGCTCCTTCCCCATAGATTATGGTCCACTTTTTTACATGTTTATGAGACCCTAAACAACAGTTATCTGCAAAAAAATTTCATGCATCGACTTTCAACCAAAGTGTACACTCCACCATTATTGTAAAAACGCAATAAAACTGTCTTTCCATATTTACTTACCTAAGATATGAGTCACCGCATAACTTATGCCAAATGTCATGGTGTTTAAATCCGGCGAGAGCAATACATCAGTTACTTCTAGTACGGTATAGGTGTATATGAATGACAAAAATAAGACGGAATAAATTCTATATATAATTGCAAAAAATAAATTTTGAATAGGAAATAGGTCTATTCCTACTGCCATCAGATAAATCAAATGTTTCCTAAAATAATTTGCAATCATCTTCAATGTAAATATTACTTACACGCTCTTAATGAAACATTAACTTTAGTCCATTTTTTAAATAGGTCAAACTAATTGTGTTATAGATTATATATAATAAAGCAACACAAATTTTCATTTTATGAAAGAAAACATGTAATTATGAATTGAAAAGATATAAAATTTCCTCGTATTTTATTTTAATACATAGGTAGCTGATTGTAGGTATACATGGAGACCTATAATAAATCATATATACCTGTTAATAATTCCTTAAAAATGTACCGGAATTTCGGTACCCAGCAAAAATCATTCTATTTCATGACCCCCATTTTACCTCTATGCAATGGCCTTGTTACTGATAACTTTTTTGGTATTTCTTTATGGTATTCAATAGAATTCGATTATCAAGATAAGCTGTTAAAATTTCAGCTTCATAAGTATATCCAATCCTTAGATATTCAATGTTAAAGATTGGGTTTCGGTACAAAGCGGTTCGCCGACACGTGACGTCATTTTGCATAAACAAAAATTGAAAAAGTACATTGTTTCTGTCATAAATTATCTGTTTTTTATGCTATAGAAATAGAAGAAAACCATTTGAAAGCTTAAGTAATTAATAGTCTTTCATTTTTGTTCTTACCGCTTTTGACGTAAGTGCCATTAGTCTCTGAGATATTTAACATTTAAACTAAATACTTCGTCTTGTAGACGTTCGGACGCCACCTTTATACTTCCAGATCTCCGGAACCATTAACTCTACAGAAATTAGAAAAAAGAAACAAAATTCATCCTCAATTTAGTAGCTTTATTTGTCTCTATAGCACAGTAACTAGAGGTTTTAACTTCGGAATAATGTCATATTGAACGGATTTCGTTCATTTTTGGCAGTATAATAGTAAATGCTTCACAGAAAAGTTTCTATGTTGTGCGGGGGCTTGCTAATTTATAGGGGATGGATGCCACCCGGAAAACGGCAAAATGTATTTGAGATAATTAATTTTAATTACTGGCTAATTAGAGTAACAAAATGGCTACCTTTTTGTATAAAAAAATATAAAATATAAATCAGCTTCAATAAATATATATATTTTATAAGTGCAGAGGGGGTGGCATCCACCCCCTATAAACTAGCAAGCCCCCGCACAATATAGAAACTTTTCTGTGAAGAATTATTATTATACTGCCAAAAATGAACGAAATCCGTTCAATATGACATTATTCCGAAGTTTTGCTTATTTTACTTCCACATCCAGTGGAAGTATAGTAACGACAAAAAAGTTTTTAAAAATTTTTGTTGTTCGAATAGGCTTAGAATGTCACGAAACGTCGAGATTTTAAGTTTGAGCGAAAAAAAGTTTTCTGTCCGTCGGTCTGTCAGTAACTTTTTTGTGCGCACGTTTACTCTGGAACCGTTTGAGATATTGACTTGAAATTTGGTACACATATGTACTTTAACGAGATCTAGAACTAGATTATATTTTCGTCTTGTTCCGTCGAAGGGTTGGAGGGTAAATTGGGATAAATTTGGGAAAAATAGGTAAATCAAGCAGGTAAGAGCATAAAATTGGTATTTAGTATATACAAGAGAAGCTGAGGTCTCAAAAAAAATTTGGCATTAGCTACCCCCATTACCAGCCCCACCCCATTATTAAAGGGGATGAAAAAAAATTGTGATTTAGGGTGTGTACAAGAACCAGAAACCTCTAAATGTTTTTTTTACTTCATCCACCCCCAAAAAAATGCTGAACGGGCCTATTAACACATTAAATACAATGGATATAAATTATTTAACCTCTTACTTGATGATATTATATACAGTGTGGAAGAGCCAAATGGAATAAATTCAGTATCTCAATTATTGTGCATGACTGTATATTCATAAAAAATCCTGAGACACGTCGATGTTGGATTCTGAAATGACATCCTGCAACGTACAAACTTCATCCTAAATTCAACCCCCTTCGAGTGGCAGTTGGCCTAAATTTCGAGTGGCCTAAATTTTTAAATGGGAAGTAGGAGCTTGTTATACCTCAATTGAGAAGTATTTTCATTCTCTATTCAAAAATGCTGGTTTTAATATTTGTTGCAAAAATTAACGGTAAAAAAATAAATTCATGTGCTTAACGTAATTCAGTACAGCAAACTAAAAAAACTAACTTCAGTGTAGTAAATATTCAAAATGACTTCCTTGAACGTCTTGGTAGCATCCTAATCATAAGTAAAAATGTCTTCTAATGTTTTCCAACATCTGAGGCGTGCCCGACCTAACCACATCCGTTATCCTTCTTCTTAAGTCAGCTGTATTGCGTGGTTTAGTTTTGTATACCATACTTTTCACATATTCCCATAGAAAGAAATCTAAGGGTGTAAGATCAGGAAAACGTGCTGGCCATTCTAGCGATCCTCGCCTCCCCATCCACCGATTTGGAAATGTTAAGTCGAGGTATTGCGGGACATCGATTCGGTAATGTGGTGATGCCCCATCCTGCTGAAGCCATATTACATCTTCCGGAACTTGTGGGTTCGCTTGGGCAGGATATAGGTTTGCCAAAGTTGGCACGACATTATTTTGGAGCAGAGCTAAATAATTATCTCCATTCAAATTGCCATCAATGAAAAAGGGACCAGTGACATGATTTCCAATTATCCCCGCACAATCATTAACCTTTTCAGGATTTTGCGTTTGTAATTCTCTCATTCAGTGAGGATTTTCATTAACCCAGTAGTGACAGTTTTGATGATTAACATGGCCATGAAGAGTAAAAGTGGACTCATCCGAAAACAAAGCATTTTCTAGTTGAATAACATTGTTATCTAACCTTTGTTCACAAAACTACGTTCTTCTATCAAAATCGTCTTCACTAAGCTCCTGAGTTGGGGTCAGTTTATAGGGACGCATTTTATTTTCTTTCAATGCGCGAATAATTGAGGAATGGGAAACATTAAATGCTGAAGCTGCTAGTCGACTTAAAATGTGTTTTCTTCAAACTCAAGCAGTATATATAATTTGGTATCGTTACTCATTGCATTGGAAGCTTCTTTTTTATCTGCCGTATATGACCATTTTCGTGAAACCGTTTTTCAATTTTGCTATTTGTACCTTGAGATCAGTGGCGTCCTGGCTAGGTCCGCGGGTCCGCATACGCGGACTGGGCCCTAGATCCTTTAGGGCCCCCATCCGATCAATAAAACATGGCAATGAACAGTCGAAAAATTTGTAATTTATCTCTTATTTATTTCTCCATCGTCTATAATTTGTCGCTACATTTTACAGAATATGAAACTTATCTTTGTGTCTTTGCCAGGCAACAACGCTGTTGCGCGCTGACTGTGCTATAATAGTCCAATCAATGAATGCCCAAAAGGGGATTGTAGAGAACATTTAGGAGGGGAGAATTTTCCTCTTCAGGGATGTGTTGGGGGTAGTTATGAGGTAAAAATGCTAAAAATCTCCGCCCCTAGCCCCACCGCTACAGGGTGAGAGGGATGGAAAGGTTCCTTTTTTCGATTCTTCGCTTATAACTCGGAAACGATGCGTCGTACGGAAAAAGGTAATATATGCAAAATTAAACGTAACTAAATTTCCCACAAGAATGTTTATATTCATTTTCTTCCCATGTGTTATAGTTTACGAGATACTCGCCAACGAAAATCGATGATTAATAAAAAAAAAATCAATTATGTATCTTGAATATTTCTATCAAAGCGGTTTACCGTGGTCTGCTAATGAGTCACAGACATAAAACAATCTTTATTTTACAACACTGACTGGACGTATTTACTAACGTAATATTTTGTCGAAATCTATACATTTCCTTAAATATACAGTGTGACTCACTTAAAATGAAGATACCCTTAGAACTTTTTCATTAGTTAGAAGGAAACCTTAGGAAAATACTTTTTTGTAGATCTGTGTTGTTACGGGCAGATTTCTAAATTCACCGGTGGATCGCACCGGTAAGCAAGAACATTATTTGATTGGCTATTTTGAAAACCATAGCCAATCAGCTTCGTATCTTGTCCACCCGGTGCGTCCACCGGTGAATTTAGAAAAGTGCGGTACCAGTATTTTCGAACTTTTGGTGAATGCGCCAGTCATTTAAATTAAAAATTTTGTTTCCGATTTATTTGAAATGGTCCAATAAATAAGCCGAAAATGTGGAAAAGTGGTGGAACAACATTCATGAGCATTGACCCCTGCATTAACTCCGAAATGAGAAAATTAAGGTAGCGGTATTTAACCGCTTTGTATATAAAAAAATGCACTCTGTCAAATTCGGTAGCAAAAATGGGGGTTGCCATTCAAAATAAATATTGCTGCACTATATAAATATAAATATTTTTTTTCCTTTTTGTGGATACCGTACAAACTACTATGGTCTATGTAATGAAGCATTATTTGACGAGTTTTTTATAAACATTTCGTGCAAAGACGAGATTACCTTTCCCCCCGCTCCCCGAAGTGGTGGGATAAGCTTTTGACCGCCGCAACCCCCTGAAACGGCCAAAACCACCCCCGTTATGGGGATCCCTTTATGTTTTCATATATAAACGGGTCTGGGGAGTGACTTATCAACGGGTTATACTTGAAATAACATGGAAGGGGGTTATAGAGTAAGTGAAATCCAAAGAGCAGGCCTAGGGGGTTGATTAAACCTTCCCGAGGAGTGGAAAATCTTTTTTTTCAAATGATTCGGTTCAAATGCTTATCTCCCGTTTTTGGGGTCGCTGATCGCGGAAAAAATATTTATTTTTAGCTCCAACAACTCCTCATCCCCCAAACGGGCAGAAATCACCTCGCACTCACCAGAAAGCATGCTATCCAGAATTTACAGGTTTTTGGGCATATTATCGTTATTTCTGTGTATATCCCTTCATTTTTCACGGAAGAAAGGTAGTAGCGACCTCGGGGGATGCTTCAAGATGTGTAAAATTCATTAATTACACTTTGGATCGTCAATACGCCCTTCCACCTTCTCGCAGGCGCTGATCACAATAAAAATATAATTATTGAATTTTACACCCCTTGGAAGGGTTGAAACAACCCCCGAGTCGCTACCACCTTCTCTTCCGTAAAAAATGAAGAATAACGATCATGTGCCGAAAAACCTGTAAATCCTGGATAGCATGCTTTCTGGTGAGTGAGAGGTGGTTTCTGCCCGTTTGGGGAATGAGGTGTTGGAGCTAAAAATAAATATTTTTTCCCGCGATCAGCGACCCCAAAAACGGGAGATAAGCATTTGAACCGAATCATTTGAAAAAAAAAAGATTTTCCACCCCTCGGGAGGGTTTAATCAACTCCCTAGGCCTGCTGTCTGGATTCCACTTACTCTATAACCCCCTTCCATTTATTTCAAATATATATATATGTATAACCCGTCGATAAATTACTCCCCAGACCCGTTTATATATGAAAACATGAAGGGATCCCCATAAAAGTGGAGGTTTTTGGCCGTTTCAGGGGGTTGCGGCGGTCAAAAACTTATCACACTACTTCCATCGTGTTCAGCATCGGAGGGGGGAAAGGTAATCTCGTCTTTGCACGAAATATTTACACTATTTTTGCCTTCATTACATAGACTACTATTCTTATAAGGTTACTGGCAGTAACTTATTGTGTAAAACTGTATAATGAATCAACACAAGCCAATAATCACATTTTTCTTATTCAATCAAAACTAATATCTTTACCATAACAATATCTCTGTTGTCAAAATTGATTAATAGTCCAATAAATAAACCGAAAAATGTGGAAAAGTAGTGGAACAGCACCAATTTGAAAAATTCACGTGTTCCCTAACCCCCGAGGAACATTCGTCAGCATTGACCCTGTATTAACTCCGAAAATGAGAAAGTCAGGTTCCATATTCTAGTATGGAATTCGTGCAATTTTTTTATGAAAATTCCACTTTTTCGGGCGGAAACTTAAATATGAATATTGTGCTGTGAAAGGGTGCTCTAGGGGTTTTTTGGGTCGCTGATCATGATTTGAGGTCCAAATTCAAGAATTCCGTAATCTGTACTGGAATTTGTTCCAGTTTTCGTTGTCAAATTTCACTTTGAATAAAAAAATTATGTATGAATATTATGAGTGTCAAAATAATTTTTCAAGTCAATTTTATAAACACTGCAGGAATGCATACAAAAGTTTTTCTTTTTCTTCGTTCAAGTGAGGTAAGTGATTAAAAGATAACAATTTTTATAAAAATATAGCATTTATTGTGTTGGTGCAAAAGTGTGTGTCTGGGTGATAAAATAGTTATTAACTTATCATTCTGTTTTATATAGTTTACGCCATAGAACTGGTAATTTAGGATTTGTTGGTTCTTCTTCAGTGTTATTTTCATCTTGCTGTTCATCCGATATTTCGGCCGGTCAAATCGATGAATTTTCCGTTACGTCTGCAGCTCCAGGTGCCTCGCAATTATTGCAGTTGTTTCCGTGACAAAATTTACAAGTTGAGAGCAATATACGTCATTCTTGCGACAACCACAAGCTGCTCCGCATCCAGTTTGACGCCGTTGATCAATTTCCAACCCCAATCAGTTGGATTCGATAGTGTGGTTCTGTTATGATGAGAATCTGTTAAGAAGCCGATCCAAGATTGCATTTGGTAGTACACACGTTTAAGATGTTCTCTGAAACTATCTACGGCGGGAGGCAACGTGGCTATATTTACCGTATTCTTCATAAGTGATATAATTTTGTCAGCAAAATTTAATGATTATTAAGAGAGTTTGTTGCTTGGCAATTTCGCGATTGACATTGACAGCTAAAAATAACGAGTCGTCAGGCGAGTTATTTTGTCAGTGTCTAGAGTGACATTTTTAATGTTAAATTTTGTCGATGCAAAACTATTGTTTGATTAAAATGCTCGATTTTGATTGGACGAAATTTATAGGAATGGAATAGTCATCAAAAAATGGCACGAATTCCATACTGGAATAAGGAATTCCTCAATTTGGACCTGGATTCGTGATCAGCGACCCAAAAAATCTCCTAGAGATTTTTTCGAGGCGAAATATTAATTTTATAATTTTTTTATAACGGGGTTCAAACCAAACTTTGTCATTTTCGGAGTTAATGCAGGAGTCAATACTGATGAATGTTCTTGGGGGGTCTAGGGAACACGTGAAAAAGGAATTTTTCAAATCGGTGCTCTTTCACAACTTTTCCACATTTTACACTTTTTTCTGGCTTATTTACTGGATTAAAAGAGCAGATTGTCGAGACGGTTTTTTTAGCAAGGTCTTATCTAGGTAGACATTCAGAGAGCTCAGCTGTAGGTCATCAATAAAGAGTCAATTATTCTCTCGTTTTTCTAACATCCGATATAGATGTGGTTTTTCTTAAATAATAATACCAGATAATTTATAGGACATGGTTGGGAGTTTTCAGAAATGTTCAATTTTACTTGCTGCAATTATTTAACGATTGAGTAGATCCTACCAAAGTGAAATTATCTAGATCTAGATAAATATTCACGACTTATTTTTAGTCAACAATTTTCGGCGAAATTCTACCTATTAACTGAACTTAATCACACTTGTCATGAGAAATATTAAGTTTGGTACCTAACTCAAAAATGTAAAAAAGAATTCGAATTCTTCGCTGTCAAATATTAAAAGCAGTATTTTCAAAAATCGAGGGTTTTTTATTCCCAAAAAGGAGTGGAAAAGTTCAAACTTCCGTTTTTGTGCTTTTGCGTTAAAATTTATATATAAGAAAAATAAACGGTGCCATCGTGTATAACGACGAAAAATACGTACCTATGTAAAGAAATCAGCAGTTTTTACGTTTTCCTATAGGCCAGCTAATATTCTTTTTAGTGTTCCTTTTTTTCCAGTATGACAATGTACCGGCATCATTAAATTATTTTATATTAAGAAAAAAACGGAGACAAAGGAAATGTTCCTGCAATGGAGACTGCAAAAACTGCAAATGTGGGAAAGCCAATCTGGACTGCTCACCACTTTGCAAGTACAAGTGTAATTTATTTATAACTGTTGCATACTGAATTCCATCGAATGAATAATTATAAATATTTTTTTGTTGTTGGGAACTCTTCTTAGCGTTATATCTGGACCTATATATTACTGTAATAAATGATATGGATATATTTTGTTGTATTTTATTTAATATGTAGACTACCCCAGGTTAGGTGTACTTAGTTGGCTTAAAGATGTAATTCAAAATTAACAGTATAATAGATTGTGTTAAGTGATATGTTATCGTATTTGTAGACCATTTTGAATTTTAGTGCTGTACATGAAAATTTTTAGAAATACCAAAGGGCTCCTAGGATAACATTTATTAGTATACCAAATTTAGTGCTTTTATCCGCCAAGTAACGGTAATCTTGAAATACAGCTCTAAGCCACCTCACTATAAGTAGAATTTGGTATAAAGTTATTTCAAGATTATGTGATTAATTCGATAATGTCAGACAAAATTCGTAATTGATTTCTCGAATTTTGGGGATGTAAAAAAATCGTAGTAGGCCGTACACCGATATCTGGAACATGGTAATGTGGACCAAAAATTCTGCTATCTGTGTTTTATTTATGCTATATGTATTCGATTATTTTTATTATTTCAAAAGGTAAAGATTTTATGAGTTTGTGTCTACTTTATAAATGGGACAAGCTGCATACCTATACCTAATATTCTTCTTTTAATTTTGCCGTTTTTATTTTTGTTTAGAAATAATTAGTAGTTACACGCATATTACTGGATAATGTTATGACAATTAGTTTTCCCCACACCTTAAACAGGTGCTTACGTATTTATATAGGAATATAGGTACGCTTTACAATTAGTTGTATGGAAAAATTGCATTTTTTCGCGAAATAAAACTAATCTAATCTAATCAATACGTAAAATCTATTTGTTTTTAATTACATTTACAGAACATTAACTATATACTTAATTTCTCGTTACTCTAGACCACAATTTTAAATAAAGTCTAGAATAAGAACGGATATAAATGACCCGTTACGATTAGAGAGTATCGGATATTTCAATGTCATTGAGAAAGCCAGAGACATTCTGAAGACATGTCCTTTAAGAAACAACGCTCACAACAGCTGCAACTGGAATACAAAACAGCCAATAGTTCGATTTCAAACTGTGTGTGATGTGCTCTTTACTGGTTTACAAATAACTCTTCATTTATTAGTCTTCGTCACCTCGCGAACTGTTAAAACTGGAAGGAATCGTTTAATCTAACTTTGAAATATGTTCGTTGTGATACGCTTACGTCAGTTATTTGTAGTGAAATCTAATATCGAGTACAGTTTGTAAAATATGTGGGTATGTTCGTTTTGGAATAACTGGAGATCTACCTGAATGGTAAGTAATTTACTGTAAGGTATTTTATGCGCATATTTGTTATAACAGTGTCATAGACGGTATACAGGGCGGAGCCTGAAATGAGTAGTATAAATCCATAAATAACAATGACCACAGGCTCTGATACAGAGGCTTCTACTGCGCATGTTTTCTTATAAGCCACCATGACTTTTTTTGAAGACAGCTATCTTTGTGTTTGCTTTAAGCGGCCATCTTTATTTTTTCTATAAGCTGTCATAATTTTTCTCTATAAGAAGTCTTCAGCATTGGCGACAATGACCAGAGAGGTTTACTACATCTATTTTTTAAACTTTGCACATTACAGTAGATCCTCTGCCAGTAATTTTTGCATGATGATAACAGATAAGAGATGAAAGCTGTTCTTGTAAAATACGCGAAACTGTAAATTAATGCGTCAGGGCATGACTGTATCTCTAAAAAAATGCTTCAAATATGCATGCCACAGTTATATTTTACTTACTTATTTAATTCCTGCATACTACAAAGTGTATTTCCAGACTCGTGGAAAATGTCAGTAGTTAAACCGATGAAAAAAATTAATATTCCATTATGTCTTTCAGATCTACGACTAATAAGCCTCTTGCCGATTTTTTCCAAAGTGTTAGAACGTTTAATGCATAATCAGATTATAAATTTTGTTAAAAAACATGACGTTCTTCCAGAAAATCAGTCAGGCTTTAGACCAGGGCACAGTACAACCAGTGCACTTTTAAAAGTTACAAATGACATAATTAGTGGAATAGATACAGGTGAAAACTCGATCTTAGTAATGTTGGATTACTCTAGGGCGTTCGATACCATTAATCACAGATTAATGTCATCAAAGCTAAAATTCTATCGGTTTGCTGAGAATGCACTTAACCTCATGCGGTCATATTTCTCCTCCAGAATGCAAGAAGTTGTTTTAAATGGTTCTGTCTCAGGCTTTGGGAGGTTGAGATCTGGTGTTCCGCAAGGATCAATTTTAGATCAACTACTTTTTATTTTGTATACCTCCGATTTTGCTAAACAGCTGAAATCTTGTCAATCTCATTTTTATGCCGATGATACCCAGATCTACCACACCTTTAAACCTGACATGATCTTTAACGTAGAGGTAGAAATTAATAATGATACTGAACGTCTAGTGCAGTTCTCCACCAGACATTGCTTAAATATAAATGCACAGAAATCAGCAGTCAGTATTCGGTAACAATAAAGAATTTATATATGATAATATTAATACTTCGTAACTGTCTTTTCAGCTATAATATCCCAAGGACGTTGATAATACGAAATAATTTTATCACAGTTTCCGAAAGCACTTGCTTGGTAATATCCCGACGCCGTAGGCGGAGGGATATTATCTAAAAGCAACGTGCTTGAGGAAGTTGTGATAAAATTGTGAGCTATTTATCAACGTTCGAGGGGTATTCGCATAGAAAATTTTTTGCAATTTATTTCATTTATTTGTTCAAAACTATTTATTAAAAACACAATTATTAAAAGAGCAATTTGTAAAATTAAATGTAGATTATGTATTATTTGGTGTGTTTTCCCCTATTATTATATTAATTAAATCGTTATTTGCAGTTCCAAATCGACATTGTCAAAAAATTAATTTTGAATTATTGAACTGTCAAACTGCATGACATAAGTGAAAAAATCCCTAAGGGATCTTTTCAGTGTAATTTTGTTCTGATTGGTTGTTTCCGCACACGTGATTAGAAATGGGCGAATTTAATGGGATTGCTATTTGAGCTAAAAAAATTTTCAAACTAATGTTAAGAATCTAGGACTTACTATCGACGTAGATCTGAGATTTATTCCACATGTAAATAATGTATTAAAAAAACATTGCTCGCTAAAACAACTATATTCAAATCGACACATTTTAAGTCAAAGACTTGTTATGTGATGCACTTGTACTGTCCTGTTTTAATTACTGTGATATAGTCTACGGTCCTTGTCTGGATCAAACGACGGTAACCAGGATACAGAAAGTGCAGAATTCGTGTATCCGGTTTATTTTTAATTTAACAAGGAGGCAGCACGTTAGTGAAAAATTAAAAGTATTAAATTGGCTAAATATTATGCGAAGACGAAAACATCATCTGGCATCTTTTACAAAGTTTTTTTTTTATCTATTTATTTAACGTCGGCCTATTTCCGCTACCAGGGCCTATCACCGACGTCAGGAGATGAGCTACCCCCAACCTGGAAATGTTGCCGAACCTCTTCCCTTAAGAAGAGTAGGGATCTTTTACTTGCCTAACATTTAATAGACAAGGGACCGCCTGCTTTACATCCACTCCGAAGGATGGTATATCTACTACGTAATCCTCGTCTGAAATTACGTAGCTTCCACGTATACACTGATATACAAGCCGCTAGAAGGTGGGACGAGAATGCAGGGCTGGCTCCAGGTATTTTGCCGCCCCGGGCACAGTTTCATTTTGCCGCCCCTCTCTTATATAAATAAGAGTCAGGTAGGGTAAAAATGAGACAAAATGACATCTTTCAATTTTTAGGTTGCTTAGAATCGAGTCATATTTAATGAAAGATTGGTATCATATATAAAAATGACAGGCAAAATTATATTTCTATGCATTTTTTTACTAAAAAGTACCGTTAATTGATAAACAAACATAAACAGTGTCTCATTTTACCTTTCAAGTGGGTTAAAAAAAAAGACAGTGGAGGGCAAATGAAAGACACGTGATTTATTCCCATTCTTATTGACGTCGTACAAATGGTGCAAAAATACTACAGAGGAGGGTTTTTTCTTTTATATCTAATTTATTCAGATTTTTTACTAAACAAGAAGGGGCTTGCAGAAGAGCTAGCTTCTCCTAAATTAGGAAGCTGAAATGTGCCTGCTTCAGTCTGCCATTTGGTCTCTTTATACTCTTGTTTACCCCGCTTTTAATTTTTTCGTTAAAATCAAATTTTTCATGATTTAAAACTAGCAGATTAATAAACTTGATCACAAAATGTGAAGTATGACACTTATTATAGTTGACGTCTGCGAAATACGGACAATGCAAATAGAGAAACTATAAAATCCCAAAAAAAGTACTAAGGTGCGTTCAAAAATTTTTTAAAAGTGAATTAAAGAGTTTACTGAATAATATTTTTTCCCGCATTAACAGTAGGCATAGGACCTGATTGGATAACATAAAACAGTTCTGAATGTACCAAACCAACTTGAATAAAAAATTAAGTTTAATTTATTTCAATCTGGGTTGGATATTACGTCTTTTATTTACCCCGCTACCTGTCTGTCTCATTTTTACCCCTATCTTTACAGTAATTTTTGGATTTTAAGCAATGTGATTAAAAGGGTAAAATAAAATAATTGAAAAAATTAACCGTATTGAAACTTAAAAAAAATACCACACCACAGAAATTAGACAAAAAATAAAATCACATATAAGAAACAGAATGTATGTATGTAAACTACTTTATATACAAAAAAAAACTAAGAGTAACAAATTATGTATACATATAAAGTTAACATTATTATTACTATATTAGTGAAACAATTGTTTCCTAGCTTTTATATTTTTTGGTAACTGTGGATTTGAACAATTTGCCGCCCCTAGAATTTTGTCGCCCCGGGCAGCCACCCGCTTCGCCCGCCCCCTAGAGCCAGCCCTGCGAGAACGCTGTATTTCCCAAGCAGTGTTGCCAATTGCTGGAAAATTCTCCGCTTTTCGGAGAATTTGACTGCCTGCGGAGAATACGGCGGAGAATGTCTATTTGACGGAGAATTGGCGGAGAATACAGGATTACAAAATTTAAAATTATATCTTTATTAAAACAAATAACAAAATAATGTAGTTTTCTGTTTTCTTGCAGTTTAGTAGTTTACGTAAAGAGACTATATTTGAATCTTGCTGATGCGGGACATTAAAGAAAAAAGTCCAGGTTTAATAATTGATGAGCGAGGGGGGATGGGTGAGAAATATCATCGGAAAAAAAATTTGTTCCTGTTTCAAAATTGATAAGCGGGGGGAGAAATCTGAAAAAAATATGTTTTATCCAAATTTCAGCGAGGGGAGGAGAAAATACAGAAAAAAAAATTGGCAAGGCACCTCTTGCGAATTCAGTTACACTAACGGTCAACTGAGGCCGGTTGTCTACCAATGATCTTAAGCGTGCTCCAAACCTGGTTTTGATGATTCATCGCAACCAGGTTTTATTAATTCATCATTGATGAATTAAAATATCGATTTGTGCAAATTAATAATGGATTACATATTGGGAAACAAATAAATGGTCAGTATAATTTTTGTTGTACGAAAGATTTTGATATTTATTTTTGGCGGAGAATTTCTTCGATTTGCGGAGAATTTTAAGGCAGTGGACGGATAATTTTAGAAAGCCCTGTTGACAACACTGTTCCCAAGATGGGTCACCCATTCAAGTACTAACTGCGCTCGACGTTGCTTCAACGGAATATCGACTGATATTCACATTGAAGTCGCCTCTACGCTCGCCCCTTACACATAAGTTACTAGCCACTTCTATCCCTCAGTACCTTTATAAACTCGTGGAGTTAGGAACTCCACGATCTTTACTTCACCCAAGAAATATGAGGTTTATTGATTTTTTGTCAATTCCCCGATATCGGCTTACTCTCTTTCGTAGATCTTTTATTTATTCGGCAGCATCTCTCTACAACTCCATCCCTACTGACATAAAGAAGCTCTGTATCCCATTGTTTAACCTCAAATATAAAGAATATATATTAAACCAGTGAATACCCACTAAACAAGATATTATTACTTTAATATAACTTCAACGTTGCTAGAAAGTATTTTGTCATACTATTAAATGTTATTTAATGTAACCAATATTACTTAAATATTTGTTTAATATTTCGAAATTTAACATTTCTCAGTTACTTTGTTGTAATATAAATATCATATTGCAAGAGAACATTAAAAATGTTACTTCCATTTAACATTGCATAACATTACGGATACATTCTTTGTTTGCTGGGTAGCTACCATCTCCCAAATAAGTGTTAAGTCTCTTAAATTTCTTATTATGTACTTAATAAAAAAAAAATCCTTGTTTATCTAGTTTTTCTAAAAAAAAATTTTGGTTGAGTGTAAGAGCAACTCTAGAAAGCTGAACTCCGCCATTGTAAAAATACAAATAAAGACATTATTTATTTATTTATTTTATATAGAGGTCATCCAAAAATGTCAATTTTCAAAAACGCTCTGTAGCTCGGTAGTCGAAAAAGATAGACGATCGCGATTTGGGCCATTGTTTGTTTGTCGAAAATTGAGCTCAGGACACACTTCTATTGATTTTTGTCTATCTGCCATAGTTTTGGAGAAAACCTCAAATCTCATCTAATTTGGTCCACCCTGTGCACCAAAACAACGTTGGTAGTATATCAAGTGATTCTTCTAAAGAATAATTTTTGTCCATTAACCGAATTCAAAAAATTTAAAAAACGTGGGGAGGTTCTCAATTCGAAACGTATGAATGTTTTTCTGTGTAATCATTGCCCTGGATTGACTTAAGCCATGTCTATGAAATCTATCTCAAATTACAAGGTTTGGTAATAATTTCATAAAGTTAGGACTAGTGTATAGTGAGCGAAAATTGGAAACAAGATTTTTTCGAGAATTTGGCGGATGCGCTGTGATAAATTCAAATTTCGTCGATACTGCATTAAATTGGCAATTAAACATTTTCGGAGCAACCGGTATTGAATCTGATGTCAAAAGTTAAAAATTCAAAATGGCGAATCCAATATGGCTGCCATAATTGTAATGCTTTTTCGATTTATATGAAATTTGATACATGGAGATTTTAGTATTCTCTAATAAGAACCTGCAGATGACGAAAAAATGGTCGGCGAAACACACTGCGAGTGATGGTATTCGAGCCTAGTATTTAAGTGTTCTGGTGTTCGTGGAAACTGTTTCAGAGGCATCGTCATACGGTCCCCGTCCCCCGTCCAGGGGTTAAGAAATTATCAAATCAAATTTTAACTCTTATTATATGTGGGATATAAACTAAATAATTATTTTATCCGCTGCGCTGGTAAGGAGCTTAGTTTAATCTGATAAAGAGACCCAAAGGCAACATGATACTTAGAAAGAACCTGCTGATCAAGTTTGGATCCCATTAAAATTTAAATTACAAATTAAAATATATATTTTATATTTAAGAGAAACGTTTGTAATATATTAAGAAAACTATTCAAATGAATATTTCCTGAATTATACAATAACAAACATCTATTAATACGAACTAAACATATTTCCATATCGTACTATTCTAACTACTTATTAAAATTATGCATAGAAGAGAGAAAACATCACTAATGAATTAGTACAGTGAGAGAATTTGACTTTAAACACGGAAGATTTCATATTTTAAAATTAGTGGGAATTCTATTATAATGACAATATGTTGAAACAGACTGGCCTTCTATACATTGTTGTTTTATTAAGAGGGGAGGTGAGAGGTTTCTAAATCTCGTGTACTTACCATTTACATTGTGATTTCAGACATTCAGATTCATCCTGTATTAAATTGTTAGTCCAGTCTTTTGTCCCGAAATAATTAGTGGTAATGAAAATTAATTTAAATCCATGTTCCTTCAAAAAATGGTTGAATTTTTTTAAGTAGTTTAAGTTCAGATTGTGATGCCTTTTATATAGGCCAAACTGGTCGTGCATTTATAATTATATATCTTGAACTCTTCCGTTCTTTTAGACCCAACAAAACCGATTCCACGTTTTCAAATAATGTTTTAGAATCCGGTCATACTTTTACAAATCTAGAAGCTACAAATATACAAGAAAACAGTTTTAAAGTATATTTATTTGACTCTTGGGGAAATAAATTAAATCTAACCAAATTCCCCATAATTTTTATTCTTGACAACCAATTGGATCTCTGTTAAACACCTCGTTTTGATGTATTTAAACCATAATCGCCTAAAATTTTCATAATCCCCTTGTCGGTAAATCTATTATATTATTCCTAACATTTGTAGATAAATTTGCATAATTAAATTGGATCTGATAATCCTGTTTCGGTAAATAGCTTTCAGGGACGAACCTAGGGGGAGGTAAAGGGGCAACGGCCTAGAGAACTGTCACAAAGGGGCGCGGAAGGCGCCCGTCTAGGTATAGAAATTCACATATTTGCAATGCAAACTTCATCTTCAACTGCAACATTCCAACCGTTTGAAAACTCTGTATTTAAAAAAAGTGCCTTAACTCAAACAACTGACAAAGGAATGTTCAATAATTGATCATTTGTGTAGATTTCACTTATTTTAATTTTTTATTCTGATAATTATTGCTGTGGAAAGGTAAATAGATATTATTAAAATTGTTAGTGACAATGCGAGATCATCAAGAGAATCAGTTCGCGAATTTAATGTAAGATATCCAAATATTCTCCAAGTAACGTCAGCATATTTAGATAAATTAATGTTTTAATGATACACAACCCTTGCGCGCTATATAGTCTAGTCAACGAAACGCTAAAATGACGAAAATCTCTAACTTGAGTGCTAATGAATGGATTTTAATGAAACCTTGTGCAATGTGTTTGTAATGACGTTAATAAAAAAAGTTAAAAAAAAGATTAGAGTAGGAAATGACCGGAAGGGGTAAAAAACACCCCTTTTATCACGGGTTCCGTAACTTGTAAAATTAGGTCAAAAATTAAAAAAAAAAAACAATCTATTTACCTTTTTTGGCCCAAAATAAGATGTTTTTACTCTTGTGAATTTTTTCGAGAAATGCATATTTTTCGAGATATGGCCACTCGAAAAATCCGGAAAATGGGGGACGAGAAATGTAAAAGTTGAAAAAAAATCTTTGTTTTTTTTTCATTTTTGACCTAATTCTACAAGTTACGGAACCCGTGATAAAAGAGTGTTTTCTACCCCTTCCGATCATGTCCTACTCTAGCCTTTTTTTTAACTTTTTTATTAACGTTATTGCAAACACATTGCACAAGGTTTCATCAAAATCCATTCATTAGCACTCAAGTTAGAGGTGAAACGCCCCGTTGCGCGTTGACTGGACTAATAATTATTATTATAAGCAGAAGTTTAAATATGTAAAACCTGCATAAACATCTATTAAACACAATTAAACATCCTTTGTCAGTTGTTTGAGTCAATAAGGCACTCTTTTAAATACACAAGCCCACACAACAGTGGATTTTAATTGGTGATTTTAGAATTTTTATTTATAAAAAAAATAGGTATTTTTTTTACAAAATTTGATATAAAACCATTGGAAGGGTTGCTAAATCCAGATTTGAAATTTAAAAAAATCGCTAATAACATTTCATTATTTTCCACCCCAAATAGCAAAAGTAGTAGATCTATCTTTCATATTGTCTAAACGTAAAAGTCACAGGCGTAGAGGTTATTTTCCAGTAAAATACTGGTTAATTGTATTATTTTGTAGATTTCAGACATTGTTCAGAAGAATACATGTGGCAGAGCATCCCAATAAGAATAGAGAAAAAGCTACCTTTCATGTTTTATAAAAAATGTATCACATGAATGCACTTTTCAGAGATCTACGTTTAAAAAAACGCGATCTAAATCGGACATAAAATAAACTATTTTAATTATTCTAAACAAATTCAAGAAAAATGGTTTAAATGAAAAAAAAATCCTTAATACTTGCACTCTAGCAAAAACAAAAATGGCCTTAAAATAATCAAGTAGTCTCAATTTTTTTAAAAACTGTGCAGTCGTACTTAAAATCATCTCCGGAATCCGAAAACATAAAAATATACAGTGTTACATTTAAAGTTTGGGGTTATTTACAATGAAACTAAGGTTAATTGTCTAATTACTTCGTAGGCACCCGGTACAGATTGGTAGAGACACCGGACATTTTGAATTTTGCAAATTTCAAGTTCTAAGCATCAAGAAATACCTAAACTATTCACTGGGCAGAAAAATATAGATAAAAATACAGTTTTTCTTCAAACGACAGAAAAACATGCCATTCCTTAACTCATTTCATGACAATAAAGTTGGACTTTTTAGACGGCTGTCCGTTGCCATTAACAACGGAGATAAAAGTACTTTTTCTGACGCTGTGAGTGGCAGAAAAAGTAATAATGTATACTACTTTTTCTGCCGCTCACAGCGTCAGAAAAAGTATTTTATTTAATACGCAGACGCTAAAATATTGTAACTATGGCAGCCATATTGAATTCGCTATTTTGAGTTTCTAACTTTTGAGATCAGATTGGGCATCAACTTCGAAAATACTTTACCAATTTTATTGTAATTACGACAAAATTTAATTTTGCCTAGTTTTTGAAAGCCGCCACCCTCTATACTCTGGCCGAAGCTTGAAGAAAAAACTACAAGGGGATAACCGTCAAACAATATTATCGTCTAGTTTGTCAAAAGACATTATTATAAACCATTTTTTATTATCAGATATTCGAATGAGAAAATGGTTTCCAATTTTTTTACACTAGAAGCAGAAGCAACATGATGAACCTATGATGGGATTAAAGCTGAGTCACAGCCTATAGTTGGGCGCCTCATGAGCTATACCCGATGATAAATATTTTTTCCCTTTTTTTTACGAAACGATGTGGCACTTCAAATTATTTTACGGTGCTCTTGGCATACCCACTCTCAACTCTCCATTACTTGAGCTGAGCTTCTGCGATTTGTAGCCTTTCAATTTTCGTTTTATTTCATTATGAATGCATTTATTTTTGTAACTTTGCTTGTATCGATATTGTCCCTTATATTTATCGTTGATTTTAACATCGAAAACGGCGACCACAATGTTGTAGAATTTCATTTTACTGGTTCTTTATCAAAATGCACAATAGGTATATTTTCTCTCACCTGTGAAATCAAACATGTTTGACTTCACTTCATTCTTTAAAGCGATTGTAGGTCAAATCGTACAGTTGTCTTGATTTTGTTGGCAACGAATTACAAATTACTTCGTTTGCAGGTTTTTCAATTTCTGGCAAAGTCAAACTAGTCACTTTCCAAATTATTAAGCATTTGTCTTTACAACCGGAGATTAACGTACACTTAAGAGACATTAGGATTATTTATAGCAAAGTGGTAAAAAATGAGCATCTGGTAATTCCATATTTGAGAATTATTTTTTTTATTACTAGCTAATTATAGTAACAAAATGACGATATTTTTATTGAAAGAAATTGAAGACGCACATTGCTTCAGTCATAACTTCTTTGCGTTTCGTACTACAGAAATAAAAAAAAAACAAGCTTTTATTATTACTTAGGTGTACTAAAACAAAAAAGATAAGTATAGTATTTTTATTGGGACAGTGCTGAATGATATTTATAAGTAGACATAGTCGCATGGGTGGATCCTAATAAAACTATTATCAAAGTTATCACTGGAACAGATATAATATATTATGTTGAATTACATCACAAATCTGCGTAAATGTGGAAGTAAAACTAATTATTGAGCTAGAAAAACCGCTTGCCATAAGAGCAAGACACATTCAACGCGTTTGCCTTCTTTCTGCAGTAGTCGGAGAACGAGGGATCTCTACAATGCATTTTAACTAGTTAAGCGCCACCATACGATCAGAAAATCTGGTCTGACATGCCCAAATTTTTTCTCGACGTTTTTGGAATATTCAACTATTGTACTATATATATGCCCTTGAAATTTTTGCATTTTCGTTTCGCATTTTTTCTTTAGAGCATTTTTTTAATGAGACATACGTTATATGTCTCATGGCAGAAGTTACACAGAATAATATTTCAATCACAAAGTACCGTGAGAAATTGTGTCGAACTCTATTAGAAAAAGGTACTCCATTGGCACCTGATTCTGATACTGACATAGAAGAAGAGGTGGAGCATATCTTGGTAATACAATCTACCTCGTACTAAATGGCAGTGTTCTGGATGCAAAAAACGTTACTGTGTTCCATGTTTCTTTGTAGATCATTATTCTAAAAAAAGATCGCAATAAAAATACTGTTTTAGTTAGATATGTGACGTAATGATATTTTATTTATGAAAACCATTTTCCTAGTTTGATTTTTGTAAGTTCTGTTGAAATTTCACACAAAAATAAAGACTTTTGTTTACTTTTTCGTTTGTAGTAGTTTATTACCTTCCTTTATGTTTGTTTGAAGGTATAAGATGATATGAAATGGTGTTTTACAACTAATTGCCACAAATAATAAAACGATCAATTGCAAATGGCAAGAAATTTTTTGTTGCATTCAAAAATATAATAAAATCTACAAAAATGAATGGTATAATAAATACAATGCACAATTACATTCATTGTTTTATTATTTGTGGCCATTAGTTGTAAAACACCATTTCGTATCATCCTATAATTTCAAACAAACAAAAAAAATTAAAAAATAAAACAAAATCCCCGGACCAAGATCATAGCGTGGTTCATGAGGCCACACTCTATTAGTTCCCATATAAAAACTACAGCAGCGAGACATATCTACGGTACTACATCACAAAATCAAACAGTCCGTAGTGAGGTACAGCACTTATGTCGCAACACCCCAAGAACAAAAGCATGTGCGGCACGCGCACTATACCTCATGGCGCTTAACTGGTTAAGGACCCTCTATAACACTCGCGAACAACCACCTAAAAAAAATTGATTCTTATGTAAATCGACCTGGCGGATTCGATTTTGGAGTTCGCCAGACAATCCGGAATTGCGAAACTGGTCAAAATCGGCAATTTCCGAAAAATCTCAAATTTTATGGAAATTTTTTAATTTTACTTCCACGTCCAGTGGAAGTGTAGTAACGACAAAAAAAATTTTAAAAATTTTTATTGTCCAAATAGGCTTAAAATGTCATGAAACGTCGAGATTTTAAGTTTGAGCGAAAAAAAATTTTCTGTCTGTCTGTCGGTCTGTCTGTAACTTTTTTTGTGCGCACGTTTACTCTGGAACCGTTTAAGATATTGACTTGAAATTTGGTACACATATGTACTTTAACGAGTTCTAGAACTAGATTATATTTTCATCTTGTTCCGTCGAAGGGATGGGGGTAAATTGGGGTAAATTTGGGGTAAATGGGTAAATTAAGCAGGTAAGAGTCCACGAAATTGGTATATAGTATATACAAGAGAAGCTAAGGTCTAAACAAAATTTTTGGCATTAGCCAAACCCATTACCACCCCCACCTCCTTATTAAAGGGGATGAAAAAAAATGTGATTTAGTGTATGTACAGGAACCAGAAACCTCAAAATATTTTTTTACTTCATCCACCCCCCACTACCACCCCCCTATCACCACCCCCACCCCACTACCGATGTGGGGTATCGTTTTATGGGTTTTTGGGGTAGAGGATTTCAAATATTATATTATTAAAGTTCCATAAACAATTATTTTCACATACAAAGTTTTTTCGTTGCGAGTGACTTGGATAGAGAATCTGGATGTGGAAGTAGTGATTCCTTGGGCAGCGGTTTTTACTTATCACCCTATATCTCTTTTAGTCTAAGACCGATTAAATTGAAACTTTTAGGAGAGCCAATTTAGACCTTTGTTATTATGACTGACATGCAAAAAAGATTACGTGTCACCAGTAATATATTTTTAAAAAGTTGGTGACACGAAATTTGTTAAAAATGCAGCAACAAATACTCGATCGAGAAGACTTTTTTGTTTTTAAAGATAGATGTATATAGTAATCTACAAAGTTGTAGCCAAAGAACTAAAGAAACTTTTTTATTTCGATGATTTTTTTGATAACTTACTTAGTTTTCAAGAAAACGGTGCTGCAGTATTTGACCGCCGCGCCGTGTCGCGTCGCAAGATAAAAGATTGAGTTGGCCTATACCGCGGCTTTGTTTCTCGTCTTTCAGGATGCCCCGCCCGATGTGAATAAAATAATGCGTAGTTGTGAATATTGATTTTTCTAATTTTGACGTATAAAATGACAGTTTTCAAAACTGACGTAAGTGTCAAAACGTCCTACTTTATGTAACCAGTGATGAAAAGTAAAATTTTACGTAACTGGTGACGAAATAGTATTTTATATAACAAGTGGCTAAAATGGTGTTTTTTTTACGAGTGGGGCATTTACAGTACGAGCCGAAGGCGAGTGCTATAAACCACACGAGTAAAAAAAACACATTTTAGTCTCGAGTTATATACAAAATTTTTTTTTTCGCCATTCGAAATTAGAAAACAATATAATTTTGTAAAAATAGACTAAATTCTACTGCTGTTTCCATAGAAACCGGTAAGTTTTATTTCACATTGTTAAATAAAATTCCTTTATTTCACTCTTTTTTCTTTATTTTACACTTGTCAATAATTACATGTTTTGATTCATTGAAACTGTCAAATAAACGTCCGTCGTTTTAGGACATGGTGTTACAAAATAGTATTTTATATAACAAGTGGCTAAAATGGTGGGTTTTTTTTACGAGTGGGGCGTTTATAGTACGAGCCGAAGGCGAATGCTATAAACCACCCGAGTAAAAAAAACACATTTTAGTTTCGAGTTGTATACAAAATTTTTTGTATCGCCATTCGAAATCAGAAAACAATATATTTTTATAAAAATAGACCAAATTCTATTGCTGTTTCGATAGAAACCAATAAGTTTTATATCACACTGTGAAATAAAATGTCTTTATTTCACTCTTTTTTCTTTATTTTACACTTGTCAATAATGACATTGTTTTGATTCGTGGAAAGTGTCAAATAAATGCCATTTTAGGATATGGCGTTACAAAAAGTTCCTTATGTCATCAATTAGGAAAGATAAACAACCCTTAAAAAGATAAAGAAACAATGTTTATTCAACACAAAATAGAATACTAAGTCCATAAAGTGGAAGCTTTTAAATTCTTCTTTCCTTCAAAATACGCGAACAAAACTTTTGCATTAATACAATTTACCTTTATTATGTTATCAAATTAGGATTTCAAATAATATTGTAACTTGACTAAATAACGTCTGGCAATTTTGACATTAAAATTATAATGCGTGATAGCAGCAAAGGTAACTATGAAAAAAATTACTTAATTTTTAAGATTTTTAAATACATCCATTTCATTTATTATGTTTAAATTGTTTTTAGAATTTTAAAATTAGAAAAATCATGTATGTAACGAAAGACAATCTTGTGTAACTCGTGTTGTTACGTCTTTTGTAACTGGTTACATAAATAGCTATTATAAAACGTTTATTTGGTTGTTTTTAACCGATCGACAGGAGTTGCTGTCGTCTGTGTGGTTTATGACGCTTATTCTTATTGAAAATTGATGAGTTGCAGCTATAATAATAATTATTATTGCATTAGGAAAGTGCTATAGAGGGTAAAGTGCATATTAAAGTAACGGAATTTCTTTTCCAGACATTTAAAACTAGTTTTAATATTTAATTTGAACAAAGAACAACTTTTAAGCAATTTTTTTAACGTCAGCAGTTTTGTGCGCGTTTTCAACTTCTTTTTAACAGTTAAACCCAGAGTTAAACTTTATGAAATGCATATTTTGCCAACAAAATAGTGAAGAAACTGTGCAGGGTGTTACAGAAGAAGCACTGGACTAAGCATTTAAAGCAGTTTCTATAAAGTCGATGATATCTCTCTTAACAAATTCACTGCCGGCACCGCCCCAGGGACGTTCATCCGATTTTGATAAAAACGCCGTGACCGCCCGAGAGACGTTGTTCTATATACCTAATACAGGGTTGTACTAAATTGTAATTAATTAAACAAAAAAAAAACAAAAAAAAAAACAAAAAACGAAAAGAAAAAAAAGAAAAAAAAACTGATTTTGTTTTTTAGAACAAAATTTGGAAAATTTGAACTTAGTAGAGTGTCCACTAGCTAATCACTAGCTGATACAAACATTAAATTAACAAATTGCAAAAGAAAATAGGTGGCACACGATCAATCGTCACTAATAAGCTCCGGCAGTGAATGTGTTAAGTTGAAATATTACACCAAAAAAGGGATTTATTTTTGTCAAAATGTCCTGTCTATCATGCAAGATGCAGAAGAAATTACAGCCGAAAAGCTTACAAACAAAAAGCAGAAAGCACAGATGTGGCTAATACTGGTTATAAAAAAAGGAAGACCGTTGAAAGCCCAAAACGTTGTATAATTTGCGATAAAAAAATACAAATGTGTTAACTATCTCTTAAATATTGCTACTTAATTATACGAGTAGAAGTTAAACGTGGAAATAAAATGAGCATGTCTAAATTGCCTTTATCAAAATTTAAAACTTTATTTTTTATATTTTGCTCCTTTTTCAAAATTAAAATTTACTGAATAAACGATTATTAAATAGGTTATTATTAGTACAATACAAATCCTGGCGCTCTCAAGCTATGCATGGCGTTATCGCTTGTGCAGTAAGTGACCGGCCGCGGCCGGCATAGTTCTTTTCTATATTGCGGCACCGTTATGTTAAAAACCAAGCCAGTTATCAAAAAAATCACTGAAATAAAAAAGTTTCTTTAGTTCTTTGGCTACAACTTAGCTTACTATATAGATCTATCTTTAAAAACACAAAAGTTTTCTCGATCGAGTATTTGTTGCTGCATTTTTAACAAATTTCGTGTCACTAACTATTAAAAAAAATATTACTGGTGACACGTAATTTTTTTTGCATTTCTGTCATGTCCGTCATGATAACAAAGGTCTAAATTGGCTCTCCTAAAAATTTCAATTTAATTGGACTTAAACTAAGGGATATATATATAGGGTGATTAGTAAAAATTAAAAAATATCCATAAAGTTTGAGATTTTTCGGAAATTGCCGATTTTGACCAGTTTCGCAATTCCGGATTGTCTGGCGAACTCCAAAATCGGATCCGCCAGGTTGATTTACGTAAGAATCAATTTTCTTTAGGTGGTTGTTCGCGAGTGTTATAGAGGGTGCATCTTAGACATTGCTCGTTCTCCGACTACAGCAATAAAAATGTCTGCCAATAAGATTATAATTTATAAAAATATCTACAAAAAAAAAATATAAAAAAATTTAACTTTGCCCTAATGGCGTTACTTCATTCATATTTTTTGCATCCTATCTGATATGTTGCTTCTTAATTCAGCAGTCACAGTACATAATTGCATAGATTTTTGTCTGTCACCTGCTTACGAACAAAATAAACCTCTTGGGATCCTTTCCCCAATGACGTAAGCAAAAAGTTAGCTAGCTGGCTGCAAGACTATTACCGTTGACATGAAATATAAAAATAGTGTAGCAACACGTGCTAAAGAACCTCGTCAGATTGCAGGAGTCGATAGGCGAGGTCTACATGTTTGTTTGCATTTGTACAAAAAAAAACTCTTTTGCCTCTTGTATAATATACTACTTTACTTTCATAGTTTATTTCTATTTGATCATATATTTAAATGCACATTTATGATGACTTTAATATAAAAATATTGATAAATTGTTTTAAATGGTATAATATAAGTTTATTTTAATACAAAACCATTTTCAATTTACATTACTGCCATTACGCAATGTCTAATTAAGAGAACAGGTAAACCTAAGTCAGATTAAAAATTAGGAGATATTTGAATGTCTACAGTCAACCAGGTACCTATGTAGTCCAGTTCGTAAACAATTTTTACATAGAAATCCAATTATAGTGAATGGATCTGAATCTGAATGAGACCTTTTGTATTGTCTTTTTTGTTTTTATTCGAATATGAAAGTTGGAAAAGTTAAGCTGTGCGCCTTTACGTTATTAATTGCTTAAATAAACAATACAGGAATTGTATAACTCGGAAACCATAATAGATACCAAAAAACTGTAACGAATTTTTTTTTGGCAAGTTTTCACAAAGCCATGACGTCATCAAGATATTTTAAATGGCAAAAGAGCGCATTTTTATATACAGGGTGAACCAAATTAGATAGGATTTGGGGTTTTCTCTAAAACTATGGCAGCTAGACAAAAACCAATACAGGTGTCCTGAGCTCGATTTTTGAGAACCAAACAATGGCGCAAACCGCAATCGTCTCTCTTTTTCGACTACTGAGCTACAGAGCGTTTTTGGAAAATTAACATTTTGATGACCTCTGTATCTCAATTACCAAGTGTCTAATCAAAAATCGAGTAACACATTCTTACGGCAACTTTCTGAGTAGAATCCGTTGCTGATAAGAAAAAAATTATGCATGCCTCAGTTTTCGAGATAACCTGTGTTTTTTACACCATCCAGTGGAAGTATCCCAGGTAGCAAAGGCGCGTGAAAATGACGTGAAAAAATGGTCAGGAGTGACGAGAAATGACGAGTTAGATGACGTAAATGAAACGTGAAAATGACTTCCTAATGTCTCAGACGAATGACGTCTTTTTTTTCAGGTTATATTTGGTAATCCCCCCACAGGTATTTAGTAATAGGAACATATAAAACTACATACTAGTTAGTAATCTACTTGATAAAAATAAAATAATTAATGCATAAATAAGTTTTGTCCTAATAATGAATTTGTTTGTTAGTCATCCGTAATTCTATTTACATTAACATATCTAATATTGTTTACCATCACTCCAACTTTTTCTCACAAGGGTTGCCTGCAAATTATAATGTTTATTAAGTTATTAAATTCATTTTTACTTACTTTTACCAATTGCGGTCCGTAGGGTTCGAACCTACATGTCTCCGTATTACAGAACTGACGCTTCAACCAACTGAGCTATCTTAGTGACCATTATTTCGGATGCTAAAAGCAGTATTTATGGTGGTGAATGAAGTCTTTATTATGTGAAATTGAATTTCTTGCCTTATTTAAAATATATGAAAATCTTTCAGGTTCTCGCTTCGAGTTACTAGTATTTTTATTAATTTATAATTATTAAGAACTTATTTAATTTAATTAAACTGTCACCAGTGTCACCTGAGAAGTACCAGTAGTTGTTGAACAATGTAATTATTACATTAATTAGTATTAGTGGCGGTTCGTTAAAAAAAAATATATTTTCCCCAGATCTCAAAATTGAAGAGCAGAGAGGGAGAAATCCGAAAAAAAATTTTCCTTTTCTCAAATTTGATGAGCGGTGGAGGGGAAGTGAGGAGTCAACTATTTTAAGAATTAAAGTTTTAAGTTGAGGTACTTATACAAACCTGGGAAGCGTGTTGGAGAAAAAACGGTAAAGATGTAATATCGTCATCTACAACATAAATAGAATATTTAATGATCTAAAACAGACCTAAAATTGAAAAAAACCAATAAGCAACTATTACCTTAAAAAAAAACAAAATTTTTTTCTCAATAAAAAAAAAACAGAATGAGCAGGGGCCGAACCGCCGACCTCATGACTTGGAAGACGACGCCTTAAGAACTCGGCCACCAACCTTTCTGAGGCTACTTACCTAAAGACTTTATAGTTGGAACACGCAACGGATAGATTTTGCTTTTTAATGCATTTTAATCTAATTTTATTATTAAAAGAACTGATAGAAATATAATTTAAACAAATAAACTGCCGAATCTTTGCAAACTCTTTCGAATATAAATTATTCTGGATAATGTTAAAAAACATTATATCCTCGAATAAAAACGCCAATACTTATCCCTCACGACACGGTTTATTTTTTTAAAAACTTTACACTCTGCTTACGATAACAAAATGCCATTAGCGAGTTTTAAAGTTTGTAATCCGATAAAATATAAATAAATTTAACACCGAAAAAAGACGACAATATGACGTGATGTGTAGCACGTCATTTTAATGTCATTTATAAAACGTCATTCTGTCGTCGATTTTTAGTGCCCTGACGTCTTTTTGACCAGAATCACCAGATTTTGACGTCATTATAACGTACCCTTGCTACCTGGGATAGTAACGACAAAAAAAATTTCAAAATTTTTTATTGTTTAAATAAGCTTAGAATGTCACCAAACGTCGAGATTTTAAGTTTGAGAAAAAAAATTTTCTGTCTTGGTCTGTCTGTCTGTAACTTTTTTGTGCGCACCTTTTACTCTGGAACCGTTTGAGATATTGACTTGAAATTTGGTACACATATGTACTTTAATGAGATCTAGAACTAGATTATATTTTCATCTTGTTCCGTCGAAGAGTTAGGGGGTAAATTGGGGTAAATTTGGGATAAATAGGTAAATCAAGCAGGTAAGAGTCCATAACATTGGTATTATTTAGTATATACAAGAGAAGCTAAGGTCTTAAAAAAATTTCTGGTATTAGCCACCCCATTATTAAAAAATGTGATTTAGTGTGTGTACAAGAACCAGAAACATCAGAATATTTTTTTACTTCATCCACCCCAACTACCACCCCCTATCACCACCCCCACCCCACTACCGATGTGGGGTATCGTTTTATGGGTTTTTGGGGATTTCAGATATATTAAAGCTCCATAAACAATTATTTCTACATACAAAATTTTTTCGTTGTGAGTGACTTGGATAGAAAAATTGGATGTGGAAGTAATGATTCCTTGGGCAGCGGTTTTTATTTAGATGTACTTTTATACATTTTTTGAGGTTATTCTGACTCCGGATTCGTTTTCAGCACATCAAAAAACATACGGTATGGTACCTCACCTTTCAACTACAAGACTTTTTTTTGTGTTATCATAAAACATGATTTATATAAAAGTTGAGATCACGAATCTAACGACCGCTCTGTGTGACTGATATGATTCAGTTTCAGGAAGTATTCTAATAGGCTGTTTTATATACATTCCAAGTTCTAAAGGCAAATATTTCCTCAAACAAAGTTTATCGTATTTAATAGATATTCGCAATCGGCAACGCCCGACTGCAACTTTATTCATTTCATAATATTCTGTATAAAAATACCATGTTCCATATTTTAAGGTAGCATTGATGTATCACCCGGTACATTGTGGTTTATAAATCTTCACATTTTTGGCTTAATCAAAAAAACCTTGCTCTGAAATTAAAATAAAATCTATTTTACGTACAAGTGAGAGTTTGCATGCCTCTGGTGGTCACCATGTATTACAGATATGGCCCAATTTCAATAGGGATTATTCTACTATGCTGTTTTACATAATGTTCCAAATTGTAATTATATATGTTAAGTCTAACAGAAGTTATCGTGTGTACATACAGACACACACACATACAGACATTTTTTATTCGATATTTGGGTTCAGTCTGTTATGAAAGGGCTTTCTGTTCAAAAATTTTTTTTCTACGATAATTATTAAAATTTTTTGTCCAGTTATAATAAAGTTAGAATAAAGAGAAAAAACATAAAAGCCGTTACTAAACGATAACAGATACAAAAAAAATTAATAGAGATATTATTGTGGGAAATTTTGTCAGCTTTAGTTTTATACATAACCACTTCTTGGCTGGGGCTAACCGTTTTAGAGATATGAGCGAAAACCAAAAACCGGAACCTTCTTCATGCCCCCTGTACTCCCGCACCTTCTATATTTGGTATGTTTACCTACTAACTAGTCCAAACACAGCCCTCAAGTCAAAAATTGGGATATCGGCATTTCCCTTCAGGAACGTTCATTGACAGTGCTAAAACTTGCAAAAACAAGTTTATAAACATATCAAAAGATAACATTCATTATGAACCCTTTGATATGTCCCATCGATTTCCAAAAAAAAAAAAAAAATTGTACACTTCTTATTGAATTTAAGCACTATTTTACGAAAATGGATTCCTACACTGAACCTTTTTGGGGCGCCTACAGACTGGACTAATATTAATATTCATGAATAAGTTTTAAAATATGAGATATAAACAACATTCACACCGATTAAATTAGAAAGGCGCTATAAAATAATACAATTTCTAGGTAATTTGGTAGAATGGATAGAATAGCTGTTGCCGCTCCGTCCTTACCGCCGAAGACAAAACTCCGAGCCAAGTCCCCACCGCCGGAGCTGGATTCCTCAACGGTACCACCGAAGACCGTTACGCCATCAGTATCTCGCATAGACGTGTTCCACAAAACTAACAGTTTCTCCGAACAAAGTCACACCAAGACTCATGTAGTGAAAATTTTGATATGCCCCCAAAACGGGAATGAAACGACCGTGAATCTGTGCCAAGATTTGTGCATGAAAAACCAACAGACTGATAGTGACAATTGTGATGTGGCCCCGTTTATTCGGATCAGTGTCAATTCCGAGATGATTCAAAATGATATAATGGCCGAGACGACTCACGAAGCGCCGAATTCTTTCTTCGATTATGGGCCGTATAACTGTGGGACTGTATCTAGTGGGCAGATTTCACCTAGCAACACTCTCGATTCTGGTACCTGCAGCGATTTGGACAGCACGCCGCCGCCGCTACCCAAAAGGAACACCGGAGGAATTTCCGTCACACTTATAGGTAAGAATCTATTACGGCTAACGGTGAGCACTTAAAAAATGTTTTCCGTTAGAAATGCACCAAATATATTTAAATCAGTTTCTTTCAAATATACAGGGTGCTCGACGGGTAATGCTTAAGTACAGGGTGGAACAGATTAGATGGGATTTGGGGTTTTCTCCAAAACTATGGCAGATAGACAAAAACCAATATAGGTGTCCGTAGCTCGATTTTCGAGAAACAAACAATGGCGCAAGCCGCGATCGTCCATCTTTTTCGACTACCGACCTACAGAACGTCGAATCGAAAATCGAGTAACACATTCTTAAGGATAGGATTTTGTACAGTGAGAGGGAAATATGCGTTTATTTTCGGTTTATTATAAATATCTAAACAATCATAAATGGTATAATCTTTAAAATAGTTTTAGGTACTTCCCATTGCTCTAAGGAAAACAACCATGTACAGGGTTATTCATTATATATTGACCCCCTTTATTTCTGTTATTATTGAAAATAGAAAAAAAAGTTTCGTATAAAAGTTGTAGGATCTTACCTATATTTTAACGAAACGAGATAAAAAAAACAATATCATGTATAGGTCACGTGATACGAAATAAATATATGTTTTTTTAAATGGAACACCCTATATATTATTGCATTTTCGAGAAGCCCTTTTTCTCCTGATTTCGGATATATAACATTGTATAGGTCTATCTTAGATACTTTTTGACATATTTGACATTCAAAATTCAAATAAACTGCTTTATTGACAGATGATTGAGACATGAGTGTCAAAACACAAGTGAAAGAAAAATAACAAGGTAGGCCACGAAAATAATTATTTAATTGTTTATTCAATTTTGACATTTCAAACCGTCATTATTAACATTTATTTAATCAAAATGGGTTATAGTGAGGCTGAAAAAGTCGAAATATTTTCTCTTTATGTGAAAAATAATAAAAATAAGTGTGCCGCAAGAAGAGAATACTTTTAATTTTACTAGTGAATAAACAACTATTTACGGTTGTTGCTATGGAGTTGCTATGGAATGACGGTTTGAAATGTCAAAATTGAATAAACAATAATATAATTATTTTCGTGGCCTACCTTGTTATTTTTGTTTCACTTGTGCTTTGACAGGCATGGCTCAATCATCTTGCAATAAAGCAGCTTATTTGCATTTTGAATGTCAAATATGTCAAAAAGTATTTAAAAGTATTTTTGACATATTTGACATTCAAAATGCAAATAAACTGCTTTATTGCAAGATGATTGAGCCACGGCTGTCAAAACACAAGTGAAACAAAAATAACGAGGTAGGCCACGAAAATAATTATTATATTGTTTATTCAATTTTGACATTTCAAACCGTCATTCCATAGCAACAACCGTAAATAGTTGCTTATTCACTAGTAAAATAAAAAGTATTCTCTTCTTGCGGCACACTTATTTTTATTATTTTTCACATAAAGAGAAAATATTTCGACTTTTTCAGCCTCACTATAACCCATTTTGATTGAATAAATGTTAATAATGACGGTTTGAAATGTCAAAATTGAATAAACAATAAAATAATTATTTTCGTGGCCTCCTTGTTATTTTTCTTTTACTTGTGTTTTGACACGCATGTCTCAATCATCTGTCAATAAAGTAGTTTATTTGAATTTTGAATGTCAAATATGTCAAAAAGTATTTAAGATAGACCTATACAATGTTATATATTTGAAATCAGGAGAAAAAGGGCTTCTCGAAAATGCAATAATATATAGGGTGTTCCATTAAAAAAAATATATATATTTATTTCGTATCACGTGACCTATACATGATATTGTTTTTTTTATCACGTTTCGTTAAAATATAGGTAAGATCCTACAACTTTTATACGAAACTTTTTTTTCTATTTTCAATAATAGCAGAAATAAAGGGGGGTCAATATATAGTGAATAACCCTGTACATTTTTTGTCATAAATTTTGTATATAGTTAAATGCCATACTTTAATAATGAAATTAGGAACTATTTTCATAGACAAACTACAATATTCAAGTAAAACAGAAATTTACAATAAAAAATATATATAGTTTGGTTCGTTAAAACGATAGCAAGTATCTAAAACAATTTTAAGATTATACTAAGTTTGGTTTTTTAAATATTTATAATAAATCGAAAATACGCATATTTCCCTCTCACTCTGCAAAATCCTATCCTTATGGCACTTTCTTGAGTAAAATCCATTGATTGATCCGCTGATAAGAAGAAAATTATCCTTGCCTCAGTTTTTGAGATAATGACATAAATTGTGTTTTTTAAATGGAACACCAAGTTATTTCATTACTCGTTTAGAACTTAAATTAGTTACCCAACGATATATCATATGTCATATTTATCTCTAGAATGCGGAGAAGATTCCAATTTAGCTTCCGAGCTTTATTTTAATAAGTTCGGCGTCGGATTGTACTACCGGGAAACCGTGAAATTTCCCGTTGGGCCCTCGACCAGCTAGTTTTGGGGCCCCTGGGGCCTCGGGTCGAGAGACCGTAATATTCTTATTATTTGATTGATTGATTGATTGATTTACCAGCGTGCGGTAGGCATTGCTGCCACTCCCAGGGTTATACAGCTGGGCCTGCTACGTCCACGCTGGGTTGGACTAAGGTCATGCTTGTTGCCAGCAGCGAGAGCCACATGGCGCATGGTAAGGGAACATGGGATGGGAGGTGTAGGTATTTATGAAATGCGTTACCGCATTGTGTCGTGAGGGAGCGTTTAAACTCCCTTTTTTGTGTTTTTGGTTCTGGGCATCTGCCTCTTCTGAATCTTCATGTGAAATATGTGCTGTGTCTTGATATGGAGTATTTATGCTCCTCTTTTTGTGTTTCTGCTTCTTCGAATCTTCTTTTGCTGAGTCTTCTGATTCCTCGGTTTCCGATGCTGCGTTGGATTTGGGTCATGCTTGTTGTCAGCAGCGAGAGCCACATGACGCATGTTTTTTCCTCGCTTTTCTTTCCTAGTTTTTTTTATCCTCACGATTGTTGTTTTCCACGTGTAACATGGTCTCCCTATTTTTAGTTTGCTGCTGTTCAGTGTTAGCGCTTTCTTCTATTGTCGTTTTTGCTTTAACCGTCTTGATCCTTGCCCTTATCTCTCTGCTTACCAGGGTATGGTCTGTTTGTGTGAGTGAGCTTCCATTACTCCAGGTGTTAATGCAAGTTTGACTTTTGCTTTATGTATTTCTTATTGTTAAGTCAAACATGTGTGCTAGGTTTTTCAGCGCGTTTCCATTTTCGTTAGGCCATATGTGGAGTATATGTGCATTGAAGTCTCCTAATAGTATAATGGACATTTTTCTTGATTTTTCATAGCGTTAGTGTGTGCCGGTTTTCTTATTCTAATTGATGGCTTAGTGCTCCATATAGACAGTCCTTTCTTCGGTTATTATTGATTTCTTTCTCCTCTTTGCCGCCTGGCACGATTTCACTGCACTATATATACCATTATTTACTGCGTTAGAGGGGAAGCACTGTGTAAAGTTTTGGTTTGTATACCTAATTAATCACTAACTAATATTTCTTATCAATTACTGAAAATGTTCCGAGATATGTAAACACATCCACTTATACTTTTTTTAACTATATTTTTTACACGTTGTCACTATTTAACTTTTATAAACTTTTATGGGTATCCATTGGTGACAGAGCATTATAAAGCAGGTCTGGTCGCCTCGACAGCAAGATGACAAGTCCAATGTGTTGTCGCATTTAATGTTTATGCTCCTCTTTTTGTGTTTCTGTTTCTTCTTCTCCTTCTGAGATTTCTGATGCCTCGGTTTCTGGTTCTGGTAGGATATATCGCTGCAATTTTTTTTTTGGAGTTCGTTTTTTCCACTCGCTTTCTTTTCCAGTATGTTTAGTCGCTTCTCAGTTTGTTCATGATCCTCTTAGTTGTTGTTTTCCACGTGTAACCCGGTTTCCCCATGTTTTCTTTTTTCGTTTCTTCTGGTTTCTTGAGTCAGTTGCATGAATACCCTCCCTGCTGTCTTGTCTGATTGATCAATGATCAATGATCTTGATCATTTTGTATGATTGCCGTGGCTGTGTTTTCGTTTATATTTTCCGTCCTTATATTTTGATGGAGCTCTCTCGTTTGGTTACCTATGCAACTCCTCTACTGGTCTTTTCATAGTGTTGGCGTGTGCCGGGGTTGTTATGTTTTCTCTTTCTAACTGATGGCTTAGTGCTCGATTTTTGTACCAGTAGCTGATGTGTCTTCTTGTTACGTTTTGTAGTGGATACATTATTTTTGTGTTCTCTGCCGAGTTATTATTTCTTGCTTACTTTTTGCGTATTCTTACGGACCTAAACGTTTTTAATAAAATTCCTTAACCTTACCAGAGCCGTACCAGATGTGAAGTGTAGACAGTCAGTATGTTCTTATAGCATGCATGAGATTTTTTAAATTTTAATGGCACTGAAACCAAGCTAATAATAGGCAACAATTTTATCCAAGTTTTTATTATTTTTGAATTGATTTAATTTGGCGCGGTGTACTGTTACTCTAATGGTACGCCCCTGGTAGTTTTTGCTGGAAGAGAATTGTTTATTAACTTATTTCTAATTTATTGCATTTTAGGTCTGTTTATGAAATTCTTTAAGTTGTCTACGAGTACTTAAGACATAAATATTTTAAGGGTAAAGTGGACTTATCTTGATTGATTTATGGTCTTTCCTTCCTTCGGGTCGGGTACCTACTCGATATTTGTCGACTGTTTGCACTTTTTGATGCTGCACTGAAAGATTTAATCACTCGTATTAATTAAATATTAGCACTTATCACTTAATTGTTGCTATTCGGACACTACCACCGCATGCAAAATTTTTCACTTCACAACGAATGTACTTTTGACCTATTTGGGCCAGCTTATTACCGGTTTTTCTTCCGATTTAAAAGGAACGTTATCTAATAGGCGTCTATTCACCGTCGGCAATAAGATGATCTCCCACCGTAATATTCTTATTATTCTTAATAAAAATAATATCAAAGTTGAAAGTAGAAAATATATAAAACTTGCAGTGGCGGCTGGTGAAATTTCAATATATTTTTTTTCGTCTGTGGCGCATGGGACCCTTACGAAATATGGGAAATAACATCTAGAGCAGCACTTCTCTAATGACCTCTAAAAAATTTTAAAGCAGCAGTTTGCGAAAAAATGTTTTTTAATTCGGTAGCCTCCCCTGGTCTAGGGACTCCTGTTTATTTTTTTTGTCATATGCATTTGACTTTTCATAAAAATACAACAATACGTTTTGGAGTTTATGAAAATATTTTCATTACTAACTGAGATACAACGAATTGAAATATTGTAATTTGTTAAATTGTAAATTACAGAATTTCAGATTATTGTATTTCATTTAATAATGAAAATAAACTTCAAAACGTATTGTATTTTTATGTGTAAAAAGTAAAATATATATGACAAAAAACAAATTTTTTAAACGGGACTCCTTAGACCAGGGGAAAAAAATTTCGTAAACTGCTTTTTCAATATTTTTAGGGGTCTTTAGAGAAGTGCTTCTCTAGATGTCATTTCCCATATTTCGTATGGGTTCCATGCGCCACAGACGAGAAAAAAAATATTGAAATTTCACCAGCCGCCACTGAAAACTTTTTCCCATATAAAACGTATTTTTGAAGACACACGCAACGCGGCAATAAGCTCTATTATCGCTGCCGCTTGACGGGACTTCAGTTCACACTTGTATTTGCTTGGTAATGTATACATGTTCCTAAATTGCGTCTAGCATGCGAGTCTCCCTTGGTTTAGTGTTTAGTTGATTTTTCGCAAAAACAAAGAGCAACATTCGTAGGAGAAGTTATCCATAAGGCTAACTAGGCTACAGCTACGTGAAGAGGCGCGAGCGATAATTTTCGCTTCAAAGATAATTTTTTTTTTTCATTTTCTTCTTTCTGCTTATCAATTTTGGTTAAAAAAAATTTCTTAAGAATTCTCTCACCTGCTCATTTATTTTGAAACTCGGACGAATTTTTTTTTTTCATATTCCTGGTCTGGGGAGTCCCCCTATATATTTTTCCCGGTGGGCCCTTGCGCCCACAATCCGACGCTAGGTAAGTTATAAACAGCAAAACTTTGTGCTAAAAGTGCCACCTAAACAATATTTTTAGATATCCAGAAAAGAGACAGCAATTAATTAATTAATTTAGCTAATTGGACATTAATAAACTACAAAGTAGTTTAGATATTGTTTAATTTTTAGAAAATAATGGTCCTATTTTGTGGCCAGCTAGATCTTCCGATATAACCCCTGCCGACTTTTGGCTTTGGCGTTATTTAAAAAATATTATATATAGAGAACGTTCTAATAACATAGAAGAATTGGAAAACAAAACATTACCTGCGTTTCGGACAATAACCCTCGTCATGATTGGAAGTTATGTCTATATCTCGAAAACTGAAACATGCATAATTTTCTTCTTATCAGCAACGGATTCTATTTAAAAACGTGCCTTAAAAATATCTTAGTCGATTTTCGATTCTAGACTTGGTAATTGAGATATAGAGGAGTAGAAAAGATAGACAGTCACGGTTTGCACCATTGCTTGTTTCTCGAAAATCGAGCTCTGGACACCTATATTGCTTTTTGTCTATCTGCCATAGTGTTAGAGACAACCTCAAATCCCGTCTAATTTGGTCCACCCTGTACAGCTTTCCGAGATCAAAAAATGTTTCCTTAAGATTTCTTCTCTATTTTGAATGATATGTTTCATAAACTACTGATCGAATTAAGTTGTTCGGTACACTTTCATTTCTTAGTTCTACAACTTATAGCGTCACTTATTTTGTTGCCCTTAAAAGTCGTTTTATTATGTTTGCCATGATTGAACGTGAAATGTACTGACATACCTGCCTTCATTATTACAAATTGTGCTTACGCTTTTGTCTATCCTTTGAAGATTATAACTCATGCTTAAAATCAGGCCTATTTCCGGGCCGATGTAAATTATCCATGTGTCCAATTTTTTGTAAAGAGTAGCTCATCTTGTGTTCTTTCTACGTACCAAAGATCAAATAAGGATCTCCTACACGAAGAAAGTTATAACGGTTCTTGCAAACCGTTGCACCTGTCAATTTTTTTATCAAATGTCATGTATCTCTGAAACTGCTCGGTTTAGGTATAGGGTGTGCTACATGTTTTGTCTCAGAATATTATGATCATTTCGAAAAGTCGAAAATATATAGGGTGTTCCATTTAAAATAAGCAAGTTGGTATCGACTTCCGGTATTTCTGGAAGTGCCGCCATCTTGAAATTATTATTTTCGGACCCGCAATGGTCGACTATGGTAGGGTACCAAATCTCAAATCTCTATCTCATCTGCAAGTGAAAAGTATTCTAATGGCCGCCTTAAAAGAATCACTCTGTATACACGCCTTTGACAGGCGTAGTTCAAAAATTGGACTTTTGGCCAAAACGGGCCAAAACTGGTGCTTTTCAAAAAAAAGTGGGCATCTTCTCAAAGTTGTTTTTATACCAAAGAATAGTCTCTGAGTGCCAACATTTTTTTCTCATTGTAATCCTCCCAAACAACCCCCAAAAAGGATATATAGGATTATGTTCAAAAGGATAATTTCTCGATCATTATTCGCTAAATGCGTCATTTTTGTATCCTCTTTGGCATTATAATCGGTATTTGAATGTTTGGGGGTTTTGAGAAAAAAATGTTGGCACTCACAGAGACTATTCTTTGGTATAAAAACAAGTTTGAGAAGATGCCAACTTTTTTTTTGAAAAGCACCAGTTTTGGCCCGTTTTTGGCCAAAAGTCCAATTTTTGGCCAAAAATCTGGAAAATGGGCAAGCAGATAATGTTGGCATATGGTTTTCCAGCAATGAGCATTCACAACGAAAATTTTCCGCCTGGTCAGAAAGTGTTATACCACGTTCCAATTTTGGCAATAATTGATGTCGCCAGTGCTGCCAATTGCACGGACAAAAAATGTTGGCATATATTGAATGTTGATCGCCAAGATACCCTCTTCAACTAGCACCAAGCCCCAAAGTACTATACTCTGTTCCACAATTGAATATTTTCTGGAGCGGCTAGCGCCAAAACGGTCAGGGGGGAGGTCTGACTCACATAAGATAAAATACTAAAACATAACAGCAATGCCAACATGTTATATCCCAGGCCCTATATATGTAGCTATCTTCTAGACTAATATCATGGAGTTTCCTCTGGTCATGTTAAAGTGATGTAAAATGGGCTAGTCCTGGGAATTGTGAGAGACGCCTGTCACGCTTTTGTTACCTAATTTTAAATCGATTTTCGATAAATAATGAAGTGTCACTTTAAAACTAAAGTGATAATATTAAAATTTTAATGGCCCATTTTAAATAGCCGGCAGTGTACCTTCGTACTGAGATAATTACATTTATATTTTTTACCGTGTACAATTAGTTTCGTCATCTAGTTTCTCACCATAATATGAATTTTTAATAACCACTAGCTTTCTGTGGATTGAGTATGGTTTTCCAATCGTAATACATAATTTAATTTTTCACATTTTAATATTCGATCTGTTTGTACAAGATTTGATTTGTCTTCCGATGTGGTTTTTATTGAATAAATTTAGTGTTATTGAACTTTCAGAAAAATGGTTAGGTAATAAAATTGAAATTGTATCAATAAATGATTATATTTTAATTAGAAATGACCGTGACGCAAGTAATGGCGGGGTAGTTTTTTATATCATTCATTTATATAATTCAGCAACTTCAAATTTCCGCTAAAGGTGAAGGCAAAATGCTTTGTCTTCTAATGTTAAAATTGGTAGTAACATTATGTAGTGTCATGTAGTGAAATTACTTGATAAGTTTTATGGCACTTGATTTTGATTTACAGTCTACAGTAAAATAAGTACTTCAGTTTTAAAATAGATTAACTGAAAGATGATCACGTGGCACCTACTTTTACAATTGATAATACATGATCGAAGACCGTTGAGGTGGTATTTTGAGAAAATATCCGCGAAATATATTCTGAATATTCAAATTTATTTAAATATTTCATTCATTATCGTAAAGGTCGGTTGGGATTTTATACAAAGAAGGACAAAGAATTGAAAGCTATGACGGAATTATAAATAAATGCACAAAGAAACAACACGGTGTTGTGCCTGGTAACACTGTCTGAGCTCTTATGACCTTATGATCCTTTAATAAATGTATAGGTATAGAGATTTACCGGTTGTTATGATTCACAGATCTAATATACCAATGTACATTTTTTATTTTTTAGTTCCAAGAATGATTTTTTTTTTGATATTTAATTACTTTTACTGATGACAAAAGGCAACTATGTACTTTTTGTTTTGTATATTTCCTGCCCTGTAATTGGATGCACATCTGTCTGGGTAGCTGTATTCATAAAATAAAATAAAATAAAATAAAATAAAATAGAATAAAATAAAATAAAATAAAATAAAATAAAATAAAATAAAATAAAATAAAATAAAATAAAATAAAATAAAATAAAATAAAATAAAATAAAATAAAATAAAATAAAATAAAATAAAATAAAATAAAATAAAATAAAATAAAATAAAATAAAATAAAATAAATAAAATGAATAGATGTTCAGGGTTGTTTGGAGTTCACTACGAAGGCGTAGAAAGGCCACGTTGCTTTTTATTTTATAATTTACACTTATAAACTGGGAATTATACTAATTTACACTTACAAATTGGGAATTAGGCTAGCATAGCATAGCATAGCAACTGGGAATTATGCTAATTTACACTTACAAACTGGGAATTAGGTTAATTTACACTTATCAACTGGGAATTATAGTATATAATTTTATACAGCCTGTGTAAAAAGTATAGAACAAATTCAGTACATCTTGAATCAGCTACTTTTTTATAAAAACCTTGAACAGATCAAATTTACTAATTTATTTGCACATCTTTTCATATGAAAATTATTTTTTATTGTTCACCCAGAGCCCCCAGCTAACCCATTTTTTTTTCAAATAGCAAACTACCCCTTGTTATAAGTCAAAGGAGAGTTATTTTTACAGGCTTTCGAATGGAAGAGTTTTTATAAAAATTTAAAAAATTGTTTTTTTTAAATAATTTTTGAAAAGTTTACAATATGATACAATTCGTATCTATTCTACGATTCTTATCTCCTTTTTACATACCTTCTTAAATACCTCAGCAATTATTTTTTGAATGAAAATCTAACTTTATTATTTTATAAGTAATTTACAGGCATATATAGTAGATATTCTTTTAGAGGGCAGAATATTTTGTCGAACTCCTCTGTACAGTTCCTTAAATATATAAGGAATAAAAACCATACTGCAACCCAGCGCAGGATTGCGAATTACAAGCCTGGCCACGTTAAGTGAAATAACTATGTATTCCCATAAACCTCCAAATTTTTTATTCGATTAGCCGCTAGATGGAGCCTAGCATAATTCCCAGTTGCTAGGTATAAATTAGCCTAATTTCCAGTTGGTAACTGTAAATTGGCATAATTCCCAGTTGCTAAGTGTAAATTAGCTTAATTCCCAGTTTGTAACTGTAGATTAACCTAATTTCTAGTTTGTAAGTGTAAATTATTAGCATAATTCCCAGTTGCTAAGTGTAAATTAGCCTAATTCCCAGTTCATAACTGTAAATTAGCATAATTCCTGGTTTGTAAGTGTAAATTATAAAAAAAGCAACATGGCCTTCCTACGCCTTCATAATTTACAGTTCGGTGCTTGGTTAATTCATACCCATCAATACTATTAACTTGTTACAGCACTATATTCATTTTCAGGATCACACACGAGTCCTCCAAGCTACAATAGCGGTGCCGAAATCGACAGCGACGGTAACGACAGCAGCATCAGCTGTGATTCCCTTAACAACGACAAAATTACGCAAGTAGATTATCCGGTTTCTCCCACCAAATCCCTCTTTTTACCTCAAACGCTGCTCCAAGACATAAGACAGAGGAACACGAAACTTACCTCGACGGAACGGACCTCGATTATCGACGAGAAATCTTACGAAGAACGAAAACAAGAAGAAACACAAGAAAAGCAGGAGATAAACTATAATCCCGACATGTTCTACAAATTCCATATAAATGAACATTTGAACAGTGATGTGTTGAAACTTAAACCAGTAGCGGTGGAAGACGAATCCTTTGCAGGATATAAGGATTTGCTGGGTGACGGGGCCGCAACCATACGTAGTGCCAAGGGAACAGTGCGCGGTGTAAAAAACAGAGTTCGTGCTGGAATCGCCACGTTTCTACAAATAAACACCACAGAAAAAGTATGTACCTAACAGATTTTTTAATTTTTTAATCGTACATGGTGTTTAGAGACTCCCATCGTTAACTTAGGTGGTGGTAGTTTTTACAATAATGTAAAAAAAGCTTCTAGACATAAGTATGTCCGCAACAACTATTTTAAACCAGTTTCTATAAAAAGAAGGTTGATCCTACGGTGTGTAACAAAGAGGCCCTTTCTTGTGTAAATTTAATCAGGAAACTATATTTCTATACCAAAATTCAAAAAACAAAAACATTTTGAATTAGAAAGGAAGGTGTCTAACACAAAGGGTTCCTGCAATATTAAATAAAAGCCTACTCTAGGACTGCACCCTCGAAGGGCCCTAGCTAAGCATTTGCGGACACATGTTCATATTTTTCCATGTAGAATTTGCACCAAGAGTTTATAACCGGTATTTCCGAACATCCTGTAAACGGTCCCAGTTAAAAGTCCTCACTTCAAATAACTAAAAAAAGTTATTTTTTCAACAAACGCTAATAAATATAAAGGACCCCGATCAGATCTTATGGGAAGTGGCCCCCGGTGAAATTGGCTGAATGTTTAATATGTTGTAGATTTCGACTTTCGATTAAGATCTGAGTGGGGTCCTTTTCATTATTATTGGATCAACTTCTGACACTACATTCAGCCACGCCTACAGAAGTCAAAATACATGCTACATATATAATGTCCCAATGACGTTGATAATACGACGATAATATACGATAATAATTTTATCACAGTTTCCGAAGGCACGTTGCTATATATATAATATTACCTAAAAGCAACGTGCTTGAGGAAGTTGTGAGAAAATTATAAGCTATTTGTCAACGTTTGAGGGGCATTCGCAAAGAAAATTTTTTACAATTTATTTTATTTATTTATTAAAACTATTTCAAATGCCCGTAAATGTATTCCAGACGTACTTCTTACTTCTAATTGTGTTATTTGGCATGTTTTCCTCTATTATTATATTTATCAAGTCATTATTTGCAGTGCCAAATTGTAATTATGACTTGTAGAAAAATAAATTATAAATTATTGAACTGTCAAACTAGATGACATAAGTGATCATTTTCTTGGGGATATTATCAGCTATAATGTCCCAAGGACGTTGATAATACGAAATAATTTTGTCACAGTTTCCGACGCCGCGCCGCACAGTGGAAAAAAAAGCCTTTTTTGGACAAAAATCTGCCTACAAGTCAAATCTTAATCAATTTCAATCTACCTTGGCTTAAAATGTAGGTTATTGGCTACACTTTCAGAGTATACTGCCTAAATTGGAAGCCCCGATTTCCTAACCTCAAAAAATGTATCAAATATGAGAGTAATAACTTTTTTCTATTTCTACAAGTACAAGTCAAACCTTGATCAATTTTGACAATCCTGGGGTTAATAATTTAGGCAATATACGCTGAAAGGGTAGCTAATAACCTGCATTTTAAGCCCAGAATTGTCAAAATTGATCAAGAAAGACTTGTAAGAAATAGAAAAAAGTGGTTACTCTCATATTTGATACATTTTTTGAGGTTAGGAAATCGAGGTTCACAATTTAGGCAGTATACACTGAAAGGGTAGCTAATAACCTGCATTTTAAGCCAAGGTAGATCAAAATTGATTAAGATTTGACTTGTAGGCAGATTTTTGTCCAAAAAAGGCTTTTTTTTCCACTGTGCGCCGTGGGCAGCATCGTTCGAGGGGAAAAAAATTTTGGAAAATTTTTTGCAATTTATTTTATTTATTTTTATCTAATTCTTAATTCCTGGTACCGCAAAAGTCTATAAATGTATTCCAGATGTACACTCGATTGCACGTAAAAAGTCAATTGGCCGTTTTTCCAACTTTATTGTATAGTGTAAAAAATACTTTTATAAAACAAGGTTATGATAAAAAGTCACTTCACATAGTTTGGCATTTTTACGACAAATTAATTTGACAATAAACAACAGCAAAGTGTCACATGTGCCATCAAGAAAAGACGCATTTACCCAGACAAAAATTAGGTGTATTCGATTTACGTGCAATCGAGTGTACCTTTTACTTTTAATTGTATCATATGACGTGTTTTCCTCTATTATTACATTAATCAAGTCGTTATTTGCAGTGCCAAATCATAATTGTGATATTGTCAAAAGATAAATTATTGAATTGTCAAACTGGATGACATAAGTGAAAGTTGTCAGTGTAATGTTGCTCCGATTGGTTGTTTCCGCACACGTGATTAGAAATGGGCGAATTTAATAGGATTTCTATATGAGCAAAAAATTTTCGTATGTAATCACTAGTGCTTAGAATTTTATCGGTAAAATTTTTTCGAAAGCGTTGTTGCCTGGTAATATAAAGAGTGAAAATTGACAGTTGTGCTTTAACGGGAGGGATTTAATCTTTGATAATAAACTGCTGATTTACACGAATTATATTACCTTTTGGCAATTCAAGTTGAGAAAAAATTTATAGATAGAATTTAAAACCACGAGTGGTATATTTGGGGAGAACATTTCTCGAATAAATAATAGTATATTATTCAACAAGCGGTAATGTGTTACGTACTCACGCAGATGAAAGTTAACAGCACGAGCCGTAGGCGAGTGCTGTAATTCATCAAGGTAATAACTCACGCAGATGAAAGTTTACAGCATGAGACGTAGGTAAGTGCTGTAATTCATCAAGTGAGTTATTACCGTTACCGCAAGTTGAATACTATACTTTATCTACGATTATAACAATAAATATTAAATTGAGAAAATTTTGTTTAAATTACTCTGTGTTTTTGTATTTAAACAGGATCAACACTTATTGTGTAATAACGATTTATGTCGAGTGTTCTCCAGTCTCTTTTTTCATAATTTTTTTTTGCGGCCGTATGGTTCATAGTAGGGCAGAAAGCAATATACACGTGGACAGGGCACATAATAGGGTGTTAAAATGGGTCTCTTGTTAAAATGCGATAGGACGTACCGTTTTCGAGTAAAACGCACTTGTTTGCAAAAAATTACTTCAGATCACACTTTTCATCGACTGACTAGTAAATACTCACCGCTGACTACAAAAAAATACAACTATGTGTCGCTTCTTGCTTCTTCTGTTTATGAGGGACATTGCTAATGAAAAAATGAAGGGACTCGGACGGAATAGGGTGCTCACCCCCCTATTTAAAGGTTAACGCTTGTCTCGAATCATCATTGCAACTTATTTTGTATCTATAACAAAATCCACAGTAATTTTACCTTCCTGGAGAAACAGCTATGTCCATTTCGATTTAAAAAAACAAACTCCTAAGAAATAAAACACCAAAATGTAGAATTAATTTATTTATCACAATTCAGAACACCTTGAACATCATGGATTAGGACTCCATGTAAAAAAAAGCGGTAATGATTCTACCTCACGAGAAAAGGTGGTGCGAAAATGAATCAATTTGTAAAAATTACATAAAGATATTATATTACTATTATTATTATATTATATTTCTGTACCGAATAGTACTAATGTGAAATAAACACAAAATAAGTTGCAATGATGATTTCAGACAAACGTGAACCCTCAAATAGGGGGGTTCTCACCCCCATTCCATCCGAGTCCCTTCATTTTTTCATTAGCAATATCCCTCATAAACAGAAGAAGCAAGAAGCGACACATAGTTGTATTTTTTCGTAGTCAGCGGTGAGTATTTACTAGTCAGTCGATGAAAAGTGTGATCTGAAGTAATTTTTTGCAAACAAGTGCGTTTTACTCGAAAACGGTACGTCATATCGCATTTTAACAAGATACCCATTTTAACACCCTATTATGTAACCTGTCCACGTGTATATTGTTTTCTGCCCTACTATGAAACATAAGGCCGCAAAAAAAAATTGTGAAAAAGGAGACTGGAGAACACATGACATAAATCATTATTACACAATAAGTGTTGATCCTATTTAAATACAAAAACACATTTTCTATGCGCAATGAATTGGACTTTTAGGATAAACAAAAACATTTACCAGAATTATACTGGTTTTGGTTTTTTTTATGCAACAATACCAAAATAGCCATTTTTGGCATATTTTGCTGTCTAGCTCCTAAACCAATGAATGTATTAAAATGAAACCAACGTAAATTTTCTTATATTAGGGTCGTACATACATTAAAAAAAAATGAACGAAAAAAAGTAGGTTCACTTTTTTTTTTTAAAAAGGGGTTTTCAAAATTCCAACATCCCGTATCATGGAAACCGCGCGGTATTCGATGAAAATTTTTTCATACATCTTCATCTCTCCTTAAGGGCATTAGTATGTGTAGCATTGTAGATTGGAAATAATAGCCGTTTGTCCTGTTCAGAAGACCCCCAAATTCGGACAGCGCGACCTTTCCGGCCTCGTACAGCCATGAATCTTTAAAAGGTATAACTTGGTAATGAGCCCTACGGGCAATAGGGAAAAAAGATATGGACACATAAGTAAAATTTCAAAGTTTCAACCCTAAAAATAGGGGACGCACATGGTGTAGTTTTCTGTGCTTGCTTATTTTGCTCTCTTAAACAACTTCCACAAAAAAAAAAAAGGTCCACAGGACGCAAAATCTTTTATTATGTCTAATTCGACTGGAATATAGTAAAATGACATGAATCAACTGTTTTAATAAATTCGCCCGTCACTTTGGTCATTTTTAACTCTTTTAAAAATGCTATGTTGAAGTACTTGGTTAGTAATGCTTTTTCTCTGTAGATGAGTATTTACAATCGTAGGTTTATTATTATTAGTTTATTTTATTAGTACTTGTTTGTATTATTGTTATGTGTTATTATTATTTTAATATGACATATTTTATTGTATTTTTTTCTGTAGTGTCTAGTCCCATAAGTTATACTATGGTATGACTTAATATGATGAATAAAGAACTTACTAAGTATCATCTGGATTAAAATTCAGTTCTAATCACTTTTAGATAATTCCAACAAGGCTGGGGAAACGGATTAAAACTTAGTTTTAATAATCTAAAGATAATGCTGGCAATATTGGCATGACTCCGTCAAGTGTTTTTTTATTTTTTGGAAGCAATCAAATTTTACATAAAAGTATTTTAATTCCCTACAATGGTTTCCTTATTTTTGAAAAGTTGATTTTAAAAATTTCAAATGAACTCAGAAAAAACTAAAGGGATTAGATCGGAGGAACGTGCTGGACAGTCAATGTGACGTCGTTAAATGCACAGTCCAAGAATTCAATGATTTAAAAAACCAGAGTATCCTCAGATATCTTAAATCCAAAGGGTTTACAAGGTACTTAATATTGTTATAAGAACATCGTTATAAATCGCAGATAAATATTAAACTAAGATGTAATAAGCCTTGTATAAAAATTTCTTAAAATTATTATTAATTATTTCTTAACGCCACTGAATTTGAAGGATACATTCATCTATTGACTGGAAGTAGCGGATAAAGAAATTTTTTGTCAACAGCAGGTTATAAAATTGTCTGAAGCATATTTTGGACTTACCTGAAGTTTCGAACGTTCACGTGAACGAATTTCATATGAAAATTTCCGTACAATTTTTCTGGTAATATTTGCTGGCAACGATAATATCGCCCAAGTCGATTAGTAGTTTTTATTAATGTTTCCGTTTCATATGAAATTCGTTCAAGTAGTGAACGTTCGAAACTTTAAGTACATTATTTTGGAGATTTCTTTTGTGATTGGCTGTCTCTGTGTGTTATACATTATTTCTCTAATTTCAGAATTACAAGGAAAAGGAGGCCGGTAAAGTGGTTGTGTATACAACAACTATGGGTGTACTAAGGGAAACATATCAGGCATGCATGAAAGTCAAACAAATTCTTCGCACGCTTCTGGTGAAATTTGAGGAGAGGGACGTGTTCATGAGCACAGAGTATCAGGAAGAAATACAAGAGCGCATGCATTGTAATCATATTTTGGTGCCACAAGTGTTTGTAGATGGTCAGCATATTGGGGTAAGTAACTTTTTTTTCATTTTCACTGCAAACAAATGTTTATTAGTCCAGTCAAATTAAATTTGTTTGAATATAAATTTCTACCCAGCAGAATTTTTGAATGAATAATGTTTTTAATAAAATGTCAAAGGTCTTTATTGATTAGCACTGGAGCTTTAAATGTTACAAGACGTTAAAAGTAAAAAAAAACAGATTATTTCAAATATTTCGGAAACTATTTGCTTTATGACAAAACATTTACTATCAAAAAAAATTGTAGCTTACAAAATTTACAACAAAAAAGATTCTATAGCTTTTTTCGTAAAGATGATCCTTTACAAGAAAAATGACTGATTTAAAAAATTATACGTCAATATCTTCCAAAATGTCTGTATTATTGTCATTGTCCTTGGTTCTGAGTTAATTTCCTCAATATTCATGGCTTCCTCTAAGAAATTTGTAGGATTTACGTCTTCTGTCATGTTGTTTTAGCCATTTCAGAGATATTTGGCATTTTATAAAAAAATTTGACAGGTGTAACGGTTTGCAATAACCTTTTTTTACGTCAAAGATCCTCATTTGTTTTTTGACATGTATAAATACCATAAGGTGAGCTACGTTTTACAGTTTAAAGAAATTGAATAATAATATACCGGTAATTTACGTTACATTTTGTCAACTTCAAATCGCGAAAACTTGTTTAAGTCAAATGGAACACTCTGTATTTTTTGCATTAAATTATGTAAAATTAAATTCCCCTTTTCCCCTATGTAGATATTGTTGGGGTTTAACTTACGACTTTTTGAATTATTTGCGATCTTCTTACAAATTCTGTAGTTCCCAGTGGGACACTGTATAGTCAAATATATATTACCTATCTATCACACAGTCATAAATCCGAAACCGTTACTCCTACTAGAATAAAATTAAATTACAAATTTAAAAAAACCCCTGTCACAAAAATATCGACTAAATAACTAATAAAAAAACACAACTTTAAAAATTATGAAATAATTTTGATTCCATATACGAACTCTTATGATTTATTTAAATCCAGCTTACATTTTCTTTATGTCCTCGCGATTTGCTTTCTTATACGCATGAATATATCGGGAGTTGCTGTTTTGAATATAAATATTTAGTAGTTCGTCTTTACAGCAGCCCTCGACATATTCATGCGTATAAGAAAGCAAATCTCGAGGATATAAAGAAAATGTAAGCTGGATTTAAATAAATCATAAGAGTTCGTATACGGAATCAAAATTATTTCATAATTTTTAAGGTTGTGTTAATTTATTTTTTTTTATATTAGTATAGTTTTATTTTTGTGCTGGGGGTTTTTTAAATTTGGAATTTAATTTAATTTTATACTTTTTAAACTAAACATATACATACAACATAGCGTATTATTATATAACGAGTCCCATACAGAAATTTTTAACCTTTAAGCCGACGCGGTCCAATTTTGTATTCTACTAGTCGCACACGGTCTACAAGACCGGTTCTATTATAAATATATTTGTGTTATATTTAATTTTAATGAAAACTGCATCAAAATCGGATCTCCAGTTGAAGAGATATAAAGTCGCAGACAGACAGACAGACAGACAGACGGACGGACGGACGGTCGGACGGACGGACGGACAGACAGACAGACAGACAGACAGACAAACATACAAACATACGAGTCAAACTTATAACACCTGTCTTTTTGTTTCGGGGGTTAAAAAATTGAAGATTTTTAAAAACTCCCGATCAATGTATCTAATCGTACCAGTTTCATATGACCGAATCAAAATGAGGCCGAAATCATATTCGGCTACCATAATTATCTGCACATTTTCAATTTTACTTTAATCGGACAATTTCTAGAGAAGTTCAACATGGCGAATTCAAGATGGCAACAAAACATCAAAATCTAATATAGCCTAAAACCTTCTCGACAAAATACTCTTTCAAATAAAAAAAGTGCATCAAAATCGGATCACCCATTGAAGAGATGTGAAGCCACAGACAGACAGAGAGACAGACAGACAGAGAGACAGACAGACAGGCAGACAGACAGACAGACAGACAAACATACAAACATACGCATCAAACTTCTCTCTCTTTTTGGGTCGAGGGTTAAAAATTAACAAACTTCAAACTTTTGGTTATTTTTTGGTCGTTTCTTGGAGAAGTGTATATTCATTGCGTCGTTCCTATCCGATATAAAAATTATAGTTTAAACCGAATCCTTCACCATTTCGTAGAATGCAACGTATGAGCGTATACACTATACGATCAAATTATAGTGTTAAAACTAAAAAAAATTGTCCGCCATCTTGGTGCGTCTGCCATATTGAATTTAGTGTGAGTGTGACGTCATTTTATTTTCGTATTCCTTTCATTTGATACCCATATCATGGGGGTGCATAAAAAATAACTGGTCCGCCATATTGGATTTGGAATGGCGTCACTTAGCTAACCATGCATTGTCATCCAAACTAAACGTGTATGCAAAGTTTCAGCTCAATCGGTTGAGGATAACTGTTTTAAAATTCAGTTGCGTCCGCCATATTGAATTTAGTGTGACGTCGTTTTATTTTCGTATTCTTCTCAGCAAACCCTGTTATTTGATACCCATATCATGGGGGTGTATAAAAAATAAATGGTTCGCCATCTTTGGGAGTCCGCCATATTGGATTTGGAATGACGTCACTTAGCTAACCATGCATTGTCATCCAAACTAAACGTGTATGAAAAAGTTTAGCTCAACCTGTTGGGGATAACTATTTTAAAATTCAGTTGCAAGATTTGACCCACAAGAACAAGGCAAGTTAAATAAAAGCTTATAATCAAGATGGCGACCAAACATCAAAATCTAATATGGCAAAAACTTTCTCGACAAAATACTCTTTCAAATAAAAAAAAAGTGCATCAAAATCGGATCACCCGTTGAAGAGATATGAAGCCACAGACAAACAGACAGACAGACATACAAACATACGCGTCAAACTTAAACTACCTCTTTTTGGATCGCGGGTTAAAAAGTAATAAAACCTTTTAAGTAACAAATTTTCTAAACTACAAAAATGCTAACTATTTTTTTTGTAAGGTTAATAGTTTCGGAGATTTTTTGACTTTTGACCTCTTGTAAGATTTTAATATCCATGGATATACAGGGTGGACCATTATTCAAGGGTAGATTCTTTGGATTAAAATATGAGGATAACCAAACGTGCTTTAGTAAATTGTTGCTGTGGAAAAAGATACAGGGTGTCAAAATTGCATTTTTTTTTTTCTTCTTTTTGCAATATCTCGACTACCTCTTGATCGATCTTCTGCCAATTTGGTAAGGAAACATTTTTTAAGCTAAAAAATAATAATTTATGTATTACATCACGCTAGCCCGTGGAGGGCGCATCATGAGCTATACCTGATGATGAATATTTTTTCTTTTTTTTTACGAAATGTAGAGATTAGAAAATCTCATGCAAGAGTCATTTCTACGTAAAAAATGACCTATTATTATTGGTCCACCCTGTATGTGTACTGTTAAGGATTTTTGACATTTTACTTAAAATGTCAAAAACATTCTTTATTTAGAAATTTGGCTAGCTGAATTTTTATTCAGACTGAGCATTTTTTAATCTAATATGACTGGATTATATAATAAAAATAGCGTTTATAAGAAAATTTATTCCATTTATAACATGAACTTTAATTATATAAATATTTCTAATGGTTTTTATACATTAATCATATATTTAACAAAGTGTACAAACATAATGCCAAATGAAAACTGATTTAACATTATGTAACACGCAAGCATGAGTAGTTATAGAGGTGTTTAAATATACTTATCTAATATCAGGAATTAATGTGTTTAGTATTATTTAAAGGCAGTATCACAATAATTAACTGAAAATGATTAACATTACACAACGAATTTAAAATTGCCGTGTTTCACAGTTACAAATACAAAATAACAATTCAAAATAGCGATTTTGCATGATTCTTTTTTAATTTAAATGTAACAAAAATTACCGCAATACATCATATTCAAGGCCTCCTAACTAAATTATTTGAAGTACTCATCTTAACTTTTCACATTTTCGAAATTATGACGTTACTAAAAACAAATGCCTGTCTGTTATATATCGTTGCAACGAAAATTTCATGAAGAATCCAAATATGCAAAAATGTATACAGGATGCTATTTAAAAATCAAAAGTTCTTCACTTCCGTTTAGATCGGAAGTGAAATTTTTTATCCGAGAAGTGAAAAGTGTGGCTTTCGGCACCTCAAATTACATTGCCAAAGAGTTTCGCCGGTTAAGTATGTGGAATTCTAATTCTAACTGTACAGATATTTATGGAATGAATTCTAGAATTTTAAAAGAAACAGTAGACATTATTGTTCAACCTTTAACTTTATTAATTAACAGCTGCCTTGATGAGGGTGTTTTCCCAGAAGCTTTTAAGATCACGAAAGTTTTACCACTTCTTAAAAATGGTAATTCCGATGACTTGGACAACTACCGGCCAATTTCCATCATACCAATTTTTGCAAAGGTTTTAGAAATAATTTTGAAAAACCGACTATTAAACTTTTTTGAATCTAATGACGTTCTTAATAACTGTCAATTTGGTTTTCGTAGCAAGTGCTCTACTACACAAGCTGTGTTTACTGTGGTGCGGGACATTGTTGAGGGCCTTGAGCGGGGAAGGCATGTAGAAATTACACTGCTTGACTTGTCCAAGGCCTTTGACTGTGTCTCGCATGAATTGCTCATAGGAAAGTTGAAATTTTATGACGTTCGTGGAGTCCATTGGAACTACTACGCTCCTATTTATGTAACAGAAAACAGTGCGTCAGTTTATGGGGTTCGTGGAGTCCATTGGAACTACTACGCTCCTATTTATGTAACAGAAACAGTGCGTCAGTGTAAATAATATAAATTCGGATCTTAATCCAGTTATGCACGGAGTGCCTCAGGGCTCTGTATTGGGGCCACTCCTCTTTATTATATATGTCAATGATATATTTCATTTTATGTTGCCCCATAGGTGTATTGCTTACGCTGATGACACCACATTGCTAACTTCCCATAGTAACCTTCAAGTTTTACATCAACAGCCTTCTTTAATTTCTGATCAAGCCAAAACCTGGTTTATCACTAATAAAATGAAAATGAATGAGGAAAAAACTCAGAAGCTTGTCTTTTCCACGAGTAACACAGTGACAAAGGGTGACAGTGTGAAACTCCTAGGTGTCACACTGGACGCTAAACTAAACTGGTTTAGTCATATTGATCAGCTAAGCCACAAACTTGCCAGCACAATATTTTTGTTCCGCCAGCTAAGAAGGCATTTGGATTTGGAAACCTTGAAAGCGAGCTATTTTTCACTGTTTCATTCACACATTAGTTATGGCATCACTTTATGGGGTAATTCTTGTCATACTATAAAAATATTTCGTCTACAAAAGAAAGCAATTAGAATCATTGCCAATGCAGGGTATAGAGACCACTGTAGGCCTCTATTTATTTCACTGAGCATTATGCCGGTACCTTCTTTATATATTTAATCTTAGTTTACTGGATATACTCAAAAACTTAAATTCTTTTGAAAGGAATTCAAATTTTCATAATTACAGCACTAGACAAGCCGATTTACTAAGGCCAGCTAGGCATCGACTGACAAGATCGTCTAAAAATTCGCCGCACCTCAGGCTATATAATTTTCTTCCAAATCCATTAAAATTATTGACCTATAACCATTTTAAGGGCATATTGAAAAAAATATTTTTAATTCAACGGTTTTTACTCTACTGACGAGTTCGTGGCGTTTTTGACAAACCCCGAAAACAATGCTGATTTAGTGGCATCCATTTGACGTGGTACGCACCACTTCCTTGCTCCTTCAGTTTCTTGCTCTTGTTTGAACATGCAACAATAATGTTGCACGGCCACTTATTTTTATATTGTATTTCGTTACGTATTTCTCTGTTCTCTTTTATTATTTTGTTTTGTATTGTATAGGATACAAAAATATAACATAATGTGTTGATGTTTTTTTTACTTTTGTTAATGTTGTTCACTTATAGGTTTATGCCTATATTTTATATATTTTTTAATTGACGTGCCATATATATATGTTTTGTATTTTAATTGGTGAAATAAATGATATGATATGATATGAATTGGACCTAGCGGCTTATTGGGCTATTCATTCATATAAATGTTGCTTATGACTAGGAATACTCAATAAAATATATAATAAACCTCAATCCTCTATATTACCAGAGTTATTTTTCAAAACTATTGAAGATTTAAATGATATTAATAGGAGATGTATATATAAAATAGCTTTATATTTTGCATTTTTTTACATTCTTATTGCGTCATTTAAGTAGTATATACAAAAATAATTTAATTTTTGAGGGTGCTGTTTTTATGAGTGAAACTTATCAAATAAATCTATAATATTTAATACTAACATAATTATCGTGTGCAAAAATAACTTCAAGGTCAGATTGATGGAAGATGCTTAAAAATATAAACCTAGGTAATGAACAGAGGCACACAAAAAAAAATTAAGTGCGAAGACCTAGACCACGTAATTCCCACTCATTTGGAAGCTAATAATCTAAAAAATGTACTACTACTTTTAGCTTGGCTCTCAATTATTTTTTTTTGCTTAAAAAGTATTGATTTTATTAGACAATATGGTTAGGCCATTTTAATTAATCCACAGTAGTACCTATTTCCTCAGGAAAGGACATTAGCGAAAAATAGACAAAAGTTGTTCCGTTCAGAGGGAGACATCTTTTGGACAGAACAATTTTCAGTGGCACTCTCCATTTTTAATCGCGTATTCTGATTCTACGAAAAAAATTACACAACTTTTGTACCAGACATTTTTTTCTCCCCCCAGCCCTGATGAGCGGGGATGGGGGTGTAACTTTTGAATTTTCAAAAAGCTGTAGGCGAGCATCTCTAAACTACGGCATTTTTAGGAAAAACGTTTCAAACAAAAGATGTCCCTCTCTGAACTAAACAACTTTTGTTTGAAACGTTTTTCCTAAAAATGCTCTAGTTCAGAGATGTTCCCCTCCCACGTTTTTGAAAATTCAAAAGTTACCCCCATGCCCGATCATCACGTTAGGGGGGAGAAAAAAATGTTTGTACAAAAGTTATCTAATTTCTTCCGTAGAATCAGAACACGCGATAAAAAATTTAGGGTGCCATTAAAAATTCGTTAGCCCCACCCCCCCGCTCATCAGGGGTGGGTTGTGGAAAACTGTTCTGTCCAAAAGATTTCTTCCTCTGAACGGAACAACTTTTGTCTGAAACATTTTTCGCTAGTGTATCTTCCCGAGGAGATTACTGTGGATTGATTAAAATGGCCCATCTAATAAAATCAATACTTGTTAAAAAAAAAAATGAGAGTCAAGCTAAAAGTAGTAGTATATGTTTTTGATTATTAGCATCCAAATGAGTAGGAATTCTGTGTTTCAGTGTTATTGTTCATTACCTAGGTTTATATTCTTTTTAAGCATCTTCCACCAATCTGACCATGCAGTAAATGTTACACACGATAATTATGTTAGTGTTAAGTAATATAGATTTTTTGGTAGGTGTCACTCGAGGGGTTGATATAAAGACAACACCCTCAAAAATGTAATTATTTTTTAAATATACTAAATGACTTAATAGAAATGTAGAAAAAATGAATAATATAAAGCTATTTTATATCAAGGTCTCCTATTAATTTCAATTAATTATGTTCAATAGTTTTGAAAAAATTAATTTTAAAGTTGAGGGTTGTTACCGCTATAACTCTGGTAATATAGGAGATAGAGGTTTTTTTGCCCTCTAATTTTAGCCTTACGATCTGAGCGTTTGGCCACGAATATTTTTTGAGGTGTATACCATATAAACGCACACATGTGTGTACCACAATAATTGTAAGATGTTTATGGGTAGCCATATGTGCACACGCACGCGCGCATACACTAATATATACACGCACGTACATACCCACACACACACCACCCCTAATAGTCTAGATGAAAAGAGAATGATTGAAAGCCTCATATCAATAATCATGCTGGTCTCAGCAAAGACAACAATAAAAACTTTAAAATGTATGTATAATAACAATGATCACAATAACACTAATCGCTTTAAAAGGTAAATATATAATAACAATAATGATTCAAATTCCAACACAAGGATTAGACAGGGTCACACGCTTCTTGCCCAGAGGTCTTTCAGGGCATTTTAGATTTGACATAACTAAATTGACCACGGATGACATGGGTGAACAACAAATGGATAGACAATAGGAAGTTGCACACATTGGAACAATTTATATTCAATGATTAGATGTTCATTAAATATTAAAACCAGTTTTCATTAAAAAGGTATACAAAGATAAAGGTTTATTATATATTTTATTGAGTATTCCAAGTCATAAGCAACATTCATGTGAATGAATAGCCCAATAAGCCGCTGGGCCCAATTCCACATACTTAACCGGCGAGACTCTTTAGACTGTTTATTTATAAAAACTGGAACGACACTAATATCGTCGCCTGGCATAGTTTAAAAGTTAGAAGACGGTGACAGATAGACGGACAGACGCTCGACCATGTTTCGGTGTGAAAAAATTATATTCTTTCGAGTTGTGTGAAGTCAGTAACTTTTATTTGGGTCACTCTGTATATGTATATTATGTATGTGTAGTGTTATGGTTTTTTTTAATTTCAGGATGCTGAGACGATCGAGATACTGAATGAAACAGGAGAATTAAGAAGAATATTAAAACCTTTCAAGGTGAGGTGAGGATTCTGATTAAATACGGACTAATATGGGAATATCTATCCCCTGTCTTATATTTTGCACTGTCGTAAGATTTAAAAAATATGTTAGCACCTTCTAAGTAGGTACAAAACAATGAAAGTTAATGATTTCTTTTCCAAAAAATTTTAATAGTCGAATAATATTAAGCATCAAAAATACGATTTCAACGATTGTTTTTTGGAGGACGGCAATTTTTTTTATGGAAATACAATCTGTATGTTATCAGAAAGTTAAAGTAAAGTTTTATCCAATCTGGGAGGAGAGTATTTTTTTGACAATTAAATTTTAAAGCTGAAAACATGTTTCTGTTTCGTCTTTTTTTAATATCTCGGGTTCTGTTCATCGGCTTAAGCCAAACAAAAATCACATTGTTTGTAAATAAATAAAGAACAAGACGACATAGATCCAAATTCGATCATTTTGTTTTTTTTTTTTTGTAAAAAAATAAAAACCGCGAAAATTCCTAATTTTAAACAGCCTAGTTCACAAGTTCAAAGCTGCGTTAATTCTTGATAAAGCTCCTAAAAATATGACTGAGGTCTCATTGGATTCGGAATAACGTCTAGAAAAATGTGCAAAAGTTTCAAACCCGCACGTAAACAATTGCAAAAATTATAAACAAGTGAAGATTGAAAAAATAACGAGTTTCGTTTTTTGCAAATAACTCGAAAACGATTAATATTTAAGAAATTTTAAAGACACATTCTTAAAGAGGAAGAAATATCCAACAAAAAAGTCCAGACTCCCGACACTCTATCTCTATTATTAATAATTTTAATTTAATGTTGAAAATAGAGCTCCGCACGGCGAATACTAAACCGTTACGATGCTCTGAAACTGGCCGTAATAAGTAAAAATATTTTTTTATGTTATTAAATATTAATTTAAACTTTTTTTAAAAATTACGGTATTATTTAGACACTTAAAGGAACAATATCCCGTTGGAAAAAAATTTTTTCACCGATTTTTCATAAAATGAGGCTATTGTTAATTAACAATTTTTTTATAGTTTGCGTTTATATTTCAGGTCGAATAATTGTTAAACAAAAGCCACTAAAATTATTTCACTTCTCGGAGATTTTATGTCAACTATACTTTAAGGGATTATGCCATTGCGATGTTTTTAATTGTTATAGTCTATTAGTTATTAATTATTTAACCTAACAAAAAACTAAAAAATGAAAGAGAGGTTGAATTTTTTTTTTATTAATTCCAATTATTATTACTGTTTTTATATTTAAAGATGCTATAAGATTACACCAACTTTAAATTTGTATTGCTATTTGTTTAAACAAATTTTATAAACAAATAAATAAATTACGTATTTTTGAAAAAAACTTTTTGCCATTTTATTTGTTATAAAATATGATTAAAACATTTTTTTTTTCATTGTTTATAATCAGTTTTTTCCTTTCTTCATTATATAGACAAATTAATAAGAAAACATTTTATTCTTAAAATTTATTATTTGCAATTTTCTAGGTGGAAAAAAGAATTTTTTTTTGTTGTTAATTTATTTGTTTATTTAATAAACAATTTGTCATTAACAATTGCCGAATGTGTTTATATTTTTTTTAGATAGAAAAAAATAACGAAAATAACCGTATACATAAACATGTCAATAGAAACATTTTCAATATTGAAAATTCAAAATTCTATAAAAATATATTAAAATTTTCTTTTGACATGTTTTGTGTACAGTTGTTTTTGTTATTTTTTTTCTATCTAAAAAAATACAAACACATTCGGCGATTGTTAGTAACAAATTGTTTATGAAATAAACAAATAAATTAACAACAACAAAAAAATCTTTCTTCCACCTTGTAGAGAATTGCAAATAATCAATTTAAATTTTTTTTTCTTAATAAATTGTTTAAATAATGAAAAAAGGAAAAAAATGATTATAAACAATTGAAAAAAGTTTTTAAGAAAATTTTTTTTTAAACAATATTTTTTAATAAATAAAATGGCAATTTTTTTTTAATACGTAATTTATCTATTTGTTTATAAAATTTGTTTAAACAAATAGCAATACAAATTTAAAGTTGGTGTAATCTTATAGTATCTTTAAATATAAAAACGGTAATAATAATTAAAATTAATATAAAAAAAATTTCAACCTCTCCTTTTCATTTTTTATTTTTTGTTAGGTTAAATAATTAATAACTAATAGACTATAACAATTAAAAATATCTCAATGTCATAATCCCATAAAGTATAGTTGACATGTAAGGTTTCCGCGAAGCGAAATAATTTTAGTGGCTTTTATTTAACAATCATCCGACTTGAAATATAAACGCAAACTCTAAAAACATTTGTTAATTAGCAGTAGCTTCATTTTATGAAAAATCGTTGAAAAAATTTTTTTCCAACGGGATATTGTTCCTTTAAGTGTCTAAATAATATCATAATTTTAAAAAAAATTTAAATTAATATTTAATAACATAAAAAAATATTTTTTCAGAGCATCATAACGGCTTAGTGTTCGCCGCGCGGAGCTCTATTTTTAACATTAAATTAAAATTATTAATAATAAAGATAGAGTTTCGGGAGTCTGGACTTTTGTATTGGAAATTTTTTCCTCTTTAAGAATCATCCTTTAAAATATCTTAAATATTAACAGTTTTCGAGTTATTTGCAAAAAACGAAACTCATTATTTTTTCAATCTTCATTTGTTTATAGCTTTTGCAATTGTTTATGTGCGGATTTGAAACTTTTGCACATTTTTCTAGACGTTATTCCGAATCTAATGAGCCCCCACTCATATTTTTACGAGCTTATCAAGAATTAATACGGCTTTGAACTTGTAAACTAATCTAATAGGCTGATTTACCACAACATGCGGACAATTTATCAGTAGGTTTTCCCCACCGAAAGGAGTTAAAAAAATGAAAAATTAAAAAAATATGACCAAAAAAATTACCTTATTTTTTTTGTAGAAATGCACCGCCTATGACTTTAATCAATCTGACGTAACGCGATCCAACTATATCACTTCCCCTCCCCCTTTATCAGACTTGGGACTGACAGCAAAGCTGGAGAGGGTAGAAGTGACTTTTTGATTTTAATTTAACATTTTAACACTACAAAAATAGCAAAAGGAGTCGGAAAGACATTGAAGAAATTTTCAATAAAAAGGTCCGGACTACCGAAACTCTATATCTATTATTAATAATTTTGAAAATAGCTAGTGAACTCTACAACAACAAATAGATATAAGATATAAGAGATATTTATCTAAACGCGTCGATAACACAAAAACACCAAACTTTGTACCTGTCGGGAACCTGGTTGATCGACCGAAAGCAAAAAACGCGGCACTTTGACCGCACGCGCCAGCTGAACTGTTTATGCCAATTAAGGGAATGTAAACATCTATATGTTCTTTAAGTTCACTACCCTATCACTGACTACAGACAAATAACAGTGGCGTATCTTTGCAACTTTTAATGCAACAAAAATTACTTAATTATCTCGCATCACTCTACTTTGCAGGGACTTTCTCACATAGAAGACTAGTACATCAATTTATTTTCCGCATGTTGTGGTAAATCACCCTGAAAAATTGAAATCATTAAAGAAATAAAACATATTTTTAATGACACTTAGTGAAATTATAGGTCGTATGGATATAAACTATTATGAAAAATTTCAAATAAAAATATTTATCATTTTGTTCAAAACACGAGATTTTCGAAAAATGTTTAGATTCACGTAAAAATCCGCTACTTGGTCGCGCTATGATTTTTTCCTTAATCGTAGGTTTTTGAATGGGCTTTACAATACAAATACATTTTTTATATTATTTTGTAACTGAATGCATTTTTTTTTTTGAAAAATTGCACGCGAAAATGCACTCAGCTAATAAAATTAAATCACAAATTTAAAAAAATCCCCGACACAAAAATATCGACTAAATAACTAATATAAAAAAAATAAATTAACACAACTTTAAAAATTATGAAATAATTTTGATTCCATATACGAACTCTTATGATTTATTTAAAATCCAGCTTACATTTTCTTTGTGTCCTCGAGATTTGCTTTCTTATACGCATGAATATATCGGGAGCTGCTATGCTGTTTTGAATATAACTATTTAGTAGTTCGTCTTTACAGCAGCCGCCGACATATTCTTGCGTATAAGAAAGCAAATCTCGAGGACGTAAAGAAAATGTAAGCAGACAGACAGACAAACATACAAACATATGAGTCAAACTTAAAAAATTGAAATTTTTTAAAAACTCCCGATCAATGTATCTAATCGTACCAGTTTCATATGACCGAATCAAAATTCGGCTACCATAATTGTCTGCACATTTTTAATTTTATTTCAATCGGACAATTACTAGAGAAGTTCAACATGGCGAATTCAAGATGGCGACCAAACATCAAAATCTAATATGGCCTAAAACCTTCTCGACAAAATACTCTTTCAAATAAAAAAAAGTGCATCAAAATCGGATCACCTGTTGAAGAGATATGAAGCCACAGACAGACAGACAAACAAACATACAAACATACGCGTCAAACTCTTTTTGGGTCGGGGGTTAAAAATTAACTAACTTCAAACTTTTGGTTATTTTTTGGTGGTGCGTTAATTTCTTGGAGAAGTGTATATTCATTGCGTCGTTCCTATCCGATATAAAACTTATAGTTTAAACCGAATCACCATTTCTTAGAATGCAACATATAAGCGAATACACTATACGATCAAATTATAGTGTTAAAGCTAAAAAATTTTGTCCGCCATCTTGGGACGTCCGCCATATTGAATTTAGTGTGGCGTCATTTTATTTTCGCATTCTTCTCAGCAAACCCTTTCATTTGATACCCATATCGTGGGGGTGCATAAAAAAATAACTGGTCCTTATTGGATTTGGAATGACGTCACAGCTAACCATGTATTGTCATTTAAACTAAACGTGTATGCAAAATTTTAGCTCAATTGGTTGGGGATAATTGTTTTAAAATTCAGTTGCGTCCGCCATATTGAATTTAGTGTGACGTCATTTTATTTTCGTATTCTTCTCAGCATTTGATACCCATATCATCGGGGTGCATAAAAAATAACTGGTCCGCCATCTTTGGGAGTCCGCCATATTGAATTTGGAATGACGTCACTTAGCTAACCATGCATTGTCATCCAAACTAAACGTGTATGCAAAATTTCAGCTCAATCGGTTGGGGATAACTATTTTAAAATTCAGTTGCAAGATTTGACCCACAAGAACAAGGCAAGTTAAATAAAAGCTAGTAATCAAGATGGCGTCCAAACATCAAAATCTAATATGGCAAAAACCTTCTCGACAAAATACTCTTTCAAATAAAAAAAAAGTGCATCAAAATCGGATCACCCGTTGAAGAGATATGAAGCCACAGACAGACAGACAGACAGACAGACAGACATACAAACATACGCGTCAAACTTTTTCACGTCACTCTTTTTGGGTCGGGGGGTTAAAAACTTTAATCGTCTGTTGAAAGTGCAAAAAACGCTCACCTCCCAGATTGAACAAAACTTAATTGTAACTTCTTGATAACATACAGATTGCATTTCCATACTAAAATCAGTTTTATTTCGATAATTTGTATTAGCAACTTCACACACTACGTGTAAAAAAACTCTTATTTTTTCAGAGCATGGACGTTTGCACAACTTGCAAGGTTTGTGGAGGATATAGACTTTTACCATGCCAAATTTGTAAAGGAAGTAAAAAATCGGTGCATAGAAATCATTTTACTGCGGAATTCGTGGCCCTCAAATGTATGAATTGTGACGAAGTGGGATTAGTACGATGCAGCGCCTGTTAATAGTTAATTATTTTAATTCTTTATGTACTGGTGTATTTTATATTCTCTCTGTTAATAGGTATAAATAGATCAGAATCATATTTTTTGCGAAACTCAGACTTGAGGTGAATGAAAAAAAAAATGTAGACATCTGTTTGACTTAATTTTACAAACTAAATCTGCATTTGGTTTGTAATGAGGTACTTGCTTTTGTTTTTGGCTATAAACAGTGCAATTTGTGATTTATGTTGAATTGAATAAATTGTGAAAATTCCAACTTAATCGATAGTAAAGACAGCAACATAAATTTTGTTATCTCTTTATTTTCTTAATACTATTCATTGAGAAAGAAATAATATACGCTATACTGAATAGTTTTCAATTGTTTAAATTATCTTTAAGTTATTTTTTTTAATAGGAGGAGAAAAGTGTAATTACATTTTGGAGCTCTAAAATATAGGCAAGGGAAATTGTGACTGTCACTTAGAAAATTACTTTCAGACTATTTACACTTTTTCACTTTCTTGTTTGTATATATTTTAATTTTAATTTATTGCTATGAATAAAATCGATGAGTACAATTTTCTTTAATGATTGTAACCCATTTTTATTTAGGTTTGTGTATATAAAGCTACATTTTTCTGCATCTACAAATAGTAAAATTGTAGTAATACAATAAATGTATCAGGACATCTCAAAAAATATATAGTACAGGAAAATTATAGTTTAACTCGAAAAAAATTTGTGCAGACCTTAAACTTTGGTTATAGGTTCAAAATAGGCCAAAGTTAACGAAACAAAAAGTTTAGGAGTTTTACGGATCCGCGGGAACCTATGAGGTGAAAAGGGGTGTTTTTAATTAAAGAATCGATTTTTCTCTATTTTCTCGGGAAATATGGCATTTACAAAAAATAGTTTAAACAAAAGTTGTTTCTGGTAAAATTATCTTTAATTTGGTGTTTTTGAATCTAATTTTATAGCAATAATTAACCGAAATACTAGAGGTTTTAACTTCGGAATAATGTCGTATGAATTAAATCTCGTTCATTTTTGGCAGTTTAATAGTAAATGCATAACAAAAAGAATTTATATGTTATGCGAGGGCTTGCTAAATTATAGGAGGTGGATGCCACCTCTTTTCAGGGGATGTCACCTAAAAAAAAAAAAACAAAAACATTGAAGCTGAGAGAGAATTAAATTTTAAGAAGAAAAGGTTCTATGTAACTTGTCATATAAATTGATAGATTTAAGTTATAACTACTAGAAAATTTGGGATTTTACGAATTTCGTTTTTTTGCTTCTAATTTTTGTAAGTTAATGGTTTCGGAGATCTGGAAGATTAAAGGTGGCGCACAGTGTGGAATTTACGTATTTTTTTGGACAAAATTACCTCTGGCCCTGAATTCTTAACCAATTTTGATGTACTTTGGCTTAAAATGTAGGAAATTAAATATACTTTTAAATGTGACTGCCACTTTTCCATTTTGGGGATGATTAATTACTTAAATGAGGGATGCTATCAAGAATTTTTTTCTCCACATCCGAGCCAATCTATGAAGATGAATAAATATATATACAGTGTATCCCAGGATAGATGTAACAAGAGGTGTAATGAACCAAAAATTTTGGAATTTTGGAATGGTATTTGGGGATTGAGTCCTGCTTGTTGTAAAACTAAAGTGTACCAAAAATGACTTGATTTGGTGTTCTACAGGGTGTTTTATAAGCAAAGTTGTAAAAATCACCACTAATAAAGTACCTTTATTTTTCAAAATATGAAAAAATTCCACTAAGAAAAGTTATTTAAAATGCAATTTTATACCTCTATACCAAATTTCAGGAATATAAAATTATTTTTTTGAAACTTCCCATTTTTTCAATAAATTAGTATTTTATTTTGAACCATTCAATTAAAACTGCATAGAAATTATATTTTGTGAATTAATATTTAAAGTTATGTAGAAGCTAAAAGTTGGCTATGAGAAAAGCAGTGGATGATTAACATTTGCTCCTACACAGCTTTAAATGTTAATACAACTCTTAATTAGCAAAAAATGGGAAGTTTCAAAAAAATAATTTTATATTGCTGAAATTTGGTATAGAGGTATAAAATTGCATTCTAAATAACTTTTCTTAGTGGAATTTTTTCATATTTTGAAAAATAAAGGTACTTTATTAGTGGTGATTTTTACAACTTTGCTTATAAAACACCCTGTAGAACACCAAATCAAGTCATTTTTTGTATACTTTAGTTTTACAACAAGCAGGACTCAATCCCCAAAGACCATTCCAAAATTCCAAAATTTTTGGTCCATTACACCTCTTGTTACATCTATCCTGGGACACACTGTATATATGGAAACAATAGAAGATGATTAAATTTTTGAAGAAAAGATGTTTATATAATTGGAGTTGAAAATACTTTGTAGTATTTCTTGTATTATAAACCCTTATAATACCCTAAATAGAAAAACAACCCCTAATTAATCATCCCCAAAATGGAAAAGTGGCAGTCACATCTAAAAGTATATTTAATTCCCTACATTTTAAGCCAAAATACATCAAAATTGGTTAAGAATTCAGGGCCGGAGGTAATTTTGTCCAAAAAAATACGTAAATTCCGCACTGTGTGGCGTCTGAACGTTTATAAGACGAAGTATTTAGTAAATGTTAAATATCTCGGAAACTATGGCACTTGGTCCAAAAACGCTAATAACCAAAGTGAAAAGCTATTACTTATAGGCTTTCAAATGATTTTTTTCCTATTTTTATAGCATAAAAACAAAGAAGTTATGACAGAAACAATGTACTTTTTCACATTTTTTTTTAATAAAAACGTCGCAATGTTGTTAATGTAAGTAGTCAGTAATTAAAAAAATGTTCCCATATACTGTTTTTCGTTAATATATACGCTCAAATTTTTTCATCGGCTTACAGCGCTTGCTTTAGAAAAAAAAATGCATTTTAAACTGTAAAGGGATTTTAGAAAAAATATTACATTCTTGTTTCTCTGCAAATATATCAATAAATATTAGTTTAAGAAAAAATATGACGGACATCAAAAATGAAGCTTATAAATTGAGAATAAATTTTGTTTGTTTATATATTTGTGTAGGGTTGATTGTTTCGGAGATATTTAATTTTATAGATGGCATCCAACCGTTTTTAGGATGAAGTATTTAGTTTAAAATGTTGAATATCTTAGAAACTGTGACACTTCCATCAAAAGTTCTAAGAAATAAAATTAAAGGTAATTAATCAATCTTTAAAATGATTTTTTGATTGTTTCTACATCACAAAAAATAAAAAAGTTATGGCCGATTTAATGTGCGTTTTCACATTTTCATTTACAAAATGTCGGCATTTTGTTATTCTAATTGCTGAGTAATTAATTTTTCTTTCAAAAATGCTAATTTTCGTTAATATATAGGATCACCTAGATGCTCCATTTATTTTTTCCCTTCAAAATACTTGTTTTAGAAAAAAATTTCATCCGGATTCCCCCCCTCGAAAAATGGCCGTATTTCGATTAATTATTGCTATAAAATTAATTTTAAAACACCAAATTAAAGATAATTTTGCCAGAAACTTTTATTTGAACTATTTTTTTGTAAATGCCATATTTCCAGAGATAATAGAGAAAAATCAGTTTTTTTAATGAAAAACACTCTTTTCTACCCCCTATAGGTTTCCGCGGATCCGTAAAACTCCTAAGCTTTTTTGTTTCTTGAACTTTGGCCTATTTTAAACTTAAAACCAAAGTTTAAAGGCTGCACAATTTTTTTTCGAGTTACGGTCATTTTGTTCAGTCTTTTCCTGTACTAATACACAAATTAATATAATAGATTTTTTTATTTTATAACATTTTTAAGTATGCTTAATATAATGTTGCTTAACATTGACCTAATGTTCAAATAAAAAGTAGGAAAATGTCAAGAGGCCACAAATAAGTATATTATGCAACGATCATTTAATGATGGCTATTAAGACACGAGCATGAGAATTATGCCTACGGCTCATGTCATAATGAATGCAAGTGTCTTAATAGCCATTAAATGTGAGTTGCATACACTATTCTTCTACGACCAGCCGTAATAAAATAGAAAATTAACACTTTATTTCTGAAATTGCTAGGTAAAGATGACATGACAAATAACTTGATCAATTGATCAATTTCAGATGTCAGATGTTCAAGGCAATAGTTGATATCGACAGAATATTGCTCTGTCGCGTTTCTATTGCTTATAAACTTGTATCTTAATGAAAAATCTGTATCTTAATGAATCTCAATAAAGTACAGGTAGGGAATGTCTAATGAATCAATTAAAGCATGGGAGTAGAAAAAATAATGATAGACAATAATATGGAAGTTTACTGAAGTATGTCTAATGTAAAATCACCAAATTTTAGCAATCGTAAAATACAATCATCAGATTTTACAAGATGACTCTTGATAGAAGATAGACGTGCATTGGTTCAGACTTGCCTTTCATAATTACTGGTCCTCGGTAATCGAAGTGGAATTGGTCGTCAAAATTATCAACTTCGCATAATATTCTGAAAAATTAAAAAATAGTTCTTTCAAAACCTGCATGTATGATTGCATGTTAAGACAATCAACGATGTTCTCGTGGTGATAAGATTAAACTCATTTTTTTAATAATCAATCATAGATATTTACATTTTATTTTATACAATATTGACACCTCTTTTTTATTATTTCGAGTTTCAGTAGGTACTACACATAATTAGATGTTTCTTCTAATACTTAGTTACAAGCAGGATTATTAGAAGAAGGCATACTATTATTAGTTAAAATAAGATTTGAATTTCGAATTGTTAAAATATTTGAGGTACTGTTAATACTTTCAAGGAAAGGAAGGTCCTAAAGAAGCCCCTTGGCTCTTAAAATATAATACATGATTTCAGTATTTACGCCCACGCCTAACCATCCGCAGGAATCGACCTTACACTGGAACAATTCTTACATCAGTAAATAAAATTCTACACTTACTTGTATGCATCTTCCGTAATATTAATTTTTCCACTTTGTCCCGTCGTCTCAGTACGGCTGGTAAGATTAACAGTATTCCCATAGAGACAGAATCTGGGCATTCTTTGACCTATGACGCCAGTAACTACTTCACCTGTGTGGATTCCAATTGTGATTTTCTAAAAGAAAATATTGATAAGCCTTAGAAGTTTCTCTTTGTCGACATAAAAAATAACAAGGCGAGCGTTATTTTTTACTCACCACAAATTGACCCTCAAAAACAACACTATGACCTCTATCCATCATATCTAGAGCAAGTCTTGCAATATTTTTTGCATGTGTAGCAGACGGTTCGGGAATACCGCTCACAGCCATATATTTATCACCAACAGTTTCGACCTAAAATAGAACTTACACATTAGCGGCAAAGATAATTTTTTTAAATAGTTTATTAAATTACTCATATACAGTTCTTTCCTTAAGGGTGTCTAGAATCTAATAATGATTTTCTCACAAAATGCCACAGTAAACTTATTAACAAAGTATTTACAACTTATACTCCAATATTCCCAAAAAAAAAATGGTGCGCCCTCATTATGCTTTACTCGGTATACAATGAATAACCAGCCGGTGCCCAGGTATGTGCATTGGAAGAAGGGAATCTATGAATGACCAGCGAGGTCATCAAATTTAACATCCCTTGATTTTTTCAGTGGATGTATTTGAAATCTATCATTTACAAAACCGAACCAGACATAAAAGGCCTAAGACAAGGACAACATTTTATTTAATGAACCGTTAAAAGTGTTATTAAGCAGGTTTAATAGAATATGTTCTTAATTTTTTGACAGCAATTTTCAAAAAATCACAAGATAGCGTTTATAGAGACCATCATTTTGAGCTATCACGAAAGTTAAAGATTTCAAAATTGGCGCAGCTGGTAGTGGTGGGTTATTATGGAATCATTCTTTGCTGTCTGATGTTCTATTACACCTAGGAATGGGGTATTCATAGTTTTCGGAAATATCGGTGGTGAGATGTTTTCAGTTTGTCACTTTACACAGCACAACATTTAATTTAGGATAAGAATCTGATTTGTCTAAATGTCGCTAAGTTCTAGTGCTTCATACTTTATTATCTTTAACACTTTTTCTGAATCTAGCTTACGCAAGTTAAAAATGCACCTACTTTATAAATGTTTGGATTCACTTTTGGATCGGTTAAGTCATCGAATTTCGTGTACAGCTCGTTTAACATCTTCACGATTTTCATGGCTCCCTTCGAGTCTGCATTGGCCGCACAATAATCTCCAAACTCAACTATCCCAGAAAAAAGAAGCGTGACTGAATCATATCTTCTAGCTGGTACCGGCCTCTGATGCCTCAATTCATTGGCTACACTTATAGGCAAAACGGAATACAACAATCTGGAAGTAATAGATTGATAATAACAATTTATCTTAAAAAGTATGTAAAATTTTAAAATAAACTGCTGGCCAATTGTAACATTTTTACCTCCACATCCAGTGGAAGTATAGTAACGACGAAAAAAATTCTGAAAATTTGTGTTGTTCAAATAGGCTTAGAATGTCATGAAATGTCGGTCTGTCTGTCTGTAACTTTGTTTGTGCGCACGATTACTCTGGAACCGTTTAAGATATTGACTTGAAATTTGGTACACGTATGTACTTTAATGGGATCTGGAACTAGATTATATTTTTATGTTATTCCGTCGAAGGGTTGGGGGCTAAATTGGGGTAAATGGGGAGTAAATGGGGGTAAATAGGTAAATCATGTAGGTAAGAGTCCATAAAATTGGCATTTAGTATATACAAGAGAAGCTAAGGTATCAAAAAATTGTTTGGCATGAGCTACCTCCATTACCACCCCCACCCCATTATTAAAGGGGATGAGAAAAAATTGTGATTTAGTGCGTGTACAAGAACCAAAAACCTCAAAATATTTTTTTACTTCATCCACCCCCACTACCACCTCCCTATAACCACTCCCACTACCGATGTGGGATATCGTATTATGGGTTCTTGGGGTAGACGATTTCAAATATTATGTTATTAAAGTTCCATAAACTACTATTAGTACAGTGAATGAAGGTAAAAATCAACTATTACCTCCGATTTCGGTGAACCTCCATCGATTTGCATGAAAATTTGGGATTGAGTATATTTTACCCTCAACTTCAAAAGCGACATATGCTCGACTTGCGCTTTTTGCATTTTAGGGGTGAAATCCACTCCTTTTGTTAAAAATGGGAAAAAATGCAGATTTAAGCATTCTGGCGTAAATAATCTCGTTTAATTAGAAAAAATAAATATTTTTCAACACTTATATGTATGATTTATGATTTTAATTAATTTTTCAACCCTTTTAGCAACCACCTCTTAAATCGAAAATCATGAAAAAATCATTTTTTGTATTTCTGAAATATGAAATCGCATATTAACATTATACAAACGGTTTGTTTAATGTTTATGATATAATTTTTGGTTGACTGTGAAATTTCAACCCTTAAAAACCACCCCCTTAATGCAGAATCATTGAAAAAATTGGTTTCAAGAAACTTTAATCATTTGAATAACACATTACTGAATTGAAATCTCATTTACGAGTATTAAAATAATTATTTATTTATTGCGAAATTTTCCACCCTTAAAAACTACCACTTGTCATAAAAATAATATAATTTTTTTTTATCAGTTTTAATAGCTTTAATTATTTAGAATCTTTTTTATTACTTATGATAAACTTTATTAATATATTTCAAACTTTATTAATATTATTCTTTCCACATTCCCCAAACTACCCTTCGTGCACAAATTGATGAAAAAGCATAATATAATTAATAACACAAATTAAATAATTTTTAAGTGCTAACCACTAATAAAGAGTACCACGTGTATTTTACTTCGCTTTTGGAAATATACTGAAATATTCAATTGACACACAGCATACTAGAAAGCCCCGCTATGTTTTCGAGCAGATGTTCAGAATTCCTTTCACTTTTTCTATCTTCAAAAGAAACATAAACACACTCACACATGTATATTTTGTAAGCATGTACCTATCGACACGTCTACTTCTTACTATCTATCTTTTTTCCTATATATGCATACAAAATCTCTGCTCAAAAAATTTTTCCAAAAAAATGTTATTGGTTTTTTTACAATAACTCCGTTAATTTTTATGATATCAGGTTCATCCAAAAACCATTTGAAAGGTAATTTCAAGGGCTATAAGATCGTATTAAATTTAATCTTTTAAAACCCTTATTTTTTAAAAGATAAAAGGTTAAAGGGTCCCGGTTACATGATTCTCGCAGTAAAATTTAGGCTTTAAACGTTTCTATCTCGGTTATTTTTTGTCCTACAAAAATTTAAAAAAACTAAAATCTTTGTTTAAAAAAAAACTCAAATTTCGTTCTCTATTATTTTTTACATATATCGAGTATTTTTGGAGTTATTATCCAAAGAAAATGAAATTTACGAAAATTTGAAAAATTCTGATTTTTTTAAATCATATTTTTTTTCAAAAATATGCATTCTAAACCGGTCAAAATTTTTAAAGTCATTACTTATGCTAAAATAAAGAAAGTCTTATAGGGATTACTATAAATTTCAATTTTTGTGGAAATGGCGTAGGTTTTATTTTTCACTTTTTCCTAAGAAATTCGAAAGGGACCTCTTATTTTCATCATAACTTACTTAATTTTGATGCTATCAACTTCTTCTGCAGCTCATTTGATAGGTATTTCTGAGTACTTTGAAAAGTGTTCAGTATGTATATTTTATAAAATGCATCGTTTTCCCGTTATTTAAGCTTGAATACTTAGATTTGAGTACTCGCCGAAAAAAATATACATTCAATTACCTATAGCTCACTTCGAATTAATATTAAAAGGTTTTTTAAGGAAAAAATTTATTCGTTTTTTTATTAGCTTCAATTTTGGTAATGACAACTTTTTTGTAAAAACTTATAGTTTTTGAGTTATTTATGAAAAACCGCTTTAAAACATGCATTTTTTTCACGAAAAATCAAAATCTTTGATATTTAATAACTCAAAAAGTATTGATTTATTTTAATAACTTTATATAACAAATTTTGCTTAGAATTGGTCCCTCTATCGATTCCTGGGGTTATTTTTCATAAAATAATTTCCACCTCCGAGAAGGGGTGGCATCCACCCCCAGGGTAAAAGCGCAAGTTGGCACTATGTCACTTTTGTTTCTTGAGGTATCCTCTAACTACTCACAAATTTTCATGAAAATCGATGGAGGTTCAACGAAATCGGAGGTGAAAACCTTCAGTGACTGTACTATATTTCCAGAATATTTTCGTTGTGAGACTTGGATAGAAAATCTGGATGTGGAAGTAGTGATTCCTTGGGCGGCGGTCTTTGAGAAAGATATTAGATATCGATATGCTGTTTTCAGAATTTAAGTGATAATTTACTTGTAATATATCCTAATAAACCAATAAAATAATTCAAATAAATCAAAATACCCGACTTCGAAAAAGGACATTTGAAGAAAAAAAACAAGTTTACTATAAAAAAAAAATTTCGAGTTTGGTTGTTTATTGTTTATGTACTACCTATATGATGATATGTTCAATTTCTAAAGTAAAACAATCTGTAAGTTTTATACCTGTCTGTCTTCTTTTTTTCTGTATCCAGTTCTCTGTATGTCTGTTGAAGTTTATCCGTTAGCAACTCCAAATTTCTGGTTAGTTTATAGTCTGCCTCGAATTGTTCAGACATTAATACCAAATCCCGTGTGGCATCATGTATTGGAATGTCACTTATATACAAGCCTCTCCTTAAGGAACACATAAATAAAATGGGCGAAATAAATACGCAGGTGGGCGGTTAGGTGAACGTAATTCGACAATTTCTCCTACATCCCTGAACCGATTTAAACATTTTTTTGATGGACTTTTAGAGACAACTTAATAGAATAGTACTATAGTCCAGTCAACGAAGGAGTGGAAGAGCACATGCAGGGGGGCAAGGGCGGATCCGGGGGGGGGCAGTCGGGGCAATTGCCCCTCCCCCCGAGAAAAGTATCCGTTACTTTTTCAAGACGACAATTTTTTTTTTGGAAAAAAATTTTTTACATTTCTAATAGCACTCCCGTGTATGAGGGGAAATTTTTTTTTTTTACATTTTTAATAGCATTCTCTGTATGAGGCGATAAATTTTTTTTAGATTCCGAGGCAAAATTTTTTTTTGTAAATGTTAGTGTCCCCCCCCCCAGTAACCTTTCTGGATCCGCCCTTGCAGGGGGGCAGAATTTCCCTCTTCAGGAATGTGTTGGGAGTAGTATAGAGGTCAACGTACCAAATGTCCCGCCCCTAACCCTGCCGCTTCAGAGGAGGAAAGGAGGAAAGGTCCCTTTGTTAGATTCTTGGCTTTTAACTCGGAAACGATGCGTCATACGGAAAAAAGTACTCTATGCAAAATTAAACATAATTAAATTTCCTACAGGAATGCTTATATTCATTTTCTTCCTATGTGTTATAGTTTTCGAGATATTCGCCAGCGAAAATCGATAATTAATAGACAAATCAAATAGATATCTGACATATCAAAACGGTTTACCGTGGTCTGCTAATAAATCACAGCCACAAAATAACCTTTATTTTACAACACTCGATATATTTACTAACGTAATATTTTGTCAAAATGTATACATTTCCTTAAAAATACAGTGTGACTCATTTAAAATGGTCTGGCATCATTCTATCAAGTTTTCTCTAAAAGCCTATCAAAGAATGTTTTCAATCGGTTAAGGGATATAGGAGAAATCGTTTAATTACGAAATCATTTTCTTAAGCAGGGCACCGCCACACTTAAAATTTCATCTAGTTCAAGTAAGCTATGTTAAGCCAACGGTTTAGCTATAAATTCTCTGTACAATTCTTATTAAAAATGGCTTTTCTTTATTGTACTTCGACTCAAGGTAATATAAGTGGAAAATTTTTGCAATAAAACATGCAGATTGGATAAAAGGTCAAAAATAAAAATTGTTTATATAAAGTTGTACCTAAGTACAAAATTCTGGTGTGTAGATAACTTGAATTCCTATATAAGTTTCTTTGTTTTGTATATTGCTTTTGGCAAGCAAATTAACAAAATTATTTACAAAAATCCATATTTGTGCATTTAATTTGTTAAATAAAACAAATGGATTATTATTTCTACCATTTTTATTTTCAGTGAGTTCAGAGAATTTCCAAAGCAAGAAACTAAATGCATAGGACTATAATCACTATTTATATTATGATACAATGGTCAAGTCCACTCTTCAATATGAGAGAATAAGTATAGTACCAACAGTACCATTGTCTTTACGGAGACTATAATCATAACCAGAGACGAACCCACGGGGGGTTATGGGGGGGTACGCTCCCCCCCCCCAATGTTGATTGAGTTGGGAAAATCACCAAAAATGTAAAAAAATCTTTATTGGGTATAATTGCAAAAAAACGAATAATGAGTTGATAAAAATTAAATGACACTGTCACTATGACCATTTCTTTATAAATAATTTTAATTGATATTATTTATGACTAGATATGTGACTGATGTGAGAGCCACAGAATAGTCGACGGACAAACGCACAACGCCGACGGGCCTACGCGACGGGCCAACAAAATAAACTCGTCAACTCGCGGAAATTCGACGTTCGACCCAGTAGAACGGCACGGCCTGAGCATACAATTCTCAAACACTGTCTTACATTAGAAATATTAGAATATTACTCCTTTTTGCCTTTATCAATACAATGCTTTGTCCTAGCCGAGGTCCTAGCTATAAAGTCGTTTGTTGTTGGTTTATACTGAGTATCACTAATATCAGTTACCAACCTCTCAACGAGAGATAATAATAATAACAAATTGTTGTCGGTCAGAAATTGTTAAAATATTAAATTCTTAGAGGATACTGAATCAGAACCTGGGACTATTAAAGGGGTCTACAGATGATCCAGCTGCTGGGACCCGACATTGTTGGTACGCTTTGAAGATAATTGGAATACCAGCGGACCAGTTAACTTTTACCAATGAGTTCAAAGCATGCCGACAAGGCTGGCTCCCTGCCGGTGGATCGTGTGTAAACCCCTTAATGCTACCTATTGCGTATCACAATGTGAAGTGGGAAGTGGCCGGTAGCCGTACTAGCGCGGACGTTCACGAGCTTGCGCCCCGACTTGCGCGTAATCGTATTGTATAGTGTATTCCACAAATATTTCATCGATACAAAAAAGCTCGCAAAAAAGCATAAAGGATGCCGACCGCTTCTAGTTAGTGTACCGCCCGCCCGTCCAATTTGACAATGCTAGTCCACGTTGACCACCAACCTATCATAATTCCGGTAGAGAAAATTTAAACCAATTATATTCAGTGGGAGTGGCCTACATTTTTGTTCGGAAATATGTGACCATTTTTTTTGTGATGATAATAAAGAAGCCGAACACTTTTATGGCCTTTTATGTAAATAGACTGAAATTGATAAAGGTCGGTACCCTTTACGTTTTTTTGCGAACTTTTTTATATCGCTGGATTAGGTCTACACACGATCCAGCGGCAGGGACCCAGCCATGTCGGTATGCTTTGAACTCATTCGTAAAAGTGAACTGGTCCGCTAGAATTCCAATTATCTTCAAAGCGTACCGACAATGTCGGGTCCCTACCGCTAGATCGTGTGTAGACCCTATTATCGTTGGTACAAACTATATCTTGTTTTTCTCCACGGTCATTAAACTATAACGGTTACCTCATCCAGTAGCTTTTAGACGAAGGAGAGCGCGGGGTCAACTTAGGTCTAGCGCCTACATCATGTAGTTTAGTTAAACTTCTTTTGCATAATATTTGTATCGCTAGGCTACTTATAGATTAAGTCTGAAATAAAAAAAAACATAAGGAAATATAAGTTGTAAAAAAAATGGGCAGTTGGCAAATTAGTTGTAGCTTTCCCCCCCCAAAAAAAAATAGCTGGGTTCGTCTCTGATCATAACAGTGATAAGAAAATTCCAGTACCCGAGGTACCTACTGGAACTTAGATATAACTTATAAATTCAACAGAAAATATATTATGTATTAAATAGGCATACCTTGTTAAATCATCTAAATTCATTACACTTGGATAACAGAGAAAGATGACTAGGTTTGTCTCAGGTACATATAACATTTGTCCTTTCAATCGAAGATAACGGTATTCTGGCGGTGCATTTACTTGCATCACTCCTGCTCGCGTCTTAAGTACATAAACCGTGTTGATGTGTGATAATATATTCTCAAATGTCAGTTCCAAATGTGGACGCACCTAGAAATTAGAATACGTTAACATAATATCGTCGTTGTCAGCTACAGAATGCTTTAATAAGAACTGGTCATGAATGTTCATATTTTTGTGTGATACATGGAGTTTAACGAATTTATATTAGCCAACTGTATACTGCTGAGGACCAAAAGCCAGAAACCAGTCAATAAATGGTGGAATTAGCTCGCCAAAGTTTTTTATTATGTTAGTTATTTAATAATGCCTGCAGTACACTCTCGCCGAGGCGTTGCGAGGGCAGGCGAGCGCGAGAGTGTACTTGCTGCTCCCGCATCACAGATCAAACAAACCAGATGTTTCACTTATGACGTTTCATGGTTTAGATAATAAATCAACTCCTGGAAGGTACGAATTTGTGTAGTGATCTGCGCATATACCAAGCAGTCTTAACCAGCGAGTATAGACACAGGAGGGAAGTGATGACACGTAACAATAATTAAAAGTCACCTAATAAATACTCAAAAAAACCACTTAAATGTATAACAATAAGAACTCTAACCTTCAATACAATACACCACATTCCAAAATAATTAATATCACCGGTGGAGCTGTTGACTACTTCCGTCTCTGAGATTTCAGTACTAAACACTCTCTCCTGTGATATTGTACTCGCTGGTCTTAACTTCCATGTCAACCGCTAGGTTGCTCTGTTTATGACTTCTGCGCAGAATCCTGGAAGGTAAACGTCACACGACAAAAAATGAAACTGGTTACATAGGGAATACTATTAAGTGAAACATCTGGTTTGTTTGATCTGTGCCCGCATCGCCCCGTGTGCCCTCGCCTTGTCTCGTTAATGCACTCGCCTGCCCTCGCAACGCCTCGTTAACGCTCCGATTTGTGTCGGTTTTTTGGCCACGAGTCAAAGGGAACACAAGCCGCGAGGCCGAGGGCACCTAGTATATTCTCACTTGCTCTTGTCTGGGGGAGCTGAATTTTTGCAAAAAGGGCAATTGTTAATTAAAAATTTGTTGCAACTTACCTAATTGACGAAAAAATTTGAAAATTATCGACCATAAAGATCTTCCAGATGAATTCAGAAAAAAATATTACGTCGAAACGCGACAAAACTCAAAGGCAAATTTTTACTCTAGTGCTTATCCAGTCGTTCTAATTAATCGTACTAATTAACTAATCGCTCTAATTAAGTTCTATTCAACAAAAATCAAGTATTGTGAGAACGTGAACGAAAATAAAAACTTATTTTATTTTCTCTCGTGAAAAGTGACTTATTTCAAACTTCAAACTCATATACAGGGTGTTCAAAATTCACGGAACAAAAAGTGGGTGGTAGTGCAGTGTCTTCTGTGCACGAATTAATTACAGACATACAGAAATTGGTACCAAGATTCTTGTTTCGTTCATGGCCCGAAACAATAAAACTTTTTTTTGGCCCAATAAGGAAGATAGGCAGCTGCACTGGAATTTTGAGCAAATTAAAAGATGCACCGGTTCCAATTTCATCAAAATATTTTAAAGTTTTAAATAACGATGAAACTGACACACTTTTTAACCAAATATTTAATAAGTAGTACGTAGTAGATTTTGTAACTTTTGTTTTATTTCATTTTTTTAAATAGGTATTAAACATTACAATTTTGTTCTATTTTGTTTTCATTTGTTTATTTTCATATCAATTCAAAAGTTTATAATAATGTTAGTAATTAGGTCATCCTGATGACGAGAGTCATTCTGTGTCATTCCAATGATGCATTGCTAACATAATTTTTGTACTTCATTACACAAAAAAACGTTTGGAAACCATACTTCTTGGAGAAAAATTAAGTAAACTTAACCTGAGAAACCTAAAATCTGGTGCCCTAAAACATCATACATAGTTTAGAAGCATTTATAAGGCTAATTTGCTTATTAATTTATTAATTTTATTTAAAAACATGGTCTGGCTGGGTTATTAGGCTACAGATGAGGGGGTTGATTGCCGTTCTGCAAAGATTACCTCATAACTAACATATTCTGAGAATTTTATCGATTTGGATTTCTGGAATAATATTGTAACAAATATTTTTTTATAGTCAAGGGAATATTTTGATGTCCATTTCATGTAATTTCCTTCATGGGCATTTTTCATATGCTTAACCGGCTACACCCTTTATTAATTCAGGCATGTTTCATTGTTATACAGTGAGGTAAATAATAATAATTAAAATCACATTTAAATTTTCAACACTCACTATTTCGATGAATTGTTTTCATCCACCATCTTCTTGGTTTCCAAGGATTTTCAATTTTATATTTTTTGTATATATGCACATAATTAAAATATGCAAACGCACAATAAGCTGCAGCAGCGGCAATTTCAGCAACGTCCATGTCGTTATTAGAAAATATTATTTTCAACATAATTTTTTTCTTTAAAATGCTAGGAATCATGTCATGTAATTCAATACTTCGTCAATATTAGCTAGAAGAGTAGTTGTTTTGATTGATTCTCCAATAATGAGTGTTTTTAAATATTTACCTAATTAGTATATTAGCGTGCCCAGATTAGGGCAACAATATACAGAAAGTAGGTAATTTCGTAATAAATAAAAAAGTGTGTAAGTTGTGATTTGCTTAATACCTAAATAATATTTTCCAATCATGATAAAAGCAAATAAATAAAATTAATTAATTGTAAAAATATCCATGTTTTTCATTCACATTACTAAAAACAGAGACATTCGCCGAGCGGTCTCGGCGAGAGTGTACTGCAGGCATAAGAAGCTTATTAATTGCTCGCCGACGAAGAGCCTTCATTGCCCGCTCAGATGCCATCTAAAGGAAAATACCCGGATATCAGCAAGCCATAGTTTTCAGTTTTCAAGTAAGTAAGTATACAGGGTGGACCAAATTAGACGAGATTTGGGGTTTTCTCTAAAACTATGACAGATAGACAAATAACCAACATAGATGTGCTGAGGTCGATTTTCGTGAAACAAACGCAAATCGCGATAGTCTATCTTCTTCGACTACCGAATCGAAAATCGAGTAAGACATTCTTAAGGCAGTTTTTTAAGTGGAATCCGTTGCTGATAAGAAGAAAATTATGTATGACTCAGTTTTCGAGATATAGACATAACTTGTGTTTTTTTAAATGGAACACCCTTTAAATTATATTATTATTCGATCACAACTTAAATTAACTATCTAACAATATATCATATGTGACATTTGTCTCTAGAAAAAGTGGTTGATTTTCGAAAAATTTAATATATTTCTGAGGAGGTCATGGAAAACTATTAACAACAACACTTTTATAATATAAAATAATTTTGACAAAAATAGGAAAAACTAAACTACGATAAATGTTCGAATTGTCTTCCATTGACATCTATGCATATTTATCACATTTCTAATATTTATTGAGAAGGCTATGGTAAAAAAAAGAAAATCGAAATACAAATGTCAAAAACTAATTTGTGAGTTAATTGTGAGTGAGCATTGTTAAAAATGGTTCAATTTAGTAATGGTGAAAAATATGACATGATTAAGTGTTTTATAGAATGCGGAAAAGATTGATTAGCTTCCGAGCTTTATTTTAACAGGTAAGTTATGGACAACAAAACTTCGTGCCAAAAGTGCCGCCTAAACAATGTTTTTAGATATCCAGAAAAGAGAAAGCCAGACATAAAAATATTTAAAAGGCTACAACAAAATTTAAAAGAGTTTGGATCATTTGTAAAACCTCGAGCAAAAATATATAATAAAGCAGGTAGAGAAGCTGTAGAAAATATTGTTGTAAAAACTATAAGAGAAAATCCTGTTGTGTTGTGAAATAGAGGAAAATTTAGGAATCCCAAAAACAACTGCGTTGCGTTGCTTAAAAAAAAATAAATTCAAACCCTACAAAATTAGGATTAGTCACTTTCAAAGGCGTCTCGATTTTTGCCAGTGGTTTTTGCGTCAGTGAAATGAAGTGCCAGGATTTGAAGGAATAATTATATGGACAGACGCAGAAATTCTAAAAAAAAAATTTAATAAAAATTACCAACTTACATTTCGAATCTCCAAATTTTGACCAACTTTCACCAGGTTCCACCGAAATAAAAGTTGATGAGCAGGGGTAGAAAATCTAAAATTATCACCTAACATCTCGAATTTCCAACTTTTGTCCAACTTTTGCCAAGTCTGACAAAGTACCCCCCCCCCCTTCGCTACGCCCCTGGCTGTAATGAGAAGGTGTCAAAAATGCATAGATGTCAATGGAAGACAATTCGAACATTTATTGTAGTTTAGTTTTTCCTATTTTTGGCAAAATTATTTTATATTATTAGGAGAGTCTGCCTGCCCAAAAATTTTCTATACCATTTGAGTTAGCCACGGATTCTTATAGAAAAAATTCCTCTGAACAAGATTTTCTTATGAAAAATTTTCCTAAACCGCGAGCTTCATGGTCAAATAATTGTTTAAACAATTTTTTTTTCGTTTTTATTGAATAAAATGAAAACGGTTTTACTGATCCGAAATAATCTTGATTCAATCGAAAGATATTTTCAATACGCGTCGTTTGGCGCCAGGCACAACTCATTTTGTCAACCCTTTCATTTGTTAGAGCCAAAGTAAATTTCTTAATTAACAAATTGATTACTCCGAATCTAATGAGGTCAGGATATTGTTTTTTTCAAAAAACATTCCTTTTATACCAAAGAATATACCATATTTTTTTTGGCCCGATATCTTCAATACTTTTTGATTGTTTAAACAATTGGCATAATTTGTTAATTAGCAAATAACTTTTTTTTTCGAAAATTTGATCGACTTCAAACCAACTTTAAACGATAAATGTTGATGTCGGGCATAACCCCCATAGAAGCTGCACGAATGCAACTTTTTGCTTATGTTTATTAGTTTAAATTAATTTTGCAAATTAACAAATGGAATATCTCGGCTCTGGGTAAGCGTATCGAAATGGGGTTTTGTGCATATGAAAGTACTTGGAAAAATGAAAATTTTGAGACCAGAAAGAACTTGATCGGATAACCGGAACCGGAAATATAAGTGATATTGCGTTAGAGGCTCTAATTTGTTTATTAACAACTTTTTTGACACAAGGTTTGGTGCAAATGAAAGCTAACAAGTTTTTCCATCAACCACAAAAAGTTCTACAAAAAATATTCAATCCCTGAAGAGGTATACGCGTTTTTGAGCCTTAAAAAATCTCTCCCGCAACGTGAAAATAGTAAGATTTGACGCGCAATGGGGTGGCGGGTTCGATCCTCGGTGTGGGCAAATTTTTTTTCGCCAAATTTGCTTTTTTTTTTTCATATAACCAAGTATTTTTTATGATAATAAATCTTTTTACTTTCTGAGAAATTTTTAAAAACATCGTAAATAATTTTTTTTGCAATTTTAATGGCTATTTTGTAACAAACATATGATTGTTCTTGACCAACTAGGGTTTGTCGGTAGTTTTTGTTTTTTTAATACTTTTTGTGAAATAGAAGGCTTGTTTTACTTTATTTGAGGGGGGTGCCTGTCGAAAAAAGACCATAAATAAAAAGGCAACAATTTTTTTTTTCACTTTTTTCTTATGAAAAAAAGTTCACGTCTCATGAAAAAAACACACACTTAGTTATTTGTAAATGAAAAATAATCAAAAGATTTAAAAATTTAATGGCATTATTATTTTATTGTTTTAAAAAGTGAAAAAAAAAAATTGTTGCCTTTTTATTTTTGGTCTTTTTTCGACAGGCACCCCCCTCAAATAAAGTAAAACAAGCCTTCTCTTTCACAAAAAGTAGTAAGAAAAAAACGAAAACTACCAACAAACCCTCGTTGGACAAGAACAATCATGTTTGTTGCAAGATGGCCATTTATTTAATGAAAATTGCAAAAAAATATATTTACGACGTTTTTAAAAATTTCTCAGAAAGTAAAAAGATTTATTATCATAAAAAATACTTGGTTACACGAAAAAAAAGCAAATTTGATGAAAAAGAAATATGCCCACACCGAGGATCGAACCCGCAACCCCATTGCGCGTCAAATTTTACTATTTTCACGTTGCGGGAGAGATTCCTTTAAGGGTCAAAAACGCGTATAACTTCTTCAGGGATTGAATATTTTTGTAGAACTTTTTGTGGTTGATGGAAAAACTTGCATTTGCACCAAACCTCGTGTCAAAAAAGTTGTTAATAAACAAATTAGAGCCTCTAACGCAATATCACTTATATTTCCGGTTCCGGTTATCCGATCAAGTTCTTTCTGGTCTCAAAATTTTCCTTTTTCCAAACACTTTCATATGCACAAAACCCCATTTCGAAACGCTTACCCAGAGCCGAGATATTCCATTTGTTAATTTGCAAAATTAATTTAAACTTTAAATAAACAAAAGCAAAAAGTTGCAATCGTGCAGACCTCTATGGAGGTTATGCCCGACATCAATATTTATCATTTAAAGTTGGTTTGAAGTCGATCAAACTTTCGAAAAAAAAAGTTATTTGCTAATTAACAAATTATGCCAATTGTTTAAACAATCAAAAAGTATTGAAAATATCGGGCCAAAAAAAATATGGTATATTCTTTGGTATAAAAGGAATGTTTTTTGAAAAAAACAATATCCTGACCTCATTAGATTCAGAGTAATCAATTTGTTAATTAAGAAATTTACTTTGGCTACAACAAATGAAAGAGTTGACAAAATGAGTTGTGCCTGGCGCCAAACGACGCGTATTGAAAATATCTTTCGATTGAATCAAGATTTTTTCGGATCAGTAAAACCGTTTTCATTTTATTAAATAAAAACGAAAAAAACAATTTTTTTAAAACAATTATTTGACCATGAAGCTCGCGGTTGAGGAAAATTTTTCATAAGAAAATCTTATTCAGCGGAATTTTTCCTATAAGAATCCGTTGCCAACTCAAATGGTACACAAAATTTGTAAAATCACCTCTTTTTTACCCCAGGCAGACTCGCCTATATAAGAAGTGTTGTTAATGTTTTCCATGGCCTCCTCACAAATATATTAAATTATTCGAAAATTAACCACTCTTTCTGGAGATAAATATGACATATGATATATCATTGGATAGCTAATTTAAGTTGTGATCGAACAATGAAATAATTTATAGGGTGTTCCGTTTAAAAAAACACAAGTTATGTTTCATAATTTTCTTCTTATGAGCAACGGATTCTACTAAAAAAAGTGTCTTAAGAATGTGTTACTCGATTTTCGATTCGACACTTGGTAATTGAGATATAGAGGTCAATCAAAAATTTCAATTTTCCAAAAACGCTCTGTAACTCGGTAGTTGAAAAAAATAGACGATCGCGGTTTGTGCCATTGTTTCTCGAAAATCGATTCAGGACATCTATACTGGTCTTTGTCTATCTACCACAGTTTTAGAGAAAATTCCAAATCCCATGTACATTGCCCTTGTCCAGTTTGAGTCTTATAGGTCGTGTGCGCGTGACGTCACAGAGCTGAGACCTTAGGAAAACAAACCGCTGTCATTGCTGTCAAATGACTACTGACTGAACCTAAGAATTGAATTTTTCATAATATAAGAGTTTTTATGGACATTATATCGTACAAAATGGCAAGTTTTTGTTGTATTATTAATTGTGGAAGTGTGGCAATACCGAGACAACATCAGTTTTTATAAAATAACGTCGATTTACAGCCAGAAGAGGTTAGGATTAAAAAATTCCAGGCAATTAAAAGGATATATTTTACTGGGGTATTCCAAGCATTTTATTAATAGTAAGTTGTTGCTTATTAATTTAAGAATTTGATTTTTATTGTGGATTTATGTTGTAGGAAAGACAGCCGTAATTCAAGACCACGATGATCCATCCAGTTAGGTGTTCTCTGTTAATATAGGATACAACTTAAAACCCAAATGTGAAAATAAAAGTGCTTGTGATAATAACTACTGCTAAACCAAACAAGAAACATCTCATGGTAAAAAAATAACACGTTATATTGATTTGTCAGCATTTTTAATAATCATTTCTTGTGTTTAAATTTTAGTTGAGTGAGGGTAGAACTGATGCTGAGGGAGAAAGAAGTATAACAGCAGAAATTGTTGTACACCTCAAGAGGAAAGTACACAGGCTACATTAAGATATCTGATGAAGTGCGTAAGTTTAGGAAATTCAAAGTATTGCTGTCATTGATTGATCTGGCAACTAAACGTCCTTTTAAATTATATTGTGTGGTGCTCAAAAACCCAGTGCTGAATTTTTAACATTCAAAAACTACGAAACTAAGACAAAGTGATCTGAAGTGAGTGAATACATAAATAAAGTCCAAATGGGCGTTGAAACTGTCAAATTGTAGCTATAAATGTTCTTTGAATTATGTAATTACAATGTTACTACTTAGATACTTCGTACCTATAAGTGAATAATATAATCATTTAATTTTTTTATTGCAATATAGATCTTTCTTTGTATCTCCTGTTCAGTTTCTTGTTGATTCTTCTTACGAGTACTAATGGAACATATGGAACCTTGGATAATAAAGAATTTGATATTTAGTAAGTATATTTTGTTTTACTTTCAGTTAGATGCAAAGATACATGTAATATAAGTTCAACATAATCGACTATTTCAATTTACTGCTAACAACAATAATACGAGTGATAAATAAAAAACTGAATATACGTGTTTAATAAAATACAATCAATATTTCACAATTGACCTACCTACATGAAATAATAAAATACATGTTAGACATATTATATAACAATAAGACACGATAAGAAAAAGTTCTTGCACAAATTACAATAGTTTGTATAGTTCAATCTATAGTATATCATAGGTACACTGGAAAAAATTGTGTACATCTGTTTACATATTTCAGGTAGTTCACAGTACTTCAGTCCTTCATCTTTAATTTATATGGTATTTTTCATAAAATTCCTAACAGTTAACCCTTCGACCATAGCCACCGTTTAATGCTAAAAATTGAAAGGAAAGACTGGGTAGTGAACAAATTTTGTCTAGACTAGTAACACAGTCACAATGAGTACTGAAGGATCATCTGGATCAGTAATAGTCCAAGTAGTTGATGGCTTTTGTTGAAGATGGTAAGTTAAGAATTCATAACCTAAAAAATGAATTTGTATGTTAGCAATTACTCATTAAGCAACATTTAATTAGGTAAGCATATATTGAAAAAAAGGTTGATCATCAACAACGAATTCCTACCTCTGCAAAAAGCTTTTATCCTGTAAATTTCTTGGAGAGTACTTCTTTCACCCAACCATAAATAGCTTCAAGATTTCTGAATGCCTTGAACTCATCCTTTTGTCTATGCATTACTCACAAAACCAAGTAATTCACAATATCCCTATGTGAAATATTATGAAATACACCAATATTTGTACTGAAGTCATCATTTCTCAAAATATAAAGGATTTAATTCGATGACACCAACTTTTTCCATGTACCTAACCTCTACATTATGAGACGATTTTGTAAAATATAAACTTATCTCCATATTAACGAACAAAATTCACCACACGAAATAATTAAGGATAGTTGTGGATGTTAAATAATCCAAAATTAAGTTTCAAAATATCACAAAAATGGCAAAACATGCTTTAAAACAACACGTTCAATCGGCACGTCACTCGATGACAGCTGTTTGTTTTCCTAAGGTCTCAGAATCTGTGACGTCAGCGCACGCGACCTATAAAATACCTTGAAAACTGTGGAAACAACGACTTGTCTAATAATTCCGTTGACACCCGGTAGGTAAAACTGAGAGTAAAATTTCTGTACTGGGCCAACCGAGACCAGTGTTCGTATATTATGTTTACGCCAAAATGTTAACAAGCCAACGGCTAAAACTGTTAGAACAGGTATATCTTACGTCTTATGAAGTTAAAATGACCTTCTGAAGGTGGAGGTGATGGGAAACATGTGTCGAAATGATCCGCCTACTATCTTTTATTAATACAATTTTATTACTGCCTTTACTTTTATTTGATATTTAATACAGTATGTAGAGCAAAAAATGGGGAGTACCCGTGAATGATTTCTACAAGGACTTTTTTGTTAGCATAATATGTAGAGGGGTAGCCACAATCATTAATTAATGATTTCCACAAAAATATCGTCGCTACGTACGGCCGTAGTATTGAAAAAATGACTCCCAATAAACAGTTTAAAAGTCATTTGGTCTTCAGGAGGTTTTAAGAAAGTTTTGTCAGTGTTATAAAATACTCTATTTCTTTATTGATGTGATTAAGATCTTTTAAGCTTCAAGTATATTTGCTCTTATAAGGTACGTTTTAAAATGTTCTGTAAAACTGTATTATAAAGTTAATTTGCTACTAGGGTTATTTGTATTTGTAATAGGTTTATCATATCTGTATAAAACTCTCCATGAAGTTAAATGGTTTTATTATCTTCATAAATTCCATTAAGACTTAAAAAGGTTTTAAATTATTCTTTATGGTTTAACAAGTATACAATAAATACATTTCAAGTATTTTTAAAACTAGACGTTTTCAATGGCTATTAGTACTTATTAAAGGCCATTACAAAACTAGTCCCTTAAAACATCCTTGACAAACGTTTTGATGGAACCGTTATAAAGAAAAAGGCATCTATAAATCTAAAGGGCCAATCTTGATTCCATAAAACACTTTCTAAAAACTCAATTCATGACAACAAATGTGTTAGAAGCATTTCACGACTTGTAATTATGTCTTTTCTGGAAATGTGGACGGAAATGTAAGAGTGGCCATACGTCAAAAGAACTGCTAAAAAGCAGAGAGCTGTGTGATGCTACCGTTTCGATGCATTTGTGTATTTGAAAAAAATAAAATCCCCAGTTTCTCTGAACGTATATTTCTTTATGAGATAAGAGTGAAACATGCAACCTATTGAGTTAAAAAAAACATTTACTACTAGACGAAGAACACGAAATGGAAAAAAATTCACTTAATCTTTTTTAAATGGCATTTGTGATTAATATGTGAATTAGAAAGGTTAAAATGCCTTTGTTAATATAATTGCGTGATATTACTTTACAATTAAACACTTCTAAGTTCTAAAAGCACAAAATAAAAACATCCAAAGAACATAATGATATGTTATAAAACTGTGTTTAGTTTTTATTGTTTTGCTATTATTTAACAAAATTTAAATCTTATTTTAATTAACTAAGTACCTCTGTTTTACTTCAATATTTCATTTCTCTTGACCTACACAATTTTTCAGAAATTCAAATTTAATGAAGGACTGCAAATGACAATTAGATTTTATTTAATTGCCCAGGCATATTTTCTGGTTGTAAAAGTATTCAAGGTCAATTGTACAATTGTAATTATTAACAATTTTCAATTTTTCTTTGGAAAATTGAGATACAATCACAAAAACCGACTGAAAATGACCCTAGGAACCGACAGGTAGCCTATTTTTTTTTATTTGCTAATTAACGCGTCTATGCAAATTTTGCCTAATTTTTTTATGCATATTACGTAATTATCATTATTTCGGTGCCGCGCTTGTTTTTTTAGGCCCATTTTATGTAGTTTTAACGATAAACTGCCATTAGTTTGAAATTTTTTGTCATAATTGGTTTTGACTTTTTTAAATCAGGCTTCTTATATCGAGAGATAAGGTATATAAATAATAAAGTGTGTAAGTTGTGATTTGCATAATACCTAAATAATATTCTCCAATAAGGTATATACTGTGTACAACTTTACATTTATAAGTTTCAAGTTCATTTTATCTTCGGCCCAGTGTCTGCTTAAATCAGTTTAGAAATAATAAATACAATATTAAAATTATCTGGATTTCTTCATGGATATTTTATAACTTTTCGCTTCTGATATCGACTTTATAAGTCCTTATAAGATTTAAAAAAAAAACAGTTTTAAGATAGCCTTCTATGTGTTTTCTAGAAATGCAGCAAAATCATAAAAAAAATCCATCTGGCTTTAAAATAGGTTTTGACAAAGGTTTTAAAAAGGCTCAGACAATGAGACAATTTAAAAAAGGTCTTAACAACCTTAATAAGAGAAGCAGCATTATAATGGTGTTAAGGATGTTGTTACAACAAAATGGATTTTTCAAGGCAACATTTTATAAGTTTTATAGCATCCTTGTAGATATTTAAGAAACCAAAATTGTTTATTGGGCGGTCAATATGGATTTTTTCGATTATCTCCTTTCCTGTTAGTTCCTCTCTACATCAAACAAACAAGACATTCCTTGTAGGAATTATTCACGGGTCAAATGACCGACTGAATGCATTACATGAAAACAAATAATCAATGAACTGTCGCATTGAAAGGCCTTTAAAGATTTGAAAATGTAACTTTAAAGTATTTTTTCGAAACGTTGACAGTGTTTAATTCCATTTTTAAATTTTAAATATTTTTCACAGAAATTACTACAGTACCCAATAAAAAGTAAAAAAATTATCAATATTCCGCAAATAAATAATTATAGACAGCATTTAATGTAATAAAGTTTTATTCTCTGAAAATTAATATAAGTATCACATTCAGAAATAAAGTAGGTAATTATTGCTCACCGTATCCAATATATCAGTAACTGTGCAATTTGACGAAGTAACCTTTGGAATCACTCTGGCAATAGTAAAACCAGTTTGGACTATTTTCAGATGCTCATCGAACATTATGTGGAAGGGAAACACTTTGCAAAATGTGATTGGACTTATTTTTTGCTCTAGAAATGAAACAGTACATTGTGTATCTAGTAGTAAAAGCAATACATTCACGGACAATGATATAAATTGTTGACCGAGACGTTAAGCCGAGGCCAACAAGCATTGAAGTCCGGGAATGTGCTTTTACTACTAGGTACACATACTATTTTTTCTGAAATCGCAATCAATATTAAATAATATATAAAAATATAAAAATAAAAAATAAACATATATAAAAAAACAGTCCGGGAAAGTTAACTTTCCCGGACTGTTTTCGGTTAACTGCTTAACAACGGATTGAAATACTAGAATAGCGTATTTTGGGATCTGAAATTGCACCGAGAAAGTAGACATTCTTGAAAAAAGTGTATTTAAAAATATTGATCATCAGATTCAATTATCAGAGAACTGAACATGAAATGAAATAGCACAGTGAAAATATTTTACTGTTTCAGTTTCTATTTCAGCATTTAAATACATAATAATGGTAATATTCCAAGCATTAGTTTATTTTGTTTTGTTTTATTTGTACAGTGAGTGCTTACCGAGAGATAGGGTTTCAATTTCATCAATTTGGGGCATGTGACATTTTCCAGGCCCAGATTTTTCTGTTATTAAAAATTGTACATGGTCGCATTCTGCCTTTGTCTTTAAAATTTCCACTTCCACCTCTGTATCATGAAGCCTACTAGCTACCGTCTAAAAAAATAAAAATATTTTTAGTAAATTGTAATGTAACCTTTTCTAATGGCTTAAAAAACCTCAAATACGTTTTAGATTTACTAAAATTACCAAATTTATTAGTTCTTGCAAACAAGGGCGGATCTAGAAATTTCAATAATTTTTTTCTCGTCTGTGGCGCATGGGACCCATACGAAATATGGGAAATAACATCTAGAGAAATACTCCTCTAATGGCCCCTAAAAAGTTTAGAAAAAGCAGTTTTTCAAAATTCGAGTGCCCCCCCCCCCCCCGAGCCAAGGGACTCCCGTTTAAAATTATTCTTTTTTGTCATATACATTTTACTTTTCATCAAAATCCAACAATAGGTTTTGGAGTTTATGAAAATATTTTCATTATTAACTGAAATACAATGAACTGAAATTTTGTAATTTACAATTTAACAAATTACAAAATTTCAATTCATTGTATCTCAGTTAGTAATAAAAACATTTTCATAAACTCCAAAACCTATTGTTGGATTTTGATGAAAAGTAAAACGTATATGGCAAAAAAGAATAATTTTAAACGGGAGTCCCTTGACTCGGGGGGGGCACTCGAATTTTGAAAAAATTTTTCGCAAACTGCTTTTTCAAAACTTTTTAGGAGCCGTTAGAGGAGTGCTTCTCTAGATGTTATTTCCCATATTTCGTATGGGTCCCATGCGCCACAAACGAGAAAAAAATTATTGAAATTTCTAGATTCGCCCTTGCTTGCAAAGAGAGATCTTATTTTTCATGTAAAATTCAAATTTACAAAAATGGCGGAGGTGCAGGTTTCATTACATTATAGAAGCAGAGAATAGCCTCAACGATGAGCGCCCTGATAAGAAAATTTTACAAGTACTTTCAGTGTTATCTTGAGCCAAACTACGCTCCAAAGTATTTCCTAGCGCTCCTGTAACACCCCATATAAGAGTTGCTGATTTTGAAGCTGTTCGTGTGTTTAAAATGAGAAATAATTGTATTTTATAATACTTCCTTTGCATTGCGAGTAATTTTTTATTTTATTTCCTTCTTGGCTTTGGATGAAACCATCAGCCAGTAGCTCTTGATTTATAACACATTCGCGACACATGCAAACAAAACATTATTATATTCTCATGAGCTAATTTATTATATTTATTTTCTCTTATTTTTTTTACTCTATATTATTACTTTCGATTGAATTGGAATTTTTTTATTTAAAATGACCTAAGTGCCTTAATAATGGGAGTGATGTTGGAAACTGTACAGGGTGTTTTAAATATACATGCGTATACTTTAATCAGTGAGTTCTTACGTAAAGTAAAAACCAATGCCACTTTTTAAATTTAAAAATTTCAACAAAAAAATATAAATTTGGACCCATCTTATCTCTCCTAGAAAAAAGTTAATAAAAGTAACAATCTTCGAAACGCTGTATCTAGGTTTCTATTTGTCGTAGAGACTTTTACCAGCCACCATTTCAACGGACGTAAAGTCAGCTTTCACTTTAATATAATAATGTCTATACTTAAATTCACTCAGAAAAAACTCACAAGACGAAATTTGAAAAAAAAAATAGTAAAAATTAGCAAAAAAAGTTAAAAGTTGTAAACTTTGACACGCTATATCTTGGTCACTATTAATCGTAAAAATTTTTACAAAATCTCATTTTAACAGGTAAAACGCCAGCTTTTTTTTATGCAGCAATGTCTATGCCTAAATGTATCCGAAAAAAAGTTACAGGCTAAAATAAAAAAAAATAAAAAATTGCATTTTTTCGTTTTTTTGTTTTGTTTTTTGGACGTATTTTTATAAAAAAAAAAATTTGACTTCTGAAGGTGCCATTTCGATTGGAAATTTAATTCTCTACAACTTTTCTATTGACGTGTTTATACGAAAATTGCATAGTTTTCGAGCAAAACTCAAAAATGCGAAAAGTGGACCTTTTTACTTCGATTAAATAGTAGTACTCCGCGGTTTCCTTATATTTTGGAGTCAATTGAACATAAGAAACAATAAAACGTTTTAGTTCCTTTCAACTCTCTTTTTTTTTTGGACATAGACAATAGCCTATAACTATATGAAGCTACTCCTTCCCTGATAAGGACGATTTTGGGCTTCCATGTTAAAATTATTATTATTTTTCATAGTCATTTATATCTTCAGTTACTCTAGTTTCAAAAAGTAATAAATTACCTGCCTGAACAGTAACAGCTAAATTAACCAATTATACTACATGTGGTAAATAACTCTGGCAGTTTAATTACCTACTACATCACATTTATGTATTTATTCATAAACACACTACGTTCGAGTTAATTGCTGTGTAAGTGTAATTGCTATATAGTGTAGCGATAATGATTATGGAGTTGAGATAACACACAAGTACCTTTACGATTCCAATTACAATGTGTTCCAGCCCTGGCCTATCTGAATAATAATGCAGCACAAGCGCACCATCTTCTTGTCTTTCAGTACATCGAAACGAAGGGGCTTTCATTCCTGGATAAAGTGTACCCAAATGATCATGTAATGCATCTAAGTTCTGAAATTAAAAAAAATTTGGTTAACAAAAACGGGCGTCAAAATATACATAATATACAGGGTGTCCATTAAAGAATGAACCATACTCAACAGTAGATTCCTTGAGTAAAAATAAGTCATTTTAGCTAAACATACCTTAGTAACATGTTGCTGTTATGGGACGTCAAAGGAATTTTTTTTATTTATTTTTTGTCATATCTCTATAATTTATTTGCCCGACTAAATTTGGTATATAGGTTTTTTTTTGGAATGCTAAGAGCAGTCGTATTAATAATTTAGAACAACGTAGAAGGCGCTGGGAATGTCCAATTTTGGTTTTGTTTTGGTCATTATTTTTTTAAGATAAACTTTCTAATTAAGTAATTTTTTTTAATGCAGTATTCAATTCTACGTAAAAATAACATAACTTGATATGCCATTGGATAAAACAAAGAAGTTTTTAAAGTTATTTGAATGTATTTTGTGTGCTATTTTTGAGAAAATGTCATTTAAATTTCAAATTTAATTGTACTGAAACGCACCCAAGCATTTTAATTTGTATGCATTTTTTTTACATCACATTTCGAACTCTTTTTTGTAGTGATTTGAGAAAATACCTATCGAAGATTAAAAAAGAAAAAAGCACAGAAAAAACCTTTCATCAATGGTGTAATGACTTTGTTTTCTAACAAAAATTCCAATAATAAACAAAAATATCATATAGGTACTAAATAACCGTCTCTATCACCTCCTTAAAAATTTTTATCCATGTATCAAACACCGTATATTGTATTTGAAAAAAGAAGAAATATATTAACAGTACCTTCTATATTTATGTGGAAATGTGTGTTATATGTTCTTTAAAATAAAAATAATTTTGAAACTGGATGATATCACAGTTATAGAACAAAACATAATAACAAATTATTAATGCCAGCTCATAAAACAAATGCTTATAAAAAATTCTCTGCCTACAGCTTTATTCAAATATTTGCCTTAAAACTTAAAAGACATAAAAAATGTATCTGGTTTTGAAAAGAACACAAAATAATTAGTCCTGGATATGGCGTTTTATTTTGTACAAGAGCTTTAAAAATATATGTATGCCTTATACATATATTTATTTGTTACTTATATTTTATATTTATTAAGAAGGATCTGTTTGTATGTGAATGGTTTGGGCTTATGTGTATATTTTGTATGAGTTTGTCTTTTAAATGTATATTTTAATGTAAAGTATTATGACTTACCAAGTATGAAAATGTATCTGAATAATGGTATAATGAATATTTATTAATTGAAAACTAACTTTTAAAATTTACCCGGGGCACCCTCTTATTTTGTTCTATGATGTAAAAAAAGACTTCCATACAAATTTCAGATTTTTAAATAATGTTTTAGGTGTCGCTACCAAGTCTTGAATTTTCAAGATAATCGAAAATTTTTGAAAAATTTTTATCAAAATAAATCAAATGAACATCAAAATGACATTGATCATCAATTAAATTAATAAAATAGGATAGTACATTGTCCCCCACTTTCATCTCAACTCAACTGTATTTTATTAACAACTTTTTTATTTATATTATTTTATATATATAACATTGTAATTGCTGTACAGTTGTACATATTAATTACATGTTTAATGAATATAATTTATTTTGTAACTGAATATAATTATTAATTCCTAACTAGTTTTTTTTAAATTTTGAAACTTTATGGGGCGGTAGCGACCCCTAAAAAATCTCAAAAAATTACAGTAATTCTTTTTAATAGAATAGATCAAAATGACAAAGAAAATTAAGAAAAAAAAAATTACCCTAATTTAAGGACCACTCTAAATTTATCCATCTATTTATCTGTTAATAGTATTTAACAAATGACTATCGATACAGAGCTTTAAGAAGAAGACAGAGCTTTAAGAAGAAGACATACACTCACCAAATTTTTTGTACAGGATGGATGTTGTGAATATGTTTCTTTTTTTTTCAAATTTTTTACTTCGTCAAACCAACGTTGAGAATATGAATATACGTAAAATTATAAGAAGTTGATTTATGACCACGTTTTAATTAAATGTAATTTACCTGTAAAAAATCTCTGGGTGTGGCACCAAGAACTTGTAGTATTTTGTCATACCCGGAATCCTGGCAAAATTCAAAAAACGTTTTTCCAAACAGTTCTAGTATTGTATTTGCTGGGATTTCTAAAAAAAAATTCTAAGGATTATTATACATTCGTTACGACTAATTTGACAGCACAACCCATTAATACAAAGTAAAGAAAGTAGAGGTTCAAGACTGGAGCCTTGTGGAACCCCAGAAGCTGCTAGTCTAATAAATGTTATGCAAAGAATGTCATTAGAGAGATGCTTTGTGATATATTTGACAAGTTGTGATGGATTTTACAGAATGTTTTTGAGAAGTTCGCGTACGCAGTATCGATCTGTCCAAATTAGTCGATACAAGCATATATTAAACTGTCAATCTACTACCTACCTACAAAGCAATGCTGAGAAAGAATATACATTGTTTGCATACAAAGTTTGCATACGACGTTACAGTTTGACCATAGATGACGTCATAAACAAGTAGATATCGAGTTTTTGCAAAATATCTCAAATTCAGGCTACCTAATTTGTCCCTAAACGGAAAAAACACTGAAAATATTCTTACTTAGTATTTCCACTGCTGCTGTTATTAAGTTATAGGTCAATTCATCTTCATATATTTGACGTACCAAGAACTGACCCTCCATTTGAACGTCAGCTTTTTTCCTTAAAAAGAAATAGTATATTTATTTCTATATTGCGAAGCAATTAAAAGAACACTTAAACATACTACGTAAAGGACGATCTACGTAAAGTGGACCGTGTATTTCCTGGCCACAGTTCAAGGGTAGATTGTTTGGACCAAAATGTGAGGATATAACCCATCATGCTTTAGTAAATTGTTGGCGTGAAAAAAGGATGCTTTTGTACAGTTTTCGGGAATTAACTTGAATCCAAAACTTATGTGAAATACCCATGGCAACCTGCTGGCAGAATATCAGCAAGGACCACATATGCACTAGGTCAGTTATCAAATAGAGTGGCTACAAATTTCTTAAGAACTGCCTATCATGCACTATTTCACTCTAAACTCTCATATGGTGTTCTCGCTTTGGAGACATTCGGCTAGCAGACAGACTTTTTGGCCTACAACGAAGAGCAGTCAGAGTTGTGGGAGGAATAGGCTATTAAGCAGATGCTAAACCGATATTGATTGATCTAGACATACTAACTTTACCGTCTATATATGCATTAGAAACACATCGATGTGTTTCGCCTAGTGAACTGGTGTGTGACAAAGTTGTAAATCGCTTTTTTTCTCCTAAAGGGTGCATTTTATCGCGTTTAAACAAGTACACCTTTTCTTTAGAAAACCAAATTGCGTTTCGATTATAGTAGACGATGTCCAAAACCTAACCTCAAAAAAGTTATGGCTTAAAGTGTAACGTAAAAGTCCTGTAACTAGCGCCATCTATAAAATAATGCATCGGTAATAGCACCATTGTAATTAGCGACCTGAAAAACATGACGTTACCAACTTTGAAGTAGATACGTATAGTCTCTAAGATAGAGACAAATTACGAACACAATTTTTTTACTTTGCCACCCTGTATTTTGAAAACGAAATGAGTTAGACCACTATTTTTAAGTTAAATCGACTTGTTTTGATGTTAAGAATCTACGGCTAAGCGTTGTCCCAATCTTTTCGAAACACCCTGTATATAAATTGCATCTTTGGCGCTCGCGCCGACGCTAGATTTCAGATCCCCCTCCCCCCTTCACTGCGAACGGTGTACTTGGGCAGTTTCACCGCGACGGCAGCTTTATCTCTCTTTCTCTGCTTAAGGAGTGACTAGATAGACGTTTTTTTTAATTCAACTTATTTTTTTCTTAGCTTTCCGATTCTTCGATTATTTTTCATCATTCAGTTACATTGCTTCATAACATAAATATTTAGCATTACATACAATTTCTTTGATAATACATTGATGAGTGAATAGTTTTTACTCTTATTGAAGATAAAAAAAGGTATACATTTTGTATAAAATAAAGTTTATTTTTCGGTCCTCATTTTCTTTTGGGTTGATTTCCTGTGTCGGACTCGCTGTCCGATTCATCTAGCACTTCTGCATAGAGACAATCATTGTCATCATCGTCATTTTTTAGACCAATATTTCTAATAACTTCCTCATTTTTTTGCATTTCATTTAATTCAAACTGACAGACAGCAATATTGATTTAATTTGTTTTAAACAGCGAAATAAAAATTCATAACATAACAATAATGCGTGATTGCTTAAATAATAGGATGTTTGTAAAAATTATAAGATGTTTGTAAGTAATAACACCCACTCTGAGGAATATTCAGTTAAATTTTCAGTGAATTCTTCATATCTCGGCTGAAAAGCATCGTAATACAATTTTTTTTTAATTCGTGTTTTTTTTTTGATTTATGAAATGCCGTTGGTTGCAATAAATTTTATGCAAAATCCACTGAGATATTTACATTTGTTTAAGTTGCAAAATTGATTCTTTGTGTAAAAAAGTCGCAAATTAAAATTTGTTTGCAAATTCTTTTCAATTACGTAAATGTACGTACAAATACAATGTATTTACCGAAATAGAACTGTAAAATATTCATTTGATCTATTAATATAGGTAAGAGTTATTTTTTTTTTATAAATTAATTGGAAAAGAAATAATTAGGTAATATTTTGCAACAGGACATGATATGATAGTGAATTTTATTAAGGGTAAAAATATGTACTATATTTCTTAATATTGTTAACATACAGATTTTATGTTTGTTTCTACAGTACTTCAAAGTTCGAGGATCGAAAAATTCAAATCTTTTAAGTTTTTTGTCATAAAATGTTATTAACAATCAAAGATTCGTTCTTTGCGTATACCTGCCTTGTAGGGGAGCTCACGACGAAGAAATTGACGGGTCGAACGTTTTTCTATGACCCTTAGAAGCGAAGATTTAACAAAAAACTAAATTGCAAAATTCATATTGTTCAATACTATTTTTTTCGGATTCTTGAGGAAACTCTGTAGGGGGTACACTAATTTTTGGCTAGTCCCAAAACTTTCCAAAAAATCGTTATTTTTGAAAATAAAATCACCGGATTATATAGGCTCTTATTTAATTTTCACACCTCTAAATATTTTAATGTGTGTAATAGTTTCTATATACTTATTTATATTTTATATTTTCACGTGTGTAAACTTTTCATGTATTTTAACACTAATAAATCTACTTTACTCTTATCTCTCCTAAGTTCGGGTTTCAGCTGCAACACATGGTAATGTCGCAGGGAATGGTTGTTGTGTTCGTGTCTGTGTGTGTGTCCTGGTTGAGTGGTTGAATAGCTATGGCTAAACTTCGCCAGGATGATAATATAAATAAGGCGCTAACATAAAAATAAAAAAATAATAAATGAAATAAATTGTGTTTTTCAGCATGAAATGAGTCAAATAACTGATATTTGTTTAAAGCTTTGCGAACACTGCCAATTTAAAAAGAAGATAAAACGAAATGTAAATTCACGCCGTCAAGCAGAATTTAATAAACATGCAAAGTGATTGATGATGGAGAGGTTTAATTCTGAATTATCACTATTGTCAAATTCATTCTATTATTACTTACTTAATGGCTTCCCAGGTGTCATCGCCAAAAGATTTTGTAACTAATAATTCCAAAGCATAGTTCACGAAGCCGTACTAAAAAGAAAATATTCCAGTTAGTGTACAGTTGGTGCATTAGTGTATAATTAGTACTCTCCAAAACAATTATGTGCAACAAAGACAGAGTGTTTTTATCATTGAATTGAATGGAATGATCCGGTTCAACTCAGCTAAGTTCTCATGCATATGACATCCGATATCCAATACCCGACATCTAATATCCAACATCCAATATCCGACATCCGAAATCCGATATTCGATATCCGAATCGCGTTTTTCAAAATATAATTGTGAATGCCTTAGACAATAAAAAGCAATTTTTAGGTTTATTTATGGACTTCTCGCGTGCGTCTGATTGATATGACCATGACCTATTATTAGAAAAATTATCAAGATACGAGATTAGGGGCATTCCATTGAATCTCTTAACTATTTACTTAAAAGGCAGAACTCAAATAGTTAAAATAAATAATAACATGACTAGTGTCACTTGTGACATCAAACAAGGTGTACCACCGGGATCGATACTTGGACCATTGTTATTCTCCGTATTTGCGAATGATATAATTAGTTTTCTGAATAATAGCTCTCCAACGATTCGCACCATTTGTTACGCTGACTATATGAACATATTAGTAGTCGATAATGATCTAGAAACTCTTCACAGCAGAATATGCCTCTCAAAAGTAACCATGTGGTCATAAAAAAATCTTTTTCAATTAAACAAAAGTAAAACAAACTCTTTGTTACTAGAATGTCTGGACAGCTCAATGAATTTTGCGTTTTCGAGAACAGCGATTTTCAAGTTACTTCCACGGTTTCGGAAAAATGGTAAGTATTCTTGGACTACAACTTAGACTGGGCTATGCATAAAGTTACACAGAAGATACTATGCCTTAAACTATATGGTGAAACACTGCAGTCCAAAAGTACTATTAACATTGTACTAAGCCGATTTTCATTCCCATTTATGATATGGTGTACTACACTTGGGAACAAGTACGCAGGTCAGGAGAGCATGCTTAATTCAAGAGTATGCTATACCTTAACCTAAGAGAGGACTATATAGAACGGTTGATATTTCAGGGAAAGTCAGATAGATGGCAAGAGACGAATAGGACTCCCTCCCAAACGTTGCGTTGCTGTTGGGAAAGAGATTTAGTGAAGCCATGCGCCTAATAGGCAACCACGACAGATGGCGTGATTTTGTCAGACGTGGCTTACAGTAAGGAGAGACCAACTAGAATAATTTATAGATTACGGCATGTCTGCCAAGATGTTGTGAACCAAAAGAAGTATCGTATATTTTAGTGACATTTAAGCACGATTTCAGTAACTTTAAGGTGTAGTTCTCGAACATTGTAGATTCTTCAGTAGTATTCAGTACTTCACTGAAGTTGTTGGCAGACATTGTCAATTAATTGAAAAATTTTTTTATTATTACCCAACCAACAAATTTGTTTTATAATTTAAATGTTATACGATTAGGTTGTTTTATTGTTATTTTATTAATGCTTCTAAAATGCTAATTGATTGTATTAGAGTTGCAGAAAACACTATTTGGTTGTCTGCAACTGAACTGTTTCATAAATTTATCATTAAAACGTCTTTACAGCAAAATTATAAAATATCTTATAAAGCAGTTAAGAAATCATTTTAGAAACGTTTCAGCTTATAAACTTAAATAATTTTATAGAGCTTTTTAGTAACGTTCGGTAGTATTTTTAGCACCGTTATAAATACATATTAAAATTATTTTATAGTTGTTTAATATTTTCTTATAAAACAGTTATATTAAAGCACATCAGCTTCGCCACTCGACTGGTGCTTATGAAAATATTATGTGTATTAACAACAGTGATATTGGCAATAAAACGCAGCAGTTAAATGAAACAATAATAGATTCCACTCACTGCACTACCAAGGGTGTTAAAATGAAAACTTAATATGCAATTAATAATAATAGTTACATTAAATTAAAATTCATTGCAAAAGAATTTTAAATGTGAAATCGATTTTTATGAAACTCCAAAAAATATTAGAAACCTTCAGTAAACATGAGGCCCACTTAAAATTAATCAAATATATATATAGCATAATTCACAGTAAAATTTCCATCACATCAAGAATTGCAGGCTGTATGGGTTAACACATCTTCAAAATAATTAGTGAAAGTAGGTCATTATCCACTATCCAGTAAAATCACTAAAAGCTTGGTGTATATATAGAGATCAGCATATAATATATTTGTATGTAAGTATATGTATGCGACTTTTTGAATACATTTAAAAAATCGTTTTATTTTATTGCTGTGTCTCTACACAGCAATTTTGTTTTATAGCAATAATAACAAACAGTGAAGTATGTGCTTTATAACGCAATTAAATGAGGCTTCAATAAAACTGTTTTATAGTGGCGGTACCGAATTTTCTTAGAGCCTGCGGAACTGTTTATACAATTATTTTGTAATGGTTGCAATAGGCTTTACAAAATAGCAACAGTGACTGAAGTATTTTATAAGATGGTGCCAATTTTACATTTATAGTTTTGAAAGTGTTTCTGAGAGTAATGTTGTTTTATAAAATTTGTGTTAGAAACATTTCTGCAGCTTTTATAAAATACCAAATTGCTAGTTGGGTACTGTCGCTTATTTCTTAAAGAAGCTTTAAGATGTATTCGATATCCGAAGTTCCGAAAGTTCTCCTATTGATGAAGTTACTGATTGATTTGGCGGACTGTGAAATTTTTCCAAAATCCTTGTATATAGGAAATGAAGCGATTTTTACACACAAGTCTATAAGATTCATTTTGAATTATTACTGATAGTTACAAAACACTCTGCATATTAAACTCCTGAATTATACGGTAACTCACCATGTTTTAAACTGTTTTGGTACACTGGTATTGTTAGTAACTTTAGCTACATGTCGGCGAAAAGCACTAACGCAATATTCTGGTTTAAATCGATTCAGTGTTCAGCGTCTGCGTCAAACAGGGCCGCTTCTAGGTTCCCTTACGTTCATGTGCAAGCCAAATTTTGGCGCCGCTATAGATTATGCACATTTAAAAAATAAGAGACAGAATTTGAATATTTCTTTAGGATATGGAAGGGATATGAGGGTGAATGATATTTCCAGCGTATCAGGAAAAAGTTGCAGATGTTGACAATTTTCCATGTCATTGAATCGGAAACAATGAACATTTTTAGATATATTAGTAACTGGTAAAATCAAAAATAAATATATATATACGGTGTTTTATCTAAAACTACACAGACTACACTTCTAAGGTCCCGTTCGACTGGCGGGCGGACCACGGTCGGACTGCTAAAAAGCGTTCTAATCAGCGGTCTGAAGTTGGTCGACATGGTCACGTTTTATGATATGACTGTGAAAGCGTTCGACCCCGTCCACTATGGGCGTGCCCACGGTGGTCCCAGTCGAATATAGCCTAAGATAATATTCGAAATATCCGAAAAGGTTGACACTTTTATAATACAGGGTGGGGCAATAGTGCGTCGGACTTCGATATCTCGAGTGCTACAATAGTTAGAAAATAAAAAAAAAGAGTAAACTACATAAAAAAGCCTATAACTGAAAATTATTTTCCAATACACAGGGCGAGCCAAGACGAAATTACAGGAGCAAGTGCCTTTTTTTTAAATGGAATGCTATGTACATCGGTACATTTTCTGAAACTTCTTTCTAGACTCTATTTATTCCTATATTATTATTGACTATCTCCCAACCAACTGGATGTAATGAATTTTTTTTGTTGAAATAATCTGCAGGTGCATATTGAAAAAGTCACCAAAGTCACAATTATGGGTTTTAAGAAAAACTTATGTGAACCCTAGTTAGGAAACATGTAAATCAAAATGGACAACATGAGGAGCACTTATTATAATTTTTTCTAATGGATTATTTGAAGAAACCTCTATTTTTTAGATTTATTCTTGAATTTTTTACTTATTGCCAAATAAAACGAAAATGGTTGCAATTAGCCATAGGGAAGTACTTACAAAACAATGTTCGTTTTTCATTCCTACATCACATCGTCGAAAAATATACAGGGTGTTCCATTTGAAAAAATTGAGAAAATTCAATTTAAAAAGTTCTTAATTGAAAAATAATTTTTTGCCTCCCTGTACATTTTTAGGAAGTAAAAATGATTCAAAAACATCAACTAGATTTCTTGTAACTAGTATTCACATAAGTTTTTCTTAAAACCCATAATTGTGATTTTGGTGATGTATTCAATATGCATCTTCAGATGGCATTATTTCAACAAAAAAATTCATTACATCCAAGCGGTAAATCGCGAAAATAACTTAATATAATCATTTGGGTTATTTGCGCGATTTACTAAAAATTGGTGGGTAATGGAGCTAAACGGATACCTGATTCATATTCAGCATTTCGAAATACATAGGGGCTGTCCAATGGAGTTCCAGAAACAGACCTTTTTTGTGTGTGTCTGTGTAATACACAGACGGGTGTTCGGCAGAGAGTGTGCCAGATGGGAATGGTGGATAGGTGGGGCCATTTAGAAGTTAGTTAGCCCTAATGATCTCTATCCAAAGTATCACCGTTTTTGAGATATTATTATTTTATTTCTTTTTGATAATTTCTCTCAAATCAGCCTTTTCGCATGTATAACAATTTCTTTCATGGTTGTAACAGTTCAGAATAATTTTTATTATTTTTTGCAATGCATATGTCTTCTAACAAAATCATATGGGACGCTGATAATTAAAGAAAAAAAAATATTATGAGCTAACAGAGTCCCCAGAATTGGTAGAAAGGATCATAAAGTTCAACTTTCCCTTGCATTTGCAAAAAAACAAAAAGCTGTCAAGATGTTCAAATGCCTTCAAAAACTTCTCCCTTTAATGCCATTTTTAACCGTATGCCACATGCAATCAAAACTTTTTAAATCACATGAGAAAATTGGTGGTAATTTGTTTAAAAGGATATCTGTCTGAGTTACATTAGGGGAAAATAAAGAAAAAACAAACAAAAAATTAAGGCCGAAGTGTCGATTTTTCAACAAGACATGCCTACCCAAGTAGCACAATTAATTCCTCAAGATATCCCGAGGATAAAAATTTAGGAATTAGTAAATATCTTCTAGAGGTCTGTAAGAGTTCCCTAAGATGGGCAAATGTCAGCATATCAGTATTAAATAGTACCTCCCATGGTAATCGAAAAAAGCTATTAGTATAGAATCCTGTGAGCAGCCTTTTGCATACTTATAGAATTCCCATAGTAATCTTTAGGATTTCTTATCGCTTGCCAATATAAATGGTCCCGAGGACATCGTTATAGGATTTCTATTAGATGTACCTACCACATTAATTCTGCAAACAGATTTAATTCCTGTAGTAATCTTTCGGGTATTTTATCGCTTACCAATATAAACGGTAATGACGAACATCCTTATAGGATTTCTATTAGATGTACCATCCATCACACACCTTTTTATTTTTATTTATTGCCAGCGGCAGCTGGTGAAATTTTGGTTAGTCAAAATCTCAGTATTGAGACATCAGGCCCAAACCAAACGAAAGATTAAAGATCGTGTTATAAGATCCATCCAAATAAATCGATGATCCCTGCGAGAATTTGAACGTTGCAGTTATGTTATTAATGTTCTATAAATTCATGAGCATAAGATAATGCATGACTGATTATCGTCAGTAGTTTGTACGTGGCGTCATCTAGAAATAATTTCTGTAACAAACTAAGTGGTAAGGAAGCAAATTTTATGCATTAAGAGAATTTCTTCTTGCGATTTCTATAGGTGTTCTATTAGCGATAATAATAATATTTCCTTTTAATACTTTATTTGATCTCTGTAATACATAGAAAATTGAGCTGTATGGTAATTTCCTTTTAGAACTTTTAGAAGATGTCTACAAGTGTTCTGTTAAGGAAAATAATACTATTTAACTTTTAATACTTTATTTGATTTCTGTTATACATAGAAAATAGAGCTGTATGGTAATTCCCTTTTAGAACTTCTAGAAGATGTCTACAAGTGTTCTGTTAAGGAAAATAATACTATTTAACTTTTAATACTTTATTTGATTTCTGTTATACATAGAAAATAGAGCTATATGGTAATTCCCTTTTAGAACTTCTAGTAGATGTCTGTGGGTTAACAAAAGTTGAAATTCCTATATAATGCCCAGTTTACATTTCCCCAATGCATAGAAGTTGAGCACATATAAAGATTTCTCATTTTGATTTCGGAAGGACTTCTAGAGTACATAAATACAAGATATCCTCGCAGGCAGTAAATAGAACTTCTTAAAGATATCTTAAAGAATTCTGTGCTACTTGGGTATTGTTTTTCAAAATGACGGTTGTCTGGCACATTACAGAATAACCGTCAGGTAGCACTTAGATAATGCGTTTCCCAATTCGTGGATTGGTAGACGTGGCCCTATTCCATGGCCCGCACGGTCTCCAGACCTGACACCTCTTGATTTCCACGTCTGGGGACGGGCTAAAGAACTTGTGTACTCACAAGAAATTCACAACCAAAACCAGTTAATTGAAAGGATTAACGCCGCTTTCGCAACGATGAGAGAAGAGATGCGGCTCTGTACAACAGCGGTAGAAATTCGAAGATGTCGCGCATGTATAAGAAATGGGAGAGCGCAATTTGAGCAAAATTAATGAATGAAAAATTTACAACAAATTTTTTGTTTGTTTTTACTTTATTTTCCCCTAATGTAACTCAGACAGACAGCTTTTAAACAAATTACCACCAATTTTCTCATGTTATTTATCTCATAAGTTTTTATTGCATGTGGCATACGGTTAAAAATGGCATTAAAGGGAGAAGTTTTTGAAAGTATTTGAACATCTTGATAGCTTTTTGTTTTTTTGCAAATGCAAGGGAAAGTTGAACTTTATGATCCTTTCTACCAGTTCTAGGGACTCTGTTAGCTCATAATAATTTTTTTCTTTAATTATCAGCATCCCATATGATTTTGTTAGAACACAGATACATTGCAGAAAACAATAAAAATTATTTTGAACTGTTACAGCCATAAAAAAATTGTTATACGTGCTAAAATGCTGATTGGAGGGACATTTTCAAAAAAAAAAAAAATAATATCTCAACAACGGTGATACTTTGGATAGAGGTCATTGGGGCTAACTAACTTCTAAATGGCCCCCTATCCACCATTCCCGTTTGGCACACCCTCTGCCGAACACCCTGTATAAATATCACCGGATCCTCCGCCATTTTCTAGAAAATCGCGTATGCAAATATATTACACAGACACAAAAAAAAAGTGAAAAGTGATCTGTTTTTGGGACTCCATATTGGGTAACCCCTATGTATTTCGACATGCTGAATACGAATCAGGTATCCGTTTAGCTCTATTACCCACCAATTTTTAGTAAATCGCGAAAATAACCTAAATTATGAGTTTTTTTTAAGTTATTTTCGCGATTTACAAAAAAATGATGACCAAAGGAGAAAAACGGACACCTGAGTCGTGTTCAGCACGTCGAAATACATATGTGTTACCTAATGGAGTGCCAAAAAAAGACCACTTTTTTTATTTTGTGTAAATTAAAGATGTTTGTCCCTTTCTAATATATGATTATCATTAAACAGGTAGGTATAACATTCATCACAGAAATTTGGCAAAGCATTTTTGTGCAAATTATGCATTTGTGATTTCAACGTTTAATAAAATTTTTAGCTCGTTACAATGTACTTATTTGACTTCATCATTATGTTATATAGATATATAGATTCTAGAGGAAAGCATACTGCGCCAGCGTCGGAACATCAAGGCCATGGACGACGCCTTACATTTTTTCAGTGGTTTATGTATTGCGATCGCGTTGAGGAATAGAGCCGTCGGCGTCGCGTCAAACTCCGCAATCGAGATCGCGTCTTCATTCAATACATGGTTATAAGTAAAAGGTAGTTATAAATGCAATAAGAAACATCAAAATACTGGAACAACGATTTATCAGGCAATTAATAGAATAGTGTATAAAAAATATATAGTACTTTCTACTGTCTACTATATGTTGTGGTGTATTTATGTTTATGTTTATGTTTACGTAGGTACATTAAACATGATTTTTGGTATAACTAGAAATAATAGATATGCTTATGGCACATCTCATTTAAATGAATACAGTAATACAGAGGGTCTTTATACATTGGCTGGCGCAACAAAGTTGCATTTCTTTGAATAGAACACCACAAATTCTAATTCTAATTGATGCATGCAAATATAAGGCAGTGCCGGGTAGTGTCTTGAACCCATGACCGTTTGTTATGAAGTCAAAAATATAACCACTATATTATAGACTACCACTAACTATTCAATAAACGTAAACATCTTAATGGTTGGATATCATATTATTATTAAATGTATATTAGTAAAATATTTAAAAAAATAATGATAGGACATTACACGAAATTTCCATGTAAATTATAACTAAAGTAAAGATTATACCATTCACATACTGCCATTTTGCTCGAAAGGTTTAAATGGAACACCCAGTATATTGTTATCATCTCTGAGATTTTTTAAAAGCTTACCAATGATAACAGTTTTTGTGGAAGACAGAATATTTTAGATAAGAAAATGTTGCGTTTGTGAAAATGTTTCATTTTTACGTACAATATTTCGCTATTATAAATGTAAGTTTGGCTTAGAAAACTTTATGTTAAAAAAAAACAAACAGTTACAATGCTTTATTTGACAAAGACTTTTGCAAAATAAAATAACCAACAGAAATGTGACTGGGTAGAGTGGACCAAATTAGATGGTATTTGGGGTTTTCTCTAAAACTATGGCAGATAGACAAAAACCAATATATGTGACCTGAGCTGAGAAATTTGTAAATTATTTAATTATTCGATCACAACTTAAATTAGATATCCAACGATATATCATATATCATACTTATCTCTGGATAAAGTGGTTAATTTTCGAAAAATTTAATATATTTGTGAGGAGGCCATGGAAACTATTAACAACCCTTAATAAATGTTCGAATTGTCTTCCATTGACATCTATGCATATCGCATTTCTAATATTTATTGAGACCATGGTAAAAAAAAAGAAAATCGAAATAATCATAAATGTCAAAAACTAATTTGTGAGTTAATTGTGAGTAAGCATTGTTAAAAATGGTTCAATTTGGTAATGATGAAAAATATGATATAATTAAGTGTTTTATAGAGTGCGGAGAAGATTCAAATTTAGCTTCCGAGCTTTATTTTAATAGGTAAGTTATAGACGGCAAAACTTTGTGCCAAAAGTGCCGCCTAAACAATGTTTTTAGATATCCAGAAAAGAGACAGCCAGACATAAAAATATTCAAAAGGCTACAACAAAATTTAAAAGAGTTTCGATCATTTGTAAAACCTCGAGCAAAAATATATAATAAAGCAGGCAGAGAAACTGTAGAAAATATTGTTTTAGAAACTGTAAGAGAAAATCCTTATAGTCTCGCGAAATTAGGAAAATTTAGGAATCCCAAAAACAACTGCGTTACGCTGCTTATAAAAAAATTCTAACCCTACAAAATTAGGATTAGTCACTATCTATACCCAAACGACTTTCAAAGGCTTCTCGATTTTTGCAGGTGGTTTTTGCGTCAGTACAATGAGGTGCCAGGATTCGAAGGAACAATTACATGGTCAGACGAGGCCCATATAAGCAGTGCCGGCAGGGACGGCTTAAGGGCCGGGCAACCCGGGCGACCGCCTGGGGCGCCGGCTCAGAGGGGCGCCAAACTGAGGGAAAAATTGTTTATTTGTTGTTTGTACCCTTTTTATTAGTTTTCTTTGGAAGAAAATATCAAATAATATCATTACCTATCTATGTCATTTAAAATGGTAATAATGCAGAAGATAAGATTAAAGCCGCCTAAATAATTCAAAAATGCAACACAAACATTCTTGTTTAGCTATGAGATAACTCACTATTCATACCTCAAGCTTCCATCCCTATTATTGACTGAGACGGAGTCGATCATTAAATATATTGCATAAACAAAGACCGGCAATATGTACTTTCATTCAGAAAAAAATCAGAATACTCAGAAAATTGTTATACCAACATCAGCTGTTTATATTTCATAGCTTACCTAATTTACTATTTATAAATAAATAAATGGCAATTTGTTTTGTATGAAATATTAAAACAATAAAGAGGAACCTTCCTTTAAGTAAACTTATGTCGGTGGTCCTCTCATTATAATAGCATTCAGACGGTGTAGACAAAAAATTTTATATTATTATAAATTAATTACATGCATAGGTCTACAAAAAAACAAAAAAAGGTCTCGTCCTAAGGTTCTCATCTAACTTTTCTGAAGTATTTTGAGGCGTTGAAGCCAATTTCGAACAAGAATTTTTTTTTCTGACGGGTCAGTTTCCTTATGCCACCCAATTTGTTTTTGTGCAAAACTGGTTTCAGCACGTCAAAATACTTCAGAAAATTTAGGTCATAACCTTTGGGACAAAGCCTTTCTTTGCTATTTTTTTAGGGGATAAAATGGGTGTTAGAGGTAGAAAAAATGTTTGTGTCCAAAATTGCCTTCAGCGTCTCAAAACACGTCTCTCAGGGAGGGGCGCCAAAAAGTGCTCCTGCCCGGGTGGAAAATTTACCTTCAGCCGCCCCTCAGTGCCGGAATTTTTAATGGGCATAATAACCACCATTGAAAATCCCCACGTAACCCCTACAGTTAATCGTCAGGGACGATTTGGATTTGATGGATGGTGTGATTTTATTGGATACCAAATAATACGTCCTCATTTTTTCATGGTAATTTGAATACCGAAAATTTTATTAACATTCTACAAGAAATAGAGCCCTTTGTAGACAATATGCCTGTAAGACAATTTCAAAGATTAATTTACCAACACGATGGCGCCCCAGGTCATACGTCAAATGAAACACGAAATTATTTAAATACTCAATTTGGGGAGGATTGGATAGGTATCTATATATCACTCAGGACTAGTTTATCAATGTCTTCACTTGGTAATTAAGATACAGAGGTCATCCAAAAATGCCAATTTTCCAAAAACGCTCTGTAGCTCGGTAATCGAAAAAGATAGACGATCGCGGTTTACGCCATTGTTTGTTTCTCGAAAATCGAGCTCAGGACCCTGTACGGGTGTTTGTCTATCTGCCATAGTTTTAGAGAAAATCTCAAATCCCTTCTCATTTGGTTCACTGTATATGCTTTTAAAACTATTTTTTTCTTAAACATGTTGATATTAAATCATTAAAAATATTTCTCAAAAATGAATTTTACACAAAAAGACTAGGTAGATATTCCGTTTATTTTTGGAGAATGCCAGAAGCACAGTTTATTGGCTCCAAAAGTTCACGAAACACAAAATGTATTAGCGTTTTCGAGTTATGGTGAAATAAAAATTCAAACAAATAAATGGTAACCAGTAAAATTGAATTTTGACCGCCATTTTCCCAAGGTGGACTTTGAATATGAAGGTTTTGCCTCTGAAGTAGTTTCCACAAACATCAAAACACAGAATACTAGGTTTCGCCAATCATGTTGGAATCATCTGAAGACGATTACAACTAACACAGTTTGGTCTCTAGATGATTGGCAATTCAAACGATTCATATTTATTATTATACTCTTCGCAAAAACGAAGAGTATATTGTATTTGATGGGCACATTTCTAAAATCTTAAATATCGCTCGTAGAGAAGAAAATTTCATATCATTGTGTTAGTGAACGAATTCTGAACAACTTTCAAAATGTCCGTCTGTCCGTCCGCACAATAACTCAAGAAAGAAAAATCCGATTGTACTGAAATTTGAACAAGTGTTATCTAGAGGAAGAACCCTATTGTTTTTGAATAAAATCGATCAGTAAATAAAAATGACATTAATAATTTAAATTTGAAAAAAAAAATTGTTGTTTTTTATGTTTTTGTAATTGAATAGAAATCTGGTGAAATGATATTTCATTTTAATATTTAAATATTTTTATGTTTTACAAATATACATTTTATAATGTAATATACAATCGTGGAAATATAATTTTAGCTCATTTCTTATAATGTAAAAATTTACGTTTTTTTACGTGTTAAGTGGTAGAGTAGTTCTTACGCTTTTGACTCGGAATCCAAGGGTCCCGGGTTCGAAACCCAAATGGGGTATGGTACAGTTTTTTTACTTTTACCTTATTTTACACTTTTACCAACTAAGTTTGTACTATAAAATTAAAAATTTCTAAAACTAGCATTATTTACTAACAACTGCGAAGAGAATCCTGTAGAATGTGTAACAATTATATAAAATGTTCAGTGAACAGGCGAAGAGTACGTTTTTAGCTTGTTTTTGTATGTTTCAGGCATGATTCCATGAAACACATATATCGATACCTAAATGCTCCGTATTAAGTGATTAAGTATCCCTATAATGGCTTGCCCTTTTCGACAATCCTCAACTGGATTACCAAATGCAACGGCAGCTTTTAAAAGAAGTTTTACTTCTAGACAAAACTCCTTCCAAGTGGTGAACGATGATTTAGAAGAAAAGAATACTCTTAATTTGAAACATCTAAATAAGGCTATCCTTATTTTAACTGCTCCACCGGTAAGTGATAAAAAATCTTTTCGATTTTATTTATCTATGTCCTCGATTTGAGAATAGTAGGCCGGGAGCCCGTGTATAATATGACTGACTATCCGGAGAACTCTGACAATATGTAAAATGAATTGTTCTTATATAAGTTAATAATGAATGAACCATCAGCTGGTTGGGTAGCGGTGGGAGTGGTTGTCAAAGGGCTGAAAAGACGTAAAAAAATTGAGAAAATAAATTATCCGGCGAATGCTGAAACTTATATGAAGGGGAGATTATCTTATATAATGAAAGTAGAACATAGTCAGCTGGACGGGGGGCGGTGGATTTAGCGTCAGCTAATCGATCAAACAAAAAAAAAAACTTAAAATTATTCGGCGAACTCTAAAAATTCGGGTATAAGATATTTAATATTTATACTAAGATTCAGGAAAAAAATAGTCAGCTGCAAGTATGTGGATGGAAAAGTCGTCAGGTGGTACAGCAAAAGTGCTGACTGTTGATTCGTCTGATAGGCAGCGCGCACCACCTTTCTTGCGTCAGCTGACGTCTTTTCCATCCACATACTTGTGTTTATCGTTAATCTTAGTATGAATATTATCATATACACGAATTTCAAAGTTCGCCATAAAGATTTAATTACCAATATCGATATTGATATCCCAAGTTTTTTTTTTAATTAGATTAAATATTCAGTTTATTATTAATATACATTAGTTTATGAAAACACAAATTAATACATTCGTACATTTCAAAATTATATAAAATAATCTGCTGAGAAAATTTATTTAATTTAGTGAAAAAAAATAAATTAATTTATTCGGCTTCCGATAACAGATCTTCCTCATTCTCATCTTCATCCAACTCATCACTCTCTTAATATTCAGTGGGTGAAAGATCATCTTCCCTCCTTGTCATTCGCATTTAAAAAAATTCTAAATCTAAATCTAACGCACACTTTCTAACATTAAGTTATCAATATCGATATTACTAATTAAATCTTTATGACGAACTTTCAAATTCGGGTATATGATAATATTCATACTAAGATTAACGATAAACACAGTCAGCTGCAAGTATGTGGGTGGAAAAGTTGTCAGCTGACGCATGGGTGTATCCAGAGCTACAACTTTCGACTATTAATTATAACTTCGAGTTTAAGAAGAATGAAAAGTTACCTCAGAAATATAACAATCGGCTTAATGGCTTGGCCCTACTAAATATTCGCCAAGAGATTCCTGTAACTCGCCATAAAGTGTGTCAGGAGCTCGTAAAAGTCAAGAGAATATTAAATATTTAGTAATATACGTTTTGTTTCTGTTATTCTGTTTCATTTTATAAGAGAATTTATGTTTCGTTAATTACGTTTAATTAAATAATTTACCAATTTACGCTCTTTGCTAATTTTCATTGATAAGTAGAATAATTCTTGATTTCTTGAAAAAGAAGCTTTTTGCATTTGGCCGTTGGCGCTCATCCAAATGCAGATATGCACAGCACAGCAGTAACACGACGAGTCAGTAAGTTGACGTAACAGGCGGTGGAGCGTAAGACTTTTCCACCCACATACTTGCAGCTGACTGTTTTTCGTGAATCTCAGTATAAATATTATCTTATACCCGAATTTTAGAGTTCGTCGAATAATTTTAATTCTTTTGGACCTGTTTGATCGGTTTGCTGAGCTAAATCCACCGCGCCTCGTCCAGCTAACTATGTTCTACTTTCATTATATACAGAGTGACCCATTTAAAAGCGGGGCACCTCTCTAAAATATTTATTTATTGTGTAATTTGAATCAAACTTTACTCAAATATAGCACATATTAGGATCTAATTATGACCAGAAGAACATTCGCCTCCTGCGAATGCAAAGCCACCTGCGGTACCAAAATATGCGGAAAAAGTTAAAAAATCGTATTAGGCATTTTTTTATCGGAAAATTTTGTTAATAAAACTTGTTCAGAATTGTACAAAAACGTTAAGTCCAGAATTTAATCAAAATTAAAAAATTGAAAAATTAAAATTTAAAAATGTTTAAAAATAATTATTATAAAAAAACTACAAATTACTTGACAACTACCTGGCACCTTGGGTTTAATTTCAAACAAAATTGTCATAGTACAGTTTTCTAAACAAAAAAAAAAAACATTAAAATGATATTTTCTGACTTGGACATTATTTTAATCAAAATTTCAATATTTTTTATATTCATTAAACTTTGGACTTAAGGTTTTTGGATAATTCTGAACAAGTTTCATTAACAAAATTTTCCGATAAAAAAATGCCTAATATGATATTTTGATTTTTTCCGCATATTTCGGTACCGCAGGTGGCTTTGAATTTGTAGAAGATGAATGTTTTTCTGGTCATAATTAGATCATAATTTGTTCTATACTTGAGTAAAATTTGATTCAATTCGCACAATAAATACAAATTTTAAAGAGGTGCCCCGCTTTTAAATGGGTCACTCTGTATATAACGTAATCTTCATATAAATTTCAGCATTCGCCGGATAATTTTTTTCTCAATTTTTTTACGTATTTTCAACTCTTTGACAGATACCCCCACCGATACTCAACCAGCTGACGGTCCATTCATTGCTAACTTGCATAAGAACAATCCACTTTACATATTGTCAAACTTCGCCGGATAATCAGTCATATTATACACGGGCTCCCTGCCTATAGAGTGTCATTGAAGATTTCAAAGTTGAGGTAGATGATGGGGAAAGGAAGGGAAAGTTCAATTGACCAGTAGTCTTCAAAAACAAATTATTCGACTGTATTTATGCTTATATAAGGTAAATAGATTTTCAACTAAAAGTCTGCCTTTTTCAGAACGAGGCTCTACATCTGGCATTGGAGTCATTAATCTCAAAGGAAAATGCAACTAATTCGCAGCGATATTATTTTCTGTGAGTATACTTATTTGTTATCAATTTTACATCGATTTAAAAAATATATATATGACATAGACAAGCTGTCCATGCAAACGAGAATGCAGGGCTTTAAATACACTGAAAAAATATGTTCGTAATATTAATGACTCGGTTCATCGGCTGAAAATTAATGAAACCGTTTATTAATATAATGTGCAGGGTCGACCAAATTAAACGAGATTTGGGGTTTTCTCTAAAAATCTTCTCCGCGTTCTATAAAACACTTAATCATATATTTTTTACCATCACTAAATTGAATCATTTTACAATTAACTCACAAATCAGTTTTTGGCATTTACGATTATTTCTATTTTCTTTTTTTTTACCATGGCCTTCTCAATGAATATTAAAAATGCGATAAATATGCATAGATGTCAATGGAAGACAATTCGAACATTTATTACAGTTTAGTTTTTCCTATTTTTGGCAAACTTATTTATATTACAAGAAGTGATGTTGTTAATAGTTTTCCATGGCCTTCTCACAAATATATTAAATTTCTCGAAAATTAACCACTTTTTCTAGAGATAAATATGACATATGATATACCGTTGGATAGCTAATTTAAGTTGTGATCGAATAATGAAATTAATTATACGGTGTTCTATTTAGAAAAACGCAAGTTTTGTCTACATCTCGAAAACTGAGGCACGCATAATTTTCTTCTTATCAGCAACGGATTCTACTCAAAAAAGTGCCTTAAGAATGTGTTACTCGATTTTCGATTCGACATTTGGTAATTGATATACATATAGAGGTCATCCAAAAATACCAATTTTCCAAAAACGCTCTGTAGCTCGGTAGTCGAAAAAGATAGACAATCGCGGTTTACACCATTTTTGTTTCTCGAAAATCGAGCTCAGGACACCTATATTGGTTTTTGTCTATCTGCCATAGTTTCAGAGAAAACCTCAAATCCCATCTAATTTGGTCCACCCTGTACGTTTGAATATAGTACCTATTAATAAATGTGTACATTATATTAATGAACGTACATTATGCATCAATAAATGCATTCATAAATTCTCAGCCAATGAACCAACATTCATTATAGTTATTAAGGTACCAAGGGTGTTATAAGGATAATAACGCACCGAGGTCGGCAGTGTACAATCCCGAGGGCCTCTGGCCCGAGGGAGTGTACGTCAACCGAGGGCGTCATTATCCTATAACACTCGTGGTGCCTTCAACGTTTAATGTCCTGCAAGTCTGTTATTTAATTCGAATTTTTTTTTTTGACATTTACGACTTATTAATTTGACATCTATTATGTTCAGAACAATTTGATTTAAAAGAGAGCAAAAATCAAAAATGTTTGTAAACGCCGCCGTTGCATAGCATTGCATTTTGTTTGTCAATAACGCTATCATAATTTGCTTGTTTTGGGGTGTTTTATAATTTTATAATGCCCTAGGGCGTTATAGATATTCATAACGCCCTAGGGCGTTATTTTTCATTTAATGTATCTCAAAATAGAGTGGTTATTGTAAAATAACAGACTTGCAGGACATTAATATTTTTTTTAGTCCGACCAGAAAGTACACCCTTTCTGGAGACATTATCCGCCAGAAAATAACGTTTCCCGGCTTGAAATCGGAAAGTGACATTAGAGATCGGCAAAGTCTTTTCCGATCCCTGCTATTCTCGTTTCTATGGAAACGAATTTATGTTAATTGTTGAGATAAGTGTCAAATAGATAAATAAATTTGACTTATACGAGTTGTCAATTCACAATTTATGGAAAATATGGATTCAGGTTTTGAAGTGACGGCCGAAAAAAAAATTTTGTACATTACACGACCGAAAAACAGGACTCACCTGCGGTTCGCCCTGGAATCTGCTTGGGTCGACCTGCAAAACACCTCTTTCCGGTCTTGTAACGTAAATTACTATTTCAGTGTTGGTCTCATACGATACGATGCATGTCATCTCATTACATTATAATGTAATTATAAGGGGACATTTATTTTAATAAAAAGATACATACGAATCCTTTTTTAAAAATTTCTGAAGTCAGTTAAAAAACCAATAAAGTATTCACTAAAGGTGTTAAAAGCATGCACCATTTTGCTTTAGAGACTTCTAAGCCTTTTCTTTTGCAGAAGAATGGAGTTTGATTTTCTGTGCAATTCTATTCTATTCACTAATTCCTTTCAGTGACCAATTTGTTTATTTTTTTTACCAAAATTGAATCAGATTTCTATCCTTGTCAACCACATTCCAGATATTATTTCCATGTCGTTTTATTTTTTATAAGTATCCAACCTGTATATTTTTCTTTAAGAGTTGTCAGGTCTCTCTCTTGGCATGATACTGTGAAATAGTATCATGCTTTTTTGGCAATAGCGTGACCTATCTGTCAAATATTATTTTTATCCATCAACATTTCGGAAAGTACCTTTTTCACAATTATAATTAGCGAAAAACCAAAAACCGGGACCTTCTTCGTGCCCCCCTGCTCCCCCCACCTCCTGTGTTCGGGAACTTTTGGTGTGTTTACCTACTCCTAAATAGTCCAAACACAAGTCAAAAATTATGATCTCGGCATTTCCCTCTAGACCCCCTTATTGAACGTTCATTGACAGGGCTATAAGTGATAACACATCTGTGGATAAAGAGCTTAATTTTAAAAAAAGAATCATCAAAATCGGTCCAGTGGAAGCCGCTGGGGAAGCCGGAAAACAAAACGACTTGAGTTTTAAATATATATATATTTTTTTAAAGTGTCTCAAAAAGAAGTAGCAGTAATGTATATGATCTTGCAGGAAATTCATGTACATCATTAATATTATTACTTATACAGCCTAATTTCTTGTTGCAGAAATCGCCTTCCAGAAAATGTTAATGACTGTACACATTACGCTTATTTAGAAGACATCGCAGATATTCTGCGTTCAGAAAACGGTGAGCATTTATTTTTACTAAACATTTATGTACCTACCTCACTAAACGAACTAATACTACATTTTCCTTCGATGTACAAGGCAGTCGCAGCTGTTTTTTTATGAGGCTCTAAATATTTTTCGAAAATTACGTATTTGCACAAAAGTTTAATATACAAATTAGTAGAACTCGATTAGACAAAATATTTTAAATTTTTAATAATTCGATTATTAAACACCAAAAACTGCGGATCACAATCTCAAGCAGTTACTCTACAGACTTGAAAGACGCTGACCGTCCAAATTGGACAAAACTTTACTGTAAGTTCCAAATAACATTCAGATTGCATTTCCACAAAAAAAAATGCCACCCCCAAACAATCATTGAAATAGTATTTTGGATATTTAATTTAATTCGACTAAAATTATATGCGTTTTTCTAACCTTTCAACGCAGCAAATTTTCCGCGAAGGGTATAACTACTGACTAAGGTTGACATTTTTATTATTATTTATCAAAGTATGTATTATATTTTAGATATCAATGAAGCAGAGTTTTTAGAAAAATTAGGCCAAGAATTAGTGATTACATCATGCACGGGTAGAATGGAGCGCGCCTTTATGTGCCTGGGAGGTGACTTAAAAGAGTTTTTAACAACTTTGGATGGCGTACATGACGTCTTGAAATATCAAGAAAATATCCAAGAGGGGCTGTACGAATCAGAAGCGTTCATATGCACTGTATCTAGTGACAAATGTCTTCAATTGGATTTTATGACTGACACGGCATGTATAGCCTTCTTATTAGTGGGAATCCTTAAATCCATTGCTCTCATTTTATATTATACTGAAGTAAACGTTACAGTTACGCAAAATAAAGAAGACGTGAGACATTTTAGGTGAGTAAATATTTATAAATTGTGGTCTAATTTTGTATGTACAACTAGAACAACAAAACTGAAGGGTAAAATTTCCTTGGTTTATGCTTTAGTTAATATCCCTAATAGCATACGATGTCCGCCGGACGTCCGTTTAATGTACTGACGTCCATGGACATAAACTGGACGTCCACCGGACGTCTATCACCGGATTTACTTTGAAATTGTACGGAATGGACGTCCTCTGAATGTCCATTTTATGTACGGAAAGTATGTACATTTTAAGTATATATACGGACAGGAGGTAGACGTCCATTTCGTGTCCGTTGATTTAAATATTATATTTTTGTAATAAATGAATGTATACATACCAGCGAATATACGAATGCTAACAAAGAAATTCACCGGACGCTCTCAATCTCCGCTGAGGTCCATAGGACAATGTTTATGCATTACTTCATTTTTATCAAGTAAAGTACTTACATGTCGAAGTTGTACTGTTTCCAAAAGCGCCCTAAATAATATATCTATATAAATAAAGTAGGATGGCATATATCGCACTTTATAAATATGATATTCCTCAGGGATATGCAAATATTGTTCAAAGTTGTGACGTTCCTCGGTTGTCCGTCGGATGTACTTTGAACCAAAAACGAACGTCCATCGGATGTCCTGTATGTCCGTCGAGGACGTCCTTCGGATATCCATAGGACAATGTTGTGCTATTAGGGATTTATATAATTTGAATAATGTAAGTTTTGTTTTAGGTATCAAATTGAACGAACTCCCTCAGCAATTGGACAGAAAATATTTAGCTCGAATGCACCATCAGAGACCTCAATGAATTTGCAAATGGGTATTGTATCATTTTGTAAAGCTTTTCCTTGGCATTTTGTAATAGGTAAGACGTGCTTTACTAAATTTAAACTATCATAAAAATTAGTTAAAGTGCCACAGATCGCCTGACGTCATTCTTTGGAAACATTGGTCGCCGACGTCAGGTGACGTCTCAGTAACGTTATAATATGACGAAATTATGACGTCATGCTTATATGCTGATGTAACGTATTGGTGACGTCATTTTTTCATTTTTGACGAGTTTTTGCATTACCACGTAGTTTGTTGCAGAAATTATTTCTAGATGGCGCCATATACAAACGACTGACAATAATCAGTCACTCTTTATCTTATACTCTAACGAATTTACATAAAATAAATAACATAGATTGCAATGTTTTGCAATTTTTTTACGTCATTGTTACGTCATTCCAGGGGTCAAAATGACGTGACATCTCAAGTGACCAAAAAATGACGTTAGCCTGCTGCCTGATGGGTATTTATCCTTAATCCTCTGTTATTTGTAGCCCTTGCAAATTACGAACTATTACAATATTGGATAAAATTGTAGGTACCTAATATAGTATTTTAATATTCATTATAGATCGGAGACTGGAATTGGTTCAGTTAGGAATAGGATTTATGCGTCTCTTCGGAGGGATGCTAACAACATGTGGAACTTCTATGGCGACTTACTTCGAATTCTGTAGGCCCAGAAGCATTACACTCTCCTTCAGTGATATCATTAAACGTTCCAACACACCCTTTGTGCTCACTATTCGTACTTTGCCTCAATTACTAGCAGTGGAGGTGAGTAAGGAATCGGAAGAATCGACAGCTCATTGTGATAGACAGGGTGCTTACGGTATTGTAATATTGTTTTCAATGTAATTTCGGTGGACCGAAATTTCATTACCAGGACCTGTACTATTGCAGTCGTTGCCTAAATGACGGTATAGATTTATGGTCCAGCAGGTATATTTTTTACAGTTGAATACCAGATAAATTTTACATCAGTATGTGTATGCTCAGATGAAATAATATTAATAAACAAATAAAATGCAGATACAAAAAGGTAAACAGGATGTTTCGTATTTAGATGTACAACAAGTTAATTCAAAAGTTGGGTCAAAATCTAATAGCTAAACCTTTAAACCTAACTTACCTATACGAAGTCGATACCTTCAAAGTCTCTTAAAATGTTGAAAACACCTGAACCGTACTGTAGAATAATATACTCGGCTCGCGTTTCATCAACCATGCTGACATCATCTGGGGGCGGTTAAAATTGAATCTATCACCACTTAAAATTAATACTCAACAGACTTGATCACTCTGTATATCATGAAATTGAATTTAAATGAAATATTAATTCTATTTGAAAGTTTCCGGAACGAAATTCTTGATAAAAATGAAAGGTTTCAATAAAATATTTGAATATTTGAAAGTCTCCAAAATTCTGTGAAAGTTTCCAAAGGAAATTTTCGGGACATTCAAAGATTTTACTGGAAATTTCATTTTTATCCAAATTTTGTTACGGAAACTTCCGAAAAGGAGCAGAGCCTATAAGGCCGGTTTTCGGCCCTTTTTATTTTTGGTCAAATAATTTCGAAAAAATTTTTTTTATCATATACAGTGTGTGCGATTTAAGACCGCGACACCCCGTTATTTTGGAACCCGTTGTCCGATTTTATCTTTTTTTTTTTGAGATATAGTGCTCGATGAGCTTTATTTGACTGTTTTGAAGATTTTGTAATTTTCATATTTTCAAGGCCTACTATATGCTCCTCTAAATGGGTCGAAATTTCGAGATCGACTATTAGGCAATTTTTTATCGGCAAATTGGATAGCGTATTCGATTCGCAGTTGTCTCAAATACCTCTATACAAAATTTTAGCTCGATACCTCATATAGGGTGTTTATTATTCAGTAGCCAAATTTAAAATTTCTCACTTTTCAACTGGCCCTGTATAAAAATCGGTTAGGTTTACTAAAAAGATAGTCATTCGACTTAAGGAACATCAGACACTAAATGAGGAAGAAACAAGAAAAGTTATTCTTCTATACATTATTCGGTTGCTGTACGTAGGTGCCTTAACGAAAATTTTTCAAAATCAGACAAAAATACATATACTATAAGCTCTAAATCAACAGACAAAAAAACAAAAAAAATTCTAACCTAAACTTCTCTACACAACAGAATGGTTCGGGAGAGAAGGTGTTGGAGGGGGGGGGGTAATAATTTAATGGGGTTACATGGAGGGGGATGGGTTGGGGAAGTTCTGTTTGGGGAGGAATAGATTAGATATTGAATATATATAAGAAAAATTTTTTGCAAATTTTTTGACCAAAAATAAAAAGGGCCGAAAACCGGCCTTATAGGCCCTCCTCCTTTCGTTAAAACTTTCAATGGAAAATTTCCTTTACCCATCTCATCTCCAATATTTTTATTCCATTACATTGTTCATGTTTATTAATTTGGTAGACATTTCCAGATATCCATGCACATTTACTCACACCATTTAAATTTTCAAGATTTTGCCAGAGATCTCGAATGCGAATATTTTTACAACATAATTAAACTTTTAAAAAACAGAATCTTTTTGTAATATTGCATTTTACCTTTCAGGGATTACAGCTAAAAGGTCAAATGGTATACTGTCAGGAATCTGATTCGATATTATTTATTGGATCACCATTCATAGATGGTCTAGACAGTTTAACTGGAAGTGGTCTTTTTATATCAGACATTCCCCTTCATGACGCAACAAGGGATGTTATTCTTGTAGGCGAACAAGCTAGAGCACAGGTATATTGATGTGTTTTAGTTTGTTTTTGTTTTCATCCTCAAATATTACTGAACAAAATCTTCCCCTCTCTGTCTCTACTCAACATACAGTGTGTCCCACTTTTCTCACTTTTCGTGGAGCCACACTGTATATCCACTGTCAAATTTTGGGACTGTCACTAAAACAACGGTTTAGACTTTTTGCTTTATAGTGTACATACGTATCAATTCTTATATTTGATGGAATACGTGTGAATAACGAAAGTTAAAATTAAAATTTTTAGGATGGTTTACGTCGAAGAATGGACAAACTGAAAAGTTCGATAGAGGAAGGAAATAGGGCAGTCGACAAGGAAAGAGAAAAAAATGTCAGTTTACTTCATCTAATTTTTCCTCCGGATATAGCTAAACGACTTTGGTTAGGTAAAAACATTGTTAATTAAAAAAACACCATAGACATTTTAGATTTGGCACACATATTATTGTTACTTCAAACTTTAACATACCAACACTCAACCAAACTGCAAATTTTGTCAGAGACCCGGTATACAGGGTGCGCCACTTAAAACTCCTCAGACTTGTAACTTTCTTACTTTTTAAGTGACCACCATGTTGAAATCAAATTGTAGATATTTTTATGGCCTTTAAACATGAACACAGAGTGACTTTTAAAAAAAAATTTTGGAAAAATTGTTAAGAAACTTAATTTCCTTGAATATTTTTTTACTTCACCCTGTACATGAACTGTGTTAATGTTTTCTTATAAATATTGTAATTCAATTTTCCCCTTAGGGGAAAAAGGGGATGATTTTCCACACACCAGAAATTTTGCAATTTCCTATCTAATACATTTTAAGAAAAGCTTATTTTTAAAAATATTTATTCCTTTTGTTCCTTGTTGCTGTTTTGTTACTTTAAATATTGTTTATGATGTGTCTTTTACAAATAAAACATAAAACTATTTACGTTCTTTTCAGAGTTATTTTAAAAGAATTCAGTTTGGAATCAGAAATAGTGTTTTTAATTCATTTCTCTAAAACCAAAAAGAATTTGAAATAATAACATAAATTGAAGCTAATTAAAACCTTCATAAGAAAACATTAACACAGTTCATGTACAAGGTGAGGTAAAAACATATACAAGGAAATCAAGTTTCCTTTCGTAACAATTTATCCAAAATATTTTTTTTAAAAATCATTGTATGCATGTTTAAAGGCCTTAAAAATATCTACAATTTGATGGGCCCAACATGTCGCTTAAAAAATAAGAAAGTTACAAGTCTGGGGAGTTTTAAGTTCTGGGGAGTTTTAAGTGGCGCACCCTGTATATCTACTAGTATTTATAAAAGATAAGTATTTACCAGTAGTTCGTTTGTATTGTATTTTCAGGAGAAACAATAGAAGCTAAGACACACGAAGATGTAACAATGCTGTTTAGTGATATTGTTGGATTTACATCGATATGTTCTACGGCGACTCCTATGATGGTTATAAACATGTTGCAGAATTTGTACAATCAGTTTGATATATTCTGTGGACAGATTGATGTTTATAAGGTAAGTGCTAAGGAAGTTTTCAATATTTTCTGAGATCCGATATGTGGGAGGAACTTTAAACATAAATCCACATGAAATAAAGCTGAGTACTTTACCCATGCTTATTGAAAAGGGTAAAATAACAAGCAAATAACAAGTAATAACAACAATAAGCAACTTTTGAGATGATTTCATCTATTTTTGATAATACAGTGGCGTAGACGTGGTAAATATGACCCCCTTCCTAAGAATATTTCATACGCCACTGACGATTTTCAATTTTTTTATAGACATGAAGGAAATACATAATATTTGCAAACAAAAAGATATCTTGTAATATTTTGATACGAGCAAACGTATGCCCGCAACGCTACTAAGACACGTGGCGTTAAACTTTTATTTGTAAATTATCATTTTCCAATTCTCTCGTAAACCTTTTGAGAAAAGTTTGTCAAATTTTCACTACACGTGCTCCTCAACGATAAACAACATTTAGTATAATTTTCATGTATATTTGAAAATACGGTGGCGTAGACATGGTAAATATGACTCCCCTTTTAAGAATATTTCATATGCCACTGATGATTTTCAATTTTTTTCATAGACATGAAGAAAATTCATAAAATTTGGAAATTGAAAAATATCAAATTATGTAAGTTTACACTTGCAATTTATTGTCAGTTTAAACTGGCTACTATAAAATATTTTATACATCTCTTTTTACGCTTTCATATTTTCTTGACTATTGAACAAACAACTGATGATTTATGAAATGCAATTATTTATTTTAGGTGGAAACTATAGGTGACGCATATTGTGTAGCTGGTGGATTGCATAAAGAGACGCGTACACACGCCCAACAGATAGCATGGATGGCGCTCAAAATGATTGAAACCTGTTCTTTACACCAAACACATCAGGGCCAACCAATTAGAGTAAGAAAATTTGGCACTCTATTACTTTTTACAAATTAATTATAATGAAATAAAACAAAAACTATCAGAGATGCATAAATACAATGTAGAAAAACATTTAAGTTTTTAATGAGTTGTGAAACTTTCTAAAAACATTCTAGGGGTGTAAAAAAGGGTTAAAAAACCAACTCAATCTGACTGGAATGAGATTTCGACTTATCGTGCACTAATAAAAAGTACGTTGTGAAGATTTTCATTAAATATCCCTAGGAGTGTGAAAGTACTAGTAAAAGAAACGAACTTTTTCCGTTGATTTGTAAAAGCCGGCTTTTTTGACAAAAGCAGGTCCCTTGCATTTGCCGCATATTTTAAATTAATATACTGTTACTAAACATTAGCAATTATCAAATCTATTTTCATAATTTCTAACTGGAAAGTATTTAAATCACCGACTAATATCCGAGAGGAGGGGCGTGTCTGAGCACACACTCATATTGGACGTCACGTCATCTAACAGTATATCTCTGCGAGTGCAATGATTCGGACATGAAAATTTGCAAAAATAAAAAAAACTGTCACTTAGTCAAAATACGAGTACATTCTTAGCGAAGTAATAAGTTTATTGTTATTTAAAGAAAATAATAATAAACAATAATCGATAGAAACAAAAAAACTATTGGAAGTGTTTGTTTGAGTACTTGAATTTAAAAAAAATAGCTCGATTAGATTTGAAAATATGGCGATATACATGTTAAAACACAAGATTTCCATAATCAATCAATTTCTCAAGTTTTTTCGAAATAAAAAATATCTTTACCACAAAAAATATTGTAAATAGCCATTTCTTATGTAGAATTGTTCACTTTATCAAAACTATAAGGTCTGGTCTGTTTCGACGCTGATTTTTTTTTCTGGAGTCTATTTCGCTCCACTGTCAAGATGTTACAAGGGCAACATCCACAAATGGAATTAATTTAAATGTACGCTAGCGCTGTTGCTGTGGCCTGTTATATGACGTCACGCGTTGTTTGCGCATCAAATGGATTTATTCAAACTTTAATATTGAATACCGTTTGTAAAAGAAATAAATAAGAAAAAATCCTTTACACACTGTTATGTATTTTGGAAAGATTCTAAAAATACTATAATTGTATTTTTTGCAAGGGGCCTATTGTAGAAACATTTAATTATTGTTTTGTAAAATATGAGTTTCTTGCAGATGCGAATTGGACTGCACACGGGATCAGTTTTAGCTGGTGTTGTGGGAGTGAAAATGCCCCGCTACTGCATGTTTGGGCACAATGTAACCATAGCAAATAAATTTGAGTCGGGAAGTGAACCCCTCAGAATAAATGTTAGCCCTACTACATTTGTGTAAGTATTGATGTTAGTTTCATCACCCTCGAATGTACCTTTAAGGGTAATTGTTGCAATGGTTTTAAAACAGGCAACAGATTTGTCAATTATTTGGGTTATCTGACATGATAAACAAACAATTTTTTCTTTCAAATAATACCGTAATTATTCGTTTAAAACATAACCATCATTAATCACTCAATAGATCGATCTGTAAAAAATAATTGGTAATGGTTTATTTACCTTCTATGATTAGAAAGTGATAACAAAAAAAAAAAAGAAAAATGTTCAGATGTTCCCTTTTAGAATGTCTATAACCCCACTTAATTTCTGTCACAGAGACATCAAATATTTGCTCCCATTAGGCAATCCAACGACCTGTCAAAATTATTTTTCAATATGGCGCTGAGGGCAAACATGGGGTTTATTTTAATTAACTCGCGGAAACGTAGCCAAGGCAACCGAAAAAAAACTCATTTAACGAATGAAAATAAAGGATTGCCGGATGTTTGCCCTCAGCGCCATGTTGGAAGTCACGTGGTTTGGATTGCCTAATTATATATTAATAATAATAATATTTATTTTTCCCAACATAATTAAATTACAATATAATATCTTATAACAACATTTATAAACACACGAAGCACTGTGGAAGGCGCTTGTATGTGAGAAATAAAATATAATAAAGATAATTCTTCTATTTCAGGAGATTAAAAACTGCCGGCGGCTTTATAACTGAAGAGCGTGACCGAAGCAGTCTTCCTAAGGACTTTCCGAAACAGATTCCGGGAACGTGCCACTTTCTTAACGGATACAAACACCCACAAATCGTTGATAACGAGCCGCTTGCCAAACATATTGAGGCTGGTTTAAAATCTATAGGATTGAAATTAGACTCAAGTCTATAAAGTTGTCCCACCTAATAATCTAGTAAAGTAAGATAAAATAAGGTTACAATTTCCGAAAAAAAAAAAAAAATAGGTCATAAAGTTTTTCGTTGTAAAAATGGCATTTTGAGCGTCCTGGAGAGCATTGCAGCCTTTGGTGTGGCACACTACACTTGAATACTATACTTGACGCGCATTTTACCAACCATCTGGAGATAATTAAGACTTTTATTCATCTTCAGATGTTTTCAACATGGCTGGCGAAAAGCACGTTGAATAATACTATTAAAGTGATATGTTCGAGTATATAGTACACAGAGCGATACCACATGAAAAACCTTCTAGTCTATTTATTCAGAAGTTGTTATATAGAACTATAATGAAAGTACTATTTCCCTTTATTATAAGAAAATATGTTAATTATTGAGGATGACTTAAATATTTTTTCTTTTATGTAAATGAATTCTGTTAATAAATAAACCTATGCAGTAGGTGCTCTTTTATTTCAATTTTTACACAAAACACGGATATGTAATTCTCTGTAAATAAAAAATGTTCATGGACAATGAATACCTACTTAAAGCTGAGATTTTCTTAAGGAATAACAATAGAAAATATAAAATAAAATGTATGATATGAGAAAAACACTTTACTTTGTTTTCTATCACTAATTTACTGTAACATACACGTTACTGCAGTTTCGGCACATTAGTGTGCCATTTTCAAATGTTAATAACAAATGAATGAATTAACAAAGGGCTGTGCATATTAATAAACCAGGTAATAACAGGTTGACCATATCATAGCAATATAACAATAAACATTAAGAATATTAAAGTTATCTAAGGGATTAAAATCAAATACATCAAAGAGAGTGGATCGATATAGGTCCAACTCGTCATTTAGGAGATTATTGTCAGAAATTTTGTTTGATTTGATAATTTCTACTGACTCTAATAAATTTAATTTAAAACCTTTTTCTTTGACATATAAAACCTTTAGATCGTTTATATTAGGAAAATTGTAACTTGTTACTAAAATATGATTTGCGAAAGTTGAATCCAGCGACAATAAAAGAGAGTGTGTTCTCTGTACCTGATTTCAAATGAACGACCAGTTTGACCTATATACAAGGTATTCGAATCTGAACACCTTAGTTTATAAACTCCTGATTTTTTTTAAGGGATCAGTTTTATCCTTAGCGTTACAAAACATGTTTGATAATTTGAAAGTTGGCATAAAGCTGACTTTCAAATTATCTGTTGATAATGTTACCAATTCTTTCGGATACGTCACTATAATACGTAAGGGACACATATTTATCGTCACTGCAGTTTTTAATATACGGACATATATTGAGATAAGCTGATCTAAACTGTTTTTTGTTAATTAAAGTTTCTTCTACTTTGGAAACCGTTATTTATAGCTATTGTCTTTATGGTGACTAATTCAATTTTTAAATTTGCTTCTGAAAGGGGTAATGACAAAGCTCTATGTATCATAGAATTGTATGCCGCCAATTTATGTTTTTAATAGTGTGAGGTAAGAAAATAAGACATTTCTTAAATAATTTATTTAACTTACTATGAACACCTAGAAAAGTATTAAAACTTAACGAATAGGAATCCAGGGTTCGAAAATTTCTGAAAACTTCTTTCTTTCTGAAAACAAAATAAAATAATTACTATGATTAGCTCGTAAACACAAAACCAATAATTTGCTAATGCAAAAAATTAAATTTTACTTCCACTCCCAGTGGAAGTATAACGCAAAAAAAATTTGGAAAATTTCTATTGTTCAAATAAGCTTGGTCAGATTTAGATCAATGGCATATGAAAGGAACGAATAGTTTCTTTGAAAGTTATCTGCTGAATACCCATTTTATATATTTTATAACAATGATGTAAGCAGAAATACAAAATATTTGTTTTTAAAAAGCTTAGAATGTCATGAAACGTCGAAATTTTAAGTTTGAGCAAAAAAAAACCTGTCTGTTGGTCTGTGGTTCTGTCTGCACGTTTTTGTGCGCACGATTACTCTGGAACTGTTTAAGATATCGACTTGAAATTTGGTACACGTACGTAATTTTAACGAGATCTGGAACTAGATTATATTTTTGTTTTATTCCACTGAAGGGGGGTAAATTGGGGTAAATAGGTAAATCAAGCAAGTAACAGTCTATAAAATTGTTATTTAGTGTATAAACTGCTGGCCAATTGAAACGGACCAAACGACTTTTTAGGTCAAATTTAAATACACATTTTTTTAGAAAGAGGATATCGATCGTGGTTTTCAAGATTTAAGACATAATTTATTTGTGAAACAGCGAGTTTTGTCTGATTCTTTTATTTTTAAGCACGTTACTATACAGGGTGTGAAAGAAAGGTGTGTTTTTTTTTTCCAAACTTTATAACTTCAGAGATTCCACAAAAATTATTTTATATTTTTTTGATGCGCATTTTTTTAGTTACTGGTGGTTTATGGCAAAAAAGTAGTATCTCAAATTTTTGATATCTTTCTTATTTTATAAGATACCGATTTTTTTCTAAAATCCTGCAGTTTTTCAATTTTTTTTGCCGTTAGGGCTTATTGTGTTTCGTAAGAGCCAATCGTTGTTTTTTGCATGGTAATCAGTGGAGTACCCAAAATCGGTATACGTTCACAGGTTGGTCAACCTTCTTTGGATTTTCTACATCAAAATATAAAAAACGGAATCCCACTTATCTTCGGAACGGTTAAAGATATCAAATTGAAAATTGGCACCTACACGTAAAGGGACTAAATAGCTTTATCTACATTTAGCCTGTTTAATTTAATTTAAATTTTGATATTTCATAACCTTATATTATGTAGATACAAAAAACATTTTTTTCAAATTTTGGAGCCAGTATGGCTCCAAGCTAAAAATGCCTATACAAGCATTAAAAATGAGAATAAACGAAAAAAACCTTAAAATTTGAGGTTATGTTAGTTACGAGGTTAGTTATATGATGCACATGTCCAGGTAATTGTAGGACCTTATTGCTCGCGCCATCTACTAAAGTAAATAGAAACCATGCACTTATGAAGCCATTATTATAATAGGAAAGTGCCGTACGTCGGACCACCTATTTAATACACCGTGCCCACAAACCAGTGACTAAAAAAATGTGCATCAAAAAAATATAAAATAATTTTTGTGGAATCTCTGAAGTTATAAAGTTTGGTAAAAGAAACACACCTTTCTTTCACACCATGTAGATAGTAACGTGCTCCACAATAAAAAAATCGGGCACTCACTGTTTCACAATTTCTTAACCCTTTTGCAGCGGAAAGCGAATATGTATGCAAACATTTTTCGTGTCTTATATACGGGAAGCGTACATTTACACACGATGTGAGGCTGCACTCTGAGACGAAATACGGCTTGATCAGTGATTGCACGTAGTCACAGACACCATTGTGCTTATAATAGGAGCAGAAAATATAGAGGAAAATTAAAAATATAATGTTTTAATCACTGAATTAGTACCTAACTGATAGAAAATGGAAAGCGGATAGATCAGCAAGCCGTGGCCGTACTCGATCAGGTGGATTGCTGCACTTAAACATGCCCCATCCGGAATGGGTTAAATTCTGAAAACCGCACATTGATATCTATTGTCGTTCTCAAAAAATGTGGATTTAAATTCAACCTAAAGATTTGCTTGGTCCGCTTCAACTGGCCAGCAGTTTATAAGAAAAGCTAAGGTCTCAAAAATTTTTTTGGCATTAGCCATCCCCCCATTACCATCTCCACCCTGTTATTAAAGGGGGTGAAAAAAAATAAAATTATGATATAGTGTGTATAAGAACCAAAGGCCTCAACATTTTTTTTAACTTTCCACCCCCACTTCCACCTATCCAAAAAATCTTCAAAAAAAAATTATTTCATATCTTACCATAGGGTGGAAAATCCTCAGGATGTAATTGAACGTAGTGTTTAAAAACAGCATCTCTGTCAGCTAAATATGCATTTCTATAATCGTCTGCGACTTTTCCAAGTCCCGCACAGACTACGGCTAGGAGTATATGTCTCTGAATACCTGAAATAGATATATTATGTAATGTACACTAAACTATTATACGTTGTCATGATAGATAATGGAGGGAGTCTTGGGGTGAGTCTACTAGGATTAATTTCTTTTTTAGAAAAAATCCCAGAGTCACAACCAGAAATCGGAAAGCCAAGTGTGCTTGCCTCTCGACCATGCTGTGGCCAATTATACAGGCCATAATAAAGAGGCACTCACGTAATGCAATTTTTGGCATTTACTTTACGCTTTATATCATAAAATTCATTAACCCCCCCAAAAAAAAACCTAAACTAAAGTAAATTTCCTTTTAAGATGTATCCAATGTTAAGCTTCACTTAATTTAAGCCCCAAGAAAAGAAAAACATCACCCAAAAAAAAGGATGAGACTTGGTTTCACTATTCAAAATCTACTGAATTACAAATAAAAATTAACACGTTGACTGCTGCATGTCTCTGCGAATTGATAGTAATGGCCGCATGTACCCACGTAGGAGTCTCGGACCATAATCAAACAGAGAAAACAGGGAAAACCTGAAAAAGTCAGAGAATTTGATTTTAGTCAGGGAAATCAGAGAATTTATAAATGTATAAAAAAAGTCTGGGAAAATTTATTAAAACTACTTGTACCCAAAGTTGTTCCAATCTTGCGCCCTCCTAACTCAAAAAATAAAATAAAACATTGTGGTGGCCAGTGGGACTTTTTTTTTTAATATTGCGGCAGCCAATGTGTTAAATAAATAGTAAAATAGTAACGTCCATTGACCAATCACCCCTGTCCCACTTTGTCGCATATTTCACGAACCATTGCGTTTAATATTATATTCAATCTTACTTCAAGACACAATTATTGTAATGTATCAAATCTAGAATCTATGCTATTATATAACTTATATTAAAATAAGGTTATGCTCACCGCTAAAATAAGGTCTCCTAGTTGCCCAGTTTGCACATACAACTCCAAGGAAACCTCCTACACCACACACCACTGGAGCAAATATTCTGGAAAATAAAGGGGGTTCTCTGGTACCATCATTTTCTAATAACTCGAGAGGTGTTAACGCAACTCTTGGTCCAGTCGCCATCTTTGTTGTTTATTTTTATTGAAATTGACGTTTGACGGTTTGGTTTGACGTTTAACAGAGATCTCATGAAAGTGCGAAAGAGTAGAAGGGACATGGCCAGTCATAGATTAAAGAATATTTTTATATATTAGTTGTGTTTTTATTTTTAGCCCCAACTCGCATTACTCCAATGCCTACTCCACTGTGAATATATTCAAAGCTACTCCATGTCTGCTCTTTTTGCACGCAGTATAACCAGAACCTGAAAATTATAATTATTGGTAAACACACTTTACCAGACATTATTACCGTTATCGTACTAAATCATTGGTTAAATCCTAACTATTAATTTACCAAAAATTGTAAAACTGGCTGTTATGTCACAGATTTTTATAATAAACTATTGGTCAAATCCCAACCATTAGTTAACCAACGATTGTGAGGGCCGTTACTTTCGATCCCGATTAAACGGTAACGGTGGGTCAAACCAATTCAGTTACCATGAAAACAATTGTGCTTTCAATGATTTGGCATACGGTTAAAGTTTAATCGGGACCGAAAATTAACGGCCCTGATGAGAAACTGGCTGTAAGGGCCAGTTGTATAGGTTTAGTTTAAACTACAAGCTACAGTTAATCTTAGGTTAAGCCTCTAAAGTCCATTGTATAAGTGACTGTAACGGCCACCTAGAGTTTAATTATCAACTGGTGGATTGAGCTGCGGTTAAATACATGCGCAAATTGACAAATATTTGTGTGCGATGTTTTTATAACCTTAATACTGTGGCGTTCTTCTTTTCACTGGATCCATTTTTAAGAAGTAATGTTCCCAACCCACAGAATACATATATATTATTATTTTATATATTTTTTCTATGTTCTATACACCCTGTTTCTAATCAACAAAACACGGCATGCTACAAAATACATGTCGTAAAATAACCTAATTAGCACACAATTTGGTTATCAACTGTCAGTAATATAAAGAAGAAGTATTGACATTTTGGCGAAGTTTGCGTAAACAGGGAAGTATTCATATTTTAATAAAGTTAGCTTAAATTAACTATAAGATATACAAGGGGCATACTGAAACTAATCTAGTTTAAACTATTGATTAAACTTTCGTTTAAACTTGGGTTTAAACTAACATATCCTATACAACTGCAAGATTGGTAGACTATGAGATTCCTTAATATACAGCTTTTAGGCGAAGAAGTCAGTGCGGGGGTGAAAGGTCAGACTATCTTTGTTCTTCGAACGCGCAGTAGCGGCGCAGTTATCTCACTCTAGAAGAACTGTCCGTACTGGCCCGAAATATGGTCTGACGTTACTATGACCTGTAGTGTTACATTCTACAACTTATCCTCATTACCAGCATGCAGAACAGTGACTCAAAATGCGAGGATAATTACCACCGACCTCAAAAGCGGGTTATTGCGAGCCCATTCCAGTTACGAGTTCTTTGCTTAATTAACATTACACAAATTCTTACAATATTTTGAATAAGGCTCTGCATCTGGTGTGATCTCACACCAGCTGTTCATTGGCTATTGCCATTTTTTTGTGGGGATTGTAAGTTATTAGCACGGTCGATAAACGATACGGTTGCATCAATCAGCAGCTTTAGGACGAGAGAGTCGCGGGGGGCGGGAAATCGAATGAAAGAGATATCTGATTTCCGTGCAAAAGACAGAGACAAAGATGCTTGTAGTGTCTACAGGTGACGTAGGCTGTAGACCCTACCGGAATCTTTGTCTCTGTCTTCTGCACGGAAATCAGATATATCTGTCTCTTTCATTCGATTTCCCGCCCCCCGCGTCTCTCTCGTCCTAAAGCTGCTGATTGATGCAACCGTATCGTTTATTGACCGTGAGTTATTAGGCCACCTTAAAGTCTACCAACCTTGATACAACTGGCCCTAAGACTAGTTAACCGCAGCAGTGGCGCCCCTCTCCGCAAATCTGCATTATGTTGACGCAGGTGAACTCTAGGTGATATGCTCTATGGTTTTGACAGGTTAATTTGTGGAGATCTACCTACGTCTTTTAACTGTTCATTTTGAGATTTCAAGGTTAAGCTTAGTTTACAATTTTTGCTAATTGATGAATAAGTGTGTACTGTGTACCCCCAGTAATTATTGTGAAAACGTGTCTACAAAGTGACAGCCATTCAAAATAGTTTTAAAAAACTTGCCTCTCGTTTTCAATCCATTAGTTGGTTGAAAATTTCGTCAAAATGAGTGATGCGGCAGGCAGTTCAAATAATGCCCCTAATCCAAGAAGATTAAATTACGAAGCACTCAAGAACCACGTAATCACACATAAAATTGACTGTGGTTTATGGGCCATAAGAGTATTATCTATAGTTTTCGCAATTGGATATATCCTTCCAATCTTTGGGTGGGTAAACATAGATTATTGTTTTTTATTACTCTAATGAATCTAATTAATGTAGTAGTAACCTTTATACTATAGACTTTTGCAGTTAATTAAAGTGTTTATTGGATATTTGGATAGCTGCTGAAATCATGTTCTTGATAATATATTCATAAACTGGGAGATAAAATGGAGTTTTTTAACCTAAAAATTTATGAAAAGCTTATTCATGAACATAAACAGTACACTCCATATTTTAAATGGTTTTTAATGTTTACAGAACACAAATCTTTTATGAGTTAATAAATACCTATTTAGCATTTAAATGATTAAGTGACCAAAGTGAGATCTTTACACCACTTCAAAACTTATTTCATGATTTGAAACTTTCACCTTTTTTTTTTTTTTTTAACACTTATTAAAGAATGATCATTATTTTCATTGAAAAATAATTATGAACATTTATTTTGTGGATAATTAGAAGTAAATGCAAAAGTAGGTTATTAGGTTAGTGGATAGTGGATAGCACTACTTTTTACTAGGCCACAATGGCGGGTCCTTTGTGCCTAGGGATCTACAGTTTAGCGTGGACTCCAATCCACGGCCACCAACTTTAACCTACCCTGGGTCATACCACTGCCATTCTGGCGGTTCAACGGCCCAGGGGTTATCACGTGGACAGCCTCACCTTTACTCCACTCCGGGTTAACGGCCCGGGATTGTCTCAGTTGATGACTGTTAGATGAGATTTTGGGTCACCCATCCAAATGCCGGAGGTTATCAGGTTAATAACGTCTCGTTTAATCTCCATGTCGGTGCCTGTCACTGGTAATAAGGCTGATGATAAAATTTTACATTTGGAGCAACCTTAGGTTTTCTTTACAGACTAATGATGTATGGATGTAGCCTCCTTACATAATATTACCCTATATCTCGCTCAACACAGCAAGTTATTGTTCGTCTAGCTACAAACATAAACACACCACACATATTAAACAAGTCCATTACCCTCCAACATTGCTAGTGTTGAAGCTGGGGATTGAACCTAGTACACAACAGACAGTGTGACCAAGAGTGCTCACGACACAACACGGTTTAGCTACCATGCCGGTGTGCTTGTTAAATGTAGGCGTATTTGCTGCTGCTTCTTGTATGATGAGACTTACTATATGCAATTGCAATGTATTTGGAACATCAGTACCCAAGTAGCACAAGAAACTGTAAGAGAGCTGCGCCAATGTTACGTTACTTCTTAATGTCCACTAGAGAATATTACATTTTTTTATTCACAAAAATTAAAGTAAATTATAATAAATGTAATAAAAATAAATATTGTTCAAAATGGCTGCCCCTCTCAGCTCTCATCGTTTACAGGCAAAATGGCCGCTAAATGCAGAGAGCTGACATGTAAAAAAAAATCAAAATAAAACTATATTTGATCGCTTTGTGCATTAATGTTTAACATTGTGCAATAAATTTCAATCATGCACAATCTTTATTCAATACTTGCGCAATGTCAAATATTGTGCAATATTTTGTTAAATATGTTTAAAAAGAATATCTGCTTATACTGCAGAAGGCAAATGTAATGATTTTTTAAGTAGTTACTTATATATTTAAGATCTAGATACATGCATATAGGTCACTCGTATATTTTCTTTTCTCTCTTAGTTTTGATCAGCTTCTTCATGTGTCTGCACAGTATGTGCTTTCTTTCTAGCTTTCTGCTGATAATTTTAGACACTTTAAATTTGAAATTCTTATCTAAACTAACTTGCGAAAAATCGCAGAACAAATATAAAAGGGTGTACAAAAATTTAATTTTACAGTTAATTTTATTAATAAACAAACTGAATAATTTAAACAAAATTTTCTCAATTTAATATTTATTGTTATAATCATAGATAAAGTATAGTATTCAACTTGTGGTAATGGTAATAACTCACTTAATGAATTACATTACATACATAAACTTCATCTGCGTGAGTTATTACCTACATTACCGCTCGTTGAATAATATACTATTACTTAATAATGTGTAAAGAATTTCATCTTATTTTTTCTTTTGTAAACGGTTTTCAACATTAAAGTTTGAATAAATCTGTTAGGCATGCAAACAAAGCGTAACGTCATCTAACAGGAAATGCCACAGCACTAGCATACATTCTGAATTAATTCATTTATGGACGTTGCCCTTGTAATAGCTTGACAGTGGAGCGAAATAGACCATAAAAGCCTCTCCGTTCTCAAGAAAAAAAAATCAGTGTAGAACCAGACCAGACCTTATAGTTTTTATAAAGTGAACAATTCTACATAAGAAATGGCTATTTACGATATTTTTTTGTAGTACAGATATTTTTTATTTTGAAAAAACTTGAGAAATTGATTGATTATAAAAATCGTGTTTTTTAACATTTACACCGCCATATCTTCAAATCTGATCGAGCTATCGATCTGATTTTTTTTTTAAATTCAAGTACACAAGCAAGCGCTTCCAGTGGTGTTTTTGTTTCTATCGATTATTGTTGATTATTTTCTTTAAATAACAATGAACTTATTACTTCGCTAAGAATGTACTCATATTTTGATTAAGCGACAAACTTTTTTATTTTTGCAAATTTTCATATACATGCAGCAAAGCAATTGAAGCCAAGATACAGGAGAAGTTTTTGAAAAGAGAAAATTTATCTAGGACTTATAGTTTTTTATTTATGAATATTTTTATGACGCAGCATATGGCATACACCCGGCAGGCGTACGTCATAGATTATCCGATTGACTTTGAAATAACTTTTTTCAGTAATGTCTAAAACAATTTAAACCCTTTTAAATATGGTTCACTTAAATATATACTGTAATTTAATATCACAGACCGAATACAACTAAATAGTTTTAGGAAATAACCACAAACTGCAAATCATTGAACTCGCATAGATATAATTGTTAGATGTTACCGGCGCGGTAGCTCAATCGGTTAAGGCGTATTGAGTGGCGAATATGCTGATCGACTGCCTACCGCGCTCTGAGTTCGACCCCCAGCCCCGGTATTGACAACACCGGTGGGTGTGGATGTATGTCTGCGTTTTTCAAATCCTTCCGCACAGCCTTGGCTATGGATTTGGGGATTGTCTACTATCTGTGGTGTGTTTATGTCTCCTCCCGGATGTTAGTCGGTGATTTAAATATTTTCCAGTTAGAAATTATGAAAACAGATTTGATAATTGCTAATGTTTAGTAACACTATATTAATATATAAATTAATTTAAAATATATGGCACATGCAAGGGGCCTATTGCCACCTTCAAATCAATTTAGGTAAGTTTATAATGTTTAGAATGAAATCCGGTAGATTTGGTATAGGAAGGGGGGGCAGTTGACTGAACTAATCTAGGATAAAAAAATCAAATAGGAATACCCAACTAAGTTTAGCTCAGTTCACTGGTAGAAAGAAAGCAACTAGTGAATCAAAATGTGCATTTATTTGTGTAGTAAATTTACTTAGTGTGTTTATTTATAAATGTGCCTTATCATCATTCTATTTTTACTCTGTTGGGTTTTCAACCTATCGAGCAACAAATAAATAAATAAATGTATAAATATTTTAATTTTTCAGAAATGCCCAGAATTCCTACTACAAAGTTCTTATTGCAAATGCTGCGATTAGTGCACTGAGATTACACCAAAGATTGGGGAGGGTGAGCTTTAGCCGAGAATTCCTGGCAGAACTACTAACTGAAGACAGTTGCCATTATTTATTCTACTCCTTGATATTCCTTTATGTGGCACCGGTAACATGTATCCTTTAAATATCTATTACCTACGATCACTACTGTAAATAGTAAAAAGCACACTACCTGCCATTCATGTAAGTTGAATTTTACGTATTGTAAACAAAACGCACTGTAAACAAATCGCACGGTAAACAAAACGCACGGGACACCCAATTATAGGTGGCTTATATAGCTGACGTGGGGTTTAAAAAAACAAATGCGCCTACGTAATTTTCAAACGCTGTCAAAACTGACATAATATTTGTTGAATAACATTGTTGACTAGTAAACTAAATCCAGATTTTACTAAATGTTGAACAGTGTATGTAAAAATAAATAAATAAATAAATAAATATGATCGTAAGTAAGGTATAGTACATAATTCGAGTTGTAAAGCAATTACGCACTCATGGAAATACGCACTCGCCGCTACGCGGCATCGTGCGTAACTTTTCCATTCGTGCGTAATATGCTTCTTACAATTCTCATTACGTAATATACTAGAAATTAACAATGAACCATGTTAGTAGTTAACGTAATATATGTGCAGATGACAAGGTGACGATTTAGAAAAAGAGTTCCACCATCCTGGAAAAATTTGAAAATCTGTAGTATGTATTTCATGTAGCACCTGGACTTCATAAAGTGGGGTTATTTCATAATTTTTATTTACATTAAATTTGGATTCTAGGACTAGTAATAACTAAGTATATGTAATGGCAATTTTTTTTATGGACGTTAAATAATTTTAAATTCAATTTATAATTTGAAGCAGCAGTAAAGCAGTAGGTTTCTATGGCAGCCATGAAATACAAACTTCACCATTACCTATATTGATGTGTGACTGACATTTTGTTTTGCCGTTTTTGCTAAGTGTCAAAAAATACCAGTTTTGATTTGTTCGTGCCAAGCCGAATTTTCGATTTGCCTTGTGCAATTTACGATGCGGATCAACTACAACTCTTCCTCTTTGCATTGCGGCATCGTTCGGCCCTTCCGCAGGTGTTTTTCGAAAAATAAGAATGTTTTAAGATTGCATGTTTTTTTAACTATTTTTCGTCGATATCTCTGAAACGGTAGGAGCTAGCCCAAAATAAAAAATGCTGTAAAACGAGTTTGTTTCATAACAAATCTTTTAGTTCCATCAGAATTTTGCTTTTATTTTTCGTTTCGGAGATATTTACTGAAATGTGTGGCGATGACCAGCAAAAGTCGCACATTTCTTGTTTAACAAGTTGGTAAGTCCTTAACCTTGGCTCCTAGGCCAAAAAACTATTCTAACGAATTTAAATAGAATCAGGTTTACTAAGTCTTTTTTAAATTTTTTGTCTTGCGATAAAAATGAGGGAAATAGAAGGGGCGGAAGTGAAAACTTTTTTTTTGTTTTTTTGGTAAAATTTCGCCATTTTGTCACCGTAATTAATTGGTAATTACTTAACTGAAATTGATCTCAAATACGATCTCAATACTCTTAATATCATGTGTTACCTAGACGCTCCATTAATCTCGGCCCTTCAAAGCGAACGTTTCTGGGAAAAATGGGTTTTTTTTAAGATTTACATGCATTTTCTAGGAAAACCTGACATTTCTTCCATTTTCTCAAGAATCTCGCTAATTATCAGTTTCTTCAAAATATTCCCATACAGCACACCAAATAACGATTACGATGTGTTCGCATTGTGACGATGTATCTAGATGCAGACACAAGGTTACACAAATTGTGTAACATTGTGTCTGCATCTAGATACATCGTCACAATGCGAACACATCGTAATCGTTATTTGGTGTGCTGTATGGGTTCGTAGACACCAATTCTAAAGAAAATTGATTGAGTTTTCCGATGCTGTTTTTATTTTTTCTCTAACATAAAAAACAACAAAGTTGTGGCCGAAAATATGCACCTCTTCACACTTCCTAAAATTCATAAAATATTTATTTGCAAACCGGGAAACACGAGGTTAAAACATTAGTGTTACATTTGGTATTGACAGGGCAGCAATCTAACAGCAATAAAATGACTATAAAATTACCTCTAACCATTAATAAAATTTAAAATGAGTAGTATAGTTTTTGTGGATTTATGAATAATTAACAAATGTCAGAGTGATTTCAATTGCTGTTACGTTAGTCTCGTATATTTTACTGTTCAAATTAGTAGGTATTTTTAAGTTTTTTACACACATGGAATAACCCCATTCCTAAGACTATTAGGAGGCTATTAAGAAATTAATATCTAGTGTAAAAAAAGTTTTTCTTAAAGCACCAGATCTTTACACGGTTTTTTATTTATTATAAAATTACCTGATTTCTGTATATTGTTGCCCTAATTTGGGCAAGCAAATATACTAATTAGGTAAATACTTTAAAACACTCATTATTGGAGAACCAATCCAAACAATTACTCTTCTAGCTAATACTGACAAAGTATTGAATTAGATGATAGGATTTCTTGCATTTTAAAGCAAAAATATTTATTGAAAATACTTTAATCATTCATAAATTCAAAATAGTGAAGGGGCAAGCTTGTATGTGTCTTAAATATTACACAATTGTATTCCTTAACGTAATTATAGTGGTACTCTTGCCGGTGGTTCTCTTTTCCACCCTACATGCAGCTAGTTATTCTCTGACATTATTGGATGTAAGTATAACATTAATCTTAGTAATAACCTTTATCTATTAGCTGTTAAGCAAATAGTTCGGCAAAATTTCCAGACTGGGGTTCATCTCCTGGCATTGTTGATTGGCTTTGGTCATGGAAATGGCCTGAGTTAAATAAATGAGTAAAAAAAGAAAAAAAAATCTTTTCATTCCCTAAGTTTCGAAGACTGTACCTGTTCCAAAAATCAACTATACCTCGAACATAAAGTATTGACAGTGAAAGATAGCAGCTTGGGGCTACCAAAAGTGTAGCTGCACGCCCGCCTGACATCCGTGCTCAGATCCCCAACTTGCAATACTTCACTGTCAGTACTTTATGCTTGAGGTATAAGAAGTATAAGTAAGGCCAAATGCCAAAAACATTCGTCATGGCATCCCTTTGTCCACATAAAACACAAGAAATGGCAACATTTTTTTGTAAAAAATAATTATTTATTTTAGTTGTATTTAACTTTGTGTAATTGTGCATAAAAGAAAAAAACTTTTGTTGCAGACTCTAGGCCAAAACTCATGGTGGGGCGCTAGGTTGCTAATTTCTTTGGTAGAATTCCAGTCATTGAATATTTTAAGACTAGTCGCATTTACAGAAATCATCCTGATGCCATATACTGCTCTTTTGATTTTATTGTAAGTATAACTTGACATCTTTGCAGCTTATTTTATTCCGGTTAAAACTAATCAGGCAAACTACACGAAGACACGTCATTTTTGCAAAGGGTCTCGCCGGTTAAGTATATGGAATTGGGCCCAGCGGCTTATTGGGCTATTCATTCACATGAATGTTGCTTATGACTAGGAATGCTCAATAAAATATATAATAAACTTCCATCCCCTATATTCACCAGACTTATGATAGTAGAGTGCTCGGTGCCCAGATATGCGCATAAAAGTTCTGTGGGGGTTTCGTTGTTACAAGCTGAATTTGATATAAAATTAATGATGATATACTGATGTTTCAAAATCTCAAAGCTGTCAAAAAATGTCCTACTCAAAAGGTCATTATAATCAAAAAACGAGTTATTTCTTAGTGAATTAGGTGTTTTGATATTTCTACTTTTGAGTAATAGGAAATCCTTTTAACCATGAATACATGAATAGAACTAGTCAAAATAAGTAGATTTTCGAATAGACCCACCTCGAGAAATCATGCCTGCTCCCCCTGCCCCCTCTCAAAGGGGCTGCCTGTATCTGCCTATATATTTTTTTTTTCTCAAAAACGTTAGGAGCTAGAGGAATGATCTTGGCGCCATTCGATAGAGTATAAAATTTTGCATAAGACCTTCCATTTGCTTTTTGCTATTTTCTTTTTTTTTAAGGCCCCACAGCAAAAAAAAAGGGTGAGGAGCCTTCCAACAACGACACATGTTTGGCTATAAAACGGCCCAATAAATCAAAATTCTACAAGATATAAAAAATAAAGATCATTATTTTTTCTACTGATTGGTATATTATTTGTTTATATAAAGCCGTCAGTGGCGTACAAAGAGAAAGATGCACATACCCCCATAACTCTGGTTGTATTACTGAACGAACATTGGCTAAAAAAAATTGAATTGACAGCATAAACATACCCGGATATTCTGTCGCCTCTGAGTATTGTAGACAGCATTTTGAAAGAGGAGGGGTGTGCATTCTAGCTAAATCTAACTTAAACTGTCAAACACTAAATATTAGTCATATTTCTGAAGAATTTCACTTTGAAGTTACAGGAATCATTTATAAAAACTACCAAATAATCACGGTATACAGGTCACCAAGTAATGGAAATTTTGACATCTTTATTGAGAAACTAACCGAAACCTTAAATAAAATATCAACGCACAAGAAAATTATATTAACCGGTGACTTCAATGTAAAATTCAACACTAAAGATCCACAAGCTTTAATTATTTGCAACCTGTTAAGAACATTTGGTTTAAAACAAACAAACTTGCGAACACTAGAAATCATAACTGTTTAGATAACGTATTCACTAACATTGACTCTCACATAGCTATAAAAGTCGTGGGCATAAATTTCTCTGATCATGATGGCTTAACACTCCAACTTAGCACTGACATAATACCCAACAAAAAGAAAAGAACAAATTACAGACCTATAACTGACTCGGGTTTTAAACAATTTTTTAACCAAATAGAAAATACAGATTGGAGTTTCATTAATAATCCCCTAACGAATGCGGAAACAAAATTTGAAACATTTAATAAAACCTTCCTAGACACTATTCAAAATTGCTTCCCAGTCAAGTCGAAAACTATGACTCCTAATGATAATGGTCCAAAAGTAAATTGGTATAATGACCAACTTAAAGGTATGCGAAACAACTTAAACCTACTTACCGACATAAACAAAAATGACCCACTCCTTGTTACTAATGATTACCTAAAAAAATACCGTAACAAATACCGAGTAGAACTAACTAAAGCAAAAAAACAGGCATATGATAACTATATAGAAAAGGCAGACAACACCCAAACAGCCCTGTGGCAAGTAATAAAAAGTAACAATAGAAACTTATCATCATCAACCCCTGATACAATTAATGCAACTACGTTTAATTCATTTTTTATAAATATTGCAGAAAACATCGTAAAAACTTGCCTCAATCTGACATCAAACCCGAGCAATATCTCAAAAATATTAATATACAAAAGGTTTTCAAATTTAGAGAAGTATCGTTTAATGAAGTGAGAACAGCAATTTTAAACATAAAAAATAGTAAAAGTAAAGATGCATATGAAGTCAGTGTCAAACTAATAAAATCAGTGGTAAACCAAATAGTCTATCCTCTTACAAAATTAATAAACCATTGCATTAATACGAATACTTTTCCTGATCTGCTGAAACTGTCAAAAGTTGTTCCCATTTACAAGAAAGGCTTAAATTCTGATCCAACCAATTACCGCCCAATATCGCTGGTGCCTATTTTTGCGAAAATTTTTGAAGTCCTAAAAAATCAGATATCTGAATACTTCGAGGCAAATGACTTGTTTCACCGTGGCCAATATGGTTTCAGGAACAAGCGCTCAACAATACTTGCTATAAATAACTTTACCGAAATTGTTTTGAACCAATTTGAAAATAAAAACTACACTAAAGCCACGTTTTACGACTTAACAAAGGCATTTGTTTGTGTGTCACATGATATCCTCCTTCTTAAACTCAAATATTACAACTTTGACAAGAATAGTTTAGAGCTCTTACAATCATATCTCTCAAACAGATATCAGTATGTATACTATAACCTGGAAAGATCACAAAAAGAAAAAATTAATCATGGAGTCTCTCAAGGATCGGTCCTCGGACCAATCCTTTTTCTTATTTATATAAATGATTTATCTTACAGTGACTTAAATGCTAGTTTTATACTTTTTGCTGATGATGCGACAATTCTTGAACACCACCATTCACTAGATACGCTAAATCAAAATAATCCTAACACACAATCAAATATCAAAATGTGGTTTCTAGCTAACTGCTTGAATCTAAACGAAAATAAAACACAATCGTTGACTCTCGCACTGAGAAATCTTGTAAACACTAATACTTCTGATTCTGTGAAGTTTTTAGGAATCTGCTTGGACCCACTATTGACATGGGAAGAACATGTTATTTCCCTCTCTATAAATCTCTCAAAAAAAAATATATCTTATCAGAAATCTAGCAAATTCACTATCTCAAAGAGTATTACTAACAACCTACCACAGTTTTTTCCATTCAACTCTGACTTATGCCATACTTAATTGGAGACATTCCCCTCATGCCTCAAAAATTTTTAGCCTACAACGGAAGTGTTTAAGAATAATCACAGGATTAAAATACCAAGATGATTGTCGTGAACAGTTTAAAAAAACTCATATTCTTACTGAACCTTGTGTCTATATTCTTGAATGTCTTCTCTATATGAAAAAAAATCATGATAGGTATAGGACTCACAGTGAAACACATAATTATCCTACGAGAAATAATAATCTAATTGCACAAAATTTTCTACGTCTCACGAGAAGCAGAAATGGCACTGGTTACTATTGTATAAAATTCTTTAACTGTCTTCCCAATACCATTAAAGATCTAAACATAACAGCTTTTAAATCTAAAATTAAAACATATCTGCAGACAAAATCCTTCTACACCATACAGGAATATCTTGCCAATGATTTTTCAGACATGTAATAGCATAAGGTGAAGAAAAATGAGAGGTTTCACCCATTGTTAAATTTTTATAAAAAACTAATTCCTATCTTAACAAACTCATTCTGTTATTTTATGACTTGTATAAATACTTTGTATAATTAATACCAATAAATTTGTATTGTATTGTATTGTATTGTATTGTATTGTATTGTATTGTATTGTAATATAGGGGATGAAGGTTTATTATATATTTTATTGAGCATTCCTAGTCGTAAGCAACATTCATGTGAATGAATAGTCCAATAAGCTGTTGGGCCCAATTCCATATAATTATCCGGCAAGACCCTTTTGTACAACGTTGTGGAACAAGGTCTTGTTGCATAATTCTTATGTGCCCATTATAAAATGTTCGTTATAATGATGTTGTCAGAAAAATTGAGAAAATTCAGAGTCAAATTTATTCATTTGTACTCAAACAAATTTAGCATTTACCAATGTAAAAAAGATATTGTTTTATTTTAGGGGAAAGGCGAGTCTCCTAACACCATTCATATACTACCATTTCCTAACGCAAAGATACGCGTCCAGAAGAAACCCCTACACGAGAAACATGTTCCACGAGCTGAGGATTCTTTTCGAAACCACAGCCGCAAAACCGAGCATGCCAGGCATAGTGCGTCAAGTGCTCCTATCTATCGTTAACTTCGCCTGCAAACTTGCCCCTCCCCAAGTACAAATGCAGCAGCAACAGCAGTAAACGAGATAGATAGTAATTACTTTCAAATTAATTGTATTCCATTGGTTTTAGTAATTGCATATATAAACGTTTAGTGTGTGAGTGGAGGGTATTCGTAGGTGGATAAGGTGATACTTCTAGATTTTAAGTATTTTTTAAATTCATTACCTTATAGTTCTTTAAATTATCACTAGTTTTTATTAAATAGATACAGAGTGTTGTTCTGTAATAAATTTTTGCCACTTTTGTATTTTCTTATTATTCCTTAGTGAAATGGAACAATGTTATTCAGGGTGCTAGTATCAATTAGGCTATATGCTATTCTTTTTGTTTATAAGTAACTTTTTCAAAATAGTTCAAGGCATGAATAGAAATCGTATAGTTTTCTAAGCACTTTTATATGGATATTGCAATGTCAGGAGATTAATTTAATACATTCTATATAAAATGTGAAAGCTCAAAATCTATCTGAAAAATAAAAAAGTAATAGTAATAAAATAGTAATAATATGACTCAACTATGTTGAGTAACCAAAATTGCCCAGATATAAGCCTTTAACCCCCAGTTTTTTATTTTCCTAATTTACCGAAGGGAAGTATTGAAATGATAAAAAATTCACTCTCGAGTTGTCTTCTTCGGATTTTCACGTTCCAGATTATGTAGATTGGAAAAATTAAGGTCTTGTTTACCTGTATACCCACTTCTTTTTTATGGGTTGTGGTGCCAGAACCTCACCGTACTGAAGCATAAGCTTATTGTACCCCCTTGTTATCCCATATATGTCCCGTTCCTTCCCTTAAGGCTAGTGTACAGCCGATGGGAACTCTGGCTGTCTCTTCTCTGCTTCTTCGTTAGATAGATAGATAGTTTATTCACGTCAAAATACACAAAAGGTTTACACATCACATATACAAGTAAGTACTAAAACAAGCTAAACTAGTGAGGCATTATACTCTTTGCGGATTTACTGATCTTTTTATACACATTCTATAGGATACTCTTCGCAGTTTTCTTGTAAATAATATTAGTTTTTGGACATTCTAAATTTTGTGATAACAAATTTGTATGAAAAAAAAAACAACCACCTTGTCAGGGATTCGAACACAAGACCTTTGGACTGCAAGTCAAAAGCAACAACAACAAACAACAAAACAAATTTATTAGACATTTCTTGGTACAAGAATGCCCCTCATCAGATCCCGGCCCGGAGCCAACCAGACAACCACGGCGTGCAGCATCGTGGTGGTAAATGTGTGGTTGGACGAGGCGGGTCCGATTTGGCTTGGCGATAATACTTGTTAGAGCTAGAACACCTGTCCGCCATTGGGCCATCACACATTACTATAAAATTGCATGTCTATAATACCGTTCGTGTAATTTCCCATTAGGCATGTACATTCACGTAGCGTGAGAGATCTGACAACACCGGCAGCCGTAAATTCGTCCGTCGGTGGAGCATCCCATCTCTGTTATTTCATTTCAGCCAGCTGGCACACGCGATGTAATTCTTACTCCCCATGCCTAGCCCGCGACTACACACACGGTATATAGACTGTGTGTAGTGGCAGGCTGGGCATAGGGAGTTAGAATTGCAACATCTTGTGTGTCAGCTGGCTGAAATGAAATAACTGAGAACGGGGATGCTTCAGTGGTCTAACGCCAACTCTTTAATCTATGCCTCCGACGGGCGAATTTGCTGTTACCTGGGTTGTCATATATCTCGCGCTACGTGGAGTACATGCCCAGTCCGCAATTACACGCATTGTATCATTCCAGAACTATATTTTAATAGATTAGATATATTATTATGAAATATATGTATATATTAGTAAAATGTACAAAAAAAATTATAGAAAATAACATTTCGCAAGGTTTCTATTTAAGTACAAGTGCAAGCGCAGATTTATGGGGGGGGGGTAACGTCGTAATTACCCCCCCCCCCCCCCTAGATTCTGTAAACCACCAACTTTCGTTGTAAAATTTCATAATTTTTATTATTTTATTTTATATTTTTGAATATATATTGTATTTACAGAGGCGTAACTGAGAATTTCTTCTCCCTCGCTCATCAAAAAAAAAGTTTGGGACGAAAAAAAAATGTTTGGTTAATGAAACTTGTTCAGAATTATCCAAAAACCTTAAGAGAGAGCAAGGCGATCAAATCAGAGAGGAGCGGGCGGGAATGAGCCAATGTGAAGAGAGTTCTTCGTAATAAACAAATTTTAGCTAAAAACTTTCTTCAGTAGAAGTGTAGTATTCATTTACTTATAAGAACATCTTTTTTTCAGTTTAATAACGCAAGCCGTTTGGCTAAATACTGCTTTTTCCCAGTCAAGATTTTTAGTACAGTGCTTAACATAACCTCAAATTTTAAGTTTTTCAAGTTTATTCTCATTTTTAATGCTTGTATACGCATTTTTAACTTGGAGCCGTACTGGCTCCAAGCAAATATTTAAAAATTCATGTAAATAATTTTTCAATATTCTTGATTAATAGAAATAGACTGCTAATTACAGGTTAGATTTCCAACCTACAAAAAGAGCCCTATTATATTAGGCCAAAGTATTTAGAACTTCATAAACATTACACTGAACTAGATTTTAGTTGAAAATACAGAATAGACAGAAATGTTAATAATAGCTGCGTAATACTCTTAAATCTTAAGAAACACATATTTTTGAGGTTAGCTGTGACGTCACATGCAGATGCCCTATAATAGCCACATTGCCTGCTCTTCGCCCCACTTCAGCTTTAGCTTTCCCGATGAAACTTTGTGATTGACGTTGCCTCCTCTTAAGTCCAAAATTTTATCAAAATAAAAATATGGAAAAATAAAATTTTAAAAATAATTATTTAAAAAAAAAACTGCAAATTACTTGACAACTACCGGCTACCTGGTACATAAAAACCCATTAAAATGATATTTTCGAATTTGGACGTTATTTTAATCAAAATTTCAATATTTTCACTTCCACATCCAGTGGAAGTATAGTAACGACAAAAAAATTTTTAAAAATTTTTATTGTTCAAATAGGCTTAGAATGTCATGAAACGTCGAGATTTTAAGTTTGAGTGAAAAAAAATTTTCTGTCTGTCTGTAACTTTTTTTTGTGCGCACGTTTACTCTGGAACCGTTTGAGATATTGACTTGAAATTTTGTACACATATGTACTTTAACGAGATCTAGAACTAGATTATTATTATTTTCATCTTGTTCCGTCGAAGGGTTGGGGGGTAAATTGGGGTAAATTTGGGGTAAATAGGTAAATCAAGCAGGTAAGAGTTCATAAAATTGGTATTTACTATATACAAGAGAAGCTAAGGTCTCGAAAAAAAATTTGGCATTAGCCACCCCCATTACCACCCCCACCCCCTTATTAAAGGGAATGAAAAAAAAATTGTGATTTAGTGTGTGTACAAGAACCAGAAACCTCAAAATATTTTTTTACTTCAGCCACCCCCTATCGCCACCCCCACCCTACTACCGACGTGGGGTATCGTTTTATGGGTTTTTGGGGTAGAGGATTTCAAATATTATATTATTAAAGTTCCATAAGCAATTATTTTTACATACAAAATTTTTTCGTTGTGAGTGACTTGGATAGAAAATCTGGATGTGGAGGTAGTGATTCCTTGGGCAGCGGTTTTTTATTTTGATTAAATTTGGGACTTACGGTTTTTTGACAATTCCGAACCAGTTTCATTAACAAAATTTTCTAATAATAAAATGCCTAATATGATTTTCTGATTTTTCCCGCATATGGCTTTGCTTGTGTAGGAGGCGAATGTTTTTCTGGTCATAATTATTTTTTTCTATACTTGAGTAAAATTTGATTCAAATCGCACAATAAATAAAAATTTTAGAGAGTTAAATGGGTCACTCTCCAGCAAACAAAGAATGTATCCGTAATGTTATGCAATGTTAAGTGGAAGTAACATGTTTAATGTTCTCTTGCAATATGATATTTATATTACAACAACGTAACTGAGTAATGTTAAATTTCGAAATATTAAATAAATATTTGAGTAACATTGGTTACATTAAATAACATTTAATAGTATGACAAAATACTTTCTAGCAACGTTTAAGTTATATTAAAGTAATAATATCCTGTTTAGTGGGTTTGTATATGCCATATGGTCATATTTAGATAGTTGCCCTAGTGTATATAAAACGTATTATAGATCATATTAAGGTCACTAGATAAGATATCCTTTGTGGTGTAGAAAGTGCCGTTAAGTAGATGATCCTTTATTTTCTTTTTAAATTGAATTTCATTTAAGGCCCTTACCTGAGGTGGTAGTGTTAAAAAAACTGTATTCCTAGATAACCAGTACCATCTCTGGTTCTAACTTAGTCATAGGAAATTATTGTTTAGATTATCTTTAATTCTAGTATTATAACAATGGACCTGGCTTCTGGCACTAATCCTGATTTGTTTTAGAAGACACTGAAATACATAAGTACAAGGCAGTGTCATGATTCTCAATTTTTTTAACTGTTCTTTTTAACGGTTTCTGTCTCAGCCTATGTTTTAGTCTGGATATTATTCGTATAACTCTTCTTTGAGTGTAAAATATGTTTGCATGGATTTTGTTGCATGCCCCCAAACTAGATTCACTATGTAATTGTAGATGGGATGAAGCTGTGATATGCAGTAGTTAGGGCAATTTCTTATACTTTTCCAACGAGGAGTCGGAACATGTAGGTGTATTTAGAAATGTTGGTACAAGCATAAGATATGTGATTTTCCACCAACAACTTTGGGTCTAAGTTCACCCTTAGGAATTTAATTAATTGAGAGCTATTTACTTCCTCCATGTTACGCAGACTGAATATCATAGTCTCCATTTTTGATGTTTTCAGGCATAACTTATTAGATATAGTTGACTGGATTTGCGGTACCTCATTCGACAGATATCCCAAATTCCAGCAAGGTTAAACTAGTGTCATCGGCTAATAATATGGCAAGTACCTACATTATTCTTAACTGAAATTGGAAAATCATTAATACAAATAAAAAGATTAGGTTCCAGTTCGGAACCCTGGGGTACACCATGGTTTAATTTTTGTAAGGTGGATTTTCTACCAATATACAGTGTGTCCCAGGATACATGTAACAAGAGGTGTAATGGACCAAAAATTTTGGAATTTTGGAATATGGTATTTGGGGATTGAGTCCTGCTTGTTGTAAAACTAAAGTATACCAAAAATGACTTGATTTGGTGTTCTACAGGGTGTTTTATAAGCAAAGTTGTAAAAATCACCACTAATAAAGTACCTTTTTTCATTCAATTTTTCAAAATATGAAAAAATTCCACTAAGAAAAGTTATTTTTAGAATGCAATTTTATACCCCTATACCAAATTTCAGGAATATAAAATTATTTTTTTGAAACTTCCCATTTGTTCAATAAAGTAGTATTTTATTTTGAACCATTCAATTAAAACTGCATAGAAATTATTTTTTGTGAATTAATATTTAAAGTTATGTAGAAGCTAAAACTAGGCTATGAGAAAAGCAGTGGATACACATTTATCATTTATTATTAACATATCTGTCAAACGTAGTCAATATTATCCTTAATTTCTGTTTCAAATTAACGAACCAAGCATAAAAAAATTAAGTGAAAATAGTACTCAGTGCGTGAAAAAACTTATATTGTGCAATGCTACGGAATTGGCGGTGAAAACTCGCTAAGAGAAGTGGTAAGCCAATTTAATTTGAAATTTCCAAACACTGCTTTGTCACGTACTCAGGCTATGAGAATAATTAAAAAGTTTCTGGCTACTGGTAGTGTTCTTAACATGAAAAGAAAAATAAAAGCATATGATGAAGACAATGTTGGGCTATTATAGCTCATGCCTCTGTTATAGAAAATCCTAGGATGCCACTAAGAGAGAGGTCAGCTCTTATTAATATTAGCAAGTCGGAACTCCAAAGAATTTACAAGGTAAAGAAAATTAGGGCATATAAAGCAAATTATAAACATACGCTTGAAGAGGGAGATGACGGCCATAGGTTGGATTTTTGTTTGACCATTGGAGAAAAAATCATGGAAGAGAGATTTTTTCATCATTTCATAATTTTCTCAGATGAATCCACATTCACAACCAATGGTGTTGTTTCATCTCAGAATTGTCGGTTTTGGGCTTCTGAAAATCCAAATTTTAGAATTCATTGTAAAAGACAATATTATAAAAAAGTGAATGTGTGGTGTGCCATTTCTTATCACGTTGGAGTTATTGGACCTTATTTCATTGAGGGAAGGATAAACCAGCACACTTATTTGCAGCTTCTTGAAAGATTTTCTGAAGAACATTTAAATATTTTAAGAGATATGCCTTTAGTTCATTTTCAACATGATGGTTGCCCTGGCCACTCCACAGAAATGGTGGTTGAATTTAAATTTTGAAGAAAATTGGATTGCCAGGAATGGACCGATCAAGTGGCCGGCGAGATTCCCAGACCTATCAATATTGGATTTCTTTTTATGGGGTCGCCTCAAGCAGTTGGTTTACGCTGAACCACTTCCCAACAATGTAGCAGTATTGAAGCAGAGAATTACAAATGCCGTAAACTCCATACCGTTAGATCATATTCGAAACAGTTTTAAATGTATATGGATGTGGGTGGTAGCTACATCGAATAATAAAAAAATTGTAAACATTGTTTTGTATTGGTCATTAATTTGTGAATCTGTTATGTTTTTGACATTTATTACTTGTTATAATTTTTAAACCTCATTAATCTTCTGTTAGTAATTGTTTCTTGTTTTACAATTAGTTCGATTAACATTATACCTTCTTACATCTCGTATATTCGATTTCTTATTTACCAATAGCCTACTTTTTGAGATGATTAACATTTGCTCCTACACAACTTTAAATATGAATTCAACTCTTAATTCGCAAAAAATGGGAAGTTTCAAAAAAATAATTTGATATAGAGGTATAAAATTGCATTCTAAATAACTTTTCTTAGTGGAATTTTTTTTTTTCATATTTTGAAAAATAAAGGTACTTTATTAGTGGTGATTTTTACAACTTTGCTTATAAAACACCCTGTAGAACACCAAATCAAGTCATTTTTTGTATACTTTAGTTTTACAACAAGCAGGACTCAATCGCCAAATACCATTCCAAAATTTTTGGTCCATTACACCTCTTGTTACATCTATCCTGGGACACACTGTAGATGACAAATTATTGTCTATTACTAAATAAGGTAAAAACTTATAAGTGCTATACTATGTTCAGAAAGGCCATAGTAATTTGTTAACACACCGTTTACCATCATTCATCTGTTTGACGGAATCAATTTATGAAATATTCATGACAGTTTGCATACAGCAACTTAAACATGTCAAAACGTGGCTTTTCTTCAGATTCTCACAGAATTTTTGTATTACTAAACCTACTTTAGTATTAATGTCACACCAAAAGTTCTGTGACCTCAGTATATACTTTAGGTACAACTGCAACATTTAATAACAAAAATATAGTTACGGAAATAACAGATCTTTATTTGTACAGATAATACAATTATCAGATTAACACAAGTGCCCAGATGAATCACTATGGTGCACATAACCTTCATATTTATTAATTTCGGGTACTACGATTCTAAAAAGTTAAGTTGTGGATTTCGAAAGATCATTAAATAAACTCTCCATAGTCCAAACTTCATTAGAAATTTGAACATCTTTTTCAGGATACAACTTATTAGTGAGAAATGAAAGGTCTATATCTCCTAAATCCCCAAAATTACCCTTTTCACTTTTAAAATTTTCAAGTTGGCTGTCCAATTCTTTATATGTTAACTTGTCAATGGAAACTCTAAAAAAGAAAAATAAATAATATAAAAGTTGTTACATATTTACATATATGGAAAAATGTTTTGTTCTACTGCAAGTTTGGCGATTAAAGATTATAACAAATATTCAAGATGTTCAACTATGACTTTAATGCATACCTCACATCTATGAGGTCGTGCGGCGAAACGCTCCCATGTAAAACTCAAAACACCGAGTAAAATCACGTTAAATTTGATAAAGCTTAAGTAAATTGTAGCTCAACAAATTCCGCGTAAATCGATGTGCCATAACAAAAGAACAAAGTTGAAATATGATTGTTATTTGAAAATAACCAATACTGAGTTATTGAATAGCAATGCTCGGCTATTAACAAGTGAACAAAACAACACGTGCAACCATAAAATGGGATCGACACTCAAGTGGACCCAACATCATATACCTACAGAAACTCGAGCAAGAACCAGGAATCAGATAAGCTCTGATAATAATATAATAAACCTTTATTGAGCATTTTGCTATTTCTTACAAAATCCATTTCAATCTTTATCTATATATCTATATTCTATATGTATGATGAACTTTATATACAGTGTGTTTCACTTCTCGTGAACACCCCCCCCCATCTTTTTTATTTGTGACCGAATTCATTTCAAATTTTTATCGGCCATACAACTCCATAAGATGACTTTATTCAATACATAAATGCCGCCTAGATCTAAAACGCCAGCCTATTAATTGCAATAAAAAGAAAATCCTAATTTTATTTATTTATTTATTTTGTTACGATATCCAACAGACCAATGTCCAATTACAGGATAAGGGTAGATACATGCATAGATGTATAACTACAAGAACAATGATATAAAAACAAGTAAATAGAAGACAAACAACTTAGTAAAATTCGAATATAGATAAAATAAAAAAATAATGACGTGAAACATGAATAAAATACAAACAACTTATTGTAATAACATAAAGACGGTAAAAACGTACACATATACGTATACAATATGCAACTATATAAATTTAATAACAGTGGCGGTTGGTGAAATTTCAATATTTTTTTTCTCGTCTATGGCGCATGGGACCCATACGAAATTTGGGAAATAACATCTAGAGAAGCACTTCTCTAATGACCCCTAAAAAATTTTGAAAAAGCAGTTTGCGAAAAAATTTTTGAAAATTCGTTAGCCTCCCCTGGGTCTAGGAGCTCCTGTTTATTTTTATTTTTTTTTGTCATATGCATTTCACTTTTCATAAAAATACAACAATAGATTTTGAAGTTTGTGAAAATATTTTCATTACTAACTGAGATACAATGAACTGAAATTTTGTAATTTACAATTTAACAAATTACAATATTTCAATTCGTTGTATCTCAGTTAGTAATGAAAATATTTTCATAAACTCCAAAATATTTTGTTTTATTTGGGTCCCATGCGCCATAGACGAGAAAAAAAATATTGAAATTTCACCAGCCGCCGCTGTTTAATAATCATAGTTGCTTAATTCCTTGGATGTTAGCAGGCACGGTTTTAACATGCTTGCCGCCCCGGGCACTATTTTAAGAAGCCGCCTACTCTTAAAAAATATAACATGTATACTACCCAAAAAAAACGACTAAATGGATATTCAGAAAAAAAAATTGCCGCCCTGGGCACCCGCCCAGTGTGCCCAGTGGTAAAACCGCCCCTGGATGTTAATTTTAAAGATATCTATTTGAGTATTTACACTATTATAGTTTGAGAACATCTGGAAGAGTGGTGATTGCACTAGTACATTTGTTCTGGGGGTAGGAAGCAAAAATGTATCACTGTGCCTTGAGGCAATACGCTGTACAACATAAAAAATGCTATTGTGGAGATTTTCACACTTAATGTGATTGTGAATAATTTTGTGCAAAAAAGATTGATTGAGTAGTCCTTCTCTTTAGGAGACTGTCAGAGTTAAAAGTGGATAAAAGAATATCTTGGGGAAATCATTGAGAAGGATAGTGCCCAAGTGTTTTGAAATATAAATTTTTTAGAAAGCGCCGTTGAATGTTTTCGACTGCAGAAATGTGAAATTTTCGAGAAATCATAGCAGGCTTAGAAATACCTGGAATAGTTCTTTACTACAGCACGGAAACTTCCAGAAGAAATACTGAGAAGAAATAGAAAAACGACTGACACGAAAAGAATTTAGATTGAACATCAATGGGTTCAAAAATAAAAATTGCGACAAGAAAAATGTTTAAAAGGGACAGGTCACCTATGAGCTCGACAGAAAGGAAAAAAAATAACAAGTACGAACAGCTAAAAAAGCTAGGTTACAGGTAAACAACACCTGACGTGAAACATAAATGAAAAACCAAAAGAATCATTGAAAGAAAAAAGAGAGGCGGAGAAAAACCAGTACGACTAAATCAAACCTTCAGATATCTGAAATGGTATTGAAGAAATAACAAGCTAAAAACGTACTCTTCGCCGGTTTACTAAACTTTTTATATAATTGTTACACATTCTATAGGATACTCTTCGCAGTTTTTTGTAAATAATGTTAGTTTTAAAAAATTTTAATTTCATAGAACAACCTTAGTTGGTGAAAGATTAAAAAAAAAACATGCCATACCCCATGTGGGTTTCGAACCTAGGACCCTTGAATTCCGAGTCAAAAACGTAAGAACCACCTAACACGTAAAAAAATGTAAAAAATGTAAATTTTTATAAAAACAAAAATCAAAAAAAAAATTCTCAAATTTAAACCATTAATAACATTTTTATTTACTGATCGATTTTGTTCAAAAACAATAGGGTTCTTCCCCTAGCTAACACTAACTTAGTGTCCAAATTTCAGTACAATCGGATGTTTCTTTCTTAAGTTATCGTGCTTACAAGAAACGGACGGACATTTTGAAAGTTGTTCAGAATTCGTTCACTAACACAATAATATGAAATTTTTTTCTCTACGAGCGATATTTACGATTTTAGAAATGTTCCGATCAAATACAATATACTCTTCGTTTTTGCGAAGAGTATAATAATACCCACAAGAGAAGATACATACCATTGAAACATTGCACTGTGGGGAAATTCCGGATTTTACTGTTCAAAAATCTCTAGAGACCTTACTATCCATTGGATCGGGATAATTTTTTTTTTTAATTAAAGGTAATTAAATTCCCTACAATTCTGTTGAGGCAAATTTTTAAATGACTAACTTTTATTAATGACATAATAAACTGTCAACAAACTGTAAAAAAAAATATTAAAAATTTAAATAATGAACCAATATCGCTATATTCATATAAAAATTAATTTTTTTTTCTCTACACAGTACATAAACTACATAGTAGTAAAATCAAACTGCCAAATACATACAGCTGACAGCTGTCAAAATGATAAAATTATTATGTCATCAATAAAAGTTGACCGAATCATTTAAAAATTCGCTTCGACAGATGTATAGGGAATTAAATTACTTTTAATTTAAAAAAAAATTATCCCGATCCGATGGACATTACCTAAGGTCTCTAGAGGTTTTTGAACAGTAAAACAGAAGCTGGAGGAAGAAGGGAATGCAACGAAAGAATGAACAGGACTAATAAAAGAAACGAACCACTGGCCCCTGACCCTGGACAAGCCATCATCAAAGGACCAATTGCTATAAATAATAGCCAGAGCTAGAAGAAACATCACACCTGCAGTAGACGAAATAATGTTGTCACTATATGGATGACTGTATCCGGTCTTACCATGTGTGCTGCGAAATTTTTCAGGTCAGTCTTATCGGAGAACCTGAATCTGAAGTTATGTTACAATTTCGAGCATAAAGTATTGACAGTTTGGGGATCTTAAAAGTGGAGCGGCATATGTTCTAGGATGCATATGCTAGTGTGCACAGCTGTTGGCGGGCATGCCTCAACACTCTCGATAGCCACAACTCGCAATCTTCCACTGTTAACACCTTATGCTCGAGGTATAGTATTCCATCAACGGATAGATACATTTTATATATAAATCAGAAGAATTACCAATATCTAAGAACTAGATAACATAAAAGTATATTTACATTGGTTTGACGTCTGGTAAATTTAAAGCATCATCTTGTAAGTCGTCAATATCTGGTATCACAGGTATGTCATCCTCCAATTCCTCTGCTTTTTCATTCTGGAATCGTTCTCTGAAAATGATTACAAATCTTGAGCAAAACACTTTTTTAATGGATAACATTCATATATTCTTTAAAAAAAATCTACCGTGAAATAAATTATGTTCTTGAAAAAGCTTTGGCGAGGCTGTGCACCTAACAGGCAACCATGACAGATGGCGTGATGCTGTCAGGCGTGCCAAACAGCAAAGAAACGCCAACTACTAGAATAATGTATGGATCACAAAATCTGTCAAAGCACTGTAAATAAGAAGTTCTCGAAAGGATATGGAGTGACCGATAGACCAACTCTACAAAACAAATAACATTGACGATCAGCACACACTTTACAGCACTTTCCGTTGGATAGATCAGTGGCGCAGCCAGAAAATTCATCTGGGGGTGGCCAATAGAACCGGCCTCCCCAGAGGATGAGGAAAATTTTTCGGAAAATGGTTGAAAACGGATGTGTATATAGATTTCTCTATTAGATAATATTGGCATTAATTACAAAATATTTATTTCAAGGGATAATTTAGATACTGCTTTGTACTGCATGCTTCCTTATTTTTTGGCTCATGGAAGACGGATTGGGGGGGGCCCGGGCCCCATGGCTCTCCCCTGGCTGCGCCCATGGGATAGATCACCACACTCCAATAGACTTTAGTCTGATCCACATTGCACAGAATGTGTACAGAATTTACCTACATATAGTCGAGTAAACTCTAAGCTGGCGCGTCCAAAGGTCGCTTCATCATATAAACTAAGAGAATAAGACATACGCAACTAGTTCATCTCTATGTCACAGCAATAGCTTTATGCGCATCGCATATCAAATCGTACGTGGTGTTACCAACTCATACATACGCCACCTTAGAGTTTACCAGATTATATCTAGGCGCCTCTTACTGTATGATATACCAAAAATCACATTCAAATCGGTTTAGGGATTGTCTAATAAACAATTTAAATGTAGGTATTGTAACACATTCATAATTTTTTCCACTTTTGAGATATTCTTAGTTAAAACAAGGGCACAATACATTTAAGTTGTATATTAGTTGTAAGTAAGTGAACATGCATAGTCATAGGCTCTGTTTTATATATACCTAGTTGTAAAGTTTCAAACTATTAGGTTGTCATAGACATTGATAATATATAATAATTATTATTAAGGGTGCGTAAAATTGAATAGAAAACTCTCAAGCAGTGCACCCTAGATGCTAGATGGTGATTTCTTTAGAGCAGAGTACATATACAGTCCCTTTAACTTACAGCTCAATGATGTTTGATCCAGCCTTCCCCCTGAAACAGTACAAAAATACGGTATAATAAGTTCATCGACTACAGAGCCAAACAAGTAGTTACTTAGTAGATTTTGGAGCGTCCTCGCTCCAGACACCAGTTTTCCTTGTTCTTATGGGTACTGATACCGATTGATCCGTACCACTAGCTAGACTATCCAAACTATTGTCACGTCTTTCTGAAGTTGATAAATTATTTATTCCTTCGTCTTGTTGCTGAGGACCCTGAAATATTTAACAGTAGGTATTTTAAACAAAAATGACCAATATTCGATATTGTTTTATACCATCATTTCAGAAAAAGGATCAATGCCATCAGTAAAATTCATTTCTTTTGATTAAAGGTACGAATCTTCATTAAAGATTTAACTTCGTGTTTGTAATTATTGTACTGTTTATGTTTTTATAACATAACAGGGATTTTTCTTTTTAGGTATAGTACCACTACAGTGTTGCCACATTGGCAAAAATCGTGTACTTGAATCAGCCGGCGACACCAGCGACACAGAAGAAGAAACAATGAAGAAGAAAAATGTTTCTTCTTCTGTGCCAGCGACATCTAGAAAAGTAGGCGTGGTACATGGCCAGAACATATTCGACCTTGGCAAGCAACTAGTCCACCATGGGCGTCACTTTAACTTAACGTTATGGAATTTTCGAATATTTTAAAAATGTATAGAACAGCATTTACTCCGTTTTTAAATATAATTTAATTTATTACTACTTCTACAGTCATTTGACTAATAGATTTGAGCTCAACTAATAATAGAACAGCAATAAAAAACAATATTCATTCATTAATTGCGTCCCTCAAAGCAGTATTCCACTGCAACTAGGGCCAACAAATTCACCCCCACTGGGTCCCTCGAGCGTTTATTTTATGACCAAACAAACCGTAGGTATACTGAATTGGGATTGCCCCTCTAGACCTCGTTGGGCGACACAGATTTCTTGACTAGAAAAGTGGGCGTGGCTTTATGACTAACGAATCCGACCTTGTAAGTAACTAGGGAAACCATGGGCGTCACTAACTTAATGTTATAAAAGGACCCCGCCGCACCCTTCGAGAGGTCGCCAAACCGCTGTTTGTTTGTTTGGACTACAACTATATGTGTTAAGAACAAACCATACGCATTGTTGTAAAATAGAAAAGGCACCTCTATTTTCCCTTATATGCTCGAAGGTCGCACCTTCCTTATGGAAATAATGGGGAATAGGGAATCCAACGACCTGCCAAAATATGGCGTTGTGGACAAACAATTGGCAAACACACGAAAATGAATGTTTGCCCTCGACGCCCACAGACGCCATGTTGGATGTCACGTGGTTTGGATTACCTAATACAGGGAAAATGTAGGTCATATCATGCTGATCAAAAGTCTTAGACGCTACAACTCTCAAAAATGTGATTTTCATGGTGTAATTGACGTCCAAAGGTGACTATTTGTGACTAAAGTATATAATATCTCATATATTACAGGTCTACAGCAATTTTTTTATATGGCATTTTTAGTTTAAATAGACTATTTTTATGCATTAGATGCTTGTTAACATCGAATAAATAGTGGAAGTGAACATAGTTGTATGTGCAAAAATGAATTTCGAGATATCCGTATAGATTTTTCTGTACAGAACTTAATAGTGCAATCAGCACAATCTAGCAATAAAAAGTCAACAATTTTGTTGTTGTTTTAAACACGAAAACTAACATTCATATATGTTATTCTGGGAAATCACACTCTACAGGCGGCGTCTGTAAATTCCAAATATGTTGAATAAAAGCGAGGAAAACATCAAGGTTGTCAGTTGTCACACGTATGGCTGTCATATATTACGTTACTTCTGTGTTATACGTTGAATTTCCTTTGTTTTGTGAACATTTTCTAACATGTTGAAAATTAGAATTTAAATTATGTAGTATTTTTTTAAATATTGATTGATCACTTAAGAAAGACGAATGGGTTTTTGAAGTGGCAGACATAACCTAACCTCACTTCATTAGTTCACATTTACATGAGAAATGTCGCGCCCTTTGAGATCTGTTCCAATATTGCTAAGCGTATAATGCATATGTTGTAGATTTCCGAAAAACCCATCTGGAATTTTTCTGATAATTAAATTAAAATGAATTGATAAAATAATTATCTTTGAGAGATAACATGATGTGGGTAAAATGATATCCACATCCTGTCCGAAATAGAGATGGTACGAAAGAACCGAACCTGTTCTTTCGGAACAGGTCCGAGCTAACAGTTCCGCGGAACAGTTCTCAGATTTAGAAAATACTAGTTCCGACTCCGCTGGACAGTCATGCGTTTGAGCGGAGCACTGAGCACATGATACTAGTTCCGACTCCGCTGGACTGTCATGCGTTTGAGCGGAGCACTGAGCACATGATAACGTTGTACCTTCGGACACGGAGCCGGAGTGGAGTGAGCAGATCAGACTTGCGGACTTTTTGGTATTGGTGGTAAGTGGTAGTATTTGTGTGGGATGTATATAATAATAATAAATTCTGTTTAATTAGTGTTAAGTATTACAAAAATGTAGCTCTAGCATTTTTTAATTCGAGGAGTTTTAGGAATAGTTTGAAGCATTAGGTGAATATTTTGACTTATTTTCATGTAACAATGAAATTAATTGAAGAAATGGTAAAACTTAGAAATGAAATACTCACGGTTCTAAATCGCATTACAAAACAAATTAAAAGTATATTAATTTATGACACCCTCTACTCTTATTCACAGTTCAAATACTAGTTCATATCGGTTTTGATATACAGGACGTATTTTGTATTGAATTGACCACTTTTTTTTCAAGAGCTTGGAGCTCTGGAGATTTCAAAATCAAAACTTTGAATGGAGTATATAATTGACATGTCAGTTTTCAACCTTCAACAACCAATCAGCATTCTTGTGTCAAAAAAATCAGGACTCCAAGCACTTGAAAAGAAAGCGGCGTCATTATGGAGCATATGGAGCTGCGAGTGCAAAAGAACGGGCAATCACTAACAGGTTTTTGGAACAGGTATACTTTTTTACCCGGAACAGTTCCGACCTGTTCCGAGAAAAATCCACTCAGTACCATCTCTAGTCCGAAATCTATCACCAAATCGAAAAAGCCCTTCACGCTTTCACTTGACGTCCCTATCTGAATACCTAACAGTAAGCATCAGTATATTTCCATCACGTGCTAGTGGATAGCGTAACGCCACAGTAAGGCGGTAACAATCATAGGTAGCAATAAATAACGTTGTATAAAAACAAGATCCGCATAAAAACACCTCGACAAATTGTTTATTCATCCGACCCGATAGATGACGCTGCCGTCGGCTATATGTACCTCTACCTAATCCTCTTTGGCTAAAATTCCAAGGTACTTACACGGTACTACGTAAGAAAATGCGGTACTAGCCTTGTTTATCGGTAAAAATCCGTAAATACATAGCTTAGAGATCCTTGTTTACTGTGGTATAAATGAGGATATTTTACTTGTCTGTCCTGACGAATTTTCGTGATACCTCTTTTTAATTAGATATTCTGTGGCGAAACTGCGAATGTGAACGTTTTGGTGTAAAAATGTAAATGTACAAATGGCGTCTTGGAAGTAAACCCGCGTAAAAGCTTATTAGATTAAATCAGTGCTTTTATTTTGACTAGGTATAAATACAAATAAGTACCGATGGAATTACAGAAAGGAGTATGTTTTTTGTGTCATAATAATAAAGTTATTACAACCGCTGAAGCAGAAAATGCTTTCGATATAATTTGCTCCTTATTCTCCAAAGAAAAATTAAATATTGTGGAGGTAAATTATAGAATAATTTTATTTCTCAGCAATAGATGTGACTAATTTATTTTTAGATCAAAAACATTCAGTCATCTTTGAGATTTTGTCCCATTTGTTTTCATAAACTCACAATATTGGAGTACACCAATGAAAATATTAAAAAAAATAATAATAAAGAAGATGAAGACGCCGGCAGCAAGTGTGTTCTATGTAAAAGTGGAAAAGTTTTATTCAAAATTAATGATTGGCCACTTTTTAATAAAATATCTGAAGATCTAGTTTCTAAGGACGAAGATGCACGTTATATCGCATGTTCCGATTGCCTGTTCTACTTGGACACCCGAAACCAGATTAAATCTAAATTGGTTTCGAAATATGTAAGTTGAATTGTTTACTACATTTTACCTGTATGTATTATTACATATTATTTATGAAATGACAAAATAGATATCCTCAATATTACTTACTTTTACATGCCAAATCACTTGATTATTGTGAGAATATCAAAGAAAATTGGTTAAATTGTGCTCAACTGTATATTTGAAGAGGTAGAGTGAAATTACTTAGAGAAGATAACATCGTCATAGAATGCGCAGATACCGATATCGTTACCGTGTGCTCGTTACCTAGGTAACGATCTTTTATAGCTGTATGGGCGTCGCATTGTCTACTACCATTAAGATGTAAATAAAAAATGGATGGCATGGCACTGATATTATGCCAAATTTTATATGCGATGCGCAAAGCCGAAGCCTTCTCTACGTAATTTCACTTTACATACACTCACTTTAATCGTGGGATGCATAATAATCTACATGTTTACATAGGCTGGGCTTGAAACATGAACTGGGAAAGCTTTGAAAAAATTAAAATTGACAATGTCGCAAGACCAATAAACGACATTCAAATAGAGAGCCTCATTTCCTGAGGACCGGTTTATTAATGAAGGGAAAAATTTGCATGTTAACTAATGCTGGGCTAATTTAAGCCCCAGGTCAAAGTGAGTGCTAAACTCGGATCTGTTTATCCACTTCATTTTATGGTGTAGGCTAGGAAACCCTTGAACAGTGATGAAAATAATCGAGATACTATAATCGAATTAGTCGATTATTAAAATTTCTCGAGATAATGACTCCGAAAATTAGTATAAACTAATATTAGTAGTACTGAGAAAATCACTTGCTCGATGGATGCGATGGCGGCCCAGTCGATTATTCTCTCGGTTTCGAAGTTGGAATGCTTGATCAATGAACACGACAAAGTATAAAACATCTAGTTAATTATTAGTTGACATTGCAAGCACAGTACAATACACATGTAAAAACAAAGCATTTCTTTAACAAATAGATACATATTTAATTTTGTGTGTAAAGTTGACTACAGACTTATTCTTGTCGGCGTCTTTGATTTTTACCACACCATCCAAGACGCCGACATTTTTTATACGCAGAATAAGTGTGTAGTCAACTATAATTATTTATATAGCAGAAGTATATTGAAAAGCACCTAATTGCTGTTACTCGTTATTTATAAAGTACTTAAATCAAACCAAATTAATATTAAATGATTACTTATTTTCAATTGTAGTTTTTTCTTCTGTGAGAAATAATATAATAAATAGAAGTTTACAAAGTTACTTTGCTAATTTTTAAATAAAACGTGTCACGGCTATGTGCCTAAATTAAGACCAAATAAATCAATAATTATGTTTAGAGGAGTTGTCAATGGTTATTGTAAACATCCGCATATTCATTTCAATTGAGTTCATTCTGTTAGTTCTCGTTCGCCACACACCAAACGTGAATATACTTGTAGAAATATGTTCAGAGTTCTGTGTTCGGTCAGGTCTTTGGTTTGGGAAGATTCGTTCATTGTGAACGAATCATTCATGAACGACATATCACTAGTTTAGTAACATAACCTCAAATGTCAGAAATCCTGTATTAGTTTTTTATTAGCAAAGATGGATAAAAACTGGGTTTTTATGTTATTTTTTTTTCCCCGGAAAAACCTGTTTTTTCCCTGGAAATTTTTTTATCAAAATAAATTGGTCATTAAAAGACTTTCATTTTGATACCAAATATGTTTGGAATATTTAATTGTATTTATAACATAAGGCATATATTAATGCTATTTTTCTTGATTTACTTAGTAGTATTTATTTGATTAACATATTAAATCTTTTTAGTTACTGCATGTGTATCTATCATGTTCAGTAAGTTTTAAAATTTTTAAACTAACATAGTACACTTCTGTGCAATGAAATCCCGTACATTTGAAAAATAAAGTAATCTAGTTTTTAACTGACATTGATTGTGAAACGTCATAGGTAAGGTATTTGAATAATGTTAATCCAGAAGAAAAACATACGTATTTTTGTTTTTTTTTTAACTTTTTTACACCATTCGATGGGAATGCATGATTTCGATTTAAAACAAATGTAAAAATTGACCTTGAAAAATTCGCAGATACGACTGCACATAACTGTGATTGCATTTATTATGTAAATAATGTAACCTAATATTTTGTCATGGCTCCGGTTCCTTCCAAGACGTGATTAAATCTTGTTGACATGGAAGCAATTAGTCTACAATAGTTTTCTTTTTCAATGGCCGACCACAGTTCTTCATTTCTTGGTCTGAAGTTTCGCCCATAAATTTTTTTTACTAGCAAACCCTAGACGTTCTCAATTGGGTTTATATCGGGACTGTGCGAAGGCCATGGTAATAATTCAATATTATTATTATTCCCAAACCATTGAGCAATTATCCTGGCAATATGAATAGTGCAGTTGTCTTGTTGATAAATGTTGTTTGGATATAATTGCTCCACCGAAGGAAGCATAACATTTTCCAAAATATCCTTATAAATTATGTCCATGAAATCTACCATTACCCATAATACACCACGCTACACCAGGGCCATGCATGCTTATCCATGCCCAAAGATTAACAGAAAATCGCCCGGACCTGTTCCACGGAGACTGAAAAACTTTTTCATCGGCAAACACAACTTTGTTCCAAAACCCCAACGAGCAATAGACATAATTTAAACAAAACAGAGTGCAGGCTTGCTTCCGTTCTTCTGTTAATATAGTCTTCTTGGCACAGTTTTTTAATTCCGGTTTTCTTATCCTTTGGCTAGCTGTTGACCTCGATGCTAGAAAATGTATCTCCTGCTGTTTGAAACGGATTTTCCCTCAAATAGCCAAGGAGCGCTTCATCTTGAACGAGATTTGAACTTCTCGATCGGCCTAAACCGTCTATTCTCTTTACGCTACCTTGCTCCTCCCACCTTTTCTTCACACTCATAACGGTATTTTTATTCAATTGTTAATGGTTAGCAACTGCTATGTTAGACCATCCCTCTTCAATTTTAGAGAGAATCAAAATTTTTTCATGTTCAGTTAATTTTGGCATTGCGAAAATATGACACTGACACTGACAAATAAATAAAGAAAGATTTAATATAGCGAAAAATAGGTGTACGGGATTTCATTGCACAGAAGTGTACCTGTGGTTAAAATTAAAAATATATATTAATATAACTCAGAGATGGCAATTGGTTTTTCCCTTATCAGGAATTTTCCCAAAAATGGTTTTTTCCTGGAAGGGTTAAAAGTAAAAAAACTGAAAAAAAATGTTTTTTTTTCATTTTAACTTTCCCAGGAAAAAAAACCATTCTTGGGAAAATTCCTGATGAGGAAAAAACCCATTGCCATCTCTGTTTATTAGTAATTTTAAGTGTTATAATCAAATAAACATATTCATTATTTTATTTATTTAAGTTTTTGACTTCATTCAATATTACTATAACATGAAATTTAAATGTTATTATTTCATTTCTGTCTTGTCTTGTCTTCTACAATTCCGTTTCTACACTGTGCACAAAAAAGGAGTTAGGCTTGCGATTCTTTAGATCGTTTTATTTATATTTAATTACTTACCTAATAATTCAAACAAAAAAAAATACAGGGTATAACTTCTCAATCGCTCCATATTTTTCATACAGCAGACTAAACATATAGTGTTTTCATATATCAATTATTTGTTTATTTATTCTTTATTTTCCAACAGTAAAAACCAATTACAGGATAAAATACTTCCTGGAAACTTTCGGAGTAATCAAAACTTCAGGAATTTCCCCATCTGTGGAAAATTTGTAGTGATAGAAATTCCTTTGTCATTGTTATTTATACAAAATTTAAATACAGTTTGTGTTTCAGCCTCAACTAAGAGTAAAGTCCACAAATGGTAATGAAAATAAAAGAAAATCTGCAAACAATTCAACTGTTTTACCAGATTCAACAGAGGTTTCAGAAGGTAAAAGAAGAAGAAGAACATTAGATAAGATAAAGGCCCGTACAGAAAACGACAAGACATCACAAAAGCAAAAATCCATCAATTATGACTCCTTAAAGAAACTAAAACCATTAAAACACAATAGAACTTTCGGACGGCAAGAAATAGTTAAGTCCGATTCAAAGTTCTTAAATCAAATTCCCTGCGTTCTGTTAAAGACCTCCAATTTTTCCAACAAACTCGATAATAACAGTGCAGTTATCAAAAGTGACGACAAAGGAATATCCTCTAATTTGGCACATAAAGAAAAACAGGATGTAAACATTTCTAAACATGAATCTGCCAGTCCAGTATCCAAAAGGCCCCCGTTTACCCTAAAGATAAAAATGAAGCCCCCACGAATAGGCCCTAAATCGATCAAATTAAAAAGAGCAGGGGGTAAACAACACATTGTGAAAGATCTGGTTGTTAATTTGACAAAAATGAATATTTTGCAGAAGCACAAAACAAAATCTCGAAATTATAAGGCCGATCCCGAAATAGAGAAATTAATTTTCAAATTTAATGTCTTGCAAAGGCCGACTACAGCAAGCACTAGCAAAATTGTCGAGGAGAACTTTAACGATGATTATATTGATTTAACGAAAGACACGAACAATGTTAAGTCCAAACGAAAATCAGTGTCGTTTGCCGAAGACAAAAATGTCGAAATAGAGTATTATCAAAATGATTCCAAAATCAATTCCAATAATTTAGGAAGGGGTAAAAGATCAGATGTACCAGAAAAAGATGTGGAAGTTGAAAAAGAGAATAAAGAATCTATAGAGGAAAGTAAGGATGATGAGAATTGTATAATTATAAATGATGATGATGTAAATACTGAAGTAACAACTAAGTCTCCTGAAGATGATAAATATATAAATCAGAGAAACAGTGTATCCGAAGAAGAAAAGTTAAACGATAAAAAAGCGGCCATGAATGGAGATGAAAAAACTGAGATTACAGAAGTTGACAAAGTTGAGGTCCAAAACAAGCGTAAAAGAGAGAAACCGAAACCACTTTCAAAGAAGAAGTCTGTAAGGCCCTCAGGTGGAGAAGATACCACACAAGAACAAGAAAAAGAGGTAGAAGAAGAAGCTGATGAAGTTGATGACGAGAAGACGCCGAAAAAAGAGAAACCAAAACCTCTGTCAAAGAAGAAGTCTGTAAAGCCCTCAGGTGGAGAAGATAACACACAAGAACAAGAAAAAGAAGAGGTAGAAAAAGAAGCTGATGAAGTTGATGTTGAGAAGACGCCGAAAAAAGAGAAACCAAAACCTCTGTCAAAGAAGAAATCTGTGAAGCCCCTAGATGGAGATGAAACCACACAAGAACAAGAAAAAGAAGAGGTAGAAAAAGGAATTGATGAAGTTGAAGTCGAGAAGACGCCAAAAAAAGAGAAACCAAAACCGCTGTCAAAGAAGAAGTCTGTGAAGCCCTCAGATGGAGATGAAACCGCACAAGAATCCGAAAAAGGCGAGGTAGAAAAAGAAGTTGATGAAAGTGATGTCGAGAAGACACCCAAAAAAGAGAAACCAAAACCACTGTCAAAGAAGAAGAAAGGAGAAAATAGCCCTGCTATCAATTTAGACAGTACCACTGATGAAGGTGCTAGTAAAGATACAAATTCAGAAACCGACAAAGAACCAATCAGTCCTACGTCTCCTTCGAAAGAGGAAAAAGACGATGGTTCAGATACTTTAATTGGTAGTGCTGATCAAATAGCTGGCAAAGATGATGACAATGCTTCGAGTAATGAGCAGAAAGAGTTTTGTAAAGAGATCGAATTAGACTGCAAAACTAAAGCAACTGATGCAGATGGCGATAGTGAAGGTAATGCAGCAGCTAATGATGAAATTGCCGATGAAGAGACCAAGAGGGATGAAACGGATAAAAGCAAAGAAAATGGTGAGGAAAAATCACTTTCTACAACCGATAATGCGAATAGCACCAACAGCAAAACAGATTCAGATGTTGAGGAAGGTATAGAGAGTAGTTCAAAAAATGCAGCTGTAAATGAAGATAACAAAGATGAACGTATTTCTGACGCAAAAGAAGACGAGGATGATGATTCTAAGGATGGGAATGAGAATGACGAATCCAAAGAAACGTCTAGTACTCAGTTAGATGATTCGAAAGATATGAGCAGTGAGGAAAATGTGAACTCTTCCAACAAAGACAGTGGAAATGGTTTGAGCATCGATGATGAAAACAAGAAATCGGACGAAGGCCCAACTGGAGACAGTAAAACTGACGATAACGGGAAGAAAGTTGAGAGCTTTGACTCTAATTCGTTTAGCGACTCCGAAAAAAACGACGAGTTGGGCATAACGGAAGATGATACGGATAACATCAATTCCATTATAACAGGTATGTTTTCCAATCCGGACCAGCCTGACGATAATTGGAAAACCATCGAAAAAGACTCTGATGACAAAACAAACAACAAAAGGAAAGCGAGTGAGGATGAATTAAACGATAGCACAGACAAAAAGAAAAAAAAAGTGACTTTCTGTGAGGACTTGACATAAAAACATTTGTAAAAAAAGACACTGAATTATTTTAGACCTACTTGCACCCATTACTTAAAAGGAGTAATATGCGTTTAGTTGATTTTGTCGGAAGGATGATTTATGACGACCAACCATCCCCCTTTTTTGTTTATTCAAAAACTGCAGATGGGTCTAATATTTGTCACTAAGTTACATTATATGTTATTGTGAGATGCAGAGATGTGTCGAGGAAACTTTCCATATTTGATAAAAGTCTGTAAAAGTCATATAAATAATATAATTGTATGCACTTTTTTGGTATCAAAATGAAGCTTGCATCATCACGAATCAAATTACACCATAAAATAGTCTATCAATATACCCAATGGAAAATTAGAAGGAAAACTTTCCATTTTGAAAACTCCGAAAGTTTCCAGGAAGTTTTCCTTCTAACTTTCCATTGGGTATATTGATAGCCTATTTTATGGTGAAATATGATGCATGATGATGCAAGCCTCATTTTGATATGAAATAAGTGCATACAATTATATTATTTACATGACTTTTACAGACTTTTATCAAATATGGAAAATTTCCTTGGCACATCTCTGAGATGCCTTTTAATTTTAACCATTCTTTCTAAAAATAGTCCTTCCCCTGACAAGATTTTCATTGACCCATGGAGTGTAGAGCTTGACTTGACTTTAGGACCTTAATTGTGAACTCGCAATTGGTGGACATCCCGAAAAGTGGTAGGAATTCCGCCATCTTGGTTTTTATATCAAACGGGATGTGCTCTGTATCTCCGCAACTGCCGGCTAATTTTGTGTTTAATAGTTCGATTGCAAACTTTACGTAGAAAAATAAAAGCTCTTGCAAAGTTTTTGTACCTCTTAAGAGGGAGCAACGGAGTGGGAGGAAATGAGCCAATAAAGTACAGAGAGCTGATGTGGTGGTTGTCTAGTTTTGGCATTCGTACTATTGCTCTGCCTACTTACAATCACGCTTGAAAGGTCAAGAACACATCGAGACTGAGCTTCAGATACACGAAATGAGTGCGCATCGGTTATAAATGTAATTATTTTTCCAATCATTTTTAATTATATCGAAGTGACTCCATCTACTAAAACAGCATTGTACTAAAAAAAAATTTCCAGCAAAACGCATTTTTTAGCGAACTGGCTCTTGTTATTAAACTGATCGAAAGATATTCTTGTAAGTAAATGAATACTACACTTCTATTGAAGAACATTTTTAGCTAAAACTTGTTAATTAGCCAATGTGAAGAGAGATCTTCCTAATGAACAAGTTTTAGATAAAAATGTGCTTCAGTAGAAGTCAGGGTGTATTAAATAGGTGATGCGACGACAACCCTCACAGTGGCTTCATAAGTGCTTACTTTGTACATAATGTAATAGATGGCAGAACCAATAAGTTCTCTCATTACTTACGCATAGATAGATAATTTCACAGGTTCTGTGCATACGTGCATACAGTGTTGCATACATTCCCCACCTTTTGTTTTTTGTTTAGTGAAACAACAGTCCAGTGACATCTTAAGTAGCTGAATTAAAACATTGAAAAAATATATGCAACACTCCATGCAGCATTGCACGTGTCGCCACAGCTAACCTCAAAAATATATATTTCTTAAGATTTACAAGTATTACGTAGCTATTATTAAAATTTCTGCCTGGTTCCTGTACTTTCAACCAAAATCAAGTTCAACGTAATGTGTATGAAGTTTTAAATAGTTTGTCACAATAAAATAAGACACTTTTTGCAGGTTAGGAATCTAACCTATTATCAATCAAAAATATTGAAAAATTATTTGCATGAATTTTTAAATATTTGCTTGGAGCCAGTAATGGCTCCAGACAAAAAAATGCCTATACAAACATTAAAAATGAGTATAATCGAAAAAACTTTAAAATTTGAGGTTATGTTAGTTATACGATGCACATGCCCAGGTAATTGTAGGACCTTATTGCTCACGCCATCTACTAAAGTAAATAGAAACCATGCACTTATGAAGCCATTATTATAATAGGAAAGTGCCGTACGTCGGACCACCTATTTAATACACCGTGGTAGAAGTGTAGTATTCATTTACTTACAAGAATATCTTTTTTTCAGTTTAATAACGCCAACTGTTTGGCTAAAAACTGCTTTTTCCCAGTCAAGATTTTTAGTACAGTGCTTTTTAATAGATGGTGCCACCTACAGCACTACAATAGGGCATCTGCATCATGTACCCAACATAACCTTAAATTTTAAGTTTCTTAAGTTTATTCTCATTTTTAATGTTTGTATACGCATTTTTAGCTTGAAGCCGTACTGGCCCCAAACAAATATTTAAAAATCCACGTAAATAATTTTTCAATGTTGTTGATTAATAAAAATAGGGAAGTGACTAGGCACACGCCGCGGCGTGTACGGAAATCCGAAATTAAAGACCCGTCCGACGTGTTTTATTGACAACTACGTGGACGCCGCGGCATGTACGGAAATTGAAATTAATGATCCGTCCGACGGACGGGTCTTTAATTTCTTTGTTAAGTAAAAGTTTTACACATTTTCTGCCAGGTAGTCGATAGCTCAGTGTGGAAGGTGGTTACCTCTCAATACTAATCAGGTTCGAGTCTTGTGAATTGCAGTTTTTTTTTTTCTGTTTTTTTTTGTCAGATATTTTTTCTTTGCCTTAAAATTATTTTCATACCTGAATGTGCCAATTAGGTTGTGTTATGTTCTTTTTTTAATTACTGAAAAGCAACATATTATGTTACTATTGCTACAAAAAAGCCAAAAGGTATCTGGTACCCTTTCTCTTCTCCTGAGTTACTTCAAATTTTTTAATTCTAGTAGCGTTGTACGTGTTTGTCATTTAGGTAGTTAGTTAAAGGTCTATTAGATGGATTTTTAATTTAAATAATTCGGCGTTTTACTAGTAATTGCCAATAAGGCATGTTGGGCGGGTTTTTAATTTAGATTTCCGTATACGCCGCGGCCTGCATGTAGTTATTGTCAATAAAACACATCGGATGGGTCTTTAATCTCGATTTCCCTACAAGCCGCGGCGTGTGCCTAGCCATGTCCTAAAAATAAACTGCTAATTACAGGTTAGATTTCCAACCTACAAATAGAGTCCTATTTTATAAGGACAAAGTATTTAGAATTTCATAAACATTACACTGAACTAGATTTTAGTTGAAAATACGGGAACCAGGCAGAAATTTTAATAACAGATGTGTAATACTCTTAAATCTAAAAAAAAACATCTTTTTGAGGTTAACTGTGACGTCACGTGCAGATGCCCTATAATAGCCACACTGCCTACCCTTCGCCCCACTTCAGCTTTAGCTTTACCAATGAAACTTTGTGATTGGCGTTGTCCCCTCTTAAGATAAGGTAAAAATCTATATATAAGGTGTTTTCCTTCGCCAACGGCTCACACACTGCCGATTTTGATGACTCTTTTTTTTAAATAAAGCTCTATCCACAGATGTGTAATCACTAATTTTGATATTTCTAGATTGTTATTTTCACACATAAAAACGAAATATAAATTCAGATAAATGAATCAATAACTGCGCTAGAACTTACTGGCGCGCCCTACATCAAACGCTGCATGTTTGTGAGAAACTAGATATTAACCCTGTCACTGCTATTGACGTATATATTCGCCGGCCGGTTAACTGCTCTAGACGATTATACTCGCATTTTTAATAAAAATAGGATCAGGCTGCTCTACCTGAACAAACTCGCTCGCATGATATTTTGAGATATTACACAATGGTAAAAAAAAACGCTAGATATGCAAAACGATGGTTTCTTTTTCCGTTAGATAGAATGGTTCATTCGCTCGCATGATATTTTGAGATATTACACGATAAAAACCATAAAAAAAAACATTACATAGAATGGTTCACGCTGCTCTTGACGAATATGTACGCAGGTGGTAAAGAAATGCTTAATATGATGGACAGCTTTGAAACAGTAGTGCACAGTGAAATGGTTAACACAGTTTATCAGTTTGTTTTTAACAGTTGACTGAGGGAACTTGAGCAGATAAGAATTGGTCAGTGCTCGAGCCAGCATGTATATCATGCATTGCAGTTGAAAATATCAAATTATTTTACGCTTTTTCACTTTTATTCATTAAGGATAAAGTATTTTTGTTTATTTAGAGAATATCTCTTTTCATCATGAAACAACGATGTTATTTTCATTTTAGGTAACGGTAATTGTGAGACAGGTTAATTTTACCCTACTGATAACTCGTCGTTGCGATAGTAATCCTGCTCAGTACGAGAGGAACTGCAGGGTCGGACATTTGATTCATGCACTCGATCAAGCGGGCGATGGTGCGAAACTACTATCCGTGGGATTATGCGTGAACGCCTCTAAGGCCGTATCCTTTCTAGTTGAAGGTGGCAACGATGGCTCTTAAAGTTCTGAGAGTCGAAAGGCTCAAAACAATATGACTTTACTCGGCGGTGACGTGTGTTATTTTCTCTAAGTAATTTCACTCTACACTCCACGGGTTAGTGAAAACCTTCTGAGGGGAAGGACTAAGATGGGAGTATTGAATACTTTCTTTTTACGAAAATGTACTTGTGAAGAAAAATTTATTATAAAAAATATATTGTAGTGAAATTAATTTCCGCTTTATTTCTAATGATAAAAGTATAATAATAATAATAACCAAACAGGTGTAGAACAAGCCAAATCGAATATAGTAGAAACAAGATAATACTAAATAGGAACAAACACATAAACATCTCACTGCTGGTTTCCGGGTCTTCTTCCGCATTGACTTTGTTAAGTGCTTGACTTTTCGACCATCTTGTCGTGGTCTTCTGAAGCGAGGTGAACTCTGCTGGACTGAGCTCCTCTATTTATACAGGTTACCAGGAGGCGTGTTGTGGATCATTGCTCATGCGGAACATTGACTTCCACGTTATTAAAATTTGTAGGCTGGTGTCACGATTATAGTTATTCGGATGTTTATTTATTTCAGTGGCTTCTCTGTATCTTCTTGGCCAATAATTCTTGGTGTTGACTAATTTCTTGGTCTTGTTGAATTTTTTCAAATGGGCGGTTTCTTCTGATTGTTCCGCAACTGCTGATTTTGTAGAATTTGCCTTCTTTGTGCGGCTAATGTGTTGTCTGAGTCTGGTGTTTATGTCACTTGGTCTCTCCGATGTAAACTTGTCCGCAGGAACATATACTATATACTCCTGGTGTTTCTAGTTCTTCTGGACCTTGGAGGAGCCATTGAAATAATCATCCGAATAACTATAATCATGACACCAAACTACAATAGGCTCATTGAACAATTTTTTATTATTAAATATTCTGAAAGAGCTTGGTGAGTATAGTAAGTATGCCAAAAATTAGAATTTACTGACGCCGCCTTCATGTATAAAAAAATTGTTAAAGTCGGCGCTCTTAAAAACGCTCGGGATTACTATGTAGTCGAGTTGTGACGTCAGATGGCTGAACCACCCAGTGAACACGGCTGTGAATGCAAGTTAGTAGAATAAAATCTGGAAATAAAGTCGCTTAGTTTTCGAGAAAAAAAAAACCGGCGTAGAACCAAACCAGACTTAGTGGGATTCTTTAGTAAGATGATCGTGTACACGAAATCATTTTTTACATTTTTTGGCGGTCGAGAACTTTTTTATTTCGGAAAAAATAGATTTTTAATGAAATGTGTTTTTTAACGTCTCCACCGCTATATCTCTGAAAATATTTGTGCTATCAAGCTATTTTTTTTTAGATTAAAGTAGACACAATAGCGCATCGAACAACGTCCCACGTGAACCCGATTTATTTTTTTTTAAGTTGGAAAAATAATAGGAAACTCAAACTTGTTATTTTCAGTAGCGTAATTTTAGACAATCGAGAACAAAATTTATTTATGAAAATTTGTATATACATGCTGCGTACAGATTGAAGCCAATAGTTGAAATAAGTTTTTAGGATAAAAATTTTTCATGTTCCGTTCATAGTATTGAGTCAGCGATTTTTTTTAACGGGCCAAAGTCATATTCTTGCACTGCAACGATCTGACGGTCGCGGTCGGGGTGTATGTAGTAGTTTATAGGCCCGCGCCTAACCGGCGTACGATGCGTGCACCGCACGTGGGCGCATGCTTCTGGGGGCGCAAAATTACTTTCTCTTCCCTGCTCATCAAAAAAATTTTGAGACGAAAAATTTTTTTTCGGATTTCTCCCTCCAAGCTCATGGTCCAGATCCGCCCTTGATAGTGTAATGGGCGCCGAATGAAGACTTGCACACGGGCGCGCATATCCTTAGGCGCAGACCTGGTAGTTTAACTTAATCAATAAATACAAAACCAGTAGTGATCAAAAGCATCTAGGGGATCAATATTATTATTCAATATTTCATATATTGTACAATAAATATAAAATAGTCTCCTTTTAATAATAAAAAGACAGGTAGGTAGATATAAATACCTAATCTATAAATATCAATCAGTGTTACTAACTACCCACCTAATTAGTAAGTTTATTAGACATTTTTAAATGAATGAAAGTAAAAACGTACGCATAAAATGAGTTTTATTGTTGAAATAAATTTTCTATTTGGATAGATAAATGTGTAGTATGTAGTTTATGTAGGCCCTACATTAATAGCATTCTAATTCGTTCATATCTACCTCGAAATCTTTCATAATGTTGTTACAGGAACGACATTTGCACTCGTTGCAAAATTTTAGGCCTTCCTTAAAACAAGCACATTTTCGATTGTCACAATTTTTATCCGAACAATTCGACAACCGCCACTAATCTGACCAACCCTGCATGCGAGGTGTATTAATTGCGTCCTAATGTCGCATTTAGCGCTGATAAAAAGAATCGCTGTTGCCACACAGTACATTTTAGGAAAAAATATATTGTTTCAAAAACTTTTAAAAAGTTCGAGACCACAAAAAAATGTCGTAAAATATGATTTCATATGCCCGGTGACATACTCAAAGGAACCTAACATGTTTGACCTGGTTCTACGCCAAAAAAAAAAACGACACGATAGACTTACGAAATCGCTGCTCTAATATAGGTATCGGCGCACGCCAAGTGACGTCACTCTACGGACTGTTGGCCGGCCGAGCGTATTTCTATTCAAATGCGAATATCTCTTTGGCTATTGATTCAACTGAGCTGAAATTTTTTTCTGAAGCTATTGGTTTGTTATACTTTAAAATGAGGAAGAAAAAGTAGGAAACTGCCATATCACTAAATGCCCCTATTACCAATAACATGGAAATCAGTATTCCGCATAAGTAATAATCCACAACACATCTCCTGATAACCTGTATAAATAGAGGAGCTCAGTCCAGCAGAGCTCACTTCGCTTCAGAAGAAGACCACGACAAGATGGTGGAACCATCAAGCACTCGACAAGACAACGTGGAAGAAGATCCGGAAATCAGTAGCCAGATCACCAGCTCCACGAAAGCCTTAGCACCAAGATAGATATTATAAAGAATTAATACATTAACTAAAATTTATAGTTTGAAAACTCGGAAATTGAGTAAAATGCCTTAGTGATAAAAAAATTGTGAAGCGTTCTTTTAAAGTCTTTAACAGGTAAGTCTTTGTCATTATTAGGTTTAGTACCTAAATTATTATATATCTCGATTATATATATTATTCGATATCTCTTAACCCTAGCGTGTCTAAGGTCTATGAGTTAGTAATCAATACTCAAATTATAAATTATTTCACAATTAGCAGGTTTTTGTCACCATGCCAACATGGCTTCACACTAAATAAAAGTCTTGATACTGCTTTGGGTGAATTTGTAAATGAAATCGTTTCGGCCTTGGACAAATCACAGGTTGCTTTAGGTTTATTTGTTGATTTTTCTAAGGCATTCGATTGCGTTGATCATGAGATATTATTAATGAAATTAGAAAGATATGGTGTGAGAGGCGTGGCTCTTGAATGGTTTTCGTCATATTTGTCTGGATGCTCACAGCAAGTTAAATGTAACAACCAAACGTCAGATTTGAGGACTGCAGATATTGGTGTACCACAAGGGTCTATTTTAGGACCATCTTTATTTTTAATTTATATTAACGACATGCTCCAATATTTACAGGATTCCTCAAGTTTGGTGGTCTCCTTCGCTGACGACACTAATTTCCTAATAAAAAGCAATAATTTGACCTCTGCTGAAAATTGTGCCAGAAATATTTTTGCCAAAATTAATGAATGGGTAGTAAAGAACAAGTTATGTATTAACAGTGATAAAACTACTTGTATAATTTTTAAAACATCACAATCTAGTTTAGCGAATAGACAAACTATAACACTTAGTGAAACTTATGAAGTTGATTACAGCTATAAAACAAAAATGCTAGGCTTGACTATTGACTGTAACCTTACGTGGACTAGTCATATCGAAGTTTTATGTAACAAATTATCTGAAACCTGTTATGCTCTTAAAATGATTGCCATTCATTGTAGTCCATCAATTGTTAGACAGTTCTACTTCGGATGTTTTCACAGTGCATTAAAATATGCTATTGCGCATTGGGGTAAATCCACCCATTCATTTAAAGTATTTACACTACAGAAACGTGCAATACGCATTCTTGCTAACCTAAGATTATTTGTTTCCTGTAGGGAGGCTTTCAAATCACTAAAAATTTTGACTGTTCCATGTATTTATATATATGAAATTGTCTGTTATGCATATAAAAACATGAGCATGTTTGTAAATATCAATCCACGTTATTATAACACTAGAAATAAAGACTATCTTCTACCTCATAAACATGAAACATCATTATATCAAAAAAATATTTATTTTAATGCATGTAAATTTTTTAATGCATTGCCCCCTGCTGTTGAAAAAATACCCAACATAGGCAGATTTAAATTAGTAGTAAGAAATCTGCTAATCAACAAAGCATACTATATAATGCTGAAGAATTTTTATTAGATAGGACGTAATCTCTTTATTTCTATAAATATCTATCTGTTTTACATCTTTTATATTTATTATACGTATATTTGTATTTGTTAATGACAGCGATTCCTAAACATATACCGGGTGAGTCACGAATTGCGCTCGCCCCGATATCTCCTAAAATATTTGGAATAGAAAATTGAAATGTGGAGGACTTATTACACGAATAAAATTCCATCTTTTCAATAAAAAATCAAGTTTGGTGCACATCCGGTTTGACCGGAAATGCCCACAACTTTCGATTTTTAAATGGAACACCCTATATATTTTTACATTTTTGGAATCTAGAGGAAATTTTGAATACAATACATCCATTTTGGTCACTTTTTGATAAACATTAAAAAGTTTATTAAAAAATCTATTTCTGAATCCAGAGTCCTGTGGTGCCCAAAACATATTTTAGTTTGTGTGCTACGTTACTATAAAAATACAAAGAGCAATATGATTGCATTACTTAATTGTCTAGAGGCGTTTAAAATTTTCAAATGTGATTTTTACCCACTAACTCGGTTTTTTTAAATGGGAAGTTAATCGTTCACCAACAATTTTAAATACCTCATTTTCATACGAATCTAATGATACCAAAATTTTGAAAATCCGCTCAGAAATATTTGAGATTTCAGCCAAAATACAATGCAACCAAGCTTTTAGAAACATGCGGCTAATAGATAATAGATTAGTGGGCTTTGGAAACTAAAATGACACATTTCTGTGTAAATCTGGTAACCTAATAACATTGGAAACATCATAGTAGCCATTGAATGTAATAAAACAATATCAGCTGCCAGACAGATAAAAAATAAAGCGTTGCGGAAATCTCTTTGATTAAAAATTAAAGAAAATGAATAATTTTAGTAGAAATGAAAAGGTCGATATGTTACTGATATATGGAGAGTGTCACAAAAATTCAACTGCAGCTGCAGGACTGTATCAGCAACGATATCCCAACAGACGTGCTCCAAGCAGACACTTGTTTGCCAGAGTGGAACAAAAATTAAGAAACGAACCCGATCAACAAGATTACCATCAAACATTTATTGTAAGTGAGGACAAAGAAATTGATGTATCAGGATTTGTGATGGTACACCCAACAACATCAACAAGGGAATTGGCAACGGAATGCGACATTAGTCAGTCTTCGGTTTGCAGAATTTTAAAGAAACATAAGTTTCGGTCTTATAAATACCAAATACACCAACATCTTTATGGAGATGATAACGACAGGAGGCTAGTATATTGCAACTGGTTCTTAAATGCAGTACAACAAAACCCAGGTTTTCCTTTTCATATTTTATATTCAGATGAAAGTAGATTTACGAACCAAGGTATGTTTAACAGAAATAATACTAGGTACTGGGCTCAAGAAAATCCGAGGTTGGTAGGGCGGGGGAATATTCAGGAAAGATTTGGGTTTAACTGTTGGCTTGGAGTACATGGAGATCGAATAATTGGACCCATATTTTTTGATGGAACACTTACTGGCGAACGATATTTATTCTTTTTACAAAACCAGACAGCAGAATTTCTTGACTTACTTCCTCTTGCCTATTTACAAAATCTGTTTTTCCAACAAGATGGTGCTCCCCCACATAATTCCAGAAGAGTGATGGAATATTTAAACAACTTGTATGGTGAACGCCTTATCGCAAATCAAGGTCATATCAGGTGGCCTCCTAGGTCACCTGACTTAACACCCCTTGACTATTATGTATGGGGCACTCTCAAAAATAAAGTTTATCAAACTTCTTCAAATACCCGTGAAGAGCTGCAAAATAAAGTTGTACGGGCTCTTAATGAACTAACGCCGGCTGAATTGCGTAGAGCCATTCAAGCAACTGTACGCAGAGCCGAATTGTGTATAGAAAAAAATGGTGGACATTTTGAACAATATCTATAAATGTCAATTTAGGGTTTAATTATATTAATTATTTTAATATGGATACCTATTGTTACCTAGTTTAAGTTTAATTGTTCAAACGGAATTGATTTTTGTTTATTTATAGGCCCGATATTTATGTTCATTTAAATAAAACTCTGAAAACCGTACTGATGTCGCATTCTATTGCTAATTTCCTTGTGGATGTAACTGTGTTTACCTCAACATACCTATGCTAAACTTACTTGTAACGTTCTTTGCGCTCACAATTATTAAATGTTTGATAGCTCAAGATTGCCTATAACTACACGAGTCTGTCTGGCAGCTGATATTGTTTTATTACATTCAATGGCTACTATGATGTTTCCAATGTTATTAGGTTACCAGATTTACACAGAAATGTGTCATTTTAGTTTCCAAAGCCCACTAATCTATTATCTATTAGCCGCATGTTTCTGAAAGCTTGGTTGCATTGTATTTTGGCTGAAATCTCAAATATTTCTGAGCGGATTTTCAAAATTTTGATATCATTAGATTCGTATGAAAATGAGGTATTTAAAATTGTTGGTGAACGATTAACTTCCCATTTAAAAAAACTGAGTTAGTGGGTAAAAATCACATTTGAAAATTTTAAACGCCTCTAGACAATTAAGTAATGCAATCATATTGCTCTTTGTATTTTTATAGTAACGTAGCACACAAACTAAAATATGTTTTGGGCACCACAGCACTCTGGATTCAGAAATAGATTTTTTAATAAACTTTTTAATGTTTATCAAAAAGTGACCAAAATGGATGTATTGTATTCAAAATTTCCTCTAGATTCCAAAAATGTAAAAATATATAGGGTGTTCCATTTAAAAATCGAAAGTTGTGGGCATTTCCGGTCAAACCGGATGTGCACCAAACTTGATTTTTTATTGAAAAGATGGCATTTTAGTCGTGTAATAAGCCCTCCACATTTCAATTTTCTATTCCAAATATTTTAGGAGATATCGGGGCGAGCGCAATTCGTGACTCACCCGGTATATACCTGTATATGTGTGTTTTCTGAATCTATAAATGGTATTATTATTATTATTATTTCTTTGAATATGAGAAGAGGTTGTTGTCTTTGGCAAACATAATATTATTGTGTGCCATACACATGATCCACTTTGTGCTTGTCAAAAAAATCACTATAATTGCTCTTGAGCCAGTATGAAACTGAATTTAATGATGATTGCTAACAGTAATAAGATTGAAGTATGCAGCACAGTGAAACAAGTTCAACGCTAATAGAACTGTTGCAGAGAGTTCAAAGAACGGATCTTATTGATTTAGTAGAAAAAAAATTGATGTTAAGACAATTTGAAATGCCAATAGTTTCTCTGAAGAGTGAACAGAAAATTATTCTTCAAAAGAAATGAAAAACAAAAAATCTGATAAATCAGAAATGATCTAAATCTCAATGATGGAAACAAGGAATTAGATGAACTTGACTGTAGATGGTAAAACCGATGATAGCAAAATAAAATCAAATCTTCGACTCTCAAATAAAAAATGAGCTAGAGAAATACCAAACAGAGAGAAGTTTTGTATACCAGGTGCCACAGGCTAGTGGCTCCCCCTATATCTCCTTTATTTTTAACTTATCCATTTGAAATTTGAGGAACATAAACTACCTGTAAAAATGGATTTTTGCACATAAAAAACGGTGTGAGATCATTTCCGGTTTACCTGGAAATTACCGCAACTTTCGATTTTTAATTACATATTTGGATTCAAGGCAACATTCTGAGTATACCATGAGATTTTCGCGAATTTTTTAGTCGATGTTCAGTTTTTTTATGCATTTTAAGGCATTCGTCTAGAGTGCTTGGAATACCAAAATTTGTTCTACGGCAGATAAAGTCCAAGGGAAAAATATAACTTAGTTTAATTTCATTAATAACTATTTACGAAGCCTCCAAAATTGAACAAATCACTTTTTTATCAAATTTTTTTTTTCAAATGGGAAGGTGGTGGCTCATAGTGTTCAATAAATTATAATTTTTTTTAATCCACTTCAAATCTATGCTATTTGTTTTTCTATTTTATTGAATTTATTTAAAAATATAAAATAACTTTCAATATAATTTTTCTTGAACTTTAACGTAGTTGCCTTTGCAAAAATAATGAAATGTGAATAACTACCTTTTTGTGAATAATAGCCTTTTGGTTCTCTCTTTTGTTTCTTAATAAATATAAGTGCTAGTGCAAAGTATAAGGATCAGTAAAAATTATTTTGAAAGTGATTTTTTATTTTTAAATAAATTTAACAAAATAGAAAAACAAATAGCATAGATTTGAAATGGATATTGATGAGTTCAGAAAAAAATCTATAATTTATTGAACACTATGAGCCACCACCTTCCCATTTGGAAAAAAAACGTTTTCGATGAAAAAGTGTTTTGTTCAATTTTGGAGGTTTCGTAAATAGTTATTAATGAAATTAAACGAAAAATTATATTTTTCCCTTGGACTTTACCGGCCGTAGAACAAATTTTGGTATTCGAAAGCACTATAGACGAATGTCTTAAAATGCTTAAAAAAACTGAACATCGACTCAAAAATTTTCGAAAATCTCATGGTATGCTCAGAATCTTGTCTTGAAGTCAAATATGTAAAAATATACAGGGTGTTCCATTTAAAAATCGAAAGTTGCGGTCATTTCCGGGTAAACCAGAAATGGTCTTATACCGTTTTATGTCCAAAAATCCATTTTTACAGGTAGTTTATGCACCCCAAATTTCCAGTGGATAAGTTAAAAAATAAAGGAAATAGAGGGGGGAGCCACTAGCCTGTGGCACCCGGCATATACATGATACATGTACAGATTTTTTGGAGATGGTCCAATCTTTCCACCCATTGTAAAGGACACTTATTTAGCTTATTCTGCATAGTGAAACAAAACATTGTGAAAAAATAATGTGCAAAAGGTTTCATCATAATCGCATACCTATACTTCTAACCATGCCTAGGAAAGGTTGAGAATCTGTGATATATGTAGTCGTGAGCAAAAAAAAAATAGGACAACTATTTTTTTCTAATGTAAATTTGTCTCTATTTGCACACTTGCAATGAATTTTGACAAATAACTGACAATGTCACAAAAATTAAAGTTAGATGTTGTACACAACTAGATTTTAGCAAAAATACGTTATAAGACTTGTCCCATTTTTTTGCGCACGACTGCATAATTAGTATATGTATTTTTGGAAATTTCTCTATACTTCTCAAGATATTTGCCATTACATAGGCATATGTCTATGAGCAAATGACAAAACTTCACTTCATTTTCAAATAAAAATAATAATACTTTTTATGCGTCCAAGGATCATAGATATAGATATATAGATACGTCACACAGGTAGTAGATATCAATATAAATATATAAAATACATGAAGAAGAGTAACATTAGATATAAAAACACATAATATTATAAAACATACACATAGACAGAATGACATTTAAAACTTATATTAACTCGTCACAATTTAAAATTCATTCGAGATTGTAGAAGTAGTGTTCCAGAAGTAATTTCTTTTATATCAATTTTAAATCTTTTAACAGACAGATTTGCAATGTCTAAGCAACTTATTGTACATTAAAATACCTTTGTAGTTTAGGCTTTTTTCATAAGCATTAATGCTAAGATTTGGAATTTCCAACAGTTCTCCATTGCAGGAGTTATAGTTTTTTAAACGTGGCAGTATTTTTATGTGTATGTGTATCAGTAATTGTTGGATATACACACATGGAAGTGGGAGAATTTTGAGATTTGAGGAGGTTGAACAGCGGTTTACAAGTTGATCTACTGTTCACATTTACAATTCTTCTGATAGCACGTTTTTGCAATAAAAATTCTCTGGAGGAATTTATTTCAGCTCCCCAGCATATTAAGTAATAAGATAAGAGTGGATTTGAGCAAAGTAGTATGATTTCAACACTTGTTATGAGGAGTGATAATCCAGAATCAATATTAGGTTTCTTCTCGTGTCCACGCCACTTTTGTACCTGATGGTATACGCTGAAAGAATGCTGCTGCCCTGCTGCTTGTGTTGGAGGTAAAGCAGCCAAGTCGACCTTCTTTCCTTTCGTAAATTTTGCAAACTTCTTGTACCTAACCATATTCAATGATGTTGTTGGAGAGAGTTGTGCGTCGTATAAAGCCAGGATGCATTTTTCTCCCACAAGGGCGATATCCTCAGGTGTAGCATTCGGATCATTGAAACTCTGAGGGGCATTTTGTAACTCCTGTTTATGCGTGTTTTCGAAAAAATTGCAAAAATCTACAAAAAGAGGTATAGTTTCCAAGATGGCGGCGATTTCTAATGGTCCTGACAGCTTATATTTTGGAAAGTGAAAGAGAGACCTTAAATACGTATGTATACCAATTTTAATCTCTACCGGTTCGATTATGACCTTATTTGAAGCTAGGATCACTGGGTTATTATTATACTCTTCGCAAATCGAAAACGAAGAGTATATTGCATTTGATCGGCACCTTTCTAAAACCGTAAATATCGCGCGCAGACAAAAAATTTTTATATCGTTATGTTAGTGAACGAATTCTGAACACCTTTCAAAATGTCCATCCGTCCGTCACGTTTCTTGTAAGCACGATAACTCAAGAAAGAAAATTCCGATTGTACTGAAATTTGGTCGGTAAGTTAGTGCTATCTAGGGGAAGAACCCTATTGTTTTTGAACAAAATCGATAGGTAAATAAGAATATTATTAATGATTTAAATTTGAAAAAAATTTTTTTTTGATTTTTATGTTCTTGTCATTGAATAGAAATCTGGTGGAATGATATTTCATTTTAATACCAAAATATTTATGTATTTTACAAATATACATTTCATAATGTAATATACAACCGTGAAAATATGATTTTAGCTCGTGTCTTATAATGTAGAAATTTACATTTTTTTAAGTGTAAGGTGGGGGTGTAGTTCTTACATATCATGCGTTGCCTATCTTTCGGCAACCTCCCTAGCCACATCTTTCCTTTCACCACCTTTTACTTGTACCCCCTCTATTCCCCCATTAGTTTCATTTTTATTATTTTTGTCAATTTTTGTTCTTTTGTCCCTTTTTGTTCTTCTTCCAAATTCCCTTTAGACCAATAACTGCTACTAAATCCCAACTTTTAAAATCATAATTTCCCCTCAACCCATCCTTCCAGAGGCAGGTAGACCACTGGATAAATCCGTGACTCTCGAATGGGTTTTTTCACTAAGTTTTTCCCGTATGGACAACAAGATTTTCTTCATAAATTTAGTGCGCGTGTGTTAAAAATGCAATTGTTTCTTCGTAGTTCTAGCTATTTCTAAGTATTTTAATATCTTCCTAGATTATTGTTCAACGAAATTGTTAGGTTTAAGTTTTTTATATATGCGCCCCAATTTCATCTGTTGTTACAGCCGAAGCTAAACCCCTCCACCCGATCACCTACCTACCGCGACATTGCACGCCGCGGTAGGGTGATCGGCTCTAGACTGAACCCAGCTGAGGCGCATTCATGTCTTTAAACGTTAATAAATATCTTTGATTTGATTTTTTTGACTCGGAATCCAAAGGTTCGAAACCCAAATGGGGTTTTGCATGTTTTTTTTTTAATTTTTACTTTATCTTACACTGAGTCTTTTATCAGCTAAGTTCGTACTATAAAATTAAAAATGTCTAAAACTAACATTATTTACAAAAAACTGCGAAAAGTATCCTATAGAATGTGTAACAATTATATAAAAAGTTTAGTGAACAGGCGAAGAGTACGTTTTTAGCTTGTTTGTTTTTACATTTTTTATATTGTGATTGCCTATATTGACAACCTGAAAATCAAACTGAATAATGCCAGTTGGGATTTTGACGATAGGGACACAGTAAGTTTAAATTTTGAGAAATTCTCAAACATTTTCCTAATGTATTATAATAAAACCTGCCCCGTGACTCAGTTGAATAAGAAAGAAACAACTTATTCATGGTTTACGAACGACTTGAGAAAGGCAAGGGAGAATTTATCACATACCTACAATATGTATTGCATCTCTAAGAATCTCCAACTACAAAAATTGTATAAAAAACAAAAGAAAAACTATAGAAAACTTATAAATAAGGCAAGAAGAAATTATATTAGTAATAAAATTAACGGTGCAACGAATAAAACCAAACAGGTATGGACAGAAGTTAATAATAAACTAGGACGTAAAGAAAAAAATACCCACATAGAAAGAATTCACTACAATCATAATTTCACATCTAACCCCCATGACATCACCAACTGTTTTGGTAAGCATTTCTCTGAGAGTATTCACACCAAGTTACATTCTCACTTTGGCAATGATAAATCCCAGTCTTGCACAACAGGTGAAATAATTCCACATTTAATTTTCTGTGAACCAGTAACCAGTGAAGAGGTACTAAGTGTAATAAGAAACTTAAAAAATTCTTGTTCGTATGGATATGATGAAGTGCTGGTGAGTGTAATAAAAGCCGTTGGTGAATCAATAGCTGAACCCCTAACAATTTTAATAAACATGTCATTTGCAAAAGGCGAATTTCCTGACATCTTAAAATTAGGAAAAATCATATCTATATTTAAAAGTGGTGATCCAGCGGATATAGACAATTATCGTCCCATATGTATTCTAAGTGTATTTTCAAAAATAATTGAGAAACTAATGTATAATTATCTCCTTCCTAGATAAATACAATATCCTAAGTGAATCTCAATATGGTTTCCGCCCAAACAGGTCAACGGAAACTGCTGCAGTGAGTCTCGTTAACTTTTTAAATACAGAACTAGATAAAAATAAACATGTTGCAGGAGTTTTCTTTGATCTGTCTAAAGCTTTTGACTCCATTAACATAAAATTCATTAGTGTAAAACTACAAAACTTAAGTATAAGAGGAATTACATGGATAATTTCATTTCTAAGTGGAAGGAAAATCTTCACTTCAATAAATGGTCATTATTCTGACCACTTTGATATCGACATTGGGGTAGCGCAAGGCTCCATACTGGGTCCTTTGATATATTTATTATTTGTTAATGATCTGCCACAATGTATTAGCAAGGGGCATGTTACTACTTATGCAGATGACACCTCGATTGCTATAGCAGAACCATCACTGGAACAACTGCAGAGATCAATAGGTACTATCGTGGATGAAATGGTAGGATGGTGCCAAAAAAATAGCCTTATGTTAAATTCAGAGAAAACAAAATGCATTTACTTTAACAGAAACATACAATTTCCTGCGGAGCTATGTAACATGTCTCTTGTTAAGAGCACAAAATTTCTTGGTGTCAGTGTTGACCACAAAATGTGCTGGGAAATACATATTGATGTAGTTGCAAAGAAATTGAGTAGTGCTTTTTTTGCTATCATGCAACTCAGATATGATCTGCACTCTGAAATAATGATGCAGGTTTATTATGCGCTAGCATATTCAGCTATGTCATATCATGTCATACTATGGGGAAGCGCAGTGGGCGTAAACAGAGTATTCCTAGCCCAAAAAAGAATTGTACGTCTTATCTATAATAAGAAAAGACGTGAATCTTGCCGGGACTTATTTATAAACAACGGAATTCTCACATTCTATTGCATATACATTCTCAAGTCTTCACTCTATGTCAAAAACAATCTTAACCTTTTTGCGGAAAAGGGCTCAAACCATAATTACTCAAACAGGTTTCGAAACGCTCTTCAAAATGAAATGCATAGGACAGCAGCTTATGAAAGATCTGCACACTACAAGTGTATACAAATTTACAATCATCTATCAAATGAATTTAAAATCTGTCCATCTGCAAGTAAATTTAAAAATGATATTAAAAGATTCCTTGTATCTAAGTGTTATTATTCGATGCATGAATTTTTTAATGACAGGTTTTAACTATTACATATACATGTAAACATTTTATATCTAATTCTAGGTAAACCTATTGTAAAGTATATTCTTTTTAATTATTTTAATTATTTTATCTGTACTGTGTAAGTGTTCCTGACCACCAGTTTATTAACTTAAACTCGGACTCGTAATCTGACATATCCTATATATCATGTGTATTTGAAATGATCTGTAATAAGGATGAATAAATATATTATTATTATTATTATTATTATTATTATTATTATTATTATTATAATCTACAATCTACTTCAATGTGTATTACCTATTGTAACCTTTTTTGTGTATCTGACGATGCCCTGTCCGCTAGATGTAATATTTATGGCAGTAAAGGATTGATTGATTGATGGAAAGTAAATCACTCTCGCCTAGACAGTATGCAAGAGTGCTGTGTTGGTGTGTTTAACTATGGTGCATCTACAAATCTCAAGTTAAAAATTTTAGTTGCTCAAATCACATCATATATCTAGTGACGTGATACATGTAATTGTGACACTTGTCAAAATTTTATAAGCAGAGCAAAAAGAAATATGAGTAAAAAGAAAAAGGGTAAAAGTGTAAGTTCATTCATTCATTTTTCTAATATATGATTATTTACATTTGTTTATTGTAGGAGCCAACTATTGAAGTACCAGAAATTGTCGAAGTTAAACCTGAGAATGAAGTTCCTCGAGACAATAGAACGGTTACAATCACATTGGAAACCTATCAAAATATAGTAAATATCTTGGATTTAGCAGATCTAACATTATGTACTTAAGGAATCACAAAACGCCCCTCAAGACGTGGATAAGAAGAAGATATATCATTCTTATTTTTTGACTCGTCAATCTACTATCCTGCTGATAGTATTAAATCTAACTTTAATGTTCAATAATTTATCGTCAATATGCGAGTTTGGGTCTGAAATTAAAAATTAATTTTCTCTGACAGATTAATTCAATTTGCTATTGAATAGACGATAAATTATTGAACCACATTTAGATTTGTAGATAGATCGACTTCAAAACAGCTCTATATACAGAATTTTAATTCTATATTCTCTATAGATTGGATTGTTTCCCACTGCTGACATAAGAACTAAATGCAAATATCTAGACACTGATTTGGGGGAAACTACTAATGTTCCAATAACTGACGGAGAAGATTTACCACTAAACGAATCATTTTCCTTCCAAATAAATGCCATTTCAATGCAAGAAATCGATCAGTTAATCTCCTCACCAGCACTATGTAAGAAGTTATAGTTAAAATTTAAAATTGTACTTACGCGAATATGTATTTGTAGTAACTGTTTCACAAGAAGCGGGTACATGTGATCAGAATCTGTACGAACAATTAAAAAGAAGTGAAGAATTGAATGCGGTTCCTTCCGCCAAGTCATTTGATAGTGTCGTCAGTATCTACGAAGCTTTCACAGGTAATAAATAGATCAAAAGGTTTATCACTTGGAATCTACAAAATCTTATCTTACTGAACTTGCTATCAAAACTAAACTGTCCATTCTAAGCTTCTTCATGCCTTTATATACCCAAAGATGAGAGATCCAGAATAGTCTGTCATGATGTCATCACTCTTAGATATTTCCAGATGTCCAGATTATAACACACCGCGTGCGCCATCTTTGGTATGATTGCCGAACCAATCAACCGAATGGTTCTTTGTTTACTGTCTACCTTTTGAACTTAGCGGAAACGCTCATAGATGTCTCTGGGGGTATAAATCTAACAATATTATGCATGTACAAACATACAGAGCTGGCTATCATACCTATTCAAAAGTGTTTATAATGCAAAAAACAGGAACAAAGCTTTTAATAATAATGATTATAATACTTTATTGCACCACGTACAGAAATATAACAAAAATATGAGCCAGTCATAACAATTTATAACAAATAATTAAATACGTGTAGTACAGCAGCCCTCTACCAGGATTTTTGAGTTACTTTAGCGAAGATAATTCCAGCGTTTTTCATCAGTTCTGGGAGAGCTGAGAAGAAAAGTTCAGGGTGACGGAACGTTTTACCTGTCCTAAACGGTTCAGAGTTTTGAACATGTAAAGAAAAACCGGTTATCTCGGTCTTCTCAGCGAGGCAGTTTCTTTTGTCTTCTTGTCGAAGGACGTAAATATGATGAAGAAAAATTGAAAACTGCTCTTTGACTGGCAGTTCTGCTCATTATCGAGTAGTTTCGATGTCTCTTTACCACAAGGACGGAACTTTCTGCCAGTTCAATTACGAGTTCAGATGTTGCTTAATTTTGAGGGCTGATCAAGTCATCGCGGCGAGGCAGTTCTCCACTTCAGACTATTCCAAATATTATTAAGACGAAAAAAATATGAACTGAACTATTTCCCAGTTCACATTTGAGAAAAATGATTTTCGCCGCGACAAAAAAAAAGACTGTAAGCACAAGCTCTCAGAGAATTTGTTTATATTCATACCAGAAGACTCTGATAAGGGCTGCCCGGACCGAGGATGCTGCGTTGGCACTATACGGAATATACCATCTATAATGTATAACAACGCACCATCCTCGGTCCCAGCAGCTGCCATCTTTTATTTACGTATACACGCATTCTGTGTCTTCTGCTGGAGATGCTACATGGCTTCAGATACACTCCATGTCGTTGCCATAGGCAACAAAGTCTTCCAGCATCTCTATGTCCTCCGCACGCCAAACATATAGGCGACTCCATTCAATTTCACGCAGCTATGGCCAACGGAAAACAGCAGTTTGCATTTTTTTTATCGTTTTATGCACCTCACTCTATAAATAGAAAAAGTTTTAGCCTCGCTGCTTTGATAATTTTAGCCTCCAATTTGATACAACTTTGATATTATTGGAACTTAGGCTAATGAAAAACGACAGTTCTCGATTAATTAATGCCTTTGTTCATCATTTTTACGAGAATTAATCGAGAACTGCCTCGCCGCGGTATAAAAAATACGACATTTTTTCGGCAGAAGGAAAGTCGTTTGCCAGCTGCCCGTATCGTTTTTCGAACTTTTGTCGTATGAAAAAGTGTCTTAGAATTTAATAATCTCCCAGGCAGCAAGGTGCCGTCATTATGACGTCGTTTTTTCGGCATTAATTACGTCAATTTCACCTTCAGCATGACGTGAAAAAGACGGCACAATGTCACAGCCCAATGACGTCATATATATGACGTCAATGTGACGTCATACATATAACGCCAATATATGACGTCATACATATGACGCCAATATATGACGTATTGGTAATCAGTGAATTTTGCGATAAGGGATGCAAACCTCTCATTATAATATTTTTCCACAATTATTAATAAAGTTTTTGACGAAAAAAAACCCCAATGTGCAGGGACCGAACCGCAGACCTCTCGACTCGCAACCTAACACTTTACTCACTGAACCATTGAACACCTTTATTTAAATATGTTTAAAAGCTGTATACCTAGTTAGAAATAGTAAAACAAAATTATTATTATTACTATGTGGCAAAAATTGAACTAGTCACTAAATACTTCTATTTATTTTTATTTTATAATGATTTATTTAAATTAAAATTTCAGGTTGCAAAATATATTCGGCAACTATGTCAAAACATACTGATGTTTCTATATGTACGTTTTTATTGTAATAATATATTGCTATTATGATTGATCAAAGATCTATATATACATACGTACATATATATAGTGAACCAAATGACCAATTTTGAAGACAAAATGACGTCAGAAGTACGTTTTAAATATCACGTCTCTGGTACGTCATTTATTAATGTCGTCAAAATAATGACCTAAAAGAAACGTTTATTTGACGTCTTCATGATGACGTCAGAAGTACGTTTTAAATATCACGTCTCTGGTACGTCATTTATTGGGACAATGACGTCGGCGACGAAAAATCACCTCTAAAAGACGTCATAATGACGTCACCCTGCTACCTGGGCTATAGAGTTTTCCTGCGATATAGCTCGCTGTTTTGATAGGTAACGGGCTGCCGTACTAGTAGTATACAACCAAACACAGATTTATTAGTTATCTTGATCTGGATAATCTAAATAATCATTTTATCTTAATTTTGTCGAAATCGTGTTCATTTTTCTTCACACCTCTTTTTAAAAGGAGCTACACTTATAATATTTTTAAAATCTGTAACGATGTCCCTACTCATTTGCAAATTGAAAAAAAAAGATTCCTCCTTCAAGTTGAAATTACGCAAGATTTTGTTAGATACACAGGTATACAACTAAAGTATTAATTTGTTAGCCATAATAATCTTAAGCAGAGGAAAAATTTTGTTTATATAAGTATAGATTCCATGTGAAAAATCTTTTGATTTATTTTTTCTGAAGCTGTTACCTCATTTTTTCTTACCTTACTACCGCGGTGCTTATTTTATTGGACTAGGTGAGAAAGTAGATCGTGCAGTAACTGCCAAGGTTCCAAAGAAGGAAAAAGGTAAAGGTGGCAAGGATAAGAAGAAAGAAGCAAAAGGCAAAGACAGCAAAGGCAGCAAAAGCTCAAAGCTGTCTAAATCTTCAGCTGGATCAAAGAAAGATCAGAAATCCAGTTTCCCATCAGTAACTAAAGAATTAGGACCTATTGTGTATGGAATGTGTGCGATAGATTTTTTACCTTTTTTTTACGGTAGGTATTAATTCACAATTTAAAGTTATATTCACATCGATATGTGTGTTGTGCACTTTATTTTATATGCCGTTTCAGGGGGGAGGGGGTGAAAAGGTTCCTTTTTTTGATTATTTGCTTATAACTTGGAAAAGATGCTTCGTATGGAAAAAGGTAATCTATGCAAAATTAAACATGATTAAATTTACTACAAGAATGTCTATGTTCATTTTCTTCCTATTTATTATAGTTTACGAGGTATTTGCCAGCCAAAATAGATAAAATTAATAAATAAATTAATTAGCTACATTGAATATTTCTATCAAAGCGGTTTACCGTGGCTGGCTAATAAATCACATGAAACAATCTTTATTTTACAACACTCGAAGTATTTACTAACGTAATATTTTGTCTTCTATACATTTCCTTAAATAATAATAATAATAATAATAATGATTTATTAGTGCTAAAATACTGTAAGTATATACACAGGTCAGGTTTTCTCAAATGGGTACAGAGATATAAAAAGTATAAAATTTAGATAGGTAGCTAAGTAAAAGTGACAATTAAATAAAAGTACATTAAAATATAAAGATAAAATATAAAAATACAAGTATTATTATAATAATGAGACATATACAATTTTAAGACAGCAGAGAAAGGACAGAATAAAAGTATATATTTATATTTTATATGGTACAGTAGTAACTCTTAATTTATTGAGAGATCATGGAAGTTATTTTGGAGGTATTCCTCAATGGTGTAGAATGCTTTTCTTTTAAAGTAGGATTTCAGCTTTATTTTAAAATGATTTGAATCTAGTTGTTTAATTGCTTCAGGCAGGACGTTATAGTATTTTATACCATTGTATCCACTGCCAACCCTGGTTTCCAGTAGTCTGTGAAAATTTGGTTTTATATTATTTTTATTTCTCGTTTCATGATTATGTACATCGCGGTGCTTATCAAACAAGTGTTCATATTTCTTTATATATAATACGCATTCCAGTATGAAAATGCATGGTAGTGTAAGTATATTCAGATCTATGAATGCCTGCCTACAGCAGTCTCGATATTTCAATTTGGCGATGATTCGGATACATCGTCTTTGTAGCCTGAAGATTTTAGTTGCATGAGATGAGTGCCCCCAGTTTAGAATGGCATAGCATATGTTGGAATGAATATGTCCATAGTACGCTGCTATTAAGGTTTCCTGGCTGACATAGTTCACCAGATTCCGTATAAGATAAGTGTTTTTAGAAATTTTTTTTGAGAGGGAGTCTACCTGCATTTCCCATGTCAGCGTGGGGTCCAAGTGAACACCTAAAAACTTTACAGTTACGTAATTTTTCTCAGCTTCAGTGTTTGTAGGTCGCAGGCTGAAGGTAAGATGCTGCGTTTTACTTTCATTTATTCTGAGGTTGTTTGCTGCGTACCAAGTCTTTAACTTCGATTGTGTGTTTGCAGATTTCATTTTAACAGAATTTAGCGAGAAGTCTTCTTGTATCTCCGTTGTCATCTGCAAATAGTATAAAATTCGCGTTGGTATCACTGTTTGGTAAGTCGTTAATATATAGTGCATCTTTTTTTCTTGAAACCGACATCTACTGTACTGTGCTTATTGTACTTTTAGTTAATATAAAAAATTGTTGGAAAACATTTTTATATGTTGAGAGTTATTTAATAACAAAACTACAAACTGAAGGACAAGAGTAAATTGCTCATACAACACTAGTGAACTATGTTTGAAACTGAAAATGGTGTAGAAGACAATTTTAAATTTAAATGTTGTATAAATAAGAGCTTAAAAATTTACATATGTACACAATGTCACAGTATATATCATAAAAGTTGTGCGTTACGCCAAAAAAGTAAAATTAAGTATGTTGGTGACAATAAGATAATATGTTGCAATAAGGATGATGACACATCAATCATATTAAATAAAACTGAATTTGAAGAGATCAAATCCACAGTGCATGACCTACATAAGGAAAATGAGTTAAAGGATAATTTTATTCTAAAATTAAAACGTGAAAAATTTGACTTCATGAAAGAGGCTTCAAAAATGGACGAAGATTTAAATATTATTATAGACAACCAAGAAGAGAGATTAAAGGAACTAAAAAAGTTTGTTGACGAGTTAACAGAAGAGTTAACGAATTATAGAAGCAAACAATTAATAAATGTTACTACACAGACAGATAAAATGAAGACTCTGTTAAAAAATGCATCCACAAACACTACAGAAAAAATGCAAAATCAGGCAAATATTTCTACAAACACAGAAATTGTTGAAAAACATGCACATCCCTTACATGATCAAAATATAAATGAATATCCACCAAGCGACAACAAAATGAAGAATCAAAATGTAAGAACAAAATCAAGGATTTTAATTTTAGGCGATCAACATGGCAAAAATATGGTGGAACATTTGGACTCCCTAAGAAATTGTTATGACATACAAGCCATTCTTAAACCTAACGCCAAAATGTCTGATATTATAGGAAACATTAAAATAAGTACAAAAACTTTTACTGACTTGGATTATGTAATAATTCTGGCAGGTTTTAATGATATAGCTATTCATAGAAAATATTTTCTGTTTAAATTGTTGACTGACAATGTAAAATTGTGTTCCCAAACAAATATTATTATATCTTCTATTCCATATTCCAGAAATGATTATATTAACAAAAGAATTTATAAGGTAAATCTAAAATTAAAAGATATTTGTGAAAAATTGGACCAATTTACTGAGGGACACATAGCATATCTTGAAGTAAATCAAAAGACTCTCATATTTAATAAGAAATTTGTGAGTAAAAACATTATAATGTTAATAAATATATTAAAAAATAGGAAAAAAAACTTAGTATTTTTAAATGTGGAAAAAGAGGAGCTCAACAATAAATCTAATTTTATAATTGATTTGATAAGTAATGAATCAATTGATAAAAATATACAGGGAAATAATACACCTTTTTTATATCCTCGATTATCTCAAATAACTATAGAGGACTAAATAATAAGTTTAATTCTGATAATAAGGATTCCACTGTAACTATAAATTCAATTAACCTATGCCATGTTAATGTTCAAGGGTTTATGAGTAAATTTAATGAAATTGAATTATTTGCCCTTATTGAAAATCTTGACATATTATGTATAAGTGAACACTGGATTTCAAACAATGATATAATTAATCTTAATTTTCCCAGTTTTAATATTATTTCTTATTATGCTAGAAGTGCCCATATACATGGTGGAACGCTAATATTGGCAAAACCTGATATAAATTGTATTAATTTGGATCAGATTAATAAATTATCAGTAGAATTACAAATTGAATTATGTAGTGTATTATATCACACTTCTAATAAAGTGAAAATTGTATTAATTACGTTATATCGACCGCCAACTGGCGACATAAATGTTTTAGTATCTAAATTATCGGAGGCCTTAACTATTGCTGTGACAAAATCAGACTATATTATATTATGCGGAGACTTAAATTTAGATTTTAATAATAAAGTATTAAGTACAAAGATATTAATTGATACTCTTGACTCTTTTGAATTGAGCGTTGTAACAAATGTACCCACTCGAGTATTTACGAACAGAAAAGGCCAGACATCATCCAGTTGTATCGATTATGTAGCCACAAATATACCATTTGAAATGTTAAAATGTAAAGTAACGAATCCCAACATTGCCGATCACTTTGCACATGTTGTTTCAATTTCAATGAAAGACTATAGAAAAAATTTAGTAAATCCTATGCAAGTGAGCACCAGATTATTTACTGAAAATAATCTCAATGAGTTGAACTACCATCTAAGTAGGACTGATTGGACAGGTCTATTGTATTTAGATCTCAATGATGCTTTCAGATTATTTTTAGAAAATATAGCCTGGTGTCTCAATGTTAGTTGTCCTATCAAAACTTATAAAAAACATAATGTAGAAAAATCTAAAAATGGCTGGTTATCCACAGAGCTGGTTCTTGAAAGCAAACAACTAAAAGATATGTATTATTATATCAACCAAGGCAACAATGAAGACGCAAAAACAACATATAATAAGAGGAAACAGGAATATAGAAAAAAAATAAAAGAAGCCAAAACACAATATTATAGAAATAAAATAATAAACTCAAATAATAAACCCAAAGAAACATGGAAAATTATAAATGAAAAACTTGGCAGAAATAAAATCAATAACAGTAAAATTGTGTTAAATTTTGATAATACTGAAATAACAGATCCAAATCTAATTGCTGACTTATTTGCAGATCATTTTTCTACACTAGCCGAAAAAAAACTACTAAATCATTTTGGTTCCAACTTAGTACTACCTTGTACTCTAATGAATAGAACTGTAAATTCAATTTTCTTTAAGCCTGTCACTGAACTTGAAATTAAAAATATTATAGATTCCTTAAAAAATACAAAATCTAGTGGTTTCGATGAGATAACAACTCATGTACTAAAACACATTAGTAATAATATAATACAATATTTGGTATATCTATTTAATTTATCGTTAGAAGTAGGTAAATTTCCTGACGTATTAAAAATGGCATCGGTTTTACCTTTACATAAAAAAGATGATTCAATGAGTATTGAAAATTACAGACAAATATCAATTCTAAGTATATTATCAAAAATTTTAGAAAGAGTGGTCTATAATAGAATTGAAAATTTTTTAGAGAGATATAAAATCCTAACGGACTCTCAACACGGTTTCAGGAAGCATAAATCCACAGAAACAGCATGCTGTCACTTAATGGAATATGTATATTCCAATCTTGATAGAGGCCAGTATGTTGTTTCTCTATTCTTCGATCTATCTGCAGCATTTGACACTGTGAATCATCAGTTTCTTATAGAAAAATTATATAATATAGGTATCAGAAATTGTCCTTTAAGTTGGATCAAATCTTATCTTAGTGGTCGGAAAATGGTTGTAAAGTTGTCAGACAATACCTCAAAAATTCATGATGTTAAATTGGGCGTTCCCCAAGGTTCAGTTCTCGGCCCACTGTTGTTTGGTTTATATGTGAATGACCTTCCATTTAACATTACAAATGGTAAAGTCACAATGTTTGCAGATGATATGACAATAACTGTTTCAGCAAAAACTCCCGAGGAAATTCAGCTTGTGGCAAAGATAGTTGTAGAAGAATTAAATATATGGTGTGATAGAAATAAGTTAATATTGAACAACAAAAAAACTGTCTGTTTAAACTTTCACCTACAAAAACCCCTCCAAGAGGACCTGCTATCTATGATAAATATAAAGTTTGCAAATGATGTTAAGTTTTTAGGTACCTACTTGGACAAAAGATTGTCATGGAGCTCTCAAATTGAGCATGTCTGCAAGCAGCTCAATAAGGGATTTTTTGCTATCCTCCAGCTCAAAAACTCGATGAATGAGCAGGTACTCTTGGACGTCTATTACTCCTTATGCTATTCATGTATCTCATACAGCATTACATCTTGGGGTAGTGCAATTGAAATGAACAGAGTATTTATAGCACAAAAAAGAGTTATGAGACTTATATTTGGGTTGAAATGTAGGGAAAGTTGTAGAGAAATTTTTAAACAAAAAAAAAATTTTAACTGTTCCTAGCATATTTATTTTAAAATGCGTCACATTGTTCATTAAACTTAAAGACAAGTTCACAACGTTGTCTTCAAGTCATAACTACAACACTAGACATTGTGACCTTATTTCTATTCCCAACCACAAAACTAGTAACTTCAAACATTGTTTTTATTATAATTGTATAATTTGTTACAACGCTTTACCAAATGAAATTCGCAGCATAAAAAATTGTCATAAATTAGTGAAGGAAACAAAAAATTTTCTCCTTGAAAATGGGTACTATAATTTACAAGAATTTCTCTATAGAAACTAATACAGTTTATACCTTGCTTGAAGATTAGTTTTATTATTGTTTTTTTTCTCTTCTTCATTCCATTTAACAATATAAATATTTATGACTAATTACATGTCTCTCATTAAATTTGGGCGTGAGCAGTGATTATTTACTTATCTTTATTATAAGTATTTTATATATATATATATATGTATATTGTATTTGTTTATTTATTGACTTGTATTTTTTAATTTTTAAATGTTATTCTGAATTGACTTGCCATATGTACAGTAATTGTATCATCTTGTGGTTAATAAATTATCTATCTATCTATCTATCTATCTATATTATGAAGAGTACAGGACCGAACACTGATCCTTGCGGTACTCCGTGCTGAACCATTTTAGAATTTGAATTGTTATTATTATAAGAGACATATTGACTTCTTTCGGAAAGATACGATTTTACAAGATTAATGCTATTATCATCAAAACCATAGGCCGATAACTTTTTTAGTAGGATATCATGCGACACACAATCGAATGCTTTGGTCAAATCATAAAATGATGCATGACTAAACTGACGATTTTCAAAACCGTCCATGACTGTCTCAGTAAGATTGTTGATTGCTAAGGAGGTGGATTTCCTGTTTCGAAACCCAAACTGACATGGGCTAAACAGTTTATTATTCTCAAAAAATTAAACTACTTGTATTTTTAATACAGACTCAAAAATTTTGGCTAATAAGGGTATTAGAGAAATTGGTCTGTAATTAGACAGGTCTTTATGGGAGCGATTTTTAAAAATAGGAACGACCCTTGCTATTTTTAAGTTACTTGGAAACCGGTTTGCTTTTATGCATAAATTTATTAATTTAGTGAACGGAATGCATATTAGGTGTACTAGAGTTTTAAGGATTTTGACCGTTAATCCGTAATGGTCTTTACTTTTACTGTTTTTTAGATTTTTAATACAAGTACATATACAGTGTGACTCACTTAAAATGAAGACACCCTTATAACTTTTTTATTTTGTTTCTGATTTGAAACAAATTTTACTCGAGTATAGAACAAATTAGGATCTACTTCTGACCATAAAAACATTCACCTGCTGCAAAGGCAAAGTGTCTTCATTTTAAGTGAGTCACACTGTATATTTAAGGAAATTTATAGATTTCGACAAAATATTACGTTAGTAAATACGTCGAGTGTTGTAAAATAAAGATTGTTTTGTGACTGTGATTTATTAGGAAACCACGGTAAACCGTTTTGATAGAAATATTAAGTAAGTAAGTAAGTAAGTAAAGTATTTATTTAGCAACTGCTATTTATAAAAAATACAATAACAATGTAACATTTTGTACAATATAAATGAAACAACAAAAAAAAATACCAACAGATTATCACTACTTTCAGGTACAATTAAATTAATGATACTTAATAACTAATCTTAACATATCTATTGATTTCTCTTTTAAATGTAGTTAAACTATTTATTTGTTTTACCTCGTTAGGGAGAGCATTGAACATTATTGATCCTTTAAAAAATAAATAATTTTGTGCAAAACTTTTTTGCCTAAAGTGTATATAAAAATCATTTTGTCTAGTGTTGTGATTATGTCTTTCAGATGTATAAGTGATACGGTCTTGTAAGTATTCAGGCAACAGTCCCTCTCTTATTTTAAAAATAAAAATTAATGTATTGTAACATATTCGTTGTTTTACTAACATAAACTGCAATGTTTCTATCACGTTTTGTATAGGGGTATATCTATTACATTTTAAAATAACACGCATCGCTCGATTCTGAAGTTTTTGTAAAACTTGTATGTCCGTTTGATTTAAGAAATATAGAATTCAACCACAATATTCAAAATGAGGAGAAATAATACTCTTATATACAATTATCCTGGCAAACATTGAATTCTAGATAAAAAATTGATTTTCTTTGCCACTTTTATTCAAGGTACCTAATAATTATTTATTAATTAATTATCTATTTTGGCTGGTGAATATCTCGTAAACTATGACACATATGATGAAAATGAATAAAAACGTTCTTGTAGGAAATTTAATTATGTTTAATTTTACATAAATTACCTTTTTCCGTACAACGCATCGTTTCCGAGTTGTAAGCAAAGAATCGAAAAAAGGAACCTTTCCACCTCCCTCCCCCTCCTGAAGCCGTGGGGACTTTTAGTATGTTTACCTCCTAACTACCTCCAATACATTCCTATCTTGCTATCTTTTAACGTATTAAAACTTGAAATTAGTAAACTAGTTAAAAATATTCGGGAGAATATATTGCTAGAGAGTCGCTCTTGGGGACGTATTTCTTGGAAAACCAAGCTATTACTGCGATGTGTTTCTAGGGAATGTGTAGCAAACGTGTGCAGATACACATCTTCAAAGCACCAGTGTCTGCTTCCCTAGCGATCCATGCCTCAGAGGCATAAAGAAAGATGGAGAAAACTAGGGTGTTGACAAGTTTGATCTATGTGCGTTTGAAAGCTTTTGTTACATCCAGATATTAATTGTAAAACTATATTAAAGCTACATTTTATTTGGCTTGTACATTCACTAGATGGGACGAATACCATTTTATGGTGTTTACTCACCCGTTTCTTTATGTCTGTCAAATGACTTACGTTCAGATTGATATAAGTTTATTTACTACACTTTACATTAATTATTTTTTCAAGGTAAGAAAAGTTTTACGGAAACCTTGTTGGTAAATCCTATAGAGAAAGTCCCTGACGAACGCATGCCCACTTACAAAAATCATCCAAAGGTTGTCGTAACTGTATCTATTGACCGAGTATTGGAATTAAAGGATCCTGTGATACTGAATTTTACAGTGGAGTCTATTTATAACTTACCTTCGGTTATGCAGGGCGATATGGATTTTAAAGTTTGCGCAATGTTGCCAATGGAAAATTCTGTAAGATTTAATTCGTTATTGTAATGTTTTCCATAAGTTTCTCCTTTAATTTCACTAGTTAAAATTATATCCACCAAGTCCCTAATATCCATTGAAATTAATAATCGTCACAAACGCCTTGTGCTATTTTCATGAAATTAAAAGGCATGATATTCATGTCTCTTCTTGTTAATTCTCTACTATTTGCCCTCTCTATATTGGGTGCCTTCATGAACATGGGCCCTTGGTACAATCCTCCAGAATGATAGACTAGGGGTCATTCAAAAATGACATCCACACTTTACCCGAGGGAGGGGGTCTAGATTTTGTGACAGATTTTGGATACAGGGTTAGGTTAGGTTAGGTTAGGGGGGGGGGGGGGGTCATGAAAATTCTAGATTTTCTGTGGACGTCATTTTTGAATGACCCCTAGACAAAGAATAAAAATAGAATTTCTGTTTTTTTTTAAATCTGCAAAATCAAAATAGATTTTTGAATAGCACTTAATAGTCTAAGAGCCAGACCCAAAAAAATTCTCTGAATTTACTAAGCCTGGTGTTTTGCCAGTTGATTACAGTAGTTGTGTACACAAACATACTTCGGTCAGTCAAGCGAAATCGAGAACGGGTGTCTCAGATACGCTATCAAAGTTGTCATAATTACGGAGGTAATAAAATAAATTTACTAAGGCTGAAAATCGTTATGCAAATTATATATTGCATATAAATAACACTTATGTCAGTCAGTCAGTTGTATGTGGGGACGGAGCTGGTCAGTCAGTCCCCAAAATGTATGTACAAAAAATAAATAACGTGCAATTCATTTACTAAACTTCAAAATGTTTGTGAAGATATTAAACGCTATATTAATCATATATAAAATGATCAGTCAACCATTTTGTGGGACAACACCCGTCAGTCAGCAAAACAAAAAAAAAAAAATGGCCAGTGCCAGGCGGCGGTTCGCTCTTTTCCTTATTATTACTTACTAATTTTATTTTAAAGTGTAATTGAGAGTAATATTAATAATATACATTTTGTAAATAATTAAATTTGTCCTAATTACATTGAATAGACCATTATGAAAGAAATATTGAAAAATGTATGTGTATAAAAAATTATATTTAACACGTATTATTATTATATGAGTACAGAATATGTATTACAAATAACATTATTACAATATGTCATTCATCAAATTCTTCCTCCCAATCATCAAATTCGTGAATTTCGCTCTCATGATCAGAAATGTTAAGCTCTGACGTTTCCGATTGAGTTTCAGATGTGAATCTAAAAAATAAATATAACTTCTGTAATTATATACAATAAGAAATATTTTTTTTTACGTAAAATCAATGGCATTTAAGTTTGCCAACAATATTATTTGCATACCTGAATTTTCCTGCGGAGGTTGAATAACGACATCGTTGGTCAATTGTGGTAATTGATCACATAGTAAAATTATTTGATCTCCGTCAACTTTGATTTGATGTCAAATTTTAAGAATTCTCTATACTGTAGGTTTCCTTCATTAAAAATTGTTTTAGCAGCTGCTTATATCTCACCTCCGGTAAGACTTTTACCCAGCCGGGATTTCTATTATAAAAATTGGGGCCGTAACAATGACACCTTTGATAGTGTACCTGAGACAGTTCTCGATTTATCTTGACTGACCGAAGTATGTTTGTGTACACAACTACTGTAATCAACTGGCAAAACACCAGGTTTAGTAAATTCAGAGAATTTTTTTGGGTCTGGCTCTCCATCTATAATTTCACAACTTATCCCTAATTTAAGTGTCTTCATATTTGTCATTGTTTATAATTTTTAGCCAAAAGAACCAATGTTATTTACACACCCAAGATACACAACTAAAACTGAAGAAGATGTAATGAAATGCTGGCCTGGTTTACAAAGGATTGGCGTCAATGCCAATACAACGAAATATAAGTAAGCATAAACTAATATCTTGAAAACGTTGAAACATTTTATTTATTCTATTGCAGAATAAGCAGCGAAGTTGAAATAAAAAATACGGTAGGAAGTGAAATAGACTGTTCTGTGAAGGACAGCAAAAGCCCCAGAATAGAGTTCAATACTTTAAAGAGAACTTTATTATTAAAGGAAGGAATGAACTCGTTATCATATCAAATTCAAGTGCATCGTAAAATTCTCTTGGAAATTTATATGAGCCCAATGCCGAAAGAGGATGTGAGAAATTTTTTCACAAAAAGTTATTTTTTTATCATTTTTGTTGTTGAAGATTTGTCAGGCACTACTTGTTTAATTTTCTTTATGCGTTTTGTTATGTTGGTGGTCTATAAGAGCATCTTCTTTCTTTATTATTGTAAACAAAACAGAGACTTTTATATAGGTAGATCCCCATCACAGTTAAAATGTTAAGTGCTCTAATAGTCCACGTAAATTAGATATTTTAGAAGAAATAATTTATAAAGTAATAATATTTGGGATGCGTACTCTAGAAATATATACCCGAAGAGATGTCCCCCAATTTAGACATCCTTTTTTTTTCAAAAAACCAGCCCCAACGGGAACTTAACGCTGGTTTCCCCTGTAGACCTATTCCACTAAAATTCTTTCCAATTTTACTCATTAAGGTGTTCCTCATCGACGAACTTTCTTCGAATTCAGAATTTAAATATCCTTGTCCATGGCAATTAGACACATTGTTGGGCAGCGCAATCCAACCTTAACACAGCTGCATCGTTTTCCGCAACCCTTTTTGCAGCTGCAGGATATTAGCTTTAGGGTGGAAATTGGTGCTGGTAACTCAGTGGTATAAAAAGGTGCTAAAATATTGCCTACCTTCTTTCAAACCCAAGTTTTGTCCTCGCCAAGCATGAATTTGGAAAAATACTCTGAAAGAATGTTGACGTAATGCCTCAGATGTTGGTGGCAGTCTTGGTAGAATCCCAGCAGTACTAGATTGACCGATTAACTTATTGAAGATAATGAATCTTTGATGCTTCAAAGATGTCTCTTTTTTAGGGGATTTATATACTGCTAGCACTTGTAATTTCTTTTTTCGTTAAGCTATAATTGTTGAATATATGGACAACCTCTTCGAGATCCTTTCTTTTATTGACGATTCCGCCGTTTTCACTTTTCTTTTACCAAAGAAAGCTGAAGTGGTATCGCATCCACTTAACACGTGGACAAGCAAGACTGTCTCCTTACTGCTTTTTAAAACTTCCGAGGACTGCAAGTCACGAGGTTAATAGGACATTTTTTATGCAGAATTTAACGACAAATTTTTTATTTCCTATACTTTTTTCTCTTCCGACGAACGGTTTACAAGATAAAAGTGAACAAACCAGCGTTAAGTCCCCGCTGGGGGTGGTTTTTTGCTAAATTGGGGAGGAACTTTTCGGGTATCTATTTCTAACCCTATCTAGAGTACGCATCCCAAATATTATTACTTTATAAATTATTTCTCCTATTCAGTGTTTTTTAATCTAATTTGCGTGTACTATAAATAAATATCGACATGATTCGTTTGCTCCCTGCCATTGTTCTGACTACCCGTTTTTGCATATTGAAGACCTCTTGACTGTGTGAACCACACCAAAATAATATTCCACATGTCTATAATGAAAAAGAATTACCAAATACTGCTAATGGAGTACTCTCATCTACGGCCTTTTTTAATTCTTTAGTGGAGTAGCAAACTTTGCTGGGTTTTCCACAAAGCAACTGTACATAGTCCTCCCATTTCATATACCTATAAACAATGACGTCTAAAAATTTTGTTGAACTCGGGGCAACATCTACATTATTAATTTTAATATCTGCTGGATAAGTATTATTTTTACTGTGCTTAAATGGAATGCAATGGACCCGTTTAGTGTGACGTCAGATTCTAGGCAACCAACAATACAAGTGTGTGTTGCTAAAGATTTTGAGCCTTATGTACGATACATTTAAGGGTTAAAAATATGGCTGTTGATCAGGGCCTCTAATTTTATTTGGTTAAAACACATATTAATTTAATTGAGTAAATTATATGTAGAACGAATCTAACGTATTTTAAGAATATGGCCTATGAATTGAATTGTCTTAGATATGCCATATAATTGAGTAATAACACAAAATTGTTAACAGCAATTTTTGTCATCCTTAATAGCAAGGTGCATAAGAGCGAAAATATTAACTGTAAATTTCGTTATCCCACTTGTATTGTTGGTTGCATAATATTTGACGTCACTACTAAACGGGTCCATTGGTTTTGTCTATATTTAACACTAATGAATTATTTTTAATCCATTCTGATATTTGTGACATACTATAGCAAGTGTCTTTTCTTCTATCATAGCAAAAGTTTTTTCAGAGATAAAGATGTTTAGATTGTTAAAATAGTTGTTTTGTCTGTGATTACTCTTGATAAGTCATTTATGTAAAGTATGAATAAAATCGGACCAAGTACACTACCTTGTGGGACTCCCATGGTTATACATTCTGGTTCTGAATAATAATCTACGACGTTTTATATTTATTCATCAGTAAATACAAAACGTTCGCTCAAAGTATTTGTGTGTGCCTTTTATATTTTAATATACTGCTTATCCTAAACCAAGTATGGTTTCATAATATTCTAAACAGTAGTTTTAAAAAGAGGCAGGTAGGCATCTCTTTAGGTGGGCCCCTGTGCTCTTACAAGGATATGTTCTGTGAACAATTGTCATTCTATTATTAACGTCTACTTATTAAAAATTTTCTTTTGAAGAAAATCCTTAGCATAAGCACTGCACAAACTGCTTCTACGAGAAGCGACAAAGCTGATGCGTTTTCTATAAAATCTAGAGGAAAAAGTATCGACAGCACAAAGAATATAATTCAGCCATTTTTACACCTAATGACCATAGTGGATGTTTCTTCGTTATTATTTCCCGGAGGTACTTATAAACAATAATTATTTCATTATATTTATTAAATTTATATGAAACGTCCTCCAGTATCAAGACTTCGTATAGCAAGTCCACTGACCACGTACAGCCCTGACGAGGCTGCGTCCTTAGCCGGATCAACTGATTCATATTTTATGCCGAAATCGAAACCAGTAGCAGTAGCAGAGGCGAATACAAAAGATGCAGCAGCAGCACCCAAGAAGGAGAAGAAGGAGAAGAAGGAGAAAAAAGGAAAGGATAAATCAACTTCTTCAAAAGGAGAGAAGGGAAAGGGAGATTTGAAGGCTGTGAGTTTAACTAACATATAAAAGACTAACAAATAAATATTCAAACTTTCTGTTGGTTTGCTATTTTGCAAGAAAATAAAAACCGCTTAAAATTGTTCTTTTTGGATAATTTAAGAGATACACACCAAACATTGTAGACAACCCCTAGGTTAGGTTGATATGTGGGTAGGCTTTTAGATCCTCCACTGATAGCCCACTCGATGAAGGTATTTACCTATAAAAACTTGCAAAATGAATTTTTTTTTTTAAACGAGTTCCTGGAAGTGTATAGAATAATATCCTGAAAAGTTTACATTTCGCTCGGATGCAGAACATAAAAAAAAAGTGAAAAAAAAATTTTTTCATCCATTTTTTCAACATTTTGAAATTAAGTCAAGCTAGGAAAAAATAAAAAATACAGATGAATAGATCACGTATTTATGAACAAAAAATGTTCTAACAAAATTTCTCGCTAAAGCCACGGTATTCCCGGAAAAAAATAGTCAAGTAACGTTATAACTCGAAGCGACATCCATGCGTGTGCACGCTTGAATACACATGACAGTGACACCGACGCACTGAATTACATGTCACTAAATCAGAATTTGTTCAATCAATACGAGTGTTGGTTCATTTAAAACATGGAAATTGTAGCTTTCCGATGCTTCTTTGTTTTAAACAATACAAGCCAAGGTTGGATGGGAAAAATATACTTATATATATTATCACGTCCCAACTCATTTGTCACAATAAAAAATATAGAAAAAAATAAGTCCTTCAAAAAAATTCTTTCTTCATTGAAAACTGTTAAAATTATGTACACTTTATGATTATTATGGTTTATTAAGTTGTAGTAACGTGGATTCAAAAAAAGTACATCTCAAATCACTTTAATTTCCTTGCTTGATGATTTTCTTGATAAATATATATACTGGAGGCTGTAACTTGCTGAGAACTTGACCCATTGGCAAAAATAAAATATCACTATTTTGGAAAAAATGTATACTTTTCGAATGTTCAAACACAAATTCGTTTACTTGTATGCATTTTTTCGAAAATATGATCAATCAGATCATGATAAGAAATTGCGATTTTCATGATCTTATCCTTATAACTATGAAAATACCTTTAAACAAAAATAAAAAAGTTATAAAAGTTTAAGTTGTCACACTGTATATTTAAGGAAATGTATAGATTTCAACAAAATATTGCATTAGTAAATACATCGAACGTTGTAAAATAAAGATTATTTTGTGACTGTGATTTATTAGCAGACCAGGGAGTATGGAGTATAGAATTAGCAGGAGGGTGGTTAAAAACCACAGCACTTAGGCCCCATTGGACCCCTTGTACATCCTCCCTCTAGGCAGACACTCGCCTAGGCCTTCAAACCAACCTAATCTTTCGAAGTAGGTGGTGATGTTGCCTAGGGGCATCTCCCTTACATTGGCCAAGGTAGGCCAACGCTCTCCCAAGATGGATTCTCTGATTGATGAGACGGCTGAACAGTCACAGAGTACGTGGTGAACCGTCTCATCTTCTTGTTCACAACCTCTGCAAAGAGGTGTTTCGCTTAATCTCATATTGTATAGATGTTTCCAGCTTCTTAAATTCGTTGTGGGTGTTCTCCTTAATTAATTGTATTGTCGCCGTAATCGGTAACAAACTGGCCGAGCCTGGTCCAAAGATAGTTGGCCTGCTGCCTTCTTGGCCAGTTTGTCGGCTTTTTTGTTGCCACTGCACTGTGCGTGTCCTTTCACCCAGCATACCGAGATGTTGTTCGTACTGGAGGCACCCACAAGTGCTTGATGACATTCCCATACTGCTCCTGTGGTTATTTTGTAACTTCTCAGGGCTAGTAGTGATTGTCTACAGTCTGTGTAGATCCTGATTGTTTTGCCCGTAGTTTGTCTGCGGACAATCTCTTTTGCGGCTAGGGTAAACCACTTTGATAGAGAAATGTCAGATACCTAATTGGTTTATTCATTAATTATTGATTTTCGCTGGCGAATATCTCGGAAACTATAGCATATAGAAAGAAAATGTCCCCCTCCATGTCCTCTACAATCTCCTTTTGGGCATTCATTGATTGTACTAAAATGCAAAACTCTTGGTTTCAAATGTAAGTAGAACATTAATTTATTTTGTAAAGTTGGTACATTATAATTCTTAAGTTATCCAAAAAGGTAGATTTTTAACGTAATTTTAATTTTTACAAGTTTGCAAATTATCAGAAGATTTATTCCAAATTTTATTCGAACTCTTTGGTGTTTTTATTTGTGTAATGCTATTTCTAAGTAGCACACATTGCTTTATAAATGTTATAAGAAGTTTTTTAAGAGTAGTCGTAGCTAATTTTGCTTAGAAAGTCTTTCATATAGCTACTATAAGTGCAAAATAGCCACCGTATGCTAGTTGGGGTACTAGGACCTGAGGCAATAAGGAAAACAGCAGAAAATTTTAATTTTGCATAAATTTAATCCAAAACTTCTTATATTGCACTTGTTGTCACATGCAAAACAAATGAAAACAGTAAAATCGCTACAGAGAGGCAATTCCTTATTCATATTTTTTTATGCTTATCAAAAAAGTCAGCAAAATATCAATGCGACGAATTTATAAGTCTGCCAACAATTAAAAGAGATGTTACTGTCCAAATTTTACCTATATTTTGAGTATCTTACTTCAAATTTTGTGAGTATAGTGAGTTAAATATAAACACCCTTCCACATGAATGTGGTGGTCAACATGTTAAGAACTCATTCTGTGTAATATTATTGAACCGTTAGTCGAAGGAAAATAAATATGTTATTTTATAAATGTCACTGATAAATAGTTTGAGTACCATAAAACGTGAATTGAAGACAAAATATTTGTAGCTCTTACCATCAAAACCAGAACTACCTCCCCCACCAGAAATGAGTACTCCTATATTTACTGAAGATGGAAAGCCTAGCTTTATAATTATTGAGATAGACCTCACTCAGTCAATTAACAAAAAAAGAAATGTAGAAGATTTAAATGAAGAGTAAGTTTATTTGTTATAGTATTCCAGTAATGTTAGTACACAGCCCAGTCGATAAAGGTATTTACCCACAAAAACTTGCAAATTGAATAATTTTTTTTTAATGAGTTCGTGAAAGTGTAGAGAATAATATCCTGAAATGTTTACATTTCGCTCGGATTCAGAACATAAAAAAAAGTGAAAAAATATTTTTTCATCCATTTTTTCAAAATTTTGAAATTAAATCAAGGTAGGAAAAAATAAAAAATACAGGTGGATAGACCACGTATTACTGAACAAAAAATGTCCTAATAAAATTTATCGCTAAAGCCAGAGCTGCCCATGCACGTGGTGGGGAAAGCAGGTGGCACGATGTAAGATGTGTTATATGATAAAAAAGAATAGCCTAGTTGCTTCGCTCTCATTTGCTCTTATTGCCATACCAAAACTAACACTTTACGATTCTGTATATATATTGGAGGCTGTAACTTGCCGAGAACTTGACCCATTGGAAAAAATAAAATATCACTATGTCGGAAAAAATGTATACTTTTCGAATGTTCAAACACAAATTCCGTTTACTGGTATGCACTTTTTCGAAAATATGATCAATCAGATCATGTTAAGAAATTGCAATTTTCATGATCTTATCCTTGTAACTATGAAAATATCTTTGATTGTTTTGAATATAAATTCTGGAACTTTTCCAATACATTAACAAATGTATAAGGAATTCATTGGATATAGCTGAAATGTGGATAGGATAGTAATGAATACAATACAGTAGGGGCATGTAAAAATTCATGCGAGCGATTATCCTCCTATTCACTAAGAAAATTGTTAAAAATGTGTAATCAGAAAGAGAATAAAAGCTTTATTTTACTAGTTAGAACTGCTAAGAATTTTTAGAGGTTCCATAGTATGCATTTAACCATGCGCTTGACCGCGCAGAGTGACAAAGTTACTTCACTATTTTTTTCCAGAAATACCGTAGGTTTATCTATAAATTTTATGAGGACATTTTTTGTTCAGAAACACGTGGTCTATCCACCTGTATCTTTTACCTTGACTTAATTTTAAAATTTTGAAAAAATGGATGAAAAAAATTTTCTTCTCACTTTTTTTTTATGTTCTGCATCCGAGCCGAAAGTAAACTTTTCAGGATATTATTCTAACACTTTCACGGACCCATTAAAAAAAAATTATTCAGTTTGCAAGTTTTTCTAGGTTTCACACTATAAAATGTTCTCTGTCATCTGGGCTAATATGTAATATTGCTACTACTTATAATGAAAAGTCATGATTTTGGAACTCCATATTTTATTTACAGTTTGCAAGAATTGTTCAAAGATAAGTCGCCAAACTTCACAAAACTTGTTTTAACAAAATGCGTTACCAAAGAGCATTACAAAGAAGCGTTGAATCAAATAACTCAAGATATATATGAGAAGTACCAGCAATTCTTAAAAGTAAAGGATTCTCTTCAAGGTAAAACGTTTCAAAATTTATAATTTTGACCTAGGCCAATAAAAAGCATTTTTGTTTGTGAAAATTGAAAAAAGATATTCCACAAATTTACTGCGTCCTAGTTCTCAAATCATGCAAAAACGTTCCATTCATATCCATAGTTTGAAGTTCTAGAAGTCGGTTGATAATACAGTCTAGACCAAAAAAATTCCTACAAGGAATTTTATGTTTGTATACTATAGAGGGAGTTGCCCGAATTATTAGTTCAAGTTTTCCACAAAAATATCGTGTCCGCTACGACCGCCATGTTGTAAAAATGACAGTCAAACTAGTAGTCAGTCACCTTATAGCTGTACGTGCACCCCCGATCCTCGGCAACAATGTTTTTTAAAAAGATTAAAGCCTAAGGAACAATTTTAAACATGTCCCAAAAAAAAAAAAAATTGGCTGTACTTTCAAAATGGCGTCCATGTTTACAAAAAACATTTTTTTTTATTGACTTTTGCGGCACCAGAAATTATGAAATAGATAAAAATAAATAAAATAAATTGCAAAAAATTTTCTGTGCGAGTGTCCCTCGAACGTTGATAAATAGCTCATAATTTTATCACAACTTCCTCAAGCACATTGCTTTTAGGTAATATCCCTCTCCGCCTATGGCGTCGAAATATTACCAAGCAACGTGCGTTCGGAAACTGTGATAAAATTATTTCGCATTATCAACGTTCTTGGGACATTATAGCTGATAATACCCCTAGGGCAACTTTCACTTGTTATCCAGTTTGACAGTTCAATAATTTATTTATTGACAATGTTACAATTACGATTTGGCACTGCAAATAACGACTTGATCATCTAACCATAACCTAGGAATTTTGATGTCTGTGAGAGTGTTAGATTATTTTCAGATATAAAGGTTGCTGGTAAAGGGGATCTTAGATGAAAATTCATATATACGGTCTTTTTCTTATTTAAGATTAAATTATTGCGCTGACACCAAGCCTCTAATTCATCACAAGTGATGACAATTCTTCTGGTTTTTTTGCACATAACATAATTGTGATATCATCTGCAAACATTATAACCATACTATTTGTAATATGTTGGGGTAAATCGTTTACGCAAAGCACAAATAATAGTGGCCCCAAGACTGATCCTTGGAGGACACCCATTTCAACTTTTCTTCTGGCAGATACCGCTCCATTGCAATTAACCAACATCCTCCTGTCAGACATGTATGATATAATCCAATTTAATAAGTTCCCACGAATGCCCATTGCGTACAGCTTGGTGTCCATAAATCTGATATCAACTGTGTCAAAAGCCCGAGAAAGGTCAAACATGATGATTCTTTATACACAAAATTTAGTAAGTGGTAGGCTGCCGTCTCTACCGACCTCTTTTCTCTGATATAGGGTGTAAATAATTTTACTTATTTAAATAATTTATAATAACATTACAAACAAGTTTTTCTGCCAACTTTGATAGAGCGCTTAGGAGTGAGATTTGTCTGTAATTTTCAATATCACGTGGGTTTTCTTTTTTATATATCGGTATGGTGTTCGCTATTTTAAGTATGTTTGGAAAGATTCCTACCACGAGAGATTTATTTACAATGATTGCCAATGGTTCACTAATTAGGTTTTGTGCAGATTTTATTAGATCAACACTTAACTCATCTAGTCCGGTGCGTTTTTTATTTTTTAAGGAATTTATTTCGTTTTTCACGTCATGTTGGTCTATAAATGGAACAAAGAGAGAATGGCAATCCAACCTAGTTTGCCATTTTAGTACAAGGAAAAGACAAATTTTCTCCAAAGTGATTTTGAAGTTTAATCCCTGATACTGTACTGAAATAATTTACAAAAGTATTTGCAATTAAATTTGTATCTGTAATTAGTACATCATTTATAACTAATTCTGTTTTGTCTTTTTTATATCTAACCTTACCTCTGTCTTATAAATTGTAAATAATTATTCATTGATGATTTTCAACAGAGCAATGCTTTATCAAGTACCTGAGAAACACAGGAGCTTATAATACTTATTTATCATCTATAACGAAAGCTTCTGCCTTACTTATCACAAACAAATTTAATTACGAACAGTGTGCCGAAAAACACAGTAAAGCGTATGAAAGTTTTATTGGAGAAATATATGTTTATTTGGTTTCCGTGATGAATGAGACTTTGAACAAGTTGGTGGCTTCCGGATTGAAACCAGTTATTACCAAAACACCTATGCCTATGGACAAGATTTTTTTCTTTGGAAAGGAAGCTGTTCAATTGGGAAAGAGGGCCCTGGCAGATAGATATTTTTTAGAGGTAAAGTGCTTTTTATAATGTAGAAACCTCAATTTGAGAGTTTTGATAAATGTTATTTTGTTTTCAATATGGAACAAAAGTCAATTAACTAAGTGATGGTGACATTTTATTTGCTCTGAAGTAGCTTCTAGCCCAGCCGAGTCATACTTTAACATACTGAGTAAAATTTTTATGTACCTTTTATACCTGTTTTCTACAAAAGGGCCCCGCTTTCAAACTAGCAAATACGCATACGTTCTCAACTAGATATTACACTATTTGTTGTCAAAATATTAGCTTTGCTAAAATGACGTAGGTCTGGCAGCTCTGGGATCTTGGACTATTATCTTTCTTGCGTTCGGTACATTGTATTTCTCGATTTCACCCGGAGAAACAAATTTACACCATCGGCAAAAAACATATGCCCTTTCTTTAGCTACACAATGTACTATTTTCTACTACCGTGCATAAAGCACTTACTTTACACACACAATGTAGTAGGGTGGTCCTTAGCTATACTTGACGATATTTTTTTCTTACAATTTTTTCGGCCTCACCCCCCAAAGTGGTTCCAATTATTTAAAAAATGAAGTATACAAAATTTTAACTCGATCGGATAACGCTAACCTGTGCCCGAATTTATACAAGGGCACTTGGGGCACGTGCCCAAGGCCCCCACATAATTGAGCCCCCCTAGGAAATGTAAAGCACTGTAAATTTAAACATCTTTTATACCAAAAAATATATCTAAATTGTAAAAAGAAAAATTTTTTTCGGATTTCTCTCCTGCTCATTAAAAAAAAATGTTGGGATAATTTTTTTTTTCGGATTAGGATTAGGTATTAAGAAAATAATATAACAATAATATAACAATTTTTTGCCCTGGGGCCCCATGATGTCTAGTTACGCTACTGATAATAGAAATTATTACTCCTGTCTAGAGACTTTGTAACGATGACCGATGGATAGCTGAGAATTGGTTTGATTATGCAATTTATAACTTGGAAATAAAGGCTTGCGATACAGCATTTGAGTGTGTCCAAGAAGCCTTGTCGATAAATCCAGATCACAGATACAGGTTAGAAAAAATATATTTTACTTTCATTTTCAACAATAATCTTTTTTTAGTCTTATGATTTTAGGCGCCCTCTTGGGAGATAAAGAACAAAAGGATGATGCAGAAACTTGTTTTCTCAATCTCATGGTAAAGGAGCCTAGATGGTTGGAAGGTATATTTTTCTTATAGCTTTGCTAAAATAACACAGCCACACAAAAAAAAATAAAGTTTATTTTCCAAAGGTGAAATCCACCTATCCCCATGTTTTTTGAGCAGTTGATTCCAAATATCACGCCATGTTTCACTGCTTAGTTTTTCGCAAATTGACATTTCATCCCTAAATTTGGGGTTAAATGGCTATTAAATCTAATAGAACGACACGCGTTGGAATGAATCTTCTGAATCATTTAAAACGGCCCTCATTACATACTCCCAACATTCTATCCTACCACGAAAACGATGGTGGTGTACTTCTTCCCCCAAAAAAACTACTACTACCTGTCATTCTGATTTTTCCATAATACGCTTGTGAGGGCTTGACTGACCGAAGTTATTACAGGGAATATTGATAAGTCGAGTATCTTTTGACCAGGAGACGCAAAAACAACCCCCGGGGGTCGAAACCACCCCCACCCTGAATGACAAAACATTCCGAAAATACTGCATAAGGGCTGAAGAACAGTTTCCTCCAGTTTTCGAGGACGAGTTACAGGATAATTGCAATACTTTCCCCCACTCTTCTGGAACTTTTTCCCTTTTTCTGATTTTTCCGTACTACGCTTGGGAGGGCTTTACAGATCGGGTTTATTACAGAGAGTATTCATAAATCGAACATCTCTTGACCAGGAGACTCCAAAACAACCGGGGGGGGGGGGGGGGGGGGGTTGTAACCACTCCCTCCCTGAATGACAAAACATTCGGAAAATAATGCGAAAGAGCTGAAGAACGGTTTCTTCCGCCCCTTCGTCGTATTTTCGGAATATTCTGCCAGTCAGGGAGGGGGCGGTTCCAACCCCCAGGAGTTGTTTTGGCATTTCCTGGCCAAAAGATACTCGGTTTATCAACATTCCCTGTAATAACCTTGATCTGTCAAGCCTTCACCAGTATAGTACGGAAAAATCAGAATCCCATTTAGGCGTAGTTCTAGAAGGGTGGGGAAAAAGCAGTGTTGTGTTCCTTGCCCTCGCAAACGAGAGAAGTCCATTCTTCAGCCCTATCGCAGTATTTTCGGAACATGTTGTCATCCAGGGAGGGGGTGGTTTCAACCTCCGACGGTTGTTTTGGCGTCTCCTGATCAAAAGATACTCGATTTATCAATATTCTCTGTAATAACCCTGATCTGTCAAGCCCTCACAAGCGTAGTACGGAAAAATCAGAACAAGCGGTTGTCTTTTTTCATTTGGGGGTAGGGGAAAGTATTGCAATTATTGTGTTACTCGCGTTACTCGCCCTCGAAAACTGGAGGTACCTAATTAATTTATTTATTAACTATCTATTTTGGCTGGCGAATATCTCGTAAACTGTAACACATTGGAAGAAAATGAATACAGATATTCTTGTAGGAAATTTAATTATGTTTAATTTTGCATAGATTACCTTTTTCCATATGAGCATCGTTTCCGAGTTGTAAGCGAAGAATCGTGAAAAGGAACCCCCCTCCCCCCCTGAAGCGACAGGGCTAGGGAAGGGGATTTTTAGTATGTTTACCTCCTAACTACCCCCAACACATTCCTGAAGAGGAAAATTCTCCTCTCCTCCATGCTCTCTACAACTCTTTCGTTGACTGGATTAACAGTGTCCACCTGGACTAACACAAAGTGTAGCCATTTTTTTGTTCGTGACTGTGCACTAACTTTTAAGGAGAACTAAATTTTCCTGAAAGTCATAGTAACAACATAGAGTCCCATATGTGCAGACTTTATGGCAGATGCTCTGTATATGAATTTAAATATAATTAAATTAAAAATCGTAGGATGCAAGCTTTCACGCCCATTGCCCAACGAAGTAGTTTCTTATATTTTGATGTTCTCATAGTCAATTTTATGGTTCTCATTTGCTCTCATTCTCTCACCATAAAATTGACTATGAGAACATCAAAATATTGAATACAAATATGCCTTATTACCCAAGAATAATCAGAGAATCACTAGAAATTATGAAAAACGGGGATGTCTTCAATAAAGAAGATAGGTATCGACTGAGTAACACATGGAGACTGGTTTTGCCAAGCACCAGTGTTTAAACAGTCAAGCACAACGATTGGACAGCAAAGGGAAGCAACGCCAAGGTATAAAACCAGGAGCAGAACACAACAACTTCAGTCATTAGAATTTGTCTGAAGCTAAAGGTTCATTCAAAAATGACATCCACACTTTACCCGGGGGAGGGGGTCTAGATTTTGTGACAGTATAATAATAATAATAATAATGTATGGGACGTAGCGAATTTTACATTGCTCTTATATAAAGTTGTATTATTCTCGAGTATTATTTTAATTACCAAAATTAATGAAAAAATTATATGGGGGGGGGTTAAAACCGAATTTGGACGTCCATCTGAGCGGGGGGGGGTTAAATATTTGTGACAGTCTCGGATACAGGGGAGGGGGGGGGCATGAAAATTCTAAATTTTCTGTGGACGTAATTTTTGAATGACCCCCAACAACATGATCACGGAACGTCAAGTCAGATTCGACAACCACGGCAACACCCGGACGAAACCACTTCAAATAAAAAATCATTAAGAGTATAATGTTTATAGCATATATACCTTCTTTTCGCCAGTTTATTGAAGAACATTCTATATATTACACTCGTAGTCTTTTTTGAAAAAAATTACCTACTTTTTTTAGGTGAAATTGCTATAATTAATTTTTATCGTTAGCGAAACCAAGTCAGTATTTTTGTTTTTATAGAATCTTATCATACTTGCTCCTCTTTATTGAAATGTTTAATGGCTTTTATATTTACTGACCGATTTTTTTTCAAAAATAGTGCCAATCAAATTCAATATACTCTTAATTCTGGTATTTGCGAGGAGTACAATTTAATACCAGTTTCTTCTATAACTGCATTTTTGATGTCATTGCCGACATATCAAACACGTGTATTATAAGTATATTATCATATTTTGACAGGTTGGGGAGTTCTCTACCTGTTTTATCAAAAATATAACAAATATGAAGGAATGGACATGGCTTTGGATATGGCAAAAAAATATATTGATGATGCAAGGGTTACAGCGGATTATTTTATGGAGTTTGAAGATTTCTCCTGGACATACAGGATTTGCCCTAAAGATATATTTTTTCGAACTGCCATGCTTTTGTTGAAGATGAGACTTTATAATGTACGTTTACATTTTATATGTAGTTTCCATCTCTGATCTGTGTTAAAATTCTTCCTTTAATTGTGGACTTCAAAGTGATAAATCTGAATATCCGAATATGGCGCTCAAATGCTTCCATCGTAATTTTAAGGGGCGGCAGTTACTATTTTCCGCCAAACTTTTGAATTTTTTACATATTTCTAAAAATTTTTATAAAAAAATAATTTTCAGATCATTAGAAATAGAAAAGGTATTCTTGTACAGACAGTATATTCATAAATTTTAACTGTGACTCCTATCAATCACAAACCTTTGAACCTGATTTATCTCATCACTAGGGACAATTGCTGGCAGGTCATTTATATACAGGGTGTCCCACTTAAAACTCCCGGCGCCATTTTCTCAATAAACAAAAGCGATATTTGAATTCTGTAAAAATAGAATATATAAATGACTTCAGTTTTGAGTAAAAATGGTTATTTTACACGTTGAGGTCTAGGTGGCGTTGCGATGCAAAGAAATTTTTCGATCCTAGGAACAGTGAAATGAGTTGCATGAGATGGAGAATTATATTCTGAGCAACTTTTATGATGCGAACAATTTTCGAAAAATCACTGGTTCTCGAGATATTTGAACTTCAATATAATTTTTTTGAATATAAAAATCGTCATAACTTTTTTAAAATACTTTTTAGACAATAAATCCTTTGGTACATTTTTCATAGTGAATCAGGCTCATTTAGATGGCAATGAAACATTTATTACAAAACACAAAATAATTTTTTTTTTCAAGTAAAACAAAGGTGGGGCTGCTATTTGGAAATTAAAGATTTTGACATTTTTGTTTATTGTGTAATTTTTGCGTCATGTTTATGTTGTATGTTCTACTAAACTTTACACTATAAATTGTAGACGTATGAAAAAAAAATGGGATTTTTGTTACTTGAAAAATTACATTGAAGTTCAAATATCTCGAAAACCAGTGATTTTTGGAAAATTGTTCATATCAAAAAAGTTGCTTAGAATATAATTTTCCATCTCATGCAACTCATTCCATCGTTCCTAGGATTGAAAAATTTCTTTGCATCGCAACGCCATCTATACCTCAATGTGTAAAATAACCATTTTTACTCAAAATACCACTGCCTAAGGAATCACTACTTCCACATCCGGATTTTCTATCCAAGTCACACAACGAAAAAAATTTTTATCTGGAAATAATTGTTTATGGAACTTTAATAATATAATATTTGAAATCCTCTACCCCAAAAACCCATAAAACGATACCCCACATCGGTAGTGGGGTGGGGGTGGTGACAGGGGGTGGGAGTGGGGGGGCGGATAAAGTAAAAAAATATTTTGAGGTTTCTGGTTCTTGTACACACACTAAATCACATTTTTTTTTTCATCCCCTTTAATAATGGGGTGGGGGTGGCCAATGCCAAAATTTTTTTTGAGACCTTACCTTCTCTTGTATATACTAAATACCAATTTTATGGACTCTTACCTGCTTGATTTACCTATTTTCCCCAAATTTACCCCAATTTAACCCCCAACCCTTCGACGGAACAAGATGAAAATATAATCTAGTTCTAGATCTCGTTAAAGTACATATGTGTACCAAATTTCAAGTCAATATCTTGAACGGTTCCAGAGTAAACGTGCGCACAAAAAAAGTTACAGACCGACAGACAGAAATTTTTTTTTCGCTCAAACTTGAAATCTCGACGTTTCATGACATTCTAAGCTTATTTGAACAATAAAAATTTTTAAAAATTTTTTTGTCGTTACTATACTTCCACTGGATGTGGAAGTAATTGAAGTCTTTTATATATTCTAGTAGTTACAGAATTTAAATATCGCTTTTGGTTATCGAGAAAATGGCGCCGAGAATTTTAAGTGGGATACCCTGTATACCATGAATAACAGTGGCCCCAGTATCGAGCCTTGCGGAACTCCCAAATCATCATAAGTTTCTGACTAGTTATTATTACATTTTACAACCAGTGTCCGTCCCAACATATAAGAATTTATTTCAATAAAGTTCCCCTTATACCAATGCGTGACAACTTAATTGAGAGCATGTCATTATTTACTGTGTCAAATGACTTTGACAAGTCACAGAATATAGACACCACATTTCTGCCTTCGTCTGCCATGATTCAAAAGTTGGTAAGATACAGATGACCTTTTTACCTGTGGTTGTGGTTGTATGTTCTTTATAACTCTTGGTTTATCTTGGAAGATTTTTGCAGGTCGTTAGACATCTAAAATGTAGTCTCGTTTGGGCAACCATTAGGTTCATTCAGATAATCACAATGCAAAATTTTCTTGCGAAATTTAAAATTTCATTCACAGAGATGTCAATTTACCAAAATTATTGCAGGGAGGAATTTTTTTTGCAGATCAGTTATAGCAGTCAATCGCATTAAAAAACCATACCACTCTACACATTAAACAATTTTATTTTTAGTGGGTTGAAATGGCATTAGCTCAGGAGATCCAGAAACATTATGGCCTTGTGCATTATCTACTTGCCGCAAACTGCTTATACCAAGGATTGAACGATCATGCATTAGAACATATTAAAGAAACAAAAGCATCTTATGGATCTGTAAGAACTACTAAATATCCTCGGTTTGCATTATTGTTAAAAGATACATATTGTTGGTAAATTAATGATCACTTGCGAAAATGTGTCAGTGATTGCTTTCCATAGCTTTAAAAGCATTGTTACAGACATCTATAAGAATTTCCTCTAAGCTCCATGTATAAGTAACAGAAAACTAAGTTAGTTAGTTACTTAGTTCAATGAAGAAAAAATGTCGGCATATATCGAATGTTGATCTCCAAGATACCCTCTTCAACTAACACCAAGCCTCAAAGTGTTATACTCTATTCTACAATTGAACATTTTCTGGGGTGGCTAGCGCCAAAACGGTCAGGGGGGAGGTCTGACTCATATAAGATAAAATACTCAGAAGAATATTTGCTAAAACATAACAGCAATGTCAACATGTTATGTTATATCCCAGGCTCCATATATGTAGCTATTTCCTAGACTATTAGGAATAGTATTTTCCTTGAAAATTTATTAATTATGATCAATAATTAAATATTTAGAACAAATTTCATTATTTTCGCAGCTTATCTTATACCACTGAAATATGAATTACAGCATAGTGCAAATCTGGCATAAACATTTAAATACCTAACGTTCGTACTTGTAGGACTATGCAGTCTTTGGCTTGGCAGGACACTGTCTATATGCTTTAAACAGAGACAAAGAAGCCAAAGAAGAGTATATACATGTTATAGAGTCTTTCAACAGACCCGACGATGTGCATATGGTGTATGTCAATTGCGCTCAAATATTAGAGAATTTAGGAAACGATCAAGAGGCTAGAAAATTGATATTACTGGCTTGTAAATATAGTCCAACACCTTATACATGGTTTAGGGCTGGTCAATTGTACCTTCAGGTAAAATAAGTACACTTGTCAATACTAGATGCATATAGTATAGTTTTATTAGCAGTAAAAGTGATACTATCAGGCTGTAGGTTCGCAATTACAGACGAGTCACAACAAGTGGCTTTTACTCCGAATAAAACATGCTATTTTTTTTTTAAACGTCGATTAGCTATAAGAAAAATAAAGATAAAAATCTTGAATTTCACCACCAAAAATGCATTGTGTTAATGTCAGTGACTGGCATATCAAATAAAATACGCGTTGCTACGTATATTACTTTTTCTGCCGCTCACAGCATCAGAAAAAATACTTTTACCTCCGTTGTTAATAGCAACGCATAGCTGTCTAAAAAGTCAGACTTTAATGTCATGAAATGAGTTAAGAAATGTCATGTTTTTGTGACGTTTGAAGAAAAACAAAATTATGTACTTTTTCCATCGTCCAGATCTAACAAAAATATATTTTTTAGGAAAATGATTTATTAAGTGCAGAGGAATGTTTCTCAGAGGCCAATTTCAAAGATAATCGAAACCCAGAGACTTGGGGATACTTAGCATTAATTAATTCGAAACTACTTAGAATGAATGAGGCAGAATTATGTTATTGCCAGGCTTTAAAGGTATCTATCATGTATTTAATTAACTGGATAACCATTTTATAGATTCAAGGTGCATTTCTGTCATCAAAATAAAATGAACAGTTCACATTAAAATGAGCACGAGAATTCTTTGTTATGGTGGTACGATCATGTTACGTTGATGGGTTGGGGCAGTGGCGGCTGGTGAAATTTCAATAATTTTTTTCTCGTCTCTGGGGCATGGGACCCATACAAAATATGGGAACTAACATCTAGAGAAGCACTCCTCTAACGACCCGTAAAAAATTTTGAAAAAGCAATTTGCGAAAAATTTTCTCAAAATTCGGTGACAGGAGGGGGCTTAGAAGCATTATACTCTTCGCCGATTTACTGACCTTTTTATATTCTAAATTTTGTGATACCAACTTTGTTTGAAAAAAAAACATAAAAAAAAAATCACCATGTGGGGGATCGAACACGAGACCTTTGGATTGCAAGGCAACAACAACAAGCATTTATTAATATTCACATACAATAATGCGTCATTCCAGAGTCCGGCCCGGAGCCAGCCAGACAACCACGACGAACATCGCCGAGGTGGGTGTGAGGTTGGGCGGGGAGGGTCTGGTTTGGCGGTGACGAAAATTAATTGTGAGTTAAAACTCCTGCCTAATGGGGAAAGGCTTAAATTTAACAGTATCGTGCAACGTAGTACACGAGGGTACTTAAAAATAATTAAAATTAAAACTGTAAAACTATCGATTTCACGCACACGCGAACACAATGCTTTAGTCATTCGGCTATCTCGTCTTACCAGAAAACTTGAATAAATATCATTCAAGAATTATATTTCAACGGATTAGATACATTATTATGAAATATATATATTGGTAAAATGTAAAAACAAAAAAAAATTATAGAGAATAACATTTCGAAAGATTTCTATTTAAGTACAAATGACAGAAATTTTGAAAAAAAATTTTTTTAATTTAAATGATTAATAACTTTTTTATTTATTGATTGATTTTTTTCAAAAACAATAGGGTTCTTCCTCTAGCTAACGCTAACTTACATTCCAAATTTCAATACAATCGGACTTTTCTTTCTTAAGTTATCGCGATTACAAGAAACGTGACGGACGGACAGACAGACGGACATTTTGAAAGTTGTTCAGAATTCGTTCACTAACACAATGATATGAAATTTTTTTCTCTACGAACGATATTTCCGGTTTTAGAAATGTGCCGATCAAATGTAATATACTCTTCGTTTTTGCGAAGAGTATAATAATAGGTTTTGGAGTTATGAAAATATTTTCATTACTAACTGAAATACAACGAATTGAAATTTTTAAATTTGTTAAATTGTAAATTACAAAATTTCAGTTCATTGTATTTCAGTTAATAATGAAAATATTTTCATAAACTCCAAAACCTTTTGTTGGATTTTGATGAAAAGTAAAATGTATGACAAAAAAAAAATAATTTTCAACAGGAGTCCCTAGATCTAGAGGGGTCAACAGAATTTTGAAAAAATTTTTCGCAAATTGCTTTTTCAAAATTTTTTACGGGTCGTTAGAGGAGTGCTTCTCTAGATGTTAGTTCCCATATTTCGTATGGGTCCCATGCGCCAGAGACGAGAAAAAAATTATTGAAATTTCACCAGCCGCCACTGGTTGGGGGTACATAGGTAAAGAAAGCAAGACTCCATAAAATTGGGATTTAGTGTATGTACGAGAAGCCAAGGTCTCAAAAGTGTTTCAGCATCAGCTACCCTCACTATCAATGTGGCATGTCCTTTTACAGGGTTTTGGGGGTGGACGATTTCAAATATTATATATTATTAAAGTTCTATGAATAATTATTTCCACATAGTGGAGTGCAAATATATAGTATCAACATTTTTCGTTTTAAGAGTAGACAACACCAATCATAAAGTTTCATCGGTAAAGTTAAAGCTGAATAAGTGGGGCGTGTGGTTATTATAGAGCACCTGCATGTGACGTCACAGCTAACCTCAAAAATATGTGTTTCTTAAGGTTTAAGAGTATTACGCAGCTCTTATTAAAATTTCTGCCTGGTTCCCGTATTTGCAAATAAAATTTAGTTCAGTGTAATGTTTATGAAGTTCTAAATACTTTATCCTTTGTAGGTTGGAAATCTAACCTGTAATTAGCAGTCCATTTTTATTAATCAACAATATTGAAAAATTATTTACGTGAATTTTTAAATATTTGCTTGGAGCCAGTACGGCTCTAAGCTAAAAATGTGTATACAAACATTAAAAATGAGAATAAACTTGAAAAACTTAAAATTTAAGGTTATGTTGGTTACATGAGATGCCCTATTGTAATGCTGTAGGTGGCACCATCTATTAAAAAGCACTGTACTAAAAATATTGACTGGGAAAATGCAGTTTTTAGTCAAACGGCTGGCATTATGAAACTGAAAAGATATTCTTGTAAGTAAATGCATATATATCTATAAAACAATCTTACACATAAAGAAAAATTTAGCTACTCTTACAAGCACTTCTGAACAACATCGTTATCCCACTAGACACGGGCATCTGCTTAAAAACTGTCCTCATAGTACGACTCTCTATGAAAGATCACCTACTTATTTTGGCATCTCTCTGTACAACAAGTTGCCAAAGCAAATAACCGATACTACCAACTTTAATAGCTTTAAATTTAAATTAAAAGGCTTCTTGCAACAGAATTGCTTTTACAATGTATATGAACACATTAATTTTACCACCTAGTCAAACAGTACCTGGGTATTATTTTAATATATATTAATTGTACGTGTATTTATCAAGTATACTATTGTATGTGTATTTACTCAATATACTATTGTATACTCAATTTTTTGATTGTGTGAATTTATTATAAGTTTTGAGATATGTAGAATGTATATATGTATCTCCAGATCTATGAAATGTATCTATGTATCTTTCAAATGACGATTCCAATCCATTTGCGTGGCTTGATGGATAATAAACTATTATTATTATTATTATTAATGAATACTACACTTCTATTGAAGAAAGCTTTTAGCTAAAATTTGTTTATTACGAAGATTTCTCTTCGCACTTCGTAATAAACAAATTTTAGCTAAAAACTTTCTTCAATAGAAGTGTAGTATTCATTTACTAACAAGAATATCTTTTTTTCAGCCAGCCAGCCAGTTTGGCTAAAAACTGCTTTTTCCCAGTCAAGATTTTTAGTAGTGCTTTTTAATAGATGGTGCCACCTACAGCAGCATCTGCATCATGTAATCAACATAACCTTAAATTTTAAGTTTTCGTGTTTATTCTCATTTTTACTGGAGCCGTACTGGCTCCAAGCAAATATTAAAAAATTCACGTAAATAATTTTTTAATATTGCTGATTAATAAAACTAGACTGCTAATTACAGGTTAGATTTCCAACCTACAGAGTCTTATTTTATTAGGACAAAGTATTTAGAATTTCATAAACATTACACTGAACTAGATTTTAGTTGAAAATACGGGAACCAGGCAGAAATTTTAGTAACAGCTACGTAATACTCTTAAATCTTAAGAAACACATATTTTTGAGGTTAGCTGTGACGTCCCGTGCAGATGCCCTATAATAACCACACTACCTACCCTTCGCCCCACTTCAGCTCTAGCTTTACCGATGAAACTTTGTTATTGGTGTTGTCTCCTCTTAAGAGACTTAGATAGGAAATCTAGATGTGGAAGTAGTGTTCCTTAGGCAGCGGTTTTTAAATGATCTATAAGAATTTACATTTGAAATACATGAAAACATCATTTTGTATTCTTTTTTAGAATAAACTGGAGAACAAAGAACTTCTGGAAGCGATCCAACAACACCTGAAGAGGTGCTCTTTAACTTAAAACTCATCTATTAATTGTAAAGATTTATTCTTAAAACTCTTTATAAATATATATAAATTACTGCAAGTATTTAGTTGTAAAATATAAATATGTTATTGTAAATAAAGCGTGTACTGCCAGCAGTAAAAAAGCACCTATTACGTGGACTGACATTTTAATAATCAGCAAATATCACAAAACTTGTAGCCTTAATGTTAACAATTTAAAAATAAATATTCGTTTATATTTATATATTGAGTGTTCTTTTCTTATTGCGAGATATTACGTACCCTGTCAACATATGGTGCTTTGATTTTAAATCCACCATTTACACCTGTCTTAATAAGCAAGTTGGACTTTTTTCTTTTGATGATCAGAGATAATCAGAGGACTTTAATTTGGTGATTACATGTGTTAAACATTTTTGTTTTAAAAAGTTCTTTTATATATATATGTTATATAAGTCCTTAACTTGTAATCTGACAAAGAAAATTTCTGTTTACTTTTATGTCCGAACCTGCGTATTATGCAAAATATTCACATTAAACCAGAGCCGGTGTTATTTTGTCAACACATTTTTTTAAGGGTGGCTCCAGTATATGCAAAAGTTAGAAATAGTATACTGTTTTATTAGGAGTAAGAATGGCTTTTACCTATTTTTTTTCTTCAAACGTCGATTAGTTATACAGTGTGTCCCCAGATTGTTTGCGATAGGTGTAAAATATCAAAAAAAATTAGTACGGCTTTCATTTTCTGCAGTCTCGGTCTGCTTGACGTAAAATGGATTTTTACCAAATTTCAGTTAAAATGGGATCTAACTCGCGAAGTTAATCTAAGAAGAAAATAAATCATTGTAGGTAAACTGGTCTTTCTGTTAATTTTATGGAAAAATTCTATTTGGATAAAATATTTGGCATTGAAAGTTAGAGCCATATGCCAACTTTCATTGCATTTGAACAAAAAAAAAAAAATAATACTACTTAAAGTAAATAGCTTTTTATTTTTTAACATAATTAACAATTTCAACGAATTCAACTAGAAACCTATTCAAATAGTACCCCACCTAAATTACTACAATAATTCCACCCTTCTTTTAATTCTTTGTAACTTTTAATTTCTTCAGGAGATATTATTATTATTATTTTGTTCAAATGCAATGAAAGTTGGCATATGGCTCTAACTTTCAATGCCAAATATTTTATCCAAATCGATTTTTGCCGTAAAATTAACAAAAAGACCAGTTTACCTACAATGATTTATTTTCTTAGATTAACTCAGCGAGTTAGATCCCATTTTAACTGAAATTTGGTAAAAATCAATTTTACGTTAAGCAGATCGAGACTGCAGAAAATGAAAGCTGTACTAATTTTTTTTTGGTATTTTACACCTATCGCAAAACACAATCCGAGGACACACTGTAAAAAAAATAAAGATAAAAATCTCCAATTTCACCACCAAAAACGCATTGTGTTAATATCGCATGGCCGGCGTATTAAATAAAATACGCTTTGCTATGGATATTACATTTTCTGCCACTCACAACTTCAGAAAAAGTACTGTTACCTCCATTGTTAATGGTAACGCATAGCCGTCTAAAAATCAAACTTTGACGTTATGAAATGAGTTAAGAAATGTCATGTTTTTCTGACATTTGAAGAAAAAAAAACTTTTTTTGTATACAGGGTGTAACGCAACTTACCCGAAAATTTTTAACCATACATGCACCTTTAAATAAGAAGTTGATTTCTTAAAAAAAAGTCCAAAACAGAAAAAGATACAAATTGTTAAAGTTACAAATTAATGAAAATGGTAATTTATTGAACTCTACTTAATTGAAGAACTGTTGTATTAAAAAAAAAAAAATTAAAAAATTAAATTAAAAATTTTTATTTTAAATAGTAGGTTATTTTAACATTTCCATTAATTTATAACTTTAACAATGTGTATCTTTTTCTGTGTTGGACTTTTATTACATTTTTTTTATGAAGTCGACTTCTTATTTAAAGGTGCATGTATGGTTAAAATTTTTCGGGTAAGTTACGTTACACCCTGTATACATGTGACATCGTTGGAAGGAGCTATTTGAGTAAAATTCATCGTACCTCTTCCTTATTTAAAATTCGAAATATGTTCTTGTGGTGGGGGAAAATATATGAAATTTAGCTGTCCCCCTCCTTAAAAGGTTAAGGCACATTCGTGTATTCATATTCGATTACTTTGGTTCCCGTTTGCTTTTATGTATTCTTTTTTTCGTTTGCTAATTCATCTTTTGCTACGTCAACAGGTTTTTCCTTTTCAACTGTTAGCTTTTCTCTCCTTTTGTCATTTACTTCCTGCTTTGGAATGACTTCGCGTTTGACTGTTTTAGCCCTTCCTTTTCTTCTATATTTTTGTTTATTCGTCTCCTCATCTTCCGGAACTTTGTGTTCAGATTTAATATCTTCTTTATCAGCTGGTTGCGACTGAGCTGCACTATCATCTGCCTTATCTACTAGCTTGAATTTAACTGTTCGTTTTCCATCGTCATTTTTCTCTGGAATAGACGATGTTATGACTAAATTTTCTTCAGCTTCTCTTTGTAAAAGAATCTGTTCTATTACTTCCGAGGGCACATCATCTTCTGTATAATATTCTTCTGGCTCATATTCGTCTGAATTTTGCGTATTTATTTTGTCTAGATCTAAGCTATCCCCCTGCTCAGTTTTCTCAAAGCTTTCATTTTGATTTGGAGGAGGATTTGAACATTCTGAATCCCAATTATCTTCCGCAGGATCTTCAACTGCCTTTGCATTTTGGCCTGAAGAATTTTGATTGTTGTTTCTATTCGATGTTCTAGGATTGTACCCACCCCGTTCCCTACCACGTTCCATTTGGTGGCCCCCTCTACCTCTCGCCTCCTTCCTCATGTCACCACTGTACCTTTCTGGAGCACTCCCGCTTCTACCTCTACCTCGCCCACCTCTCCCTCTACCCCCACCACCTTCACCTCTAAAGGATCTTCTTTCTTGCGGTCTACGATCAGAAACATATTTGATGTCTACCAATTTCTTTTCTTCATCTAATTTACAACTTCTTTCTCCGGTAGATGTGGTAAGCGCAATCTTTATATTAACAGGATTTTGAATGAATGAAGCTTCGATTTGGTGACGCTTGTCTTCCCTGTTCGCATAGCTGCCTCTCCCTCTGGATCCCCTAGGACTGTGACCCCTTGACCAAGAATCTGGCACTCGCTCTGGGCGTTCCTTAAAATCAAATTATTTCACTTTTACATGTATCTTATACAAATTTACTTATTTATCTTAGTTCAAAATATCTAAATTTCATTTTTTCTTAAATGACGTTTACACTTTGATCTAATCTCATAGATTATTCAGAATGTGATTTTTGTTTAAAATAACCAAGATAAAATTATTAAATGAACATTGAATAGTTATATAAAGCATACTTACCTTATGATATATACGGGAAGAATTATCATAATGTGTATCTTCTCTCAAGGGATCCTTCAAGTAACTGTACGATGGGTCAGGAGGAGGTCCACTTTTAGACTGAAACTAATTTTTTACCTAGCAATTTTCTATTAAACTTTGAAACTTTTATTGTACCTGCTGTTTTCTATCAAGTAGCTCTCTTAAATCCGTTACACCAAAGTTATGAAGAGCCTTGCTTACGTGTGGATCAAGCCTTCCTCTTCCTCGGTTTGAGTTTGAATAAGGGGGTCTATTTTGTTGGTAATGCCTTCGATGTGGTGTAGTTTTATCAATATGTTCAGCTTCGGCCATCGCAGATTGTAGTACCTACACAGTTATGTACATAAATACTTTCTAATTACTATTTTAGGTCAAACATTTATTTCTGTTACGTGACTGGTCGTGACGTATGCAGAGCTGTCAGCCACCCGCCTCCCCCCCAAAATTAATCAGCTGTTTGATCGACACTTTACACTTTAGCACAGACCAGAGATTATAGAACTTTAGCCACAAAAATTTACAAAAAAATAATAAGAAATTCAAAACAAAGGTAGGCAACTATATTCGTAGACCATATAATCCAGAGTTGCCGTAATATATTTGAAAAAAGTCCACCTTCGTATTTATATCTTATTTTAGATTTAATGGTGGGCACAGGTAGCAAGAGATTAGATAGATAGATCAATGTGGATATGTTATGTGGCTTCAAGATAAAGTTTGTTTGCCCTCTTGCATTTTGCCTTAAAAAGTGTCGATAACTTCTAGAAGAAGGATATTATGTTAATAGTTATGTACAGAGATGTGGTAGTTACCACATCTCTGGTTATGTGAAATATAGATGTAAACAACATAAAATATCACAAGGGATGCCGTTAAGTGGGCCAACAGTTCTGCCGTCTCTCTCGAAGCTCTACGCGTAAGTTCACTATGTGGAGAATATGCAACAAACCACATAAAAGGTTTGTTCAAGAAACCTGCACTACTGCACTAGTGTAGAAATTATTAGAAGATAGAGTGAGACTATACGTAAGTTAAAGAGAGATACATTTGCACTGATGCAGGTAATGGAGGATTTTTTAACAAAGCTAATGAATAAAGCCGTACGTACGTACGTGTGTCGTGTGTTATACAACCTCTATTCTGTCTCTATCTTACAAACGATGTTGATAGTTCTCTTTCTCTCTTTTCCCTTGCGCTTACCATAGAACATACTCGGCTACGACGGCGAGAGAGATACAGCGCGAAAAAAGTAACTCGCTTGAGATGAAAGAGGAGAGAGAGACAGAACGACAGAACCAACGACCCCAAATCATCTTTTAGTCATTAGGAGTTGCTGGTGAACTCAGTCTAGGAATATAAGTCTATGGTACCAACTCCCTTAAATTTGATATGTGATCCTGAATCGGAGGTGTCGCTAGGCCTCTTTTTTTTTGAAGGGGGGGGGTTAATAATTCCCAACTCTCATTACAGGAATTTTCCCAACTCAAAAAAGTTTTCTCCAAAATGAAAATTGATGAGTGGGGGGTGAAATTTTTCCCGAAATCTCCCAACTTGAAGCTTGAATTTCCCAACTCGACCACGATATTGGGAGGGGCGCACCCCCACCATAGCGACACCCCTGCCTGAAATCACACCTATTTGTATCTTTTTTTATTTTACTTATGGGTTATGATATGTCGTTCTCTTTCTTATGTTGGCGTTGATTTTTGAAAATGAATAAGTTATAAGTTATTGTCGTTATTGTGGAATTAGAAATAAATGTTTCATTAAATGCGACTTTTAAGTAAAAAGTTGAAATAAGCTTGGTATTATAAAATTGAAGAATGGTATATTAAAATTTATTTGTGCTGGGATGCATATCAAAAATGACTTAAATTTTACAATGCGACAATCCCTTTCCTTCTGTAATTAAAGCAAAATTTATGTTTATCTCAGTGGTAGACGAACCAGAAAATTTGTTATTCATATTATATTTACCTTACTTTGACCAAGTTGCTTTTTCTCCACCACTGCTGGACACAGGACAACTAGCAAATTTGTTATTTCGCACTACTGGTACCAATGGATGACTAGCCACAGCATAAATTTAATTTACTTATTTCGGAACCCAATTCTGTAATCTTTGTTCAGTACCTGTATGGTCTATTTTAAACTAGTTAAAGATTGATGATCATGATCAAAAATAATCCGTCTCGACTTCGGCCCTGAATTAATTAATTATTTTTTTTTATTTTCCTTTGAAGTTATTTGTAGTTCAATACATAGGCGCCACATATTTAAATCGGGGCGTGCATTTTCAATTTCAATACAATTACTCTCAACGCGCATGCGCGTAGAGTACTCGAAGTTAGCTGTCATGAAGGGCGTTTGCGTCCGTGGAGTAGTGTTCGAGTGAAAAAACAGTGTTTATTGTATAAACTTTTAGTGTTTACCTGGTAGAGCAGTGAAATTATTAGAAATATTATTTGAAACCTCTAAAGGTAAGTTCAGTTGTTGTGTACTTTACATCGAAAGTAAGTTTGGAATTGTTTGTGACCTAAAAATGGCCGACTATAGGTGTGTAACCATGGTAAAATTTAGATAATTATCTAGTAATTTAAACATTTATGTTAAAAGTTCTTTTTATATTACATAACATTTAATTTTCACAATTAAGATACTTTCAATTCATGGCTGGTACCTATAGGCTAGTAAATTAAGTTCATTTATAGCTTGTACTACTTAACAAGCTAGTTATTTAAACCCTAAATGTCACTGAACTCAAAAACGGGACATACATAATCCACAATTGTTCTTGGAACTTTCTATATGATTGACCTGTTTCTTTTATAATATTATATGAATACGTTGAAATTTTACGAAAAATTGTTCGCCTGATTCTGTTATCTTATTGATTTAATGCTGTAGGTACCTATCATCATTTGGTGTATTTTTAGATATAAAGATTGTTTACATATTATTTTATACTTATTTCGGTTAAAGTAAATATAAGGCGAACATTTTAGGGCATTTTAAAGTAAATAGCAGAATAAGTTGATAAAAATTACGAGGTGTTGTTTAATAAAAATACATTTAACCCACATTTATGTTTATTAATAACAGTGATGCAAATATGACTCATCGTTTAATGGTCAGCCTTGAATTTTTCATTTTTTATGAAAATTAGGCACCTATACTGCTTTGGACATCATTTTATGCACTTATGTAGTTTTTTAAAATGGTAAATTATTCATTAAAAGTTCAGAACTTGAACTAAAGTGTTTAAGATTTTGTTTTAAATTAATTGTGCTAAACAAATGCATATCAACAAATCTATATTATAGGTTTTGGTTGGTTAATGATTTGATAATTTCCATCCATGTATATTTATGTTATATAATATCTATTAGATAATGTATGAGCTGTTTAATTATATATAGAAATTAACAATCAGTTGCTAATTTCATTTATTTTTACATATTGAAAAGTGAATGTACACAAACACATTGTATCTGTTCTGGTCCTATGGGCATGTAATAAATTAATATTTTAACAGTTATTATTATAAGTATAGTGTCTCAAGTGAAAGTCCAATCTCAAATTACTTTGAGGGATTTTAATTTTTTTAAAACGATTTTTATTTATAAATTTTATTCAAGGGGTAAACAACGGCAACATTTTGTATACCATATCTCTTTTTCCTAGAAAATTTCCTGTAACTACTGGCAACCTTGTGTGGCATTTCTCGAAGTTCCCCAACTTCCCAAAAATTACCCTTATGGCCTTATCCGTTATTATAGTGGCAGTCTGCAGATTTGTCTTTCTCCTATTTACCTTACCAAAAAATATGCAAAATTTAGAAACGTCATATGTAAATAATAATAATTACTTCCACCATTTGTAACGTTGGGAACTTTTCTAGCTTGGGTATTCGTAGACAAGCCTAAAAAAATCCGTAGAACCTGGTAATAAATCCGTAGAACTAAATGATAAATAGTATAATAATAAAAATAATTAAATAATCGCAGGCACGGAACTAAAGTATAACGCCCAAAATTTTTTTGATGAGCAGAGTGGGGGAATCGGGACATAAGCATAAACTGTCAACTATAGCTGTCTCATGAGCGGGGTGGGGGAGTCGGGACATAAGCATAAACTGTCAACTATAGCTGTTTCATCGAGTGTACTATCGACATAGACTTTTTTTGCTAATCCTATGACTATCGATATATAGCTTCCGATAGTACACATAACTATCGATAAACTATCGATGTTTAACGAACACTAGGCTCGCCTAAAATGAGAATATGAGGGAACCGTTTCTCTATATTGGCTAAAGTTTAGTTCAAATAAATATTAAAATGTCAAAATGTGGTTTCATCTGATCGTTTCATCTAATCCGTAGATCTACGGATAAATCCGTGGGGTTACCATCACTGACCATTTGTCATCAACCGCCCCCACTATCAACCCCATTTCCCCACACCCCATTATTAAAGGGGGTGAGAAAATAAAATTGTGATTTAGTGTGTCTACAAGAATCAAAGGGCCCAATTGTTTTTGTCATCTACCTCCATGGGGTGAAAACCATCCCAAAATTTTATATTTGAAAAGGCATTGCGAATTTATTCTTGAAAGGAGGAGGGTCCATAAGGCCGGTTTTCGGCCTAATTTATTTTGAACAAAAAAAACTGAAAAACATGTTTTTATTATTTACTATCAATATCGAATCGATTCCACCCCAAACGAAACTTTCCCCCACCCTCCCTTTTTACCCCCTGTCCCCCTCTCCTCCCCCGAAATTACGAAAATGCACGTACAAAATAAAAATATGCTTATTCAGCAACAGTCATGTTAAAATGTTTCATTGGTATGCAACAAAATCAATTAAAGGCTGGTTATTTAATAGTTTAGGGGGGGTATAAAAAGGGGAGGTGAGTGCGGGAAAGTTTCGTTTGGGGTGGAATCGATTTTACATAGTCAAAATTATTCACAATTTATTAATTAATCGTATGAATCATGTTTCAAGGTTCCAACCATGGAAAAATAATTTCTCACCGCAGCGCCATCTCTGTGCAATGCGAAGGAACAATTTTAACTGCAGTTATTTAAGACCTTTTTTTGGTGTCAATTATCCGCGATTTACAAATTTTGATTATCTTTATTATTTTACGAGATAATGACCCTGGGACTTTTAGATGACCCTGTATACTAAATACCAATTTTATGGGCTCTTACCTGTTTACTTTACCCATTTACCCCAATTTACCCCCCAATCCTTCAACGGAATGAGATGAAAATATAATCTAATTCCAGATGTCCTTAAAATACATACGTGTACCAAATTTCAAGTAAATATCTTAAACGGTTCCAGAGTAATCGTGCGCGCAAAAACAAGTTACAGACCGACAGACAAAACAACAGACGTTTTATGATGATTCTAAGCCTATTTGTACAATAAAAAATTTTAAAAATTTCTTTGTCGTTCCACTGAATGTGGAAGTAAAAGAAGATTTAATCTACTGTACTACCTGATAAAAATTCTTAACTAGAATAAAAAGGACTAGGTACTCTAAACATTCTTGAATTTCATACCATCCTGTAAGTTTTTTAGTCTCGTAATATCAACACTTGAGTAAAGTCTTAAAGTCGTTATGGCCCGGTCGCCATGTTGAAAAAATGACAATTAAAATAGGTTTTTTACAGTGGCCACCAAAGAGAAAATGTGTGCTTCCCTGTAGGTTTTTGCTACTATCCTTGTCCCCGTTGCTGTTACGTAGTAATTAGCTAATTATCAACATTGTAGATTAGACAATTTCTTAAAACTTCTGGCTTCTACAGTCAATTGTTTAAAAATTATAACAGCTCGAAATTTGAAATTTTTCATGAGTGAATTCATTTCCACGCCACCTCGTAGGTAAGTAAAGCCCATGGATCGATCTCTATTAACGTACTTTGCATTATAATTCGAGGGTCGAGGTCGACTGAATTCGATGCAATACATAATAGTACAGTCAGTTTGTTATTTGTACTGTGAATAATTTCGACTAGGAATTTTTTTTTGTGTGTAATGTAGGGGAGGTTGCCAGAATCATGAATTAATATTTTCCACAAAAATACTGCTGCCGCTACGGCCGCCATGTTGTGAAAATGGATCAAAATGGGTTTGTCTCAATTATCTCCTTTCCTGTTAGTTCTACTCTAAAATAGGGTCGTTTCCTTCAACAGAATTTACAAAACATTGTTATATGATCAAAAAGTATATTAAGTATACATTGCATATCATATTAAAAAAAAATTTAATCATCACATGCAAGAACAAATTGGTTTTGAAAATAAAAAGGCGGTAAATGATGACGTATCTGATGATCATTCAATTCTGGAGAATTTTTATGTTTTCATTTACCATGGTGGTAGTGCTCTGTTAATTTGTTGTTTACGTTTACATATTGTGTGTTTAATATTTGTTTATAATGGAACCTAATTTTGTGAAAGGTACTTCTGAGAATTTACCCATAGTGTATGTTTATATGGTACACGAGTTTTAACTATTTAAGTGCCGAATTCCGAAATGTTAAAAATTTGAGGTTAGTATTTCTTTAAAATACAATGACTCACATCGATACTAACTTTAATCTATTAGTCCAGTCAAGAGAGCGCTAAAATGACCAAAATCTCTAATTTGAGTGCTAATGAATGGATTTTGATAAAACCTTGTGCAGTGTGTTTGTAATGACGTTAATAAAAAAGTTGAAAAGTAGGAAATGACCGGAAGGGGTAGAAAACACCCCTTTTGTCATGGGTTCCGTAACTTGTAGAATTAGGTCAAAAATGAAAGAGAAACAATAAACAACTTTTTTGACCCAAAATAAGTTGTTTTTACTCTTGTGAATTTTTTCGAGAAATGCATATTTTTGGAGATATGGCCGGTCGAGAATTCCTAAAAGTGGGGGAGGGGAAATGTAAGAGTTGAAAAAAAATCTGAAAAAATTCATGTGAATGTATCATCGAAATACAAGACTTTTTTTATTTGCAACTATTCTGTAAAGTGGGTTTTCACAGAGTTATTCTGAAAAATATGATAAATTACCTCTTTCTTTGAAATTGTAGCGCTTTAAAAATATGTAATTTAAAAATTTGAAAAATCAGACGTATGCATTGATGCCTTCTAAACATTTTTTGTCTCTTGGAATTTTTTTGTAACTTGCTAATTTTCCGAGTTATAGGCAGTTTTGTGGTTCATTATAGATTTTCGCAATTATCTCTGCCCCCCCCCCCCCCCAAGTAACACATAAAGTCGTGGGAACGTATCGGCGACTATAAAAGCCACGATAAGGTGGACAGCTACCATAAGCTGCCACGTCCTTGCTACGTGGCAGCTACGTAGCCGCCACTAAAATGGGGAAAAATTTTTAGTCGCCGGGTAGTGTTTCGGGTAGTCCCGGCCTCTATAGATGTGACTATGTTTAGTTACTATAAAGGATCGGGGTAGTAGCGGGTACTACTTCGCGACTCGGCGGCCTAGTAACCGCTACGTGGCTGCCTAGTAATTGCCACTATCACTTTTTAAAATGGTATTTATCTTTTCTTTTATAATAATGGCGCAGTGAAATAATATTATACCAAAAAGATGTGTACTTTAGGCGCGTGTTTGAAGTACTTCTTTGGCCATTTTTTCAAACGCAAGTTACTTTGTTGATATAAGTTGACATATTGAATGATAAAATTTCAACGCGCCCTCAAAATAAACCTTTTTTTGTATTTTTTTTTTGACAAAATAATTTTAAAAGGCAAGATTAAAAAATTTAAATATTTATTAGGGAGATATTTGGAATAGTTTCAAAATCGTTTTTCGTAAAAGTTTATGATAAAATATTAACATAATCATTGTCCATTTTTGATTAATTTTTTTTTTTTTTAACAACTAATAATGGCCGATTTTTATAAAGTTTGGCCCTCCACCATAAGGTATAAAGTATAAAGGATTGCTCCATTTTACCTCTAAAAGATCTGTGACTTTGGTGACCCAATAGCAACTATCCTGATGTGACTTTATAGTAACAGTTTCTATTTTGGAACTGTAAAGTACCAATAGGAACTATTTCGCTACCCATGTTGCCACTAAAATGCCACGATACTTTAAAGTTCCAAGTGATGGTCACTGGAATTATTCTGGAACCTAGATTGCCTCTCTATGTACCCAGTTACTTTATTTAGGCATCTTAGTGGCACTGGTGGGTGGCAGTAACTGATTCACTGGTACTATGTAGTTTTTGCCACTATAGACTAACAATAATATGATACTATGATACTGCCTAGTTCCAGTAACCACCCAAATGCTATTTTGACTTTGGATGTTTACAGCTCCAATACATGGCATCGGTGTGGTAACAGTTACTTTAAAAGAACCATATAAAGTAGCCTTACCCAATAGAGTAGCAATATTAGTACCAGGGTGTACCCTAGGAACTAAGGCTTCGTAGCAAAACCGAAACCGAAAGGATTCGGTACCATGTGTGTTACTTGGGCCGCCCGCTACTCCTACGTAGTAATTAGTTATAATCAATATTGTAGATTATAAAATTTCCCAAAACTTTTGTTTAAACAATTTTCTTCCACGGTCAATAATTGTTTAAAAAATGCGGCAATTCGAAATTTTTTTTTAATTTTATGAAGTCTGTTAAAAAACAAAAATAGCGTCGCTTGTACTTTTATTGGTTTGAAGCTAATATATTTTTTTTACGATAAAGAAAATAATCCATGTAACAACCCAAAGAGCTCAAGGTATTTTAAATATATTTCCACAGTCTAAGTTCATTTTTCTTCAACTTATACGATAGTCAAATAAGAGCTTTATCAAAGCGTACGAACACAGGCTTTCATTAAAATTCCTGATAGGCTGATGTCAGTTGTTATAATTATTGTTTGGGGTACACCACCGTAATTTACTCGTAATAGACGTGGTTACAAGTTTATATGAGCGTGGGCTTAAATGTTGCATTCATTCATCTAATAAATTAGAACAGTGACCTAATACGTTATCAGCCAAGACGATATTTACACGGGCCGTCTCAAAAGTAATTGGAGGCCACTTACAGCTTCCTGACGTTAAAATGTACAGATTAAATCCAACAAAAATCGTATTTTTGCGTCTTGCTGGGCTGGCTAAAATTTGACGCCCTATGCCGCATCTAATTGAAAAGTGACTTCCACATTTCATGGGATATCGAACTGAATTTGTATATGGGCAAACTAGGAACGATTTTCAACTTTTTGAAACCTAGCCACAACATAAAAAAAATCCCGTGAACTTGCCAAAACTTTGTTACTGATAGATGTTATGTGTTACTAAGAGATTAATAAAATACTTATCTAAATATAAAAGTGTATCAACGTTGCGAGAAATCGTCAGTTTCTTGTTATTAGAGAGATATGGCAGTCAGTGATACCGCACGACGTTCGCTAATTACGTTACGTTATTGAAGCAAATAACGAGGCTTTGTTTCAGACTTATGGCATTGCAGTTCCATTCTAACGTAACTAGGTTATCTTCTTCGATCGATTTATTAATAATAGATTTAATTAAAACTAAATAAATAAACTGATTTCTCATCTTTTCTCTAAAATTGAAAAATAAGTAGTAAATAAATCTTAAATGTATTGAAATTATCAACTTAACCTCAAAAATTTCTAAAGAAAATAATGAACGAACCCGAAACTAACTAACAACTGACATAAATACAGATCGGCTGATTTCAAGATTTATGCTCTACAAATCTTGGGTTTCCCAATTTTCACCGAGGTGAGGATAACGTCGTTTACTCGACGTTCGCTAAACGTACGAAAATTACGTTATGCGCTAAGTTATTACCGCATGCCTTAACGCAGATTAAAGGTGCGCCTGCTTAGATGTCAAATAACGCAATCCTGTAATAGCGCATGCCGTTATCTGACAATAGAGAGATATGGCACTCAGTGATACAGCACGACGTTCGCTAATTACGTTACGTTATTGATGCAAATAACGAGGCTTTGTTTTAGACTTATTGCACTGCAGTTCCGTTATAGCGTATATACGTTATCTTCTTCGATCGATTTATTAATAAGTAATAGACTTAATTAAAACTGAATAAATAAACTAATTTCCTATCTTTTCTCTAAAATAGAAAAAAAAGTAGCAAATAAACCTCAAATATATTAAAATTATCAACGTAACCTCAAAAATTTAAAAACAAAATAACGAACGAACCCGGAACGAACTGACAAATGACATAAATACAAATCGGCTGATTTCAAGATTTATACCCTACAAATCTTGGGCTTCCCGATTTTCACCGAGATGAGGATAACGTCGTTTGCTCGACGTTCGCTAAACGTACCGAAATTACGTCAGGCGCTAAGTTATTACGGCATGCCTTAACGCAGATTAAAGGTGCGCATGCTTAGATGTCAAATAACGCGATCCTGTAATAGCGAATGCCGTTATGTGACTATGCCATATCTCTCTAATGCCATATCTCTCTATTCTCGTCATGATTTATCGCAATAGTACAGTCGATGGGTAGATTCTGATCCGAATAAGTGCGGAAGTTTTGAAACTTTGGGAATTTGTAGATTTCGATGCCCTAAATGATCAACTAATATAAAAAAAAAAACAAATTAACACAACTTTAAAAATTAGGAAATAATTTTGATTTCATATATACGAACTCTTATGATTTATTTAAATCCAGCTTACATTTTCTTTATGTCCTCGAGATTTGCTTTCTTATACGCATTAATATATCGGGAGCTGCTGTTTTGAATATAACTATTTAGTAGTTCGTCTTTACAGCAGCCCCCGACATATTCATGCGTATAAGAAAGCAAATCTCGAGGACATACAGAACATGTAAGCTGGATTTAAATAAATCATAAGAGTTCGTATATATAGAATCAAAATTATTTCATAATTTTTAAAGTTGTGTTAATTATTTTTTTTTATATTAGTTATTTAGCTGATATTTTTGTGTCGGTTTTTCTTTTAAATTTGTAATTTTATTTTATTTTATACTTTTTAAACTAAACATATACATACAACATATCGTATTATTATATCACGAGTCCCACACAGAACTTTTTAACCTTTAAGCCGACACGGTCCAATTTTGTATTCTACTAGTCGCACACGGTCTACAAGACCGGTTCTATTATAAATATATTTATGTTATATTTAATTTTAATAAAAACTGCGTCAAAATCGGATCTCCCGTTGAAGAAATATAAAGCCACAGACAGACAGATAGACAGGCAGACAAACAAACATACAAACATACGAGTCAAACTTATAACTCTTTTTTGGGTCGGGGGTTAAAAAATTGAAAATTTTTAAAAAACCCCGATCAATGTATCTAATCGTACCAGTTTCATATGACCGAATCAAAATGAGGCCGAAATCATATTCGGCTACCATAATTCGTCACTGGAAAGACGAAGAGGCGTATCTATAATGTATATTTATGTGAGATACGCCTCTTCGTCTTTCCAGTGACGAATTGTCTGCATATTTTCAATTTTACTTCAGTCGGACAATTTCTAGAGAAGTTCAACATGGTTAATTCAAGATGGCGACCAATCATCAAAATCTAATATGGCCTAAAACCTTCTCGACAAAATACTCTTTCAAATAAAAAAAAAAGTGCATAAAAATCGGATCACCCGTTGAAAAGATATGAAGCCACAGACAGACAGACAAACAAACAAACATACAAACATACGAGTCAAACTTATAACACCCTTCTTTTTGGGTCGGGGGTTAAAAATTAACTAACTTCAAGCTTTTGGTTATTTTTTGGTGGTTCGTTAATTTCTTGGAGAAGTGTATATTCATTGCGTCGTTCCTATCCGATATAAAACTTACAGTTAAACCGAATCCTTCACCATTTCTTAGAATGCAACGTATGAGCGAATACACTATACGATCAAATTATACTATTAAAACTAAAAAATTTTGCCCGCCATCTTGGGGCGTCCGCCATATTGAATTTAGTGTGACGTCATTTTATTTTCGTATTCTTTTCAGCAAACCATATCATGGGGTGTATAAAAAATAGCTTGTCCGCCATATTGGATTTGGAATGACGTCACTTAGCTAACCATGCATTGTCATCCAAACTAAACGTGTATGCAAAATTTCAGCTCAATTGGTTGGGGATAACTGTTTTAAAATTTAGTTGCGTCCGCCATATTGAATTTAGTGTGACGTCATTTTATTTTCGTATTCTTCTCAGCAAACCCTTTCATTTGATATCCATATCATGGGGGTGCATAAAAAATAACTGGTCCGCCATATTGGACTTGGAATGACGTCATTTTAGTTTCGTATTCTTCTCAGCATTTGATACCCATATTATGGGGGTGCATAAAAAATAACTGGTCCGCCATCTTTGGGAGTTCGCCATATTGAATTTAGTGTGACGTCATTTTATTTTCGTATTTTTCTCAGCAAACCCTTTTCATTTGATACTCATATCATGGGGTCCATAAAAAATAGCTGGTCCGCCATCTTTGGAAGTCCGCCATATTGTATTTAGAATGACGTCATTTAGCTAACCATGCATTGTCATCCAAACTAAACGTGTATGCAAAATTTCAGCTCAATCGGTTGGGGATAACTGTTTTAAAATTCAGTTGCGTCCGCCATATTGAATTTAGTGTGACGTCATTTTATTTTCGTATTCTTCTCAGCAAACCCTTTCATTTGATATCCATATCATGGGGGTGCATAAAAAATAACTGGTCCGCCATATTGGACTTGGAATGACGTCATTTTAGTTTCGTATTCTTCTCAGCATTTGATACCCATATTATGGGGGTGCATAAAAAATAACTGGTCCGCCATCTTTGGGAGTTCGCCATATTGAATTTAGTGTGACGTCATTTTATTTTCGTATTTTTCTCAGCAAACCCTTTTCGGTGCATAAAAAATAACTGGTCCGCCATCTTTGGGAGTCCGCCATATTGTATTTAGAATGACGTCATTTAGCTAACCATGCATTGTCATCCAAACTAAACGTGTATGCAAAATTTCAGCTCAATCGGTTGGGGATAACTGTTTTAAAATTCAGTTGCAAGATTTGACCTAAACTAACATACAAACGAACAAACATTGCAAGTTAAATAAAAGCTTGTAAAAAAATGGCTCACAAAAACAGTTTCTTTAAAATATCTCGCTTCAGGTGCCTCATACGGCAAACATGTTATGAAAATAAAAGAGCATTAAATTTTCTACAAAATATGTCCTATAATTTTTTTTGTTAAACTGAATAGTTTTGGTGCAGCAGCTGAGCGAAGTAAAACCTTCTTGACATTCTTGATTTTTTTGCAATTTCTCAATTTAGTGCGATTTTTTGTGTTGAGAGTCAAAATTTTCATTCATGCCTGAAAATCCTCAAATATAGTTGATTTTACTTGTCTGCTCCACATAGCTCAATGTTCAATACTCGTTTCCACACCACCTTGATGTAAAGTATATGGCGCGTTTTTATTTACGTGATTGTCCCCTATAGGCCGACTAGCCTGCTTCTTGCGGCGTTTTAGGTGCTCGATGTCAAGGTACAGGTTCGTCAGGATGTCAAGTATTGTTCTTCAACAATACTTTCTTCGGAAATTGCTTCTGTTGCGCTGTCCACTGATTCTACGTATTGACTGTTCTCCATGCTTGCGAGAAATGTTTCTACTGGAGAGTCGACTTCCTCGTCGTCATGGAGCTCTTCGACTGTTGCTGGTGCATTGTCGCAGCTTTGTCCGTTACAAAATTTGCAAATTACAGAACATTTTTAACCCTGCCTTACTACAACCACATGCTGCACTGCACCCTTTCTTGCATTTACAGGAAGCTTTTCAGAAACAGGATCCTTCAGCATTGTTATTGATGTATCATCAGCTTTGTTCTGTTTCCAGGCCCATTCTTCAACATTTTTACAGCTTTGTTCTGTTTCCACAACATTTTCACAACCCCCCTGCTACTCCTGAACTTGATAATATGTCCTGAATGAATGCTGCCATGCTGCTGCAGTTGTAAGTGATAAAGACGCGACGTTAAACTTGCTTTTTGTGAGCGATCTTACCAAACATTGGTAACGATAAGCGTCTCCATGTTCGGCTCCATACAGTGCCAGAAGAAAGCCTTCTCCAGCATCAGCGATAGCTTTTCATTTAATCTAATGATGTCTTCAGCGTTTTAATTATCGAACCTGTTCGAAAACGCCCCCCACGGTGGCCTACAGCTGCATATAAATCAAAGTTGTTGCCACTCGAATTTTTTTTTTTTTAACACATTCTTAGATGTATATAGAACCAATTTCCACGATATTTAAAATCATTTATCGCAGACTTGGCTCGTTTTTCACCCCTAACCCCAAAGGACCCCCCCCCCCCTCCCAATATGGTCGGTCCGGCGGACCATACTAGTGTATCTTTATGTATTTGGACCCTTTGAATGTCAGATTCCTAAAAAAACACCCCCAAAACAAAAAAAAGTGGTCTGGACTTCAGACCAGACCAGTGTATCCTTATATATTTGGACCCGCTGAAACCGAATCTGAAGTCAGAATTGTCAGATTGGTTCAATTTCCACCCCTAACCCCAAAAAACACCCCCCCAAAAAAATGGTCTGTCCGGCGGACCATACCGGTGTATCCTGTATGTATTTGGTAAGGATTCATTGGTCTGAAAAACGAGTCAATCTGACTCGCCTTCGGCTCGATCCACCAAACTGTCTCACTCGTGTGAAAAGATTCGTTTTCAAAACTTGTTGGTTAAATGGTAGATTGTAATACAACTGTGGCAAGGGCTTCATTGCAAAATGATGTATGAAAGTAGGAACACGAGCGCAGCGAGTGTTCCTATCATACGAGTTTTGCAATGAAGCTTGCCACATGTGTGTTACATACTATTTTTTCTACGGTTGTGAAGTTATTTCCCTTTTTTAAAGTCTTTCCAAAATTTTAAATTTGCTGCCTGTCAGATTTTATTTAAAGTGACATTTTCCGCTGTCATTCTGAAGTAAGAAAATTTGACTTTGTAATTGCAATTCATGTGTAATTAATGTACATTTACATAATTTAATTGTTATTACCAGTAAGTAATATAAAATTCTTTAAGGTAAACACTCTATTTTATTCGGGTGTGTGAAGATGTAATCAAGGCGTGTAGCAAATTCTTTGCCGCACGGCGTGCGGCAAAGTGATATTTTCTGCACTCATTTTGAAGTTAGAAAATTTGACTTTCAGCACAATCGTAGAAAATAGTAGATTGTAATACAAGTGTGGCAAGGGCTTCATTGCAAAACGATGTATGAAAGTAGGAACACGAGCGCAGCGAGTGTTCCTATCATACGAGTTTTGCAATGAAGCTTGCCACACGTGTGTTACAAACTATTTTTTCTACGGTTGTGAAGTTATTTCCCTTTTGAAAGTCTTTCCAAAATTTTAAATTTGCTGCTTGTCAGATTTTATTTAAAGTGACATTTTCCGCTGTCATTCTGAAGTAAGAAAATTTGACTTTGTAATTGCAATTCATGTGTAATTATGTACATTTATAGAATTTAATTGTTATTACCAGTAAGTAATATAAAATTCTTTGAGGTAAACACACTATTTTATTCCGGTGCGTGAAGTTCTAATCAAGGCGTGTGGCAAATTCTTTGCCGCACGGCGTGCGGCAAAGTGATATTTTCTGCACTCATTTTGAAGTTAGAAAATTTGACTTTCGGCACAATCGTAGAAAAATACTATTCTTCACTCATTTGATTGCCCATTTGTGAAAAAAGTACTATTTTTTGTCTATCATATTCAACATTCCTATTCAAATAATATGATAAACTATATTACTTCTAATTTCTTACGAAAATCTGGTCTGCCACAATCACATATGTGCACCAGTCTTTGTTCCGACAGACCAACAAATTCGTTTAGAAGGCAGTTTATACTTTAAAATAAAAAGATATCTACCATGATGTTCAATGACGTAGGCGAAATACTGAAGACGTACTCTGTGGGATATAAAAAATGGATTCAAACGTATTTTTTAACTGACTTCAATATCAATATTAGGTAATATAAGGTTCAATTTACTGGGCGATGATGAAATTCCACTTCATAATTTTTAGCGACCTTTTCATTTTTTTTTTTCAAGAAATTTTAGTCTGCAACGTTGGATTCTCTAGCCATAAGTCGACTTCGCAAATTTGCCAATAAACTGTTCTGGAAAAGAAGGTTATTCAGTGACCTACATTTAAATGTTATGTTATGGCTTCAACCATAAAAACCCGTTTTTATAGTGTTATTGCTACTGCTTTATAATTTAATTGAATTAGAACTACTTGCATCGATTAAATTGAAGTCAAGTATATGGATAGGCTATTTATAAAACGCCGTGAAACTGGGTGTATTTTTCTAGGCGGCAATTATTTTAGTGATATCTATGAAATCTTTAACTTTTTTGACTTATTGTAAAAAAATGCTAGAAATAAAATATGACAACATTAGCTTATCATAATTTTAAAAAATATAAAAAAGAACATTCTATTTTTTTCAAATACTAAGTACCCATTTGATCGCTTAATAAACATTTTATGTGGTGAAAAAACATAGATTCTACAAAATAAATGTTGTAAGTAGTTCTGCCGAAACTTTATAGGGGTTAAAAAAAACTAAAAAAATTCATGAATTTTATTTTTAATGTTCCCATTGTCAGATTCTGTTTCAATTTATTCCACAATGTTCTGATAGTATCTATAATTGATTAATATTGTATTTGTGTCCGTTATGCCGTTCAGTAGATAAAAATTATTTTCAAAAATTTTCGTTTTTTTTTACTTGAAAACGGTTTAATATTAAGGGCTGAAATTTGACAAAATTGTAAGTGATATTGATAACAATCCAAGCAAAAAAATGGCTGTGATAATTGTAATATTTTTGTAGATTTACATAAAATTTCATATATAGTGATTTCAGGATTCTCTGATAACGAACCTAATATTAAAGTAAATTAAGAAAATTTAAACATTTGATATTTTGTTTCACTGGTTTTTATTCAGATTTTTCTGACATGTTTCGGTCTCACGACCATTATCAAAGAGTCTTAATAACTAACCTAAAAGTGACCGTTTACAATATATATGCACATTGTTACCTACAATAAGCTTGGAATGGGATGATAGCTAATTTACATTTATTGCAATTGATTAAATTTAATCCTACCTGGTACTAAGAGCTTAATTATCTTACTAGGAACTTACTTATAATATTCTGAATTTAATTATAATTTTAATACAGTGTCTAGTACGGGAGTATTTGCAAATATAATTTGTGTATTTGTAACATTTTTGTGGTTTTTTAGGGCCCCACATACCAAGTGTTTAAATTTTCTTAATTTATTCAATATGTTTCATCAAGAACCTACCGCAGACTCAATTCAATTAATATTAAAGCTTAAAAAGTCACAGTGATAGATATTTTACTGTGTAGAAACTAAATAAAGAGGCCACCGAAAAGGGGCGAAAAAAGACTTTTGATTGATTGTTTTACCAGCATACGGTAGGCATTGGGCATTGCTGCTACTCCCGAGAAACATACCGCCGGATTGGCTAGGTCTATGCTGGGTTAGATTTGGGTCATGCTTGTTGTCAGCAGTGAGAGCCACATGACGCAGTGTTTACACTTCTCTCTTTGTGTTTTTGCTTGTAGAGTTCTTCTGTTTCTCCTGTTTCTGATTCCGGGAGAGCATATATTATCCCAGTACTTCATTGCGTACTGCACCCGCCACGGATCTTGGCGAGCGGCAGGGGAACGTAGCGACCTATCGGAGAACTGCACGTCCACTTCCTATAATAATTTATCAGTGTGCAACACCAATCATGGTAGCGGTGCGTGCGCTGGGCCCATACCCAGTGATTCCTATATCGAGATTACCCTTTGCTCGCCAACACTCGTGGCGTTGCAGTACGTTTCTGTCCCTTTTGTAATTGTATTCCATTTTATTTCTGTTGACGTTTTATGTAGTTGCTTTATTTTTGCTAGTTGCTCTTATTAGACTTCTTCTGTTGGTGTTGCCCCATTTTTAAATCCATATCCCATATGCCATCGTTGATAGTAAGATGTATGTATGTTCTGTTAATGAGGCTCTATGGTGGTTTAATTTTCTCGATGAAAAGTAGAATTGCTCTTTTAACTTTGTGAGCCATTTTAGTTCCCTCCTCCACAGTTTTTCTCCTTTTCAGTTGGCTCATGAGATAAGTTTAAGAATTTCAATTTGTCGTTCTTAGGGAGCAGTCGCCTGTTTTGTATTCTTTCCCATTGACCGGACTCTCTTTTTCAACCGATCTCGCCTCATTATTAGAAGTCTTATAAAGGCCATATCTTATCCCATGCTGGCTATACCTCGAAGTACTTAATATAAACATTTTATTGGTCTAAAAACATTGTTATGTGTTACTTTTACTTCCACATCCAGTGGAAATTTGAACATTTTTATTGTTCAGATAGGCCCGGAATGTCATGAAACGTTGAGATTTTAAATTTGAGCAAAAAAAAATTATGCCTGTCTGTAACTTTTTCTGTGCGTACGATTACTCTGGAACCGTTTCAGATATTGACGGTACGCGCATGTATTTTGACGAGATCTGGAACTAGATTATATTTTGATCTTATTCCGTTGAAGGGTTGGGGGGTAAATTGGAGTAAATTTGGGGTAAATAGGTAAATCAAGCAGGTAAGAGCCCATAAAATTGGTATTTAGTATATATAAGAAAAGCTAATGCCTCAAACAATGTTTTGGTCTAATTTTGGCCATAATCAGAGATGGGTAAAGGAAACTTTCTGTATGAAAGTTTCCGGAACGAAATTTTGATAAAAATGAAAGTTTTCATTAAAATTGAATATTCCGAAAGTTCCTAAAGGAAACTTTCACGGAATTTTGGAAACTTTCAAATATTCAAATATTCCAATGTTTTATTGAAAACTTTCATTTTTATCAAATTTTCGTTCCTGGTACTTCCTTTACCTATCTCTGGTATTCACATTACATAAAGACTCACTCACAGATTAAAATATACCCATGTATTTTAAAAACACCATATGAGTTTTTTGTGTATTTTGTCGCGTAGTCTCACATCTTTAATTTGTGTCCTGTCGTTCTGTTACACCCTGTATATTATCCGAGGTGCCACTGAGTCACTGAGACAACAGTGGTTTTTCTGTGATTCAATTGTTTTTCGCCTCTCTAAAAAAGTGCACGTATTCCTACACAGAATGGGTATTTAGTAGAAAAAAATAAGTAATGTTACTAACATTAAACATAGCTAATACACTTTACATGACATATTTATGTCATAACGTATTTACTCTGTAAATACTTCGCTAATTCGCACGTAATATGTTCAAGGTTTATATTTCAACACATGAGAAAACTACACAAATTTTGTTCATTTACGTTATACGCGAGATTTAAGATAAAATATTTTTATTCACAATGCCATCACAGGCGTTTTGTGCATAATTCTACACACTGTACTGTACTATAACAACGTTCCTAAAACCATCATTTAGAAACCGATGGCTAAGAAATCACTACTTCCACATCTACATTTCCGTTGGGGCTAGCCGATGCAAAAAAAAACAAGCTAAAAACGTACTCTTCGCTGGGTTACTAAACTTTTTATATAATTGTTACACATTTCTACAGGATGATTTTCGCAGTTTTTTGTAAATAATGTTAGTTTTAGAAATTTTTTATTTTATAGCACGAACTTAATTGGTGAAAGACTCAGTGTAAAATAAAGTAAAAATTTTAAAAAAACTGTACCATACCCCATGTGGGTTTCGAACCCGGGACCCTTGGATTCCGAGTCAAAAGCCTAACAACTACACCACCACCTAAACACGTAAAAATAATGTAAATTTTTACATTATAACAGATGAGCCAAAATCATATATTACATTATGAAATGTATATTTGTAAAATATATAAATACTTAGATATTAAAATGAAATATCATTTCACCAGATTTCAATTCAATTACAAAAACATAAAAATCAAAAAAAAAATTTATTTACCGATCGATTTTGTTCAATGGTTCTTCCTCTAGCTAACACTAATTTACTGTCCAAATTTCAGTACAATCGGATTTTTCTTTCTTGTAAGCACTTATCGTGCTTACAAGGAACGTGACGGACAGACGGACATTTTGAAAGTTGTTCAGAATTCGTTCACTAACACAATGATATGAAATTTTTTTGTCTGCGAGCGATATTTACAGTTTTAGAAATGTGCCGATCAAATATATTCTTCGTTTTCGTATTTGCTAAGAGCATAATGAGTCCTTTGGTGCTTGTGCATACACTAAATCATAATTTAATTTTTTTACTTCTTTTAATAATGAGGTGACGGTAATTGTGACAAAAAAATTGAGGCATTTGGCTTTCGTACACACACTAAATCAAAATTTTATTTTACCGCCTTTAATAATGGGGTGAGGGTGGCTGATGTAAAACAAACTGTGAGGCCATTGGTTCTTGTACACACACTAAATCACAATTTTTTTTTTTTCACCCTCTTTACTAATGGCGTGAGGGTGATACAGGATTGGTTGACGCCAATAAAATTTTATTTGCTTGCTTTACATATTTACCCCACTTACCCCCTACCCCCCCCAACTCTTCAACAAAATAAGATCAAGATATAATCTAGTTCCAGATCTCGGTAAAATACATCGGTATACCTACTAAAATTTCAAGTCGATAGCTTAAACCATTCCAGAGTAATCGTGCGCATAAAACAGTTACAGACAGACAGAAAGAGATATAATTTTACTTCCACGTCCAGTGGAAGTATAGTAACTAGTGATGCAACGAATATCCGGTTACTATCCGGCCACTTTATTACTATTCGGCTGGGCACCGGATAGTGACTTAATATCCGGCCAAAACCGGATAGTTAAAAAATAAAAAGTGGTGTAAAGAATGAAACAGTTTATTATTTTGCACTTATCCTGCATTACAATTATTACTACAAACTGGCAATATCTATAATAGATCAGTTACTAAATTAATACTTAAAGTTTACCAATGGTAAATTATGGTGAATAAAGATGAGTTTATCAGCATTTAGAGGTTGCGTTTCTTTTCGTATACGTTGCCAGGTTCTGAAATGGGCCTCTCTGTATACACTACGGCAATTGGCTGAAAGATATATGTTTACAAACTTTGACAAAAGTGTATACTGATTAGAGTTAGTATACCACCATGCGTAAGGGTCACTATTTCTTTGAATCCGTGCTCCTTTCAAATAATAATCGATCTCCTCGGCCACTGAACTTTTCTCCGAAACGTTTTCATTAACGCTACTATTTTTTTCGCCACTTCCTCAAAAGAGTCCCAAAAAGTGTTGTGAATATCTGCAGTAACATTATCTAGTGGGTTTCTCTTACTTTGTTTATTGGAAGGAGAAGAACCATTTTCACTATCATGCTTGAATATGAATCACCACAACTATTTTTTTAAGCCTCCAGCAGAATAATTTGACGGAATTTTTCAGCCAGATTTTTATCGAAAAAACTTCTTTTAAATCTGGGGTCTAGAAGAGTTGCCAGTAAGTATTTTTTGTCGTTGAGGTTGCCAGAACGTGTTTTCAATCCAACTTTCAATACAAGCCGGATATTCGGCCGGATATCCGGTATCCGGTACAAGAAGTACGCCGGATATCCGGTATTCGGTATCCGGCCAAAACACTATCCGTTGCATCTCTAATACTAACGACAAAAAATTTAAAAAAAGTTTTATTGTTCAAATAGGCTTAGAAAGTCACGAAACGTCGAGATTTTAAGTTTGAGCGAAAAAAAAATTTGTCTGTCGGTCTGTCTGTAACTTTTTTTGTGCGCACGTTTACTCTGGAACCGTTTGAGATATTTACTTGAAATTTGGTACACGTATGCACTTTAACGAGATCTAGAACTAGATTATATTTTCATCTTGTTCCATCGAAGGGTTGTGGGGTAAATTGTGGTAAATTTGGGGAAAATAGGTAAATCAAGCAGGTAAGAGCCCAGAAAATTGGTATTTAGTATATACAAGAGAAGGTGAGGTCTCAAAAAAAATTTTGGCATTAGCCACCCCCATTACCACCCCCACCCCATTATTAAAGGGGACGAAAAAAAATTGTGATTTAGGGTGTGTACAAGAACCAGAAACCTCAAAATGTTTTTTTACTTCATCCACCCCCACTATCACCATGGGGTAGAGGATTTCAAATATTATCAGGGTTCGAAAATATCGTGATATTTATTATAAATATCAAAATATCCGATATTTACGATATATATCGGATATATATTAATAATAGATATATATCCGATATTTTAATATGTATAATAAAATTATTAAAAAAAACATTTAAGAAAAACTTTTATTTAAATGTACCAAATAAGTAAAAAATAAACATGTTTAAATTCATACATCCAGAATATAAAATCTTTGCGGGCGGTCAATTGAGCAAAGTAACTATGCAATAGTGTTATATGACCGCCAGCAAAGCTTTTATATTCCAGATGTATGATTTTGAAAATGGGTTTTTTTGCTTTTTAGTACATTTTTGAAATAAAAGCTTTTTTACATTTTTTTTTATATAATTTTATTTTTGTACTATTTAGTCATCAGACCAACAATGTTCAATGATACCTATTGTCTCTTCAAAACTACATGTACTTATACGTAAAATTTCAGCTTATTTCGATAACAAGAACTTGTTCAAAATTGACATTTTCCACAATTTTTAGTCTTAATTTTGCAAGAAAAACCGCTGCCCAAGGAATCACTACTTCCACATCCAGATTCTCTATCCAAGTGACTTACAAGGAAAAACTTTGTATGTGGAAATAATTGTTTATGGAACTTTAATAATATAATATTTGAAATCCTTCGACGGAACAAGATGAAAATATAATCTAGTTCCAGATCTCGTTATAGTACATAATAGGTGTACCAAATTTCAAGTCAATATCTTAAACGGTTCCAGAGACGTGCGCACAAAAAAAGTTACAGAGAGACCGACAAACAGAATTTTTTTTTTCGCTCAAACTTAAAATCTCGACGTTTCATGACATTTTAAGCCTATTTGAACAATAAAAATTTTTGAAAAATTTTTTTGTCGTTACTATACTTCCACTGGATGTGGAGGTAAAATTATTCCACACAGGATGTTTGTCTCTCGGCACGTTGCCTAATAGTTAATATATCGTTATATCTATATTTAAACGATGAAAACAGGCACTTCTCAGCTCATTGTAGAACAGACACTTTATGCCAGCATATAAAATAATGTAGGTTAGTTATTGGTTTGCAGGCGGGAAGTCCCTTCTTTGCTAATAGCAGCAGCAGTAGTTGACATAATCAAAGCAGTGTTGTCATATTCTCACAATTTTAAGCGTTTTTGCAGAAATTTGATATATATCAAAAAAGTGATATTTATTTCACTATAAATATCATGATATATATCGTGATATATATCATGATATATATCAATGGATATATATCTTCGAACCCTGAATATTATATTATTAAAGTTCCATAAATATTTATTTCCACATACAAAATTTTTTCGTTGTGAGTGACTTAGATAAAAAATCTGGATGTGGAAGTAGTGATTCCTTGGGCAGCAGTTTTTTTTTGTTAAAACTTAAAATGTCGACGTTTCATGTAATTTTAAGCCTATTTGAGCATTTGCTTGTTCGTCTTCATATTGAATGTCGTCTTAAATGATGTTTTTTGAAATAAAAAAAACAAAAATATCCACAGTTAGTGTTAATAGAAGATTGAACATTTGCTAAATATGTGTCACAGGTTAATTTAATCTGTGTTTTAATTAGCGATCTTAAACGTTTGAATTCTTTCAAACGATGTTCAGATTTATTTATTTTTTTATAACTATCAAATATTTATATGGACGTGATTAGTTCCATTTGAAAGTTTACCCGTAGGCCGGTTTTGGTCGACTTTTTCTACACATTTATGAGGCCATAAACAACAGTTTTCTGCAATAAAATTTTAGGTCGCATCGATTTTTCAATAAAAATCTAAAGTGCACTCCACAACATGTATCATACTCATTACTCGTAGATATAGAATGCCTGGATTTCAGAATGTTGATGTCGGCAAAGCGCATAAAACATCGCTTTCGAGTGATCTAAATACTGACGTAGGTCCCCCCTAATTACCTTACATTGGCAATATCCTCTGCCGGACCCGTGACGCTGCCCGATTCCTCTTATTCCCATCGAAGATGTGATTGAAGGCGCGTTCTGACATTTTCTGTGAGGGCCGTTCGTGATTTTGCGCCGCCTGTGCTAATTTTCCGCACTACCCATCGAACCAGATATTGCCGCAGTCTCTTTGGCAAGCGGTAGGTCAGGCGTCGCGACGCCGACGTTTTCCACCGGCTGATCGATTCTCTGGGTCACTTACTCGTCTGATACCACCGATGGAAACCCAATCCCGTACGTAAAATTCGAGAAGAGCGGATATAGTTGTTAACGCCGTCATTTCCTGGAGCGGGTGGTGACGTTTTGCCGGGAAATATGTTAGGTGCTCTTTTTTTTGCGAGGTTCAACATGTGAAAAAGCCATATCCTGTAAGTTTCCATATATTTGTTATGATGTTATGAAAAATACTTTGCCTAAAATATATCTAACTATATTTCAATTTCTGTTCGTTATTGTGGAAGTCGTGATCAGTCTCTGTTTTTCAATATATTGTAAATGATATAGGGAAATAAAAGTAACGAATACTCGCTGGAACTGTAACTGTGCCAATATTTTTTTATGCTTTAAGGGACACCTACACCAGTTTTAGTACTTACGCGCATATGGGTGCCATTATATTATTTTTCGTCATTGGTTTTTGATATACAGCAATATCAACGTTTCTTTTAATTGTAACCTATATGCATTTCGATACAAAATTTGTATAGGTTAGATAGGAAATAAACGATCCGATACAACTCGAATTAACTTCGCCATATAGGAGTAACACACATTATACAGTATGTACAATGTAGATTATTATTACTTTTTTAACCTCTACTCTTCGCAGCCTCAATTTTCTGTATTTTCTAAGCAAAACTAGTCACGCCACGTCACATTACGCGTTAAAATTAAACAAAATTGTTAGATACGAATTTTTTTTAGCCCCCCCATCCTCCCCACAACCTCACTGCCTTCATTTTCTAAGAACGATGACATCTCACACTAAAGAAGTATCTGTGTTAAATTTTATCAAAATTGTTGAAAACCGTTTTAGAGAAAAAAAATAGTGTGTACTGAAGATGACGAAAAAGCCTGAAACTGTAGGATAAATATTTTTGCTGGGGCTTGCTGGATTGCTATCGATTTGTTTAGTATTGCGCATTTTGACATAATGTGCATTGTTCAATGTATTTTACAACAATGTATGTATTTAAATGTTGTCTTAAATAAAAAACAATTACCAGTAGTAGTTATTCGAAGTATCTTTATTTTACTTCCACATCCAGTGGAAGTATAGTAACGACAAAAAATTTTTAAAAATTTTTATTGTTCAAATAGGCTTAGGATGTCATGAATCGTCAAGATTTTAAGTTTGAGCGAAAAAAAACTTTGTCGGTCGGTCTGTCTGTCTGTCTGTCTGTAACTTTCTTTGTGCGCACGTTTACTCTGGAACCGTTTGAGATATTGACTTGAAATTTGGTACACGTATGTACTTTAACGAGATCTGGAACTAGATTATATTTTCATCGTGTTCCGTCGAAGGGTTGGCGGGTAAATTGGGGTAAATAGGTAAATCATGCCGGTAAGAGTCCATAAAATTGGTATTTGGTATATGCAAGAGAAGCTAAGTTCCCAAATAGAAATTTGGCATTAGACACCCCCCATTACCACCCCCACCATTATTAAAGGGGATGTAAAAAAGTTGTGATTTAGTGTGTGTACAAGAACCAAAAATCTTAAAATATTTTTTTACTTCATCCACCCCCACTACCACCTCCTATCACCACCCCCACCCCACTACCGATGTGGGGTATCGTTTTGTGGGTTTTTGGGGTAGATGATTTCAAATATTATATTATTAAAATTCCATAAACAATTATTTCCACATACAAAATTTTTTCGTTGTGAGTGACTTGGAATGACTGATAGAAAATCTGGATGTGCAAGTAGTGATTCCTTGGGCAGTGGTTTTTATAATAATCAAGATCAAAATGTTTTTTTGGAAATTTCGTAAAATAAAAGACCTTGAAGAAATAATGACACCATATTTTTGGTTTGGCATTAAAAGTAAAAAAACCGCTGCTTAAGGAATCACTACTTTCACATCCAGATTCTCTATCCAAGTCACTCACAACAACAAAACTTTGTATGTGGAAATAATTGTTTATGGAACTTTAATAATATATTCGAAATCCTCTACCCCAAAAACCCATAAAACGATACCCCACGTCCGTAGTGGGGGTGGATGAAGTAAAAAAAATATTTTGAGGTTTCTGGTTCTTGTACATACACTAAATCACAATTTTTTTTCATGCCCTTTAATAAGGGGGTGGAGATGGTAATGGGGGTGGCTAATGCCGAAAATTTTTTTGAGACCTTAGCTTTTCTTGTATATACTAAATACCAATTTTATGGACCCTTACCTGCTTGATTTACCCATTTACCTCAAACACCCCAATTTACCGAACAATATGAAAATATAATCTAGTTCCAGATCTCGTTAAAGTACATATGTGTACGAAATTTCAAGTCAATATCTTAAACGTTTCCAGAGTAAACGTGTGCACAAAAAAAAGTTACAGACAGACAGACAGAGAATTTTTTTTAGCTCAAACTTAAAATCTCGACGTTTCATGATATTCTAAGCCTATTTGAACAATAAAAATTTTTAAAAATTTTTTTGTCGTTACTATACTTCCACTGGATGTGGAAGTAAAAAAAAATTGATACTCTATTATTGCACTCCACTATGTGGAAATAATAATTATTTTTTATCGAACTTTAGTAATATAATATTTGAAATCGTCTACCCCAAATACCGAGTCAAAAACCCATAAAGCGATATGACACATCGGTAGTGGGTGTGATGGATGGTGGGTGTTAATGGGGGTGGCTGATGACAAATAAAATTTTGAGGCCTTTGATGCTTGGACACACTAAATGATATTTTTTTTACCCCTTTTAATAATGGTGTGGGGGTTGACAGTGGGGTGGCTGATGGCATTATTTACAAAAAACTATGGACAGTATCTCTATAGGAGGTGCAACAGTTATATACAGTGTGTTACATTTAAAAGTGTAACATCCTTATAATATTTTTTTCGATTTGAATCAAATTTTACTTAAGTAAAAAAACCGCTGCCTAAGGAATCACTACTTCCACATCTAGATTTTCTATCCAAGTCACTCACAACGAAAAAACTTTGTATGTGGAAATAATTGTTTAAGGAAGTTTAATAATATAATATTTGAAATCCTCTACCCAAAAACCCATAAAACGATACCCCACATCGGTAGCGGGGTGGGGGTGGTGATGGGGGGTGGTAGTGGGGGTGGATGAAGTAAAAAAATGTTTTGAGGTTTCTGGTTCTTGTACACACACTAAATCACAATTTTTTTTCATCCCCTTTAATAATGGAGTGGGGGTGGTAATGAGGGTGGCTAATGTCAAAACTTTTTTTGGGACCTTAGCTTCTCTTGTATATACTAAATACCAATTTTATGGACTCTTACCTGCTTGATTTACCTATTTTCCCCAAATTTAGCCCCCAACCCTTCGACGGAACAAGATGAAAATATAATCTAGTTCTAGATCTCGTTAAAGTACATATGTGTGCCAAATTTCAAGTCAATATCTCAAACGGTTCCAGAGTAAACGAGCGCACAAAAAAAGTTACAGACCGACAGACAGAAAATTTTGCCTATTTGAACAATAAAAATTTTTTAAATTTTTTTGTCGTTACTATACTTCCACTGGATGTGGAAGTAATAAATTGTTATGTTTCGACAATTCATGAGTATGACTTATATAGGATGACAGGAGAAGTTTTCGCGATTATTTACTCCATATTTGTTTTAGGGCAGGGTTTTTTGTTTTTAAGGTGCTATAATAGCTCTTCAAAATTAATCAGTGTTTATCAGTACTATCTGTGTCATTGTACATGTCGGTAAAATCAATATGACAATATTGACTTAATGACGTTAGAAAATTGATAAAGACAATATTGATTTAATATAGATTTTAAAGTATGTATATACACAGGGTGCATGCACACGGTTAGTGACCTATTAGACGTTTTAGAAAAACTACAAATAACTTTCAATATCATTCCCTATCTTAAAAAATCAATAGTTTTACTTCCACATCCAGTGGAAGTATAACGACAAAAAAATTTTTAAAAATTTTTATTGTTCCAATAGGCTTAGAATGTCATGAAAAGTCGAGATTTTAAGTTTGAGCGAAAAAAAATTTGTCTGTCTGACTGTCGGTCTGGCTGTCTGTAACTTTTTTTTGTGCGCACGTTTACTCTGGAACCGTTTGAGACATTGACTTGAAATTTGGTACACGTATGTACCTTAACGAGATCTAGAACTAGATTATATTTTCATCTTATACCGTCGAAGGGTTGGGGGGTAAATTGGGGTAAATCTGGGGTAAATAGGTAAATCAAGCAGGTAAGAGTTCATAAAATTGGTATTTAGTATATACAAAAGAGGCTAAGGTCTCAAACAAAATTTTGGCATTAGCCACCCTCATTACCACCTCCACCCCATTATTAAAGGGGATGCAAAAAAAATGTGATTTAGTGTGTGTACTGTACAAGAACCAGAAACCTCAAAATATTTTTTTGCTTTGGTTATGTTTAAAATAGGCCAAAGTTCACGAAACGAAAAAGTTTAGGAATTTTACGGATCCGCGGGAATCTATAGAGGAACCCATTGAGAGGTGAAAAGGGGTATTTTTAATTAAAAAATCGATTTTTCTCTATTTTCTCGGGAAATATGGCGTTTACAAAATAAAATAGTTCAAATAAAAGTTGTTTCTGGCAAAATTATCTTTAATTTGGTGTTTTTAAATTCATTTTATAGCACTAATTAACCGAAATACGGCCATTTTTCGATGGCGGGATGGCGGATGGAACTTTTTTCTAAAGCAAGTGTTTTAAAGGGACAAAATAAATTGAGCATCTAGGTGATGCTATATATTAACGAAAAACAGCATTTTTTGAAAGAAAAATTAATTACTGAGCAAATACAATAACAAAATGCCGACATTTTGTTATCAAAAATATGAAAACGCACATTGAATCGGCCATAACTTCTTTATTTTTTGTGATGTAGAAACAAACAAAAATCACTTTAAAAGATTGATTAATTACCTTTAATTTTGTTTCTTAGAACTTTTGAAGGAAGTGTCACAGTTTCTAAGATATTTTAAACTAATTTTTACTTCATCCTAAAAATGCCATCTATAAAATTAAATATTTCCGAAACAATCAACCTTACACAAATATAGAAACAAAATAAATTTATTCTGTTTATAAGCTTCGTTTTTGATGTCCACCATATTTTCTCTTGAACTAATCTTATACTCTGGAAACTAATTGGGGAGATCGAGACTCTCTATAAAAAATTAAGTCATTTTGGGACCACCCTAATGCACATAAAAAGGTAAAAAGGTAATAAAAGAGGGAAGCCAATATACCTATAAAATATAGGATGTTCCATTTGAAATAAGCGATTTAATGAAGGTCGAAGTTGCACCTCATTTTCTGGGCACCCTGTATATTTTGGGGCATTTGTAACTTTGAGCCCACATAAGCTCTATCTCTCATAGAATATGGGATAAAAATTGGTTATCGAAATCGACAATAGCGAATGTTATTAATTTCCAACTATAGGTTAGTTTTCGCATCAGATTTCATTAAAATCGAAATATCTCAAAAACTATGGTGGTTTTTTAGATAGGGAATGATACTGAAAGTTACCTTAAAATAATGAATAGAATTTGAATTTTGCATAAAAAATAAGCCATGCTATTTAAAATATTACAAGTTGATGTGTCAACTTCCGATATAACCGGAAGTGTCACATACGTGACGTCATTTTCATTAAATAGAGCAACTCTGAGAACCCAGCTTCAAATTATTTGTAGTTTTTCTGAAACCTCTAATAGTTACTGACCGTGATGCACCCTGCATATACCGGTTAAAAATCAAGTTTTACGTATACCTAAGTCCTAAATATTATATCATTTGAATAACAACTGTGGGACATTGTTTTAGGGGGTCTGCATTATAATTATTATATGGTCGATGTTATTAAACAGTCGTTAGCGATAATAACCGGTTAATGGCGTCAATTTGTTAATTATTTTCATTTTACAAAATAACTCACGTTTTTGACCATTTTATATTGTTAGATTCACTATTCCATGCGTCACTTTTCTTGAATTTAAGACAAGGTCAAACCGATGCTTCCGAGCACGTCTTTTCTCGTCGACGTCAGATTCAATTGTGTAAACGTAAATAGGCTTGTTGCATATGCCGTATATTTTAAATGAATTTATATATATTAATGTCTGTATTGAACATACCATTATTCGTGAATCGTGACTCATCAGAGAAAAGAATACATTTCACGAAACTCTGGTCCAAAGCCCTTGCCGAATTTTTGCGCACTTTATAAAATTTTTACAATCAGGCAAAAGTCAAATTTTAGTGCAGTTTCAAAAAATTTGATTTTGCCGTGCGTCGGAACGTCCCAAGAACCCTAAACGCCAAGGTACCCAGATCAAGCAAATCTGTCTGCACGGTGACGTCATTACTATGACGTAGTCGCGCGTCCTATTCCAGCGCGTTGCCGTTTAAAATGCATTACGTGCATGTTCTTTTAATAATATTAACGCACACGCACAATTTATAGAAATAATTGACGTACAACATTTTCAGTATTCTTTATATATAAATATCATGGACTAAACGTGTGTGGAAAGTTTCAAGAATGTAGCGATTTTTTCCTCTCCGTGTTTTTCCTCTCATTGCCTTAACCTGATTATCTTTTAAATTACTGAAATTCATGCGAATTACAGTGCAAGCAGGCAAAGCGTGGAAGTTTCTGACAGATATTGACATAATTATGTCAAATTTATAAAAGCAAGTCATGGAAATGAAATGCCTGGTTCAAAGAAACATACATTTTTGTTTTTCTATACGGCGGATATTGATCTTTGATTCGCAAACAATCCGATAAAAAATTATCTTATCTATAGTTGATTCTGATTCAATTCACAGTAAAATCTGATAAAATGATTTAAACAAAATATTAAATTATAAAAAATATGTATTATAAAAATTAACACCCAGTATAACAAAACATCTCGGAGGTACACATATAATAAAAAAAACCGTATTTTTACCTAGTAATTCATTTTGCAAGTCTTGTTCGTAGTCGGTCTCCATAAAATGAACCGAACAAATCCTACTTGTATCAGGGTTAAATTTATCATGCATTTTGCACCTGTTCATCCATTCACCTTTTATGGTTTTGGACACCAGATCTTTGAATTTTGGAAAAACGTGGAAAATAATATTTTGACCACTAGATTTCTTTGTACAATAAGTGTTCGTCCACTGCACACCTTGTTCCCGGCATTTTTTTTCATTTCTATCAGAATAATAACAATATGTAAGTCTAATATATGGATTATTAAGTTTGTTTTACCTTCTGTAATATACACAAAATCACCATAGAACACTGTTAATAATAATTGTCTTTTAAATCCTGTAGAGGTTCAAAATAGTGCAAGCAATAGTATATCCATGTTTCTGCACACAATTCCACTAATCAAAAATGTTTTTATATCTTAAAGGAACGTATAAAACACTCACGAAGATATACATTTGAGATTTACAGAGAAAAACCAGTAAATAAGTAGACAAAACTAAATAATGACAATGCCGTCAGAAACGTAAACAACAGATTTAGGTCTCGCCGTGACGTCACAGTTTTGCCGGCAAGTGGCGAACGTTACAGCATAGTGAACTGGCTATCCTCCCTTTGTTTACGGTTCTTGAGAACGTCCTATGAGACTGAACACCTTTTCTAAGTTGATTTTCAGGGTGGGTAGTTTATTTTAAATATTATTTTATTACTATTTTTATTGTTTTAATCAACTCTACTGGGTTCTATATCATTCTCACTATATGCAACCAAAGCCGCGCATAAGTCACGTGGATAGAAAGGAAGGCACTAAAAAATATAATATTTTGTCCTAAAGCCCCACTCCCTCCCTTGAGTGTTACCCGGATCCACTCCTGCTGGATACACCTAAAATCTTTAATAATTGACCTTGTTATCAATAATATATTTATATATTGAAATATTAATAACAAAATTTCTTCTTTTCAGATAACCAGCTTTGCTGGTATTTTACAAAATGACGACGGATATCAGCATAGTAAGGTGGGATCCCACCTTACAGCAAGAAATAGTAGAAGATTACGAATATGATGGTGGCAATTCATCATCGCGACTTTACGAACGATCCCGTATTAAAGCATTAGCTGGTGAGTTTTTTAAGACGTTAGCAATTACCCAATTTATTAATGTAAAATGTACTTTACGGTATATTACCCGCACTACCGTACTTCCTAGAGTAGTTTTGAAGAGTGAGTTGATGACGCATGCTATAATTTTTTAAAGTAACTAAACTCATAAAATTTATACAGTGTCCGCCAACAAGTCTGCACCATATGGGAAACTCCGTTGTTATTGACTGAAAATTTTTATTTTTGATAAAAGTTAGCACGTTCTCAAACGAAACAGGGCTGCACAAATGTGTGTTAGTCCTGGCGCTTAGGTCGAAAAATTATTTTTGTTGAAATTGCCTCAATAAAAGTTTTCCACTTTTTTACGCATAATTCCTGAACTATATTTTTAAATATTTTTCTGTTATTAATAATTATCTCTATTTAATAGTTCCAACAGTAATGGATTAAAATCCACTTTGAAGAACTTTTAGCAGTACTTTTTTGACCAAATAAATATTTTGGGAAAAAATCTGAATTCTTGGTGCATAGTTGTTCTACTTTTTTACAATGTTATCTATTTTGAAATTTTTTAATGTAGATCGCTTAAAAAGATTTTCATTTAGCGATTTGTATTAAAAAATTTCGGAAAAGTTAACATTAGAAAAAAAGAGAACTATGCATCAAGAAATTCAGCATTTTTCCCAAAATATTCATTTGGTTAAAAAAGTACTTCTGAAAGTTCTTCAAAGTGGATTTTAATCCATTATTCAAGCTGAAATAATTAAATTGAGAGAGTTATTAATAACAGAAAAATATTTAAAAATATAGTTCAGGAATTATGCGTAAAAAAGTGAAAAATTTTTATTTTTAAAATAGAACAATCAAATTTGATATCCAAATATAACTTCGCATTATAAGCAACATCTTTAAATAACATTTTTCGTTATCTTCAAAAATAAACGATTTACTCTTGAGACAATTTCAAAAAATTAATTTTCCGACCTAAGCTCCAGGACTAACACACATTTGTGCAGCCCCCTTTTTGTTTGAAAACATGCACTAACTTTTATCAAAAAGAAATTTTTTTTAGAAAGTCAATAACAACAAGAGTTTCCCATATGATGCAGACTTTTTGACGGACACTGTATAAGCTTTTAAACGATTTGTACGGAATCCTTATAGAGATATTTTTAAATAAATATAATCAATAGATTGCAACAAAGAAAGCAAATTAGCAAAACTAGTTTAAATTGTATAAATGTGAATTTGTGTCACGTCAAATATCAAAAAATTGCTAAAGATGCAGCCTTCTAATATGATAGAATTCAACTGAATAAAGTATTTAAAAATATATTTCAGCTATTGTGAAAAAAATACCACAAAAATATAAAGTGCATACATATTGGCAGTTTGTCAGCAGAGCTCGAAAATATCAGATAGGTATATTTGTATAAAATCAAAATATCCGATATATACAATATGTCTCGCTTTTCATGGTAACACCTTGATAGCTCATCCAGTTTCAACCAGAGGATCTATATCAGACTTTTATCATATCTTTTTTGAATAAAACAAAGCTTACTTCATCATTTCATCTTAATTTAAAAAAAAAATATCTATTTTTCGAGAAACCATATTAGACATTTTTTTATTGAAAACCTAATCCAATATTATTGATCAACATGCACCAGCAGTACAAAATATTGGACCAACGTACAATCCATATAGGACCAATATTCGAATATTTGATGCCACTGAAGTTTCGATCGATCAAGCTTGATCGAATCCGTGAAAAAATAAATTAATTGTAATTTGCAAAAAACCGTTTAAATGGACCTAATCCATGGTCGAACATGCTTCTTACAACTTCCTCTATACATTCCCTCTAGCTGGAACCACCCTCGGTAGCTGAGACAACCCCCAAACGAAAAAAATTTGTTAAACTCCAAATTTCATTTAGGGTAACCCAATTTTCGACTGAACATGTCTCTGACAACGTCCTCTATGCAACCCCCTTAGTCCCCTCCATCCCCGGGGTGCGGAACCCATATTTTTAGTCTTGCTATCAAACCAAAAAAAATTCGCCAAAGCCGAAATTCAATTTAGGGTAATCCAATTTTCGACAGAACGTGTCTCTGACAACGTCCTCTATGCAACCCCCTTAGTCCCATCCACCCCCGGGATGCGGAACCCATATTTTTAGTCTTGCTACCAAACCAAAAAAAAATCGCCAAAGCCGAAATTCAATTTAGGGTAATCCAATTTTCGACAGAACGTGTCTCTGACAACGTCCTCTATGCAACCCCCTTAGTCCCATCCACCCCCGGGGTGCGGAACCCATATTTTTAGTCTTGCTACCAAACAGAAAAAAATTCGCCAAAGCCGAAATTCAATTTAGGGTAATCCAATTTTCGACAGAACGTGTCTCTGACAACGTCCTCTATGCAACCCCCTTAGTCCCATCCATCCCCGGGGTGCGGAACCCATATTTTTAGTCTTGCTACCAAACAAAAAAAAATTCGCCAAAGCCGAAATTTAATTTAGGGTAATCCAATTTTCGACAGAACGTGTCTCTGACAACGTCCTCTATGCAACCCCCTCAGTCCCGTCCATCCCCGGGGTGCGGAACCCATATTTTTAGTCTTGCCACCAAACAAAAAAAATTCGCCAAAGCCGAAATTTAATTTAGGGTAATCCAATTTTCGACATAACGTGTCTCTGACAACGTACTCTATGCAACCCCCTTAGTCCCATCCACCCCCGGGGTGCGGAACCCATATTTTTAGTCTTGCTACCAAACCAAAAAAAAATCGCCAAAGCCGAAATTCAATTTAGGGTAATCCAATTTTCGACAGAACGTGTCTCTGACAACGTCCTCTATGCAACCCCCTTAGTCCCATCCACTCCCGGGGTGCGGAACCCATATTTTTAGTCTTGCTACCAAACAAAAAAAAATTCACCAAAGCCGAAATTCAATTTAGGGTAATCCAATTTTCGACAGAACGTGTCTCTGACAACGTCCTCTATGCAACCCCCTTAGTCCCATCCACCCCCGGGGTGCGGAACCCATATTTTTAGTCTTGCTACCAAACAAAAAAAAATTCGCCAAAGCCGAAATTCAATTTAGGGTAATCCAATTTTCGACAGAACGTGTCTCTGACAACGTCCTCTATGCAACCCCCTTAGTCCCATCCATCCCCGGGGTGCGGAACCCATATTTTTAGTCTTGCTACCAAACAAAAAAAAATTCGCCAAAGCCGAAATTCAATTTAGGGTAATCCAATTTTCGACATAACGTGTCTCTGACAATGTCCTCTATGCAACCCCCTTAGTCCCATCCACCCCCGGGGTGCGGAACCCATATTTTTAGTCTTGCTGCCAAACCAAAAAAAATTCGCCAAAGTCGAAATTCAATTTAGGGTAATCCAATTTTCGACAGAACGTGTCTCTGACAACGTCCTCTATGCAACCCCCTTAGTCCCATCCACCCCCGGGGTGCGGAACCCATATTTTTAGTCTTGCTACCAAACAAAAAAAAATCGCCAAAGCCGAAATTGAATTTAGGGTAATCCAATTTTCGACAGAACGTGTCTCTGACAACGTCCTCTATGCAACCCCCTTAGTCCCATCCACCCCCGGGGTGCGGAACCCATATTTTTAGTTTTGCTACCAAATCAAAAAAAATTCGCCAAAGCCGAAATTCAATTTAGGGTAATCCAATTTTCGACATAACGTGTCTGTGACAACGTCCTCTATGCAACCCCCTTAGTCCCATCCACCCCCGGGGTGCGGAACCCATATTTTTAGTCTTGCTACCAAACCAAAAAAAAATCGCCAAAGCCGAAATTCAATTTAGGGTAATCCAATTTTCGACAGAACGTGTCTCTGATAACGTCCTCTATGCAACCCCCTTAGTCCCATCCACCCCCGGGGTGCGGAACCCATATTTTTAGTCTTGCTACCAAACAAAAAAAAATCGCCAAAGCCGAAATTCAATTTAGGGTAATCCAATTTTCGACAGAACGTGTCTCTGACAACGTCCTCTATGCAACCCCCTTAGTCCCATCCACCCCCGGGGTGCGGAACCCATATTTTTAGTCTTGCTACCAAATAACAAAAATTCGCCAAAGCCGAAATTTAATTTAGGGTAACCCAATTTTCGACCGAACTTGTCTCTGACAACATCCTCTATGCAACCCCCTTAGTCCCGTCCATCCCCGGGGTGCGGAACCCATATTTTTAGTCTTGCCACCAAACAAAAAAAATTCGCCAAAGCCGAAATTCAATTTAGGGTAATCCAATTTTCGACATAACGTGTCTCTGACAACGTCCTCTATGCAACCCCCTTAGTCCCATCCACCCCCGGGGTGCGGAACCCATATTTTTAGTCTTGCTACCAAACCAAAAAAAATTCGCCAAAGCCGAAATTCAATTTAGGGTAATCCAATTTTCGACAGAACGTGTCTCTGACAACGTCCTCTATGCAACCCTTTTAGTCCCGTCCATCCCCGGGGTGCGGAACCCATATTTTTAGTCTTGCCACCAAACAAAAAAAATTCGCCAAAGCCGAAATTTAATTTAGGGTAATCCAATTTTCGACAGAACGTGTCTCTGACAACGTCCTCTATGCAACGCCCTTAGTCCCATCCACCCCTGGGGTGCGGAACCCATATTTTTAGTCTTGCTACCAAACAAAAAAAATTCGCCAAAGCCGAAATTCAATTTAGGGTAATCCAATTTTCGACGGAACGTGTCTCTGACAACGTCCTCTATGCAACCCCCTTAGTCCCATCCACCCCCGGGGTGCGGAACCCATATTTTTGGTCTTGCTACCAAACAAAAAAAAAATCGCCAAAGCCGAAATTTAACTTAGATTAATCCAATTTTCGACTGAACGTATCTCTGACAACGTCCTCTATGCAACCTCCTTAGTCCCATCCACCCCCGTGGTGCGGACACATATTTTCAGTGTTGCTACCAAACAAAAAAAATTTCGCCAAAGCCGAAATTCAATTTAGGGTAATCCAATTTTCGACAGAACGTGTCTCTGACAACGTCCTCTATGCAACCCCCTTAGTCCCATCCACCCCCGGGGTGCGGAACCCATATTTTTGGTCTTGCTACCAAACAAAAAAAAAATCGCCAAAGCCGAAATTTAACTTAGATTAATCCAATTTTCGACTGAACGTATCTCTGACAACGTCCTCTATGCAACCTCCTTAGTTCCATCCACCCCCGTGGTGCGGACACATATTTTCAGTGTTGCTACCAAACAAAAAAAAATTCGCCAAAGCCGAAATTCAATTTAGGGTAATCCAATTTTCGACATAACGTGTCTGTGACAACGTCCTCTATGCAACCCCCTTAGTCCCATCCACCCCCGGGGTGCGGAACCCATATTTTTAGTCTTGCTACCAAACCAAAAAAAATTCGCCAAAGCCGAAATTCAATTTAGGGTAATCCAATTTTCGACAGAACGTGTCTCTGATAACGTCCTCTATGCAACCCCCTTAGTCCCATCCACCCCCGGGGTGCGGAACCCATATTTTTAGTCTTGCTACCAAATAACAAAAATTCGCCAAAGCCGAAATTTAATTTAGGGTAACCCAATTTTCGACCGAACTTGTCTCTGACAACATCCTCTATGCAACCCCCTTAGTCCCGTCCATCCCCGGGGTGCGGAACCCATATTTTTAGTCTTGCCACCAAACAAAAAAAATTCGCCAAAGTCGAAATTCAATTTAGGGTAATCCAATTTTCAACATAACGTGTCTCTGACAACGTCCTCTATGCAACCCCCTTAGTCCCATCCACCCCCGGGGTGCGGAACCCATATTTTTAGTCTTGCTACCAAACCAAAAAAAATTCGCCAAAGCCGAAATTCAATTTAGGGTAATCCAATTTTCGACAGAACGTGTCTCTGACAACGTCCTCTATGCAACCCTTTTAGTCCCGTCCATCCCCGGGGTGCGGAACCCATATTTTTAGTCTTGCCACCAAACAAAAAAAATTCGCCAAAGCCGAAATTTAATTTAGGGTAATCCAATTTTCGACAGAACGTGTCTCTGACAACGTCCTCTATGCAACGCTTTTAGTCCCATCCACCCCCGGGGTGCGGAACCCATATTTTTAGTCTTGCTACCAAACAAAAAAAAATTCGCCAAAGCCGAAATTCAATTTAGGGTAATCCAATTTTCGACAGAACGTGTCTCTGACAACGTCCTCTATGCAACCCCCTTAGTCCCATCCACCCCCGGGGTGCGGAACCCATATTTTTGGTCTTGCTACCAAACAAAAAAAAAATCGCCAAAGCCGAAATTTAACTTAGATTAATCCAATTTTCGACTGAACGTATCTCTGACAACGTCCTCTATGCAACCTCCTTAGTCCCATCCACCCCCGTGGTGCGGACACATATTTTCAGTGTTGCTACCAAACAAAAAAAATTTCGCCAAAGCCGAAATTCAATTTAGGGTAATCCAATTTTCGACAGAACGTGTCTCTGACAACGTCCTCTATGCAACCCCCTTAGTCCCATCCACCCCCGGGGTGCGGAACCCATATTTTTGGTCTTGCTACCAAACAAAAAAAAAATCGCCAAAGCCGAAATTTAACTTAGATTAATCCAATTTTCGACTGAACGTATCTCTGACAACGTCCTCTATGCAACCTCCTTAGTCCCATCCACCCCCGTGGTGCGGACACATATTTTCAGTGTTGCTACCAAACAAAAAAAAATTCGCCAAAGCCGAAATTCAATTTAGGGTATTCCAATTTTCGACAGAACGTGTCTCTGACAACGTCCTCTATGCAACCCCCTTAGTCCCATCCACCCCCGGGGTGCGGAACCCATCTTTTTAGTTTTGCTACCAAACAAAAAAAACTTCGCCAAAGCCGAAATTTAATTTAGGTTAACCCAATTTTCGACCGAACTTGTCTCTGACAACATCCTCTATGCAACTCCCTTAGTCCCGTCCATCCCCGGGGTGCGGAACCCTTATTTTTAGTCTTGCCACCAAACAAAAAAAATTCGCCAAAGCCGAAATTTAATTTAGGGTAATCCAATTTTCGACATAACGTGTCTCTGACAACGTCCTCTATGCAACCCCCTTAGTCCCATCCACCCCCGGGGTGCGGAACCCATATTTTTAGTCTTGCTACCAAACAAAAAAAAATTCGCCAAAGCCGAAATTTAACTTAGATTAATCCAATTTTCGACTGAACGTATCTCTGACAACATCCTCTATGCAACCTCCTTAGTCCCATCCACCCCCGTGGTGCGGACACATATTTCCAGTGTTGCTACCAAACAAAAAAAAATTCGCCAAAACCGAAATTCAATTTAGGGTATTCCAATTTTCGACAGAACGTGTCTCTGACAACGTCCTCTATGCAACCCCCTTAGTCCCATCCACCCCCGGGGTGCGGAACCCATATTTTTGGTCTTGCTACCAAACAAAAAAAAAATCGCCAAAGCCGAAATTTAACTTAGATTAATCCAATTTTCGACTGAACGTATCTCTGACAACGTCCTCTATGCAACCTCCTTAGTCCCATCCACCCCCGTGGTGCGGACACATATTTTCAGTGTTGCTACCAAACAAACAAAAATTCGCCAAAGCCGAAATTTAATTTAGGGTAATGGTAATCAAATTTTCGATAGAACATGTCGCTGACAACGTCCTCTATGCAACCCTCTTAGTCCCATCCATCCCCGGGGTGCGGAACCCAAATTTTTAGTCTTGCTACCAAACAAAAAAAAATCGCCAAAGTCTAAATTTTGTTTAGGGTAAGCCATTTTCGACCGAACGTGTCTTTTATAAAAAAAAAATTATAAAATTTTCATCTCAAATTTTATTAAAAAATTTCAAATTTTATATAATTTAATAAACTTTGAAATTACAAAGGTATTGAAATTACAAAGGTATTTATAAACATTATTAATCATTGCATGTTATGTATTTTTGTGTATATCAATTATTTGCGTGTAGTAAGAATAGAGCTACTTTTTAGCCGTACTGTACGAACGAATTATTTCATTTTTTAAATGACGTTGACAAATATTATGGGGTACGTTTATCAATACATTTCTCGTCATCAAGGACGAAAAATTCGTGGCACTATACAACTAGGTATTTATACTTTAATGATTATTAAACATGTTTACTTACGAAACTCCGTTGAAAATGATGTGGAAACACAAATTTTCGAAAGATTTTCACGAGCGAAAGAAAGTCAGTCACAAGCAGTTGCTGTTTAATAGAGACCACGGCTGGACAAAATGTGTTACCCTGTGGGGGTTTGGCAACTAAAAGCTGCGACCAGTTGTATTTAATAGCTTATAATTATTAATTGTATTTATGTGTAAAGTTGGCCAAGAATTAGCCTGAGAAAAAGGGCGTTAATCAAAATTTTTGAGATATTGTACACTGAACAATTGTTACAGGTAAAGCATGATACTATGAAACATAAGATACGCTCGGTACGAGTACCAGCTTTTGACCTGCTGTGCACATAGCGTCACCCTCTAGTCAACTTCAAATCGAGCCAGCCCGCGCCCGCGACAGTCGTGTGTCCAATATCTACCTAAAAATACATCGAAAACCGTAATATAAGACCTAGAAAGCTGACTGCAGGCAATTTTTAATATCATAGAATTCTATGACTGCTTTTGTCAGCACTTTTCATTTTGTATAAGGCCGTTGTGGGTTTAAATGTTTGTGAAAACACCTCCAAAATAATTCATGCAAGCACGTATGATATTTTGCACCGTTGATTTTTCAACGTGTAAGTTATTTATTTTATTTTTTTTTAATATTAAATTTTAATTCATTTAATTAAACACAATAAATAGTAGTAGTAAATAATATACTACTTTAGTTTGATTATGAAACAGTGCATTTATCTAACGTTATTCAGGAAAATAGACAAACAGTCAAGAATGAAAAATATTTATTCTGTTATTATTTCTAGATAAATTGCCGGATTCTTTAATATTATTATTATGAAAAACATTTTGCATCTGCAAAATAGCGTTTTCGCAGTATGACTTAATTCAATAGCATGGGACATATCAATGTGTTCTCTCATGGTAATTATTACAAATATTTAATAAGCTAAAAACGTACTCTTCGCCTGTTCACTGAACTTTTTATATAATTGTTACACATTCTATAGGATACTCTTCGCAGTTGTTTGTAAATAATGTTAGGTTTAGAAATTTTTAGTTTTATAGTACGAACTTAGTTGGTAAAAGACTCAGTGTAAAATAAAGTAAAAATAAAAAAAAAATGTACCATACCCTATTTGGGTTTTGAACCCGGGACCCTTTGATTCCGAGTCAAAAGCGTAAGAACTACTCCACCACTTAACACGTAAAAAAACGTAAATTTTTACATTATAAGAGACGAGCTAAGATTATATTTCCACGGTTGTATATTACATTATAAAATGTATATTTGTAAAATATAAAAATATTTAAATATTAAAATGAAATATTATTTCACCAGATTTCTATTCAATTACAAAAACATAAAAAACAAAAAAAATTTTTTTTTAAATTTAAATCATTAACATTTTTATTTACTGATCGATTTTGTTCAAAAACAATAGGGTTCTTCCTCTAGACAACACTAACTTACTGTCCAAATTTCAGTACAATCGGATTTTTCTTTCTTGAGTTATCGTGCTTACAAGAAACGTGACGGACGGACAGACGGACATTTTGAAAGTTGTTCAGAATTCGTTCACTAACACAATGATATGAAATTTTTTTCTCTACGAGCGATATTTACGATTTTAGAAATGTGCCGATCAAATACAATATACTCTTCGTTTTTGCGAAGAGTATAATAACCCTTCATTGATTTGCTGAAAAATCTCAAGAAAATCTGAATTCGATTTCATTAAACAACACTAACGTACATTTACTGTATCGTTCGCGAGGGCGTTCCGTATACTTAATTGCAATTTTCTCGAAAACTGTTAATCCTAGAAAAAAAAGTTTCAAATAAAAAAGTTAGCTCCATCCTTTATCTTCCTATGCCCTTGATATACTTGATATCTATTTCGAAAGAAAAAAAGTTTCTCGTTTGTTGTATTCCCACTTGTAAATTTTCACAGTTTATCGACATAGCCTTAGAAAAGGAATCATATTTTCTACACTTATTAAAACTTGACCTTCATATTAACACATTTTGTTAACAAATATAGATTCATCACACGGTAAAAATTTGAGATTAATTCGTTGTCCCGTTTTTTAGTTAGAGCGAGTTAATAGAGAAAATAATTGTATCTATTATTTTACAATTTTCTCACATTTTTTGCTCCATCTTTTGTCTCGAACAACCAAAAGAGTCGTAATATTTTATTTTATCGAAGGATAAGCTTCTAAACACTTCGGTTAAGGTAATTTTAGTTTACATCTAAACTAAAAATTGACCGCTGAATTAGTTGACTTTTACGTGACGCAACAGCGGGAACTGCAGTAAGGGGAGGTATGCGTGAGAGCGTATCTCTATTTCTTAGTATCATGCAGGTAAAGTAAATATTTTGGTACGAAGATTATTGAAAAGTCTTGCTCTAAAAAATATATATTTAATAAAAGGAAAAACATTGACGCTTATGGAGTTTTAAAACTTTGAACGTCCGCATCTCGCTTCGAGAACCTTAAAGGATTGTAATTTTCCGTTGTATTTTAGCGTTCAACGACCGATATTTCAAAAACGAGCATTTAAATCGAAAAATGCATCTCTTACAATATTGTAGTGTAAAGTTTCCCGCTTACAATATACTTTTAGAATGTATGGACATAACATAACGTAGGGAAATTAATAAATAATGTAAAACAATCCACAGATCTAACATGCTGCAGCCGACCGTCGCGCGTCGATCTCCCTCCCTTACGTTGCACGTCCCGCGAACGTCAGTTTTCTATATTCTGTGAAAACGGATTGTAACTTACAACTAAGTACTGTGACTTGCATTTTATTGTTTTTTTTTTGTTATTGTTTTTTATTTAACAATAAGATTACTGAAATATTACTGAAATACCAAGAAAACAGATGTACCTGTTCGAATGTTCACTTGAACGAATTTCATATGATAAAATTACATAAAAACAATATTTTTAAGAAAAAGTTTTTTGAAAAACTGCACTAAAAAGTAAAAATATATTTTTTAAAATTCATACACCTGGAAACCAAAAGCTTTGCGGATGGTCATATGGCACTATTGCATAGTTACTTTGCCCAATTGACCGCCCCCAAAGCTTTTGGTTTCCAGATGCATGAATTTTCAAAAATTATTTTTACTTTTTAGTGAAGTTTTTTCAAACAAAAGCTTTTTCTTAAAAACATTTATTTTATATAATTTTATTTTTTACTTTTTAGTCTACTTATATTACAGACAGAGAGACAAAATCTTTTCGCTTGATATAAATGGCAAGGGAGCCGTGAAGAAAAAGATAATTTGCCATCCTAGGGCGTCCGCCATATTGGATTTATAATGGCGTTACATAGTTTATCGTATTTTACTCGTCAAACCCTTTCATTTGATATTCATATCAAGGGGGTTGTGAAGAAACAGGGGATCCGCCTTCTTGGTACGTCCGCTATATTGGATTTAGACCGATAATGGCTATACTATGTTGCATTGTCACTAGACTTATACACGTGTGCCAAATTTTAAAGCTCTAGCTTAGTTAGAAATAGCCGAAATTTTGATTGCAAGATTTGACCTAAACAAACTAACATACATACAAACATTGCAAGCTAAATAAAAGCTTTTAAAAAAGAAAAATTAATTGACTTAGGCACACAATTTATCTGGTAATATTTCCCGGCAACGATAGTATAGTATCGTTAACAGCAAATATTACCAGAAAAATGGTACGCCTAAGTGGATTTGTAGTTTTTATTAATTGTTCCTTTTCATATGAAAAGTGAGTGAACGTTCGAAACTTCAGGTATATAGAAAACAGACAGGTGTTACAAGGAATTACAAAAAGTACGTACGTACTTATTACACTTTCTAGTTATATTATTCTGACGATACAAATTGTAAAAATCTTAAAAAAATATGTGAATGAAACGGAACAAATTAACAATATTATGAGGTAAAGCAAACAACATGCTTATATCTACAGTGTGTCCACGGATGGTTACCGTCTGCCAGTCGGTAATCGAATCGACCATATAAGTACAACATTTTTTTCTCTCTGGAACTTTTTGGCATGGTGGGGGGATAGGGAGGGGGGGGCATTTATTTTTAAATCGAATGATCATCGATATCTGTCCGCATAGGTAGTTAGCATATGTACTTCACATACCCCAATTACGTTGGCAGTCGAAACTTCCGGTCGGCGCGCGCGTTAACCGGAAATAGAAACTATTTTTTTTTTCTATTTGAGGTTAACGCGCGCGCCGATCGGACGTTTCATCTGCCAGCGTAATTGGGGTATGTGAAGTACATATACTAACTACCTATGCGGACAGATATCGATAATCATTCAATTAAAAAATACATGCCCCCTCCATACCAAAAAGTTCCAGAGAGAAAATAATTTTGTACTTATATGGTCTTTTCGATTACCCACTGGCAGGCGGTAACCATTCATCGTCGAATTTGCACGCTATTTCCTAGACTAAAAGGAATATATACGAAAATTGGTAGTAGCCACTTAAAATACTAATAGCCTACCTAATAACTAATGAGCTGATTAATACATTTATTCACTATCAGTTTCGGTTTCGTCATCACCTTCAACATGCATAGAAGAAGGAGGCGATTTCACTGCTACATTTACATTGAGGCAGGATTTTTGTCACAAGCATCTGCATATGATTCTGTGCAAGAAATACCATTTTTTCTATAATTTTTCCTTAATTTCTGCCAAATTAAACCTTCAGGAATACATTTTCTAAAATCAATTTAGTCCAAATTTTTGAATGTATCAAATTCCGGAATGTTGGCCATATCCAACCAACTTAATATTATTAATAATATTATGCAAAACGGAATATTCGGAATATCCTGTAAATATTGGATTATCATCTTCCTTGGAAGTCTCTATATATGAATGTAGAATTTCATCTTTTGATGAACATTTTGAGGGCAGTCTTATCTATTGGCCCTTGTTGACTTGATAATTTGAATGTCATCACCGAAATGCATCTTTAATTTGTCAATTAACTGTCAATTTGTTTCCTCCGAGATCCGCATATCTAGTGCATATTGACGAAACAGGATATCCCCTTTGTTTAATAAACTCAGTACTTAATTCTTTATAAAGCAATATTTCAATGTGACCTGTATGTTCTGTATTATTGTTAGAAGAAACCTGAAGATCTGTACCCTTCTTTAATACCCTCCAAGATTTTAAAAAGCATTTCGCGTGATATTCTATTTCCATAGCAATTTTATCATTATATCGCCAATGCGTTTCATAACAGAGCTATCACTTTGGGCTATTATTTTGATCTTACTTTCAATATTAATAGTCAGCACTTGTGATATATTTTGGTTATTACACCTGTTTTTACAAAACACACATTTATATTAAATATTTCTTTTCGTACTGAAACTGCAGGTTCAGATCCGTAAACTTCAGATTCCTCTGTTAGCATTTCCCTCTCATATTTTTGGCGCAGCAATTCAATACTTTTTTACTAATGTAACTACAGTACCACGATTTGTGCCAAATAAATAACGTTTTGTCCCCATTTTCAATGTTAGCAATATTTTGACGCAAGTTTTGCTAGATTTACAGATACCTACTGTCCATAATTTGTAACGTTTGCCTTAGACTTTTTAACGGCCTATCAGAGCTCTTTACTAAGCTATCAGAAGACTTTCCACAAATTAAACAGTTTTTAACATCTTCTGTTTGTAAAACACGAAATGTTGACTCTATCTCACTTTTGGATGTTGAACTTCCACTTCGGTCCATTTTTAGTTATTTATGGAGAATCAGACTAAAATGATCTCTATATTATGTTCTTTTTAATTTTTAATTTTAGAAATTCAACTTATCTGGACACTGAAACTATTCTTTATAGGTCCTTTGCACAAGAAGTGTGACACTAAGTTTGAGTGACAGAGATGGCGTCAATGCGGATAGGGACAATCTTACACCAGTGCAGCTCAGTGCTACACTTTTAGTGCAAAGGAATAGACCTTACATGATTAAACTAACAATAGAATAACAAACCTATTCCTCAGACATAAAGTTTTTAACGGGAAAGAATTTACTTTTAACTGATAAAACCTCCAACACTTTGGGCTTATACTAATATATCCTCTAATCTCTATGAGCATATTGAGCATTACTGTGAATGCGTAATAATAAATATACCTATTTAGTCTAAGCAGAATGTAAACACTGAAGCGCGCGGGACGCGCAACGTAAGGGAGGAAGATCGACGGTCGGATGCCGCGATGTAAATAGATCTGCGGATTGTTTTACATTTATTAATTTTCCTAGGCTATCTTACGTCCAAATATTCTAAAAGTTATACCGTTGTTAGCGGGAAACTACAATATTGTAAGAGAGGTATTTTTCGATTTAAGTGCTCGGTTTCGAAATATCGGTTGTTGAACGCTAAAATACAACGAAAAATCTCAATTTTTTAAGGTTCTTGAAGCGAGTTACGGACGTTATTTGCATAACTTTCGCAATTTTTTCCACAAAATATTTCATTATAATTATAAAGTTAAAGACAACTACTTATTTGCAATGTTCCGGTCATCGTAACAGGGTGCAAACTTGATAAAATATGTCTAATAATTATTAAAATGTTCTCCAAGGTTTGCATATATATTTCGGAATTTTTTTCAAAAACTTATTGCAAATTTACATTTTTTGTTAATTTAACAATGTTCCGGGGGGCGGAAGGGTGCAAAGACCGGATTCATTATTTTTTCACCTCCTCCAATATTGTCTCAAAGATTAAAGACTCGCAATTTTTCATACCTATTTTGCTTTAATGACTGGCCTAATTTATGAAGGGAATAATGCGTGGGTTGAATGATAGGGTATGAGTCAGCGTCAGCGTATCCTTCGGGTTCGCGCCTCACAGGTAGAATTTATTTACAACTCATGAACCAATTACGAGCTTATACGTATGTTCAATCACGGTCATTCGTGTCTATTTACTACATAGTACTATAAAGATACGAAATAATAATATTTTATCGTTTTTAAACGACCGCCCACTGGAGATTCCGTTTCGGTTCCCCTGTCATAAATTTTTTAGGAATTTGTCGAGGCATATCCACACCAAGAAGGAAGAAGGCTACATTTTTTTATCGGTAAATATTACGATTCTGAATAAGTACTCAAAATTGGAGAATAATAATCTCTTCTGCATTTTTTTACAGCCAAAAGAATTGTATACATTTTTTTGAAACATATATGCCCGGGAGGGAACTTAAAGTAAACACCGATTAAAGGTCAGAGCTGGGCAAATTACTTTGAAAAAGTAATTAATTACAAATTACAAATTACTAATGTTAAAAAGTAATTTGATTACCAAGTAATTAAATTACTATTAAAAAAATGTAATTAAATTACTAATTATTTGGTAAAGGTAATTGAATAAATAAATTACTTTTATAATTACTCTACAGCTTCTACATTTGTTATAATGGAAATGGGAGATGTTTAGTAAATTATAAGATCATTTGTTAGTGTACAAATAATTATAATTATATACAAATACTGAATAATACGAAAGGAAGATATATCTAAATTTTTTATTAATCAGTAAAGACAGTAATTACAAAAGAATGAAAATCTATAACTAAAAACAAATATAAAAACCGCTGCCCAAGAAGTCACTACTTCCACATACTGATTTTCTATCCAAGTCTCTCACAATGAAAAAAATTTTGTATGTGGAAATAATTGTTTATGGACCTTTAGTAATATAATATTTGAAATCGCATACCTCAAAAATCCATAAAACAATATGCCATATTGGTAGTGAGGGTGGGGGTGGATGAAGTAAAAAAAAAATGAGGCCTTTAGTTCTTGTATACACACTAAATCACAATTTAATTTTTTCACCCCCTTTAATAATGGGGTGGGGGTGGTAATGGGCTAATGCCAAAAAATTTGTTGACCTGAGCTTCTCTTATATATACTAAATACCAATTTTATGGACTCTTACTTGCTTGATTTCCCTATTAACCCCAATTTATCCTCCAACCCTTCAACGGAATAAAATCAAAATATAATCTAATTCCAGATCTCATTAAAGGTGGCGGTGCCGTGCTTAAGAAAACGATTTCGTAACTCGACAATTTCTTCTATATCCCTGAACCGATTGAAAAAATTCTTTGATAGGCCTTTAGAGAACTTGATAGAATGATACCAGACTATCGAAATCAACAAACATTTTTTTTGATTTTCGCATCAGAAAAAAAATTCCTTCTTTAGTTTTCAATAGCCTAGTACCATTCTTTAAAGTTGTCTCTAAAGGCCCATCAAAAATTTTGTTAATCGGTTCAGGGATGTAGGAGAAATTGTCAAATTATATTCACCGCACCCGCACACAAGCGTGTACCAAATTTCAAGTCAATATCTTAAACGAGATTGTGCTCACAAACAAAAGTTACAGATATGAATAATATTACATGTTTACGTTTCCTTTGTCAGAGACACGTTCTGTCGAAAATTGGATTACCCTAAATTGAATTTCGGCTTTGGCGAATTTTTTTTGGTTTGGTAGCAAGACTAAAAATATGGGTTCCGCACCCCGGGGGTGGATGGGACTAAGGGGGTTGCATAGAGGACGTTGTCAGAGACACGTTATGTCGAAAATTGGATTACCCTAAATTGAATTTCGGCTTTGGCGAATTTTTTTTTGTTTGGTAGCAAGACTAAAAATATGGGTTCCGCACCCCGGGGATGGATGGGACTAAGGGGGTTGCATAGAGGACGTTGTCAGAGACACGTTCTGTCGAAAATTGGATTACCCTAAATTGAATTTCGGCTTTGGCGAATTTTTTTTTGTTTGGTAGCAAGACTAAAAATATGGGTTCCGCACCCCGGGGGTGGATGGGACTAAGGGGGTTGCATAGAGGACGTTGTCAGAGACACGTTATGTCGAAAATTGGATTACCCTAAATTAAATTTCGGCTTTGGCGAATTTTTGTTTGTTTGGTAGCAAAACTAAAAATATGGGTTCCGCACCCCGGGGGTGGATGGGACTAAGGGGGTTGCATAGAGGACGTTGTCAGAGACACGTTCTGTCGAAAATTGGAATACCCTAAATTGAATTTCGGCTTTGGCGAATTTTTTTTTGTTTGGTAGCAACACTGAAAATATGTGTCCGCACCACGGGGGTGGATGGGACTAAGGAGGTTGCATAGAGGACGTTGTCAGAGATACGTTCAGTCGAAAATTGGATTAATCTAAGTTAAATTTCGGCTTTGGCGATTTTTTTTTGTTTGGTAGCAAGACCAAAAATATGGGTTCCGCACCCCGGGGGTGGATGGGACTAAGGGGGTTGCATAGAGGACGTTGTCAGAGACACGTTCTGTCGAAAATTGGATTACCCTAAATTGAATTTCGGCTTTGGCGAAATTTTTTTTGTTTGGTAGCAACACTGAAAATATGTGTCCGCACCACGGGGGTGGATGGGACTAAGGAGGTTGCATAGAGGACGTTGTCAGAGACACGTTCTGTCGAAAATTGGATTACCCTAAATTAAATTTCGGCTTTGGCGAATTTTTTTTTGTTTGGTAGCAAGACTAAAAATATGGGTTTCGCACCCCGGGGATGGATGGGACTAAGGGGGTTGCATAGAGGACGTTGTCAGAGACACGTTCTGTCGAAAATTGGATTACCCTAAATTGAATTTCGGCTTTGGCGAATTTTTTTTTGTTTGGTAGCAAGACTAAAAATATGGGTTCCGCACCCCGGGGGTGGATGGGACTAAGGGGGTTGCATAGAGGACGTTGTCAGAGACACGTTCTGTCGAAAATTGGATTACCCTAAATTGAATTTCGGCTTTGGCGAATTTTTTTTTGTTTGGTAGCAAGACTAAAAATATGGGTTCCGCACCCCGGGAGTGGATGGGACTAAGGGGGTTGCATAGAGGACGTTGTCAGAGACACGATCTGTCGAAAATTGGATTACCCTAAATTGAATTTCGGCTTTGGCGAATTTTTTTTGGTTTGGTAGCAAGACTAAAAATATGGGTTCCGCACCCCGGGGGTGGATGGGACTAAGGGGTTTGCATAGAGTACGTTGTCAGAGACACGTTATGTCGAAAATTGGATTACCCTAAATTAAATTTCGGCTTTGGCGAATTTTTTTTGTTTGGTGGCAAGACTAAAAATATGGGTTCCGCACCCCGGGGATGGACGGGACTGAGGGGGTTGCATAGAGGACGTTGTCAGAGACACGTTCTGTCGAAAATTGGATTACCCTAAATTAAATTTCGGCTTTGGCGATTTTTTTTTTGTTTGGTAGCAAGACTAAAAATATGGGTTCCGCACCCCGGGGATGGATGGGACTAAGGGGGTTGCATAGAGGACGTTGTTAGAGACACGTTCTGTCGAAAATTGGATTACCCTAAATTGAATTTCGGCTTTGGCGAATTTTTTTCTGTTTGGTAGCAAGACTAAAAATATGGGTTCCGCACCCCGGGGGTGGATGGGACTAAGGGGGTTGCATAGAGGACGTTGTTAGAGACACGTTCTGTCGAAAATTGGATTACCCTAAATTGAATTTCGGCTTTGGCGAATTTTTTTCTGTTTGGTAGCAAGACTAAAAATATGGGTTCCGCACCCCGGGGGTGGATGGGACTAAGGGGGTTGCATAGAGGACGTTGTCAGAGACACGTTCTGTCGAAAATTGGATTACCCTAAATTGAATTTCGGCTTTGGCGAATTTTTTTTGGTTTGGTAGCAAGACTAAAAATATAGGTTCCGCACCCCGGGGGTGGATGGGACTAAGGGGGTTGCATAGAGGACGTTGTCAGAGACACGTTCTGTCGAAAATTGGATTACCCTAAATTAAATTTCGGCTTTGGCGAATTTTTTTTGTTTGGTGGCAAGACTAAAAATATGGGTTCCGCACCCCGGGGATGGAGGGGACTAAGGGGGTTGCATAGAGGACGTTGTCAGAGACATGTTCAGTCGAAAATTGGGTTACCCTAAATGAAATTTGGAGTTTAACAAATTTTTTTCGTTTGGGGGTTGTCTCAGCTACCGAGGGTGGTTCCAGCTAGAGGGAATGTATAGAGGAAGTTGTAAGAAGCATGTTCGACCATGGATTAGGTCCATTTAAACGGTTTTTTGCAAATTACAATTAATTTATTTTTTCACGGATTCGATCAAGCTTGATCGATCGAAACTTCAGTGGCATAATATTTGTCCAATATTTTGTGCTGCTGGGGCTATATTCAAAATTTAATGACATTTTGATTTATGGTTTTCCAATTACGGCCCCTTTAAAATTACATTTTTCAAATATTGAATAATAATTAATGTCTTGGAAAGGAATTGTTTTTCGAAAAAAGTCATTCTTCATTTTTTATTTAAATTCACTTTTTTTACCATACAGTGTCATTGATACTTTCACGCCATTTTGATAAAATAATGCTACAAACAATTTTTATAATAATTTTTTTGTTCAATTTTTCCATAAACGTTAAGTATTGATTTTATGAAAATCTAATGAAACATAAATTATAACAGATCAAACTAAAAATAGACATATAGAAAATAACTTTGGCATTAATTTCAGCCCTAGAGGCTAGAGGCTTATAGTACCTACAACCAACCAAAAGTTCCGAAATAATAATTTGTAATTAAACTTTTTCAAATGGCAATGTCTTTTAGATACTCAGTAGTTCAATACTAATTTTCTATTGATGATTTCAAATCGAAAATCGGTTTGATATCAACCCAAACACGCAAGTTCTTTGGTGAATAATAACAAACAAATCTAGGAAATTCCCTTATCAGGCATATCGTGGAATTCAATAAAAATAACAAAAGTGTTCTGACCGAAATGATTTTATTTTAGCAATAAGAAAACACCCAAATTACCATACCAGTCTTATTTTTTATTTATAGAACTTCTTTTTATTTTCACAGCACAAAATAAAAATGAAAAATGAAAAATCCAAGTCTAATTTTTTTTTAAACTGCACAGTCGTACCTAAAATCTCCTTCGGAAATCGAAATCCAAAAATGTAAAAATATACATTCCATTTAAAATTTTAAAGTTCGGTCATTTCAGGGGAAATCGGAAGTGACAGAATAGTGGCAAAAAATAACTAAAAATTGACCGTTTTCGATATATGTTTACCTTGTCTTTTAACAAAACCTGCTTGCTCAAGACAGATAATTCTGATGTCCTGTATTGAAGAATATACAGCAATATTTTACTAGCGTGTGATATTAATGTTAACCATCTGTAGTTATTACAGACATCCGTTGCTCCGTTCTTATTTAAATATAATGGACCTTTATACAGGGTCAGTCGAAAAGTCAAAAATTTAAAATTAACCATTGTGTAAAAAAGCCTATATATCAAGCTTAAAGTTGTATAACATAATTTTAGGCATGCCCATATCCAATACACCATCCACTTTTTCAATAAAAAATATTCTAATAGCCCATCTCGAAATTTAGACCCATTTAGATAGGTATTGAAAAGGTGAAAATTTCAAAAATTTCTACATGATTAAATAGAGTTTATCGAGTACAAAAAAATTGGTCAACATATCAAAAATAAAAGGGTGTTGTGGACTTAAATCATGCACACTGTATTAGTGTTATCAGTTGCCTGCATCGTAGTGCAACTTTTTAGTTTTGTTAGTGTTACTAATGTATCTAAACCTTTGGGAGATCAAGTTACTGGTGTAAAATACGAATGATTTACGTTATTTATGCCTCACTACTTTATCACTTAGTAATTTTATCAAAACCATATTTCCTGCTTAAATTTATTGTTAATTTAGTCAGCAAATAGACTACATGTAGTTTGTTATTGTGAAAAAATGGATGATTTAACAGGCGAACGTAATTTAGAACAGTTATACTACGATAAAGTAGTTCTTGAGCTGAGAGGTATTTATAAAATAGTTACAAAAGTATGGTGTAGTAGTTGAGGCAAAATACAGTTTGATCTTAAAAAAATTGCAACACATGTTTTTTTAATGGCAACGGTTACCGAGAAAAGTCAGCAGAAGTGATTTTTGGTCGCCATTTTGCAAATTGGCGGACTTTGTCCAAAGGGAACAGAGATAAATTCTCAGTACAATGATCAAATCAAATATTCTTTATTTCAAAATAAAGTTGTACAGACAACAATAAAGAATATAGTAAGTAGTGAAAACTATATGGATAGGGGTTTTGCGGAGCAAGAGGGAAATAAGTGTTTATTTTCGATTTATTATGAATCTGAATCTATATTGGTTTTGATCTATATAAATGATATTCCTAATTCCCCATATTACTTGCAGATGACATAAATTTAACTATCGAATTATATAGTACTATTGTTAAAATGATCTTGCCATGAAAGAATGCCATCTATATACATTTGTACAAACTTACAAATTTAGCAGTATTATTTAGAGAGTCGTTAATTGTTATGTTATTTGAGCTGCTGTAACCTGCGCGACATGGTATATAACTAAAAGTGCATTTGTTTTCTCACAATTTAAGATCAACTTGTTGGTTTGAAGGTAATCTCTTCCCATGGTATTATTAATATTTTGGTGGGAAAATTATTTGTGTTGTAATGTTTTCATGGTCAGGCCATTTTTATTAATTCTATTGCTACTATTTATTTAAATTCTATTCTTGTAGGCTTTACAATTTATTTACTATGTTTTAAAATCCTTTTACAGATGAAAGAGAGAGCGTGCAAAAGAAGACCTTCCAGAAATGGGTCAATTCTCACTTAGTTAGAGTAAATGCCCGAATATCAGACTTATATTGCGATATGAGGGATGGAAAGAACCTAATAAAACTCCTCGAAGTATTATCGGGCGAACGGTTGCCCAGACCAACAAAAGGAAAAATGCGCATCCACTGCCTAGAGAATGTCGACAAAGCACTGCAGTTTCTCAGGGAGCAACGAGTCCATTTAGAAAACATGGGCTCTCACGACATAGTAGACGGAAATCCCCGCTTATCGCTCGGTCTCATCTGGACAATAATCCTACGCTTCCAAATCCAAGACATCACAATTGAAGAAACCGACAATCAAGAAACGAAATCGGCCAAGGACGCTCTTCTGTTGTGGTGTCAAATGAAGACCGCGGGCTATCACAACGTCAACGTGAGGAACTTCACTACCTCGTGGAGGGACGGTCTCGCTTTCAATGCACTTATACACAAACATCGCCCAGACTTAATACACTTCGAAAAACTTTCCAAGTCGAATCCGATGCACAATTTAAACAACGCTTTTAACGTAGCCGAAGACAAATTAGGCTTGACGAAGCTTTTGGATGCCGAGGATGTGTTCGTAGAACAACCAGACGAGAAATCTATAATTACCTATGTCGTAACATATTACCATTACTTTAGCAAAATGAAACAAGAGACGGTGCAGGGTAAACGTATCGGTAAAGTCGTGGGTATCGCCATGGAGAACGACAGGATGATCAAAGAGTACGAATCACTCACTAGCGATTTACTAGCTTGGATAGAGGCCACCATACAAGCTTTAGGAGAGAGACAGTTCGCAAACAGCCTGGCGGGCGTCCAAACACAGCTAGCTCAGTTCAATAATTACCGCATCGTAGAAAAACCACCGAAGTTTGTAGAGAAAGGAAACTTGGAAATCCTTCTCTTCTCGTTGCAGTCCAAGATGAGGGCGAACAACCAGCGCCCTTACACTCCCAAAGAAGGCAAAATGATATCAGATATAAATAAAGCGTGGGAAAGACTCGAGAAAGCTGAGCACGAGCGTGAACTAGCCCTTAGAGAGGAATTGATCCGTCAAGAGAAACTCGAACAGCTGGCGGCTAGGTTTAATAGAAAAGCGAGCATGCGTGAAACGTGGCTGAGCGAAAACCAAAGGCTTGTATCCCAAGATAACTTCGGGCAAGATTTGGCTGCGGTTGAGGCGGCCGCTAAGAAACACGAGGCCATCGAAACCGACATATTCGCATATGAAGAAAGAGTACAAGCTGTGGTTTCAGTAGCTGCCGAACTAGAAGCAGAAAATTATCACGATATGGAAAGGATTAACGCCAGAAAAGACAACGTACTCCGCCTTTGGAATTACCTCCTGGAATTGCTTAGAGCACGTAGAAACCGTTTAGACTTATCGCTACAATTGCAACAGAACTTCCAAGAGATGCTGCACATTCTCGATGCCATGGAGGAATTGAAAGCACGCCTGCTTACCGACGACTATGGTAAACACCTTATGGGCGTTGAGGACCTTCTTCAAAAGCACAACCTGCTGGAGGCAGACATCAACATACTAGGTGAGAGAGTTAAGGCTGTCGCTAGCCAGTCACAGAGGTTCGTCGACGTGGAAAACGAGGAGGGATATAAGCCTTGCGACCCTGCCTTAGTTCTTGAACGCGTACAACAACTGGAGGAGGCTTATGCACAACTAGTGCGATTAGCGGTTGAGCGTAGATCTCGACTGGAGGAAAGTAAAAAACTGTGGCAGTTCTATTGGGACATGGCTGACGAAGACAACTGGATTAAAGAGAAAGAACAGATTGTCTCCACCTCTGACATTGGTCACGACTTGACCACCGTCAATTTGCTGCTGAGCAAACACAAAATATTAGAGAACGAGCTAGCTGCGCACGAGTCTCAGCTAGATGCCGCTCTTGGAATCGGTGAGGAGCTCATCAGCGGTGGTCACTTTGGTGCAGAAAAAATACAAGAACGATTGAACGAGTTAAGAGATGCGTGGAAGCACCTTCTCGACTTGGCGGCATACCGCAGAAAACGCTTGGAGGAAGCCGTGGATTACCACCAGTTGTTCGCTGACGCTGACGATATTGACATTTGGATGCTAGACACCCTGAGACTAGTTTCAAGCGAAGATGTGGGTAGGGACGAAGGAAATGCACAGTCGCTTCTTAAGAAACACAAAGATGTCACGGAGGAACTCAAGAACTACGCCAGCACCATTGACGCTTTGCACCAGCAAGCCGAAGCCTTGGGACCGGAAGTTTATAATTCTCCTGAGGTAACTCAGAGGTTGGACTCCATTGATAATCGTTACAGAGAACTTTTGGAATTGGCTAAGTTGAGAAAGCAACGGTTACTAGATGCCCTTTCGCTGTACAAACTTCTGTCTGAAAGCGACGGCGTGGAGCAATGGATTAGTGAAAAGGACCGCATGTTGCAGACTATGATACCTGCCAGAGATATAGAAGATGTGGAAATCATGAAGCATCGGTATGATGGCTTCGAAAAAGAAATGAATGCTAATGCTTCACGTGTTGCTGTCGTCAATCAACTGGCTCGTCAGTTATTACATGTGGAACATCCCAATTCAGAACAAATCACCGCCAGGCAGAATCAGCTGAACCAAAAATGGGCGGAGCTACGCGAAAAGGCGGAAGCTAAGAGAGAAGAGCTCAACTCTGCTCACGGCGTGCAAACCTTCCACATCGAGTGCCGAGAGACCACCACATGGATTGAAGACAAAATCCGTATTTTGCAGACCACCGACAGTCTGGAAATGGACCTCACTGGTATCATGACCCTCCAACGTCGTTTGTCAGGTATGGAAAGAGATTTGGCTGCTATCCAAGCGAAACTCACTTCGCTACAGAAAGAAGCCGACAGTATCGAGGGCGAACATCCCGAAGAGGCTGCCGTTATCAGAGAACGCATCACTCAAATACAAATTATTTGGGAGCGTCTAACACAGATGCTCAAAGAGCGAGATTCTAAATTGGAGGAAGCTGGAGATCTGCACAGATTCTTGCGGGACCTCGATCACTTCCAAGCGTGGCTTACCAAGACTCAAACAGATATCGCGTCTGAAGATACGCCTAGCTCCTTGTCGGAAGCAGAAAAACTGCTGGCACAACACCAAGCTATCCGGGAGGAAATCGACAATTACACGGACGATTACACCAAGATGATGGAGTACGGGGAGAAGATAACTGCGGAGCCAAGCACGCAAGACGATCCACAATACATGTTCTTGCGGGAGCGTCTGAAGGCTCTCAAAGACGGATGGGCGGAGATTCACCAGATGTGGGAGAACAGGCAACAGCTTCTCTCTCAGTCGCTCAGTCTGCAACTTCTCGACAGGGACGCTCGCCAAGTTGAGGTCATCCTTAATCAACAAGAACACACTCTCGGTAAGGATGAGAGTCCTACCTCCCTGGAACAAGCAGAGAACCTGCTCAAACGACACGAAGCATTCCTGGCTACAATGGAAGCCAATGATGATAAAATAAACGGTGTTGTGGAGTTTTCACACAGACTCTGTGACGAGGGTCACTTTGCATCGGACAAAATTGCTAAGCGTGCCGATAACATCGACGAGAGGCGTATAGCTAACAGGGAAAAAGCTCAAGCTCTTCTTGAGAGGTTGCGTGACCAGTTAGAACTCCACCAATACTTGAGGGACTGCGACGAATTGGGCGAGTGGATACAAGAGAAGCACATCACCGCCCAAGATGAGACTTACCGATCCGCCAAGACGGTCCACTCTAAATGGACTAGACATCAAGCGTTTGAGGCTGAAATCGCCGCTAATAAGGAGCGCCTCCTTAACCTTCAGAAGGCTGGCGAAGAACTGGCTAAAGAAAAACCCGAGTATGCTAGTCATATCCAGCCCAAGATCGACGAATTGGCAGATCAGTTTGATGTCTTGGAACAGACGACAAAGGAGAAGGGCGAACGCCTGTTTGACGCTAACCGCGAGGTACTCATCCACCAAACCTGCGACGATATCGACTCTTGGATGAACGAACTCGAAAAACAAATCGAAAGTGAAGACACGGGTGCCGATCTGGCTTCAGTTAACATTCTAATGCAGAAACAACAGGTAACTGTATAAAGGACTGAGCAAAAGTAACAATTATCGCTGTAAATCGCAATCATATATACACAGGTATTAAAATTGAAATGAAGTGGAATTGGAAGCATTTTGAAAAGCTCTGTCAGTGCATTTACAGTTATTACTTCTTACTTTTGGCTCTGCTTTGTAGTTTAATCAAGTATTCGAAAATGTAGTAGGCCTATGATAAAAAATTTATTTTTAAAAGTCAGAATTCTGATTTCATGTTCAGAATTCTGACTTATAACTAAGAATTTTGACTTGTAATTCGAAATTATGACTTATAACTCAAAATTCGGGCTTGTAATTCAGACTGACACTACCTTATACCTATTAGACACTTGGTGCCGCACTGTTAAAAAAAATTGTTTGTCATGCTTAATACTGAGTCTTATCGCTAGCTTTTATTAAAGTTTAAACATTCTTAAACTTTTCAGCCGCACAATATGACTCTTTGAGTCAAGATTGTTTTATATTTTTATGAATTTTGACTTATCTCTCTATTCTATAAGTCAAAACTCTGACTTGTAACTCAGAATTCTGACTTTTAATTAAGAAATTATGACTTTATAACTTAGAATTCTGAGATAAAATTCGGAATTTTAAAAACAATGAATTGTATGGTTAACATTATTTGCTTGTTAGCTAACATTGTGTGATTGTTTTTAAGCTGACTGGACATACTTAAAAAGAATGAAGCTTACATTTTAAAATATGAAATGAAGAGGAAAATTACGGGAGTTTAATAATTTTTTTATCAGTGCTGTTACCAAGTTTATTATTTTGTCTTTTGTCTTAGAATTCTGTCATAAGTCAAAAGTCTGAGATAGAAATCAGCATTCTAAGTTATAAGTCAGAGTTTTGATATATCTAAGTCAAAATTCTGAGACAGAAGACAAAATTCTAACTTACAATAAAATTTTGGCTGTGGTCCTTCTATATTTTCATATAAATACGATCATTTCTAATATTGTAAATTCCAGATGATCGAAACCCAAATGGCAGTAAAAGCTCGTCAAGTCGGGGAATTAGAAAAACAGACCAAACATTTGGAAACGGCGGCTCCAGAAAAGGACATGCACGAAATTAAAGTTAAGAAAACTAAGGTAGAAGAACGCTTCGAACAGCTCAAACAACCCTTACTGGAAAGGCAGAGGATATTAGAAAAGAAGAAGGAAGCGTTACAGTTTAGGCGAGACGTTGAAGATGAGCTTCTATGGATCGCCGAGAAAATGCCACAGGCCTTATCGTCAGAATATGGCAACAGTCTCTTCCAAGTACATATGTTGGAGAAAAAAACTCAATCTCTTCAAACCGAAGTTGATAATCACGAACCTAGGATTAATACAGTGTGTAACAACGGCCAGAAATTAATCGATGAAGGTGAGTAGCCTTGTATGTATGTATGTATGTATGTCTAAAAATTGCTAGATAATGATTATTATCATTATAATTACTTTTGTTATAGATCACGAGGATGCCACCGAATTCAGTAGGTTAATCAATGAATTACACAAAGCTTGGCAGGAACTCAAGGACGCCATTGAAAGGCGGCGTGAGAACTTGCTGCGTAATGAACGTGCCCAGCAATACCTATTCGATGCTAACGAGGCGGAAAGTTGGATGAGCGAACAAGAACTATACATGATGGTAGAAGACCGTGGCAAAGACGAAACCTCTGCAAGGAACTTCATGAAGAAACACGAAAGCTTAGAAGCTGCGGTGGAGGCGTACGCTGACACCATTCGAGCTCTCGGCGAAACTGTTAGATCTTTAGCTGCCGAAGGCCATCCACTAGCCGAACAGGTAGCCGTGAAACAGTCGCAGTTGGATAAATTGTACGCCGGACTTAAGGACCTAGCCGGAGAAAGGCGAGCTAAATTAGACGAAGCCCTGCAACTGTTCCTATTGAATAGGGACGTTGGAGACTTAGAACAATGGATCGCGGACAGGGAAGTAGTGGCGTCCTCCCACGAATTAGGCCAAGACTACGATCACGTGACGCTGCTGTGGGAGAGGTTCAAGGAATTCGCCCACGACACCGAAGCCATCGGTAGTGAGAGAGTGGCGGGAGTGAACGATATCGCGGATCAACTGATCGCAGCAGGACATTCCGATTCTGCCACGATAGCCGAATGGAAAGACGGACTTAACGAAGCTTGGCAAGACTTATTGGAGCTTATCGAGACCCGCAGTCAGATGCTTGCCGCCTCCAGGGAATTGCACAAGTTCTTCCATGATTGCAAGGACGTTCTCAGTAGGATATTAGAGAAGCAAGTGTCGATGTCCGATGAATTGGGACGAGATGCCGGGTCCGTGAACGCGTTACAGCGCAAACACCAAAACTTCTTGCAGGACTTGCAAACGCTGCAATCGCAGGTACAACAGATTCAAGACGAATCCGCGAAATTGCAAGCTAGCTACGCAGGCGATCGCGCCAAGGAAATCACAAATAGGGAACAAGAGGTCGTTGCCGCGTGGGCGGCTTTACAAGTCGCGTGCGATCAACGACGAAACAAACTGGCCGATACCGGAGATCTGTTCAAGTTCTTCAACTGGGTGAGGAATCTGATGCAGTGGATGGACGACGTCATCAGACAGATGAATACGAGCGAAAAACCGAGGGACGTCAGCGGAGTGGAATTGCTGATGAACAATCACCAGAGTTTGAAGGCTGAGATTGAGGCGCGGGAGGATGACTTTGCCGGTTGCATTTCGTTAGGGAAGGAATTGTTGAACCGCAGCCATTATGCTAGTGCCGAAATTAAGGACAAATTAGTTACTTTAAGCAACCATAGAAGCGGAGTGCAGACACGGTGGGAGGAAAGGTAAGAATCTTCTTGGTAAAATATATAAGATTAGTGTGGGATGTGGCACTCACTTGTGACTTTAAGGGTTAAGATAAATTTTTAAAATTTTGGTACAAGGGAGATGAAATGTGCTATAAAACTATATAAATAATATTATTATGTTTTGATATATGTGATTTTACGAATTATCAATTACATTTGAAATGGAAATAAAAATTTTCCAAGAGAAAATTTAAAAATTCTACATACATACATACATTTTGAGTTTCCTGAACTATTTGAAAGCCGTGTTACTCATTTTTGACACTACAAGTTGACATTACCATCACTAACGATCAATTTGGCTTTCGTTTTGGAAGATCCACAGAATTGAATTTGTTTGCTTGCACCGACTTCCTGTCATTTGCTCTGGAGAATGGATTTAGACTTTAACAAAGGCGTTCGATAGAGTCAACCACCGGTCTTTGTTGGTTAAGTTAAATTTGGTAGGAATAAACGGTTCTCTTTTGAAATGGATTGAAAACCATTTGATTGTTCAAATGAACAATTTCAGATCAAAAGAAATTCAAGTCACATCAGGTGTACCACAAGGCTCTCATTTGGGACCTTTGCTCTTTAATATATCCATCAATGACATCCATGAGTTTCTTACTAATGGTACTTCAATCTTAAATTATTTTCTAAAGTAACTACGACTGAAGATTGCAATAAATTGCAAACAGATCTGAATAGTCTTATTACATGGTGTCACTGAAATGGTATAGAACTTAATGCAAGCAAATATCACACAACATTCTTCTAGCGTAATAGGAATCCTCTCCAATATTTTACTAAATTAATAACACACCCCTTGATAATGTTTCTGTTATTAAAGATCTGGGTGTAATACTAGACCCATCATTAACTTTCACATCTCACATCACATATCTCAAAGTGTTACCAAATCACTAAAAATTCTGGGTTTCATTAAATGAACTTCATGTGATTTTACTAATATTACTTCTATTCAGAACTGTGACCAGTACTCAATGGAAGTTTCTTGATTTTTTTGCTAAATAAAGAACCCACACAATGGCAGTAACCAGTAAGCAGTATCGATTAATTTTTGTTTTACTTGCAGTATTAAGTACCAGTACTCTTCAGAAATACTTGATATTTTAAGTAATGTACTTAAAATCAAATATTTGCAGTAGGAGTATTAAGTACTCTTCAGGTATTTTCAGTATTTTAAATACTTGAGTATTTTATAAATACTGCAATACTTTCAAGTACTGCAAGTACTTTGAAAAACACTAACCTCAACGATTTATAGTATTTTAAATTACTTGCAGAATACTTGTAAGTGCACTCAAAGAAAATGATAGGTGAATTCAACCAAAAAGAGCATATGAAATCACGCCTATCTAGTTTCATAGTTAAATCAATCAGAAAAGAATAGTCATACAACAACTTTATTTGTTTTCGTAAACAAATAGTAGTTTAATAATCATATCTTCTTGCAGAACAACAAATTAAATAGTATAATGGCATTTTTTTATGTTCACTAACCATTTTCAATTTGGTCTAGAATTAAATAGTACAACGACTTTGTTTTTTTGTTCACCAACTAATTTTTAGGTTGATCTACACTTTATTGTATGATGAAGTTTTTTTGGTTAGCCAAAATCTCAGTATTGAGACATCAGACCACCCAAACCAAAGATTAAAGATCGTTTATAAGATCCATCCAAATATATCGATGATCCCTGAGAGAATTTGAACATTGCAATCATGTTATTAATTTTCTATAAATTCATAAGAGTAGAAGATAATGCATGATTGATTATTGTCAGTGATTTGTATGTGGCGTCATCTAGGAATAATTTCTGTAATAGACTACGTGGTAAGCAAGCCAATTTTATGGTAATTCCCTTTTAGAAGTTCTAGAAGACAACAATAATATTGGTTTGTCTACAAAGTACAATAATACAGCCGAACTAATACTGGGTTAGAATTACAATTCGATAATACTTAAAAATAAAGTCTACTATTTATCTAGTTTCATTTGACAAAATTCAACAAATTATTAGTAAGATGAATAAATTATAGTCTTAAGTTAATGTTTATTTTGTTGTGTGACAATCACCTTTTGTTTAAAAATACTATTAAATATACTTCAATTTAACAAAATGAACAATATATATATATTATTTTTTTGATTGATTTAACCCATACTATTTGCAAACAAAAGCGCTGATGCAACGTCTTAATTCATCAAAGTGGATGGCAGAACGATGTTATGTTTATGTAAACAGAACTGCGGGTTAACTCTACAATAATATTGGTTTATCTGTCAGCTATAATAGTAGAGCAAACTGCTACTGGGTTTACAATTACAATTCGACAATAGGTAAAAATAAAATATACTATTATCTAGTTTAATGTGACAGAATTCAACAAAATAATAGTCAGACGAAAAAAATAATTGTCTTATTCATCTATTTTTTAAGTTAATGTTTGTTTTGTTGTACGACAACTTTTTATTAATTAAAATAACAATCACCTTTTGTTTAAAAATACCATCAATATAATTTAGTTTAACAAAATTAACGATATTGTTAGTTAACCATTTTTTTTTTTTTGTTGAATTTACCCATACTATTTCTTTGAGTGTACTTTTTTAAAAGCAGTACTAATTTCAGATAAATATTAGTCAAATTATTTTTAGTATTTTAGGATTACCAACAATGGTCAGTAATATAACAGTAACAACATATTAATATCAATAATAGCAGTAAAGTTTTTGGAAGTATAATTTTCATTCATGTTTATTATTTTGCGTTTTATTATTTTACGAACCAGCTCATCAATGTTCAATTCATTTCAGACTAACTGATAACTAGTAATTATCTTTATTTTTTTTGCTAAATCAACTAAATCAACAACCTACATTGCCACCAATTTATTATTTATTAAAAAACATTGTCACATGATTTTTGTTTTCAGATGGGAAAATCTACAATTAATTCTAGAGGTTTACCAATTCGCCAGAGATGCCGCAGTCGCAGAGGCTTGGTTGATAGCTCAAGAACCTTACCTCATGAGCACAGAACTAGGACACACGATTGATGATGTAGAGAACCTAATTAAGAAACATGAGGCGTTTGAAAAATCGGCAGCAGCACAAGAAGAAAGATTCAGCGCTCTAGAAAGATTAACGACAGTGAGTCAAATTTATACTTTGCTATATTTCTTGAATGCTAGTTTTTTTTATTGCTTATTAATATGAGTATTTTATATTAATAACAAGGTCAAAGTTGCAGAAATAAGTAAATTGTCCCCGCACAACCAAAACAATGAATTAACCCTAAAATTTGAGTCACAAATAGTAATAATAATAATCAGCTTTATTGAATTAAATGAATAAGTACAAAAAATATAAATAACTGTTTAAATACATGGCCGAGTTTAACTAAAAGCTACAAGTTGTATTAAGAAACATTTTATTTATTTTATTGTACATGTATAGATTGTGGGAATGCTCTCTGGAATTCTTGTTTTTAAAACTATTATCTCTGCAACTTTAAAATGGTGATAATTTGTGTTGGATACAACTAAATCTTATTTATTTATTTTAGTTTATTTGTATGTGCTTGTTTGTAGTTAGAACAAGGTGGTGGTAACCAGGTGGAATGTCCTATGCATGACTTTTCTGTTTGTGATTTTTCTGTAACTTTTCCAAACGACGACAAAGTGAAACCTGCTCCCGTCCGAGATTTAAGTGCGGCGTACATCCGCGAAACTGTAAAGGCCATAGTACAAGATGTTGATAGGTTTTATAGGCCGCATACGGTCTGCAGGAGATTATTTACTTTGTATGGTGTTAAAAAGTATTATCCCGAGTGTGATAGGCTAGCTAGTAAACAAGCGAGTTTTCTACATAAAACTAGGACCAAACAAAGTACTAAAAGACCTACCTTCCGGTCGATATCCATGTACGAAACAAGTTCCGATAATCAGTTAAACAACTCCTATTTGTTAGATGATTTCAAAAGTGACAGATACATTTGTCATGATTTTATAACGGCCGAACGATTCGCTAATTATTTACAGACTAACGTTTCTTTTTGTAAAAGTAAAGAGGAGCTTTCGAGAGACGTATACGCTATAAATTTGTTGAATATGAATCTAAATAATTCCGAGAAAGTCAAACGCCGCTTGGAAAAGACCGGAGCAGGTTTTAAGAAGTCCCATAGGAAGTCTTTCCCTCTTATGACTTCTGGTGGTGGATCGGTGAGTTGGGCACCTTACTTTTTTCGCTTTAGTAAAGAGTATGAATTTTTGTTAAATATTGAGAGCTTCATTTATATAAAATAAAACTTAAGTTCAATCTTAAACTTGTTTTTCATGGCACGTTTATTTGAAACACATGGCAAGTGAGGAAGGCAACTCCTGCCCTTCCATTTTTAGAACGGGTTAAAACAAAAATTAAATTTTTCCGGTTTTGGTGGAACTGGTATCAACTTTTGATTTTCAAATGGAAAACCATGGATATTAATCGGAGAATATCCAGAAGAAAGCTCCAGTTTTTATAACGATACAAATTTATATTCTTTACTAAACATTTCTTTATAACATTACATTGCATGCTTAAACTGCTTATAATTCACTGGTAAATAATGTCGCATTATGTGTAAAATATGTAACAAATAAAAAGCGATGGTGGTTATTTATGTCGTATCGATGTTTGTGTAGTTTGAATTGAGAGAAATGAAGAGGAGACAAGAAGCTGCCGAAGCTGAAGAGAGAGCTAGGCAAGAGAAGGAAGAAGCCGAAAGACTGGCAGCTATTGCAGCTATGCAACCTAAGGAAGTGGAACAAGTTACGACCGACCGACCGGATTCGAGTTCGCCTGCTGCGGAAGAAAGACCAGGTAAGGTATTGTGTAATAACAAAAGAAACATTTTTTTGTTAGAAACTACGTGATGAGGGATTTTTTTCTTGTAACATTGTCTTGCTGCAGTACATGGTGTATATTAATAGTTTTTAACTTCTCCTTCAATACAGCGCAACTATAGATCTCTATAACTGCTTTTAAATACGCATTCTTGTTTCGTATATCATGTGTATTATTTGGCGATGTTTAAATAAGTTTAAAAATTTTGTAATGTTGATTAACGCAGCCGGAGAACAAAAGAGATCTTCTGTGAAGGCTGCATCATCTCCTGGTGAAGGTAATAATAAAAATAACTGTCTGTATATTTTTTCTGTTTACATTTTTTTATGACTGACTGGTGATGGTTTCTATTGCTTGTCTTCCAATAATAACTAATTAATAAACAACAAATATTCTAAACATCTAAACGCACACTTTGTAAATATAACGCACAGATTAATAATTATATCATTTTGTGCGGGAAGAGATACATTTTAACTTTTTTCAGGTGTACCAATATATCAGTGTATGCCACGATAAGGTGGAAAGCACCGGTTTATTTATGAGTTTACGTAAAAAAGTAATTTTATAATCACTTGTCGCCTTTTATTTGATATTTTGCAGTAGAACTCCAGGGTTTTTGATTATGTAATTAACGTATTTAGGAAAAACAGAAAATTGTACAAAGATAGACCTTATCGAGGGACACACTGTAGGTACAGGACATATTATCAGTAAGTGGACATAGAATAACTACATGTAGATCAGGCCAGAATAAAATGATATAACTGATCTTACCCGTATACCAAGTTACGCCCTTTAGGAGAAATATGCCTCCGAAGTAAACGCCAAAATTTATTGGTTTTTAGCTCTTAAACTTCAATGGGCTGACGATGCTGCTCGGTCTACGCCCTCACTGTGAGTGCCTTGCACTTACTTGGGCCCTGCATTTCTGTGACGTTATGTGGAAGTAGGTCTATTTTTCATTCACTCGGATTCCCTCTCTCTTCAATATTGTCAAATATAAAGTCGATATCTCTACTCGTTCATCCGTTGTAAGTATACATTTTACAAAAGTTATATAATGGAATATTTACATGAGTTCTAAACAACAAAAATATAGCACTCGCGAAAACTATTCCGTCTGTTTGTTTACTCAAACAATAGATAGATAAGAGTTATAGCCGTTCCACAGTCTAGTGGGATAGTGGAAAATGTTTAGAAACCGTCAGGTCCTGGGAATCATTGATAACCAAACGAAGGAAAATAAATATTTATGTACTTACAGCAACTGCTGGACATTGTAGTTATATACTATAAGAATAGTTGCAGCACAAAGATATAAATTGGCATCAGTTGTATTCACTACCAAATACAAAATTATACCCTTCTAGGCATAGAAAACACCGACATCCTTTAGTATTAACTACTCGAAAAGCAAACATAATTACCAGATTTTCATTAATTCAACTCGTATTTACGAGACAAATGATGTTATATTTAATTTTAACTATTAGGTGAGATTCACCATTATTAGTTAAATAACACTATTAAACAAATGCAGGGCTCAAATTTTTAACCACTATTGACGTCTTTGCGAGCCTAAAGGCCGCTTCGGAAGTGAATATATCACACTAATTTGCAGTAATTTTATATTATCCCTACTTGCACACTACTTTCCAGGCCACATTATGTCATAACTGTGCCCGCTTATTGGAGAAAAACTCCACGATGGCGTTATTTACTGCGAGAATCTAGAATGTTAAAAATGTCGCCTCGTAAGCAACAAGAGGTCCGACAGGGCCAGCATTAAATCTTTTTGGTTAAGAAATAACAGATTAGATAGTTTTTTTAATGAAGATATAAAATAATGTAATTTAGCAGATAGATTTTACGAACACTTAAAAAATTGACCGAAACAAATTCCATATAGAAAATTTATGGCCTCTTCTAAAATTATTAGACTAAAACACATTACCAATTTAATTCTTGAAACTGATATATGTATTTACAAGTAAGTTAAAAATAGCAAAAATTATACCTTTGTTTAAATCTGATCCACTAAACATAGAAAATTGCAGACCCATGGCCATCTTGACTTAATAATAGTGGGTTTCTCAGAGTTGCAACTTATATAGAGGCGTCATATTTTCATTTGTGCTATACGTAGTTAGTTCTATGTCCATTTGCTAACGAAACACGCTGTATACGTGTTCATTGACTGACGACTAAATTTATTGACACAGCATGACAGCATTGTAGATCAGAGTGGAGGAAGGGGTATGCAGCATGCCTATAAGTTAACGGGTACAAATTAACACTACTTATTGCATCGATTGCTGGGTTGGAGACGGCGTATCTCCCCCCCACTCACTAATTTTAAATTGATCACAACGTAACATTATGCTGCGTCAACAGTTTTCATTTCCTACCTGTATATTTTAAGTGGGATAAACATACTAGGTTAGCTAATAGTTGAGTTTTCCGTTTGCAACTCCTGTACTAATTGAAAAAAAAATGACGAATTTTGCTTAAACGATCTAGCTGAAATAACTAAAAACAAGTATAGAATGTTCTAATTTTTTCATCACCAAGTATTTAAATACCCTGTATATTCAAAAATATTTTTATTAGAAAATCCTCATCTTATTTGAATTAATTAAAGGAGCTATAGACGGAGTACACAACATTGGTCCAACCTGTGTATTTTTTTTGACCTGCCTTGTAGTATGTTCCAATAGTCAGAACGCTTGCCGTTTCTCTCTTATTATTCGCCCCATTTTACGTAACCCAATGATCAATTTATTTACATTTAATTTCTTTCTTATTAACAGTATAGAGACGGTAAGTATTGTCTTTTCTTTGCTTTATGTGCACGTTACTGCTTACTAACAATTATGTATTGACGGTTTAATGGGGAACTTGCCCATTTTTTTAAATTTCATTAAAGTGTGTGTTTATGTATAGAAACACGCCACACCGAATATCAGCTCTTAAATCGCAGTACTTACTTTGCAATAAATAATTAAAGTTGAAATCCTCGCCACTCCTCGCGAAAAGGACTGTGACGTCACCGGGTGAAAACTAGTCTTGCGTGGTGTCCAACAGATGGCATACTTTACCCGAGCGGTACATCTTTACCCTAATTAATAGACTGGGCAGCGGTTAGCTTTGTGACGTCCGCATATTCGGTCATAAGTCTTTTGTTTTTTATGTTAGAGAAAAAATAAAAAAAAGTGTCGGAAAGCTCAATCAATTCTCTTTACAAAAGCTGTCTACAAATTTTTCGAAAAAAAAAAGATAATTATCGAGATATTCGAGGAAATGTGGGAAATTACACGTTTTCCTATAGAGTGTATGTAAATCTTAAAAAAATAATTTTTCTCAGAAACCTTTGTTTAGAAGGGCCGAGATTAACGGAGCGTCAAAGTAGTACATGATATTAAGTGAACATCGTATATGAGATCGATTTCAGTTAATTGCCGATTAATTACTGTGACAAAATGGAGAAATTTTACCGGAAAAAAAAAAGTCCAAAATATCGCCCCCTCTAATTCCTTTATTTTTGTCGGAATTCGAAAAATGAAAAAAAAAAAAAGTTTTAGCAAAGTTAATTCTATTTAAATTAGCTGGAGTAGTCTTTTGGCGTAGGAGCCAAGATTAAAAAGTTGACAACTGTAGAAGCTCAAAATTTGCAATTTTCTGCCATACACGGCCGACATTTCAGAAGTTATTTCCGAAACGAAAAAAAAATAAAAATTCTGATGGTAGCAACAGATTCGTAGTGGAAAATATTCGTTTCACCTTATATTTTATTTTGAGCTAACTCCCACCGTTTCGGAGATATCTGCGAAAAAGAGCAAAAAACGGCTTACATTTCGGAGCCGGAAAAATTGCAAAAACATGCAATCTTGACACGTTCATATTTTTTGAAAAATATTGGGACGGCTGTACGATGTCGCGACGTTAAGAGGAAGTCTTCCAGATAAACCTGATCATAAATTGCACGAAGAAAAGTAGCATTTTGTAACATTTCAGAATATTGAATATGTTTTACAAGGAGTAGTATTTAAATTTTAGGTTAGGTTGTGTTCACTGCTAGTTGTTTCTGACAAATGAGCATGCTCATGTGGAACTGTCAAAGCCAAAGCAGAATCGGTGTCGCTTGTTGCTGCCATCCAACTTTCACCTTGTGACGTCACGTTTCAAGACTGCTTAAAATCCGGCAGATTTTAATCGCTTATATTTCTGGAAGAGATTTTTTTTTTTAATTTTTTGTTGTCTATGGGATTTTTAATGATGTTAGTTTATGATTTTGAGTATTTTAATTCAATTTTATTTTTTGGGCAAGTTCCCTATTAGAGTTCTAATGTTGAAGTATTATTTACTGAATGTGTTATTTGGTTTATATTATATATTTAATTAATATTATTTTACGTTTATATTTTCTTGTATATTATGATTAATTATAGGTATTTAGGTGAACAAAAACAATATTTTTGACTTTCAATCAGTATAATGGCAGACGCATCTTTAATTTTAAACTATTTGAAAAATATTCTTGCTTAACAAATCACTGACAAGGTGATACAGGTCTGAGAATGGACGAGTTTTGGTGGTTTCCGGGTCTGTTTGTGTTTGCGCGTAGATATTATACCTTCTGCATCCAACGCCTCACAGTCATGTATAATATATTCTACAGTTTCTGGTACCTTACCGCACAGTTTGCAGTTACTTTCCGATTAAATGCAGGTACTTCTTAATGGGAAAATGTCCCGTCAAAAGACCTGTTATGGTTCTCAACTGGGTCCCGTTCCTTGTGAGCAGTTCTTCAGTTTGTTTTGAATATGGTCCATTGATGAGTGTTTTCCCATGTTAATTTGCTGAAATATTTCTCCAGTAGTATATGTGTTTACTCTTGACCCAGTCTTTAATTACCCTTCTGGCTGAGCCTTTTGTGATATCCAGCGCGGGTTCTGAGCCATAGAATATATCAGCTGCTCCAGATACTTACACTAGTACTCATGATCACTGCTTAGATATGAATTTGTCTTAATTATAAGAACATAAGTGAGTGCATCGCCTTTCCCGTTTACAAACTGTAAGTACTGAACTATTATTTTACGTCGTTCTGGTCCAATCAAAAATGGCATCATGAAGAAGTCATATGCTCCTGTTTCTATGAGAATGTGGCAGCGTTTAATTCATCCTTTTTACATACATTTTCTGTGCTAGTGCATGTCTCAGTTCATTTCAATAACTGTCAATTCGACAATTAATGGTAAATCGAAATTCCTGATTCATAAACCTTCCCTTAGAAAGATTTCGTTCAGGAGTGTTTTGTGGTTTGATTGGACATGCAGTCATGCCATATTGCACCTTTGTATAATGTACCTTGTTCGTGTTCTTTTGTTAAAGATCTGGTAATTTAATATAGTTCATTTTTTTGTATGTACAGTTCTGATATGCAAAAAGGCATTTGTAAATCGGATTTTAGTATATTTTTGTACATTTAATGTAACTACCTTTTTATTACCGATTTTGTCATTCTAGTAACTTTATATGTATATTTAATGTCTCAAACAATTTATTTGTTAATATCGAGCACTGGCCAGCTATTTTTTTTTTTGTATATTTTTATGTTATTGTTTACTATGAATTAGTAGGTGTATATATTTGCTATGAGAAAACATTAATATTGTTGCCTACCCACTGAAGATGTCTTTTTGCTCTCCAAAAATTTATAATAAGTATATTTGTTAATATTTATGGGTTGGGTTTTATTTCTAAAGCCCCTCTGACCTTTTTTTGATAAGCTTCAATGGTATGACCCCAATTCTTTCTTTATTTTTGAAGATAAATTATTAAAACCTGGTACATCGTCTGTACTCGATAACGTCACTTTTTGACACATAAATTAGTTTTTTTCTATTTCCGTTTTCAGAGGAAGGATTTTCTGAATACATACCATATAAGTGACGTTTCAAATGTCAAACTTTTTTTTAATTAAATTTTTATTTTCTAATTTTTAAGTAAATGAGTCGTGCCATGACTCATTTATTTTCAATGTACCCATGTAAAGCTAGAAAAATCGAAATCACATTGAAAATACTAAATTATGTGATTCTCGTAAATCACGTAAGTATTTTCGACGTTATTTCGATTCTTCTAGCATTACATGGGTTGATTAAAATAAATGAGTCTTGTAGATACAGAGCTTCAAATTATATCACCTTCTGCAGCTCTCATCTTCACATATTTAAAAGTATATTATTTTTAATAATAAACTTTTCAAATATGTTGTTTCAAATGATTTTAAAATTAAACATATGTATTTGATTTTTGTTCACCTATGAATTTTTTATAATCGCATGAGTTTTTAATGCATGAGCATGTTCTGTAGTGCATGGACAACAACAGCCCAGACCTATGACATTACCAAGTACTCCCACTGTAAAACCGTCGCCACCTCAGGCCTCTCCCCGCTCACAAACACGTAAGTCTCGCTATAGATATTTATTATCCATACCAGCTTATACGGTTAGGTTCCACAACAGATAAAATATTGGTTTAAAAAAAAATAGATTTCAACTGAAGTATTACATTAAATTTTTTTGCATATATATTATGTTAGTATTTTTTCTGTTCTGGACCAAAACTGTTTTTGTAAAACCGCATGCTATTTACTGTATTGTGTGTTGCTTTATTATTCATTTTTCAAAGTGTCGAGAGCCGAAGAAAAAGCCAAGCGAAAAGATCGCTCTCGAAGCAAATCTCCGTTTAGGAGTTTCCGTTGGAAAAAGGGCTCGTCAAAAACTTCTGGAGCGCATAGCGATGATGAAGGTGCTTCTGCTGCATCACAAGGTATTAAGATCAAAAACAGGTTTATACACCGTCTTTGGTGAGGTATTTTTTTTAGTTCTGATCGTAGACGTTGTAGTTACAAGTTATAAAAGCATTTAGTTGACCTGTGTACTTCGTTTTCTGAAGTGCAGTGTAATATGTAAACTTATTTTTTTTTAGCAGACAGTAAGTAAATTGTTTAGCTTTTCATAATTTAATGATTTGCCTGCCTGTAATGAATTTGTATTTCTACAAGTTTTAGAAAAATCTTAATGTTCTTACCGACTTTGTAAAGTAAGAAATAAATATTAGAAATTTTCTGAAGGAACATGTACAGGGTGTTTTATATGTGGGTTGTCAAAATATGAAAATTGAACTATTTTTGTTTATAGTGCTTTAGCAAATGTAATCCACTTGTTTCCATAAAAAACCTAAATCTTGCATCGAGTTTTTGTAGAATGCATGGAGAACATGGAGGGTCAGCCATCTATGTAAGCAGTGAGATACAGTGGAAACCGCGTGAGGACGTGTGCAAATTGTCTGAAAAACTATATTTTGAATGTAGTGCCATTGAGTGCAATCTTGATAATACTGATTATGTAATTTTATGCGTTTACCGTACTCCAAAGGTTTCTTCTGAAATTTTATTATATAAGTTAAACCTAATACTGGAAAGCTTGTTTGATGAAGGTAAGGCGTTAATAATTGCAGGTGACCTTAATATAGATTTTGCCACTGAAAATGCAGACAAATGTAAACTGGTGAGTGTAATTGAGTCCTATGGTCTAAATATGACAGTTACAGATTATACAAGAGTAACTCCAACTAGTAGCAAAATATATGACTATATCATCACAAATATATCACACAACCACCATACGGAAGTTTTGCAGTCACTAATTTCTGATCATAAGGCTCAACTATTCACTCTTAAAATATCGGCTAGAAAATCAACTTACATACACACAAGACGGTACACCGAGGAAAATATAAACAATTTCATATCTGAATTAAATTCACTTAACTGGTCCTCTGTGTATGAGGAAAGTTGTGCACAGGCCAAAACTGTTAATTTCTTGAGAATTATTCATAACAGCTTTAATACGCACTTCCCTCTGGTGAGAAGAAAAGTTCGTAAGACTCGTAAACTAGACTGGTTTACACCAAAGTTGCATGAATTAAAAAGCCAAGTACAGCTATTAGAAACCATTTCGAATATTAAACCCGAATACAAGCCAGTTCTGACTTACATGAAAAACGAGTATAGTAATCAAATAAAAGATGCAAAAAGTCGGTATTATGAAAACATGATCAACAATGCAACTAATAAATCAAAATGCACATGGAACTTAGTTAATTCAACCATCGGTAATCTAAAGCCTAATAAACTACCCTCTAACAATGATTTTCACACTCAAGCCAATAAATTTAATACTTTTTTCGTTGAAACTGTTCCTAACTTAATAAAAGATATAAACCAGCGCCATATATCAAAAAACTACTTACTTACTTACTTACTTACTTACTTACTTACTTACTTACTTACTTACTTACTTACTTACTTACTTACTTACTTACTTACTTACTTACTTACTCACTCACTCACTCACTCACTCACTCACTCACTCACTCACTCACTCACTCACTCACTCACTCACTCACTCACTCACTCACTCACTCACTCACTCACTCACTCACTCACTCACTCACTCACTCACTCACTCACTCACTCACTCACTCACTCACTCACTCACTCACTCACTCACTCACTCACTCACTCACTCACTCACTCACTCACTCACTCACTCACTCACTCACTCACTCACTCAATCAATCTCATATGCTGGTTAGTGTTACAAGCAAATAGTCAACTTTGTTTTATTTTCTGATCCTCCTAGAACGTGAAACAAGTTGATGAACATCTGGAAATCGTGTCTGATTGGTGCAATGCCCCACCATCATAATTACTCTTAGTAAGGGAGGTTATCTTATAACAGTAATCTATAAAATGTTACAAGCACTAGGAAACACAAAAAAGATCGTCAGAAAGGATGCCGGTGGCCGTAGGGGTTGGGGAGGGAGGGGGTGGGAAACCGTCTAAAGATGTTTTTATTCGAACCCACTTAATATTTACAAATGTTGGACTTGAAAAACAGCGAAATGGGCAATTTAGAAACAGAATGTTGAGTCATATTTAATAATAAATTAAGTATCAGAAGAGCGGTCCAACAGCTGTATGTGTAAGCTGTGCATGTTTCCAAAAACAAAGTTTTTCGGATTTTGAAAAAACACCACAGAAAAACTTTTCGAATGCAGCCAGTCCAAAGCAGGTGATGAACCAGGTAATCCCGAAAGGCATATAGCGATTTCGGAAATAATATTATTTGGACTGATGAAGTTATCTTAAACCATAGTGGATCGGTTAATTTTAATAATTTAAGAATTTGGGTTCATCAGAATCCTCATATAATTCGTCCTGGGAGTTTAGTGCCTAGGAGTTTAGTCCAACAGGAGTTTAGTGTTAACATATGGTGTGGTGTTATAAATGGTACTTTTATGGCCCCCACATCCTTCCTCACCGTCTAAATGGACCATTATTTAATGGTTTTTTAAATTATTTTCAATATTCGAAGACATTTGTCTTAATTTAAGAAATGAATGCCGGTTTCAAATGGAAAGAGCTCCCGCACATTTTGCTGTGCAGAACTGTTTGTGGGTAAACAATGATTATCCTGAATGGTGGATCTTCAGGATAATTATTTGACTCCAGTTGATTTTGTTGGCTAGGGCTATTTAAAGGATAAAATCTACACAATCCCGAGAGAAGAATTAGTAGAAAGAATTTCAGAAGATGGTTGGCTAATCCCAATATCATTCGTAAAGCCACACACTCTGTACGGCACAGATGAAAAATGTGTTGAAGTTGACGGAATGCACTTTAAACACCTCTTGTAATTTTTGCTCTACAGACTATTATAAAAAGTTCAATATTAAGCGCAAATATAATTATTTAAATCATTTTCATAATATCTAAAAATTAATTTAAAGTCAGGAAATTTTAGTTTAATAAAAGTCAAAACTCTGTTTAGCACTTCATATCTCAACTGGCAACAGTTTACAGAAACATATTTGGCTTGATTTTCATATTTTGATCTCGGAAATCTATAGTTAATGTAGTTACTAATAAAACACCCTGCGTAATTCAAGTTTAAGATAGCTTAGACTAACAATGCTTAGAAGATGCTGCAAATAAAACATCACTAGCTTTACATAAATGAATTGATGATATACCGGGTGTAAACGAATAGTAACTTCCTTGTTTTTAAAGATATCGGGATGAAATTTTGTATGGTGAAATTAGGTAAGATTTCCAACTTTTTCGACTTTCATATTTATCACTTCCGGTTTCACCGGAAATGGCCCCAATAATCTTTTCTAAATGGACCACCCAGTATGTTCTTACATTTTTTGAATGAAGGTCACATTTTGGATACATTTATACTATTTTGAACAATTTATATAGTGTTGCACGAAAAATTATTCGAATTTTAGTTGTCAATCTAAATGGCTGCTAAAATTATTTTTGTTCCAATGTAATTCACATAAAAAAAACCGCTGCCCAAGGAATCACTACTTCCACATCCACATTTTCTATCCAAGTCACTCACAACGAAAAAATGTTGTATGTGGAAATAATTGCTTAAGGAACTTTAATAATATAATATTTGAAATCCTCCACCCCAAAAACCTATAAAACGATACCCCACATCGGTAGTAGGGTGGGGGTGGTGATAAGGGGGTGGTAGTGAGGGTGGATGAAATAAAAAAATATTTTGAGGTTTCTGGTTCTTGTACACACACTAAATCACAATTTTTTTTCATCCCCTTTAATAATGGGGTGGGGGTGGTAATGGGGGTGGCTAATGCCAAAAATTTTTTCGAGACCTTTGCTTCTCTTGAATATACTAAATACCAATTTTCTGGACTGGATTCTGGATTTACCTAATTACCCCAAATTTACCCCAATTTACCCCCAACCCTTCGATAGAACAAGATGAAAATATAATCTAGTTCCAGATCACGTTAAAATACATACGTGTACCAAATTTCAAGTCAATATCTTAAACGGTTCCAGAGTAAACGTGCGCACAAAAAAAGTTACAGACAGACCGACAGACAGAAATTTTTTTTTCGCTCAAACTTAAAATCTCGACGTTTCATGACATTCTAAGCCTATTTGAACAATAAAAATTTTTAAAAATTTTTTTGTCGTTACTATACTTCCACTGGATGTGGAAGTAATACGAAAACGTCAATATGTCCAATAATACATCATACAGGGTGCTGTAAACTCATTAAAATCACATTTTTGAAAATGACTCATTTGTTTTAAACATTATGATATGGGCCTCCCGGATATACAGAAAGCTTTGTTTAGTAGGGGTTAAACGGTACCAAATGTTCCATAATGTGTAATCGTTATCGGCAGGTATGACAATTTTTCTTAAGAAAATGATTTATATCTAACTTCAATTAAATTTTGATCAACCCCTGTATATTTGTGTTAATATTTTATGATATGCCACCCTCCGACAGAATGGGCCTCTGGCTCGTTCTTGTTGCATATCATAAAATATTAACACAAATATACAGGGTTGATCAAAATTTAATTGAAGTTAGATATAAATCATAAATTTCTTAAGAAAAATTGTCATTACGGTAATCGTAATGACATTACGGAACTTTTGATACCATTTAACCCCTACTAAATAGAGCTTTCTGAATATCCGGGTGACCCATATCATAATATTTAAAACAAATGAGTTTTGAAAAATGTGATTTTAATGAGTTTACAGCACCCTGTATGATGTATTATTGGACATATTGACGTTTTCGTATTTTTTGTATGAATTACATTGGAACAAAAATAATTTTAACATATTCGCAGCCATCTAGATTGACAACTAAAATTCGAATTATTTTTCGTGCAACACTGTATAAATTGTTCAAAATAGTATAAATGTATGCAAAATGTGATCTTTATTTCAAAAATGTAAAAACATACAGGGTGGTCCATTTAGAAAAGACTATTGGGGGCATTTCCGATGAAACCGGAAGTGATAAATATGGCGGATAGGTCTCAAAAAGTTGTAAATCTTACCTAATTTCACCATACAAAATTTCATCCCGATATCTTTAAAAACAAGGAAATTACAGGGGTGGCCCACTATTCGTTTATACCCGGTATACATTTTTTTTGAATAAAGTTGCTAAATCTGAAATCTCAGTTCTGTTTTGAAACCTAGAAACAATCATCTTAAGAAAGGTATTGTCAGAATTTATAGAATGTATTAAGTATAAAACTACTTAGCACTACTAAACTTTCAATTGCCACAGAAATGAGTTCGTACATGTGTATGAACTCCTGAACTTTCTTAGGTATTTAATAAAGTTACAATGGTGGGAGCAATGTGTTGGGGATATCTAGAAAATAGATAGTGTTTATTACTGTTTGCAAATCGTTAATCTGTGCTGTTTAAATGTTTTATTTGTTGTTTGTTCCTATAACGTATACTCGTTTTTGTCTTCACATATTTTAACGTAAAGCAATGGAAATCATTTATGCTAATGTATATGAATTTGTATTGGTATCTTGTATAGTTATTAGTTACTGCTGCATCTAGGTTATAGTCTATAATTATATCAGTATATATATAAGGTGTCACAGGGATTAGGGAACCCCCCCCCTTTTTATCATTTGTTTACCATATAGAATGCTATTTAAAATAAAGTTGTAGTCGTTCCCTGTTTAAATCAGGTGATATTTACGACGCTAGTGGGCAAAATATTACAGTTTGTCCTTTCAATCTCCCCTCCAAATTTCTATCCTTGAAATTGGAGAAAAATTTGGGAGAGTTTTCCAGTCCCTTTATCACCCTGTATAGGTTGATTTGAAAAATTTAAACTTAATTTTTGCAAAATATTCAAAAGTGCAAAATAATTAGAAAGAATAACAACATATGTTATGTATATGAAACGTTTAAGTCATGACAAACAGTAAATTAATTTAAACAGCAATTACTTATAATCCAACGTAAAATTTATAGAACATGGCAGCGTGGGAGACGAAGAAGGTTTTGAGGGCCATCTAGTACGTAAGCACGAATGGGAAAATACCACGACCAAAGCTTCAAATAGGTCTTGGGACAAAGTTTTTTGCACACTAAGAGGCACACAGCTTTCTTTCTACAAGGACAGCAAAACTGCCAAATCTACGCCTGACCAGCGATTTAAAGGAGAGGCGCCTTTATCTTTACACAAAGCCGTTGCAAGTGTTGCACAGGACTACAAGAAGAAGAAGCATGTATTTAGGCTGAAGTAAGTTTATGGTGTTTTTATTTATTTGTTCATTATAGTACGGGAGCCATCGACCAGGATTTTCAGCCTCATCGCGACATGAGAATTTCAAACTTTTTCGGACAGTTTATACTCAAATAAAGAAAAAAGTCGTTTATGGCGGAAGTATTCATAGCTGCTAAACGATCGAAAAACAATAATGAACATGTAAAAAAATGGGCTAAAATTGTTATCACAATACGTCCGTTTCCTGGTTTTTGTGTTGAAGTACGGTGTCTGAAACTATAAAAATTTGAACGGACATTTTGCGCCTTGTGCAAGCAGCTAATGAAGAGAAAATTGGAAAATTTCCCAATAAATTTGAAAGTAGAAATATTTGTCATCGTGACCCTTCTGTTTTCAGGGTAATTTGAGATTTTCCGCTCAAAACATGAAAATGGACGATTTGAACAGTGCTCGTGGGAGTGAATGAATTTGTAAAATGTAATTTTTTATGGTTCCCGCGAGGTATCGAGACTCGTCCATTTCCTTGATTAAATCATTGGTAGGATTTAGACATACGTAAAAAAAATTGGAACGGACGTTTTCTGCGTTGTTGTTCTCAGAAAATCCATTTTCTGTCACGTTAGAAAGTCGCAATATGGGTGTTTCGTGTTTTCATGTTCTGTAATTTGTCAGAATTTTGCAAATGTAATTCGGGTGCGTGAATAGGCTCATATACCCACACATAATCACACTCACACATAAATAAAAGGTAAAATTGAAGCACTAAACATGAATACTGACAGTCCTCCGCAGGAGATAGAATGAATTCTAGTCTGCTGTATAGTTGTAAAGGTGGAGGCATAGACATAGAGGTATAAAGAGTGCAGAAAACACGAGTGCAGCTAGACCACGGGAGTAAGAAAGAAAGAAGACAAATTTACGGATCTCGAAGATGTCGGACGTCGTTTAAATCTTTTTTATCTTTCTCCAGCGGTCAGTTACCTTCATACCTTTATAGCGTGTGATGGCCAAAACACGCAATGTGAGAGACGACTCCATTTCATTTTGTACAACCGTGCAACACGGAAAATGTCAGTTTAGTCTTTTTTTAGGGTGTATAGATTCTGGTCAACCATCTAAACAAGGTTTTAACCATGTCTCTGTAACTTGGTCAAGCCATTTTTTTTAACAACTAATACTACATTTATCACAAGGCTAAAAATTTCCATTCTTCACGGACTGGTGTTTGTTTTTAATTTTGAATAAAAATTTTTTTTGCCGACGGAAAATGTTTTTCTACCACATCCGCAACACGCCAGAGCTTTGCTTTATATAACAAAGTTTCCTATTTTCCCTTAAACTAAACAGTTTTTATGGATTTGTCCATGTCACGATGACGAGAAATTTTGGTCAATGGCTTCCGTACTATTAAATAACTCGAAAATATCTTAATTTCTCTGTTTCTTATAGGGATGCTCTGCCACATATATTTTCTTCTAAGCAATGTCCGTGAAATCTACAAAATAATACAATTATCCAGTATTTTACTGGAAAATAACCTCTACGCCTGTGGCTTTTACGTCAAAGGAGCAGTTAGAGGGTGTTTTTTTGACAAATAATGAATAAGAACAAAAATATAAAAATAACGTATTTTGCTGGTGTTTCGGAAACCGAAGTTTCCTTTCTCAAAGCGTATTATTTTTGTGTGATCTTCGTGCCAAATTTTATCGCAAAATATTTATTTAAATGGCTAGAAATCAAAAAGATTTTGTAATTTCATGATTGTTTGAATATTGACTCATATGAGGGCAAATTAATATACATCTGTGACAATAATAATTTAATTTTGTTTTCCTGGAAGAATCTGGTAGAGAGTGTAATTGTCTGTATTTTTCAGGTTAGAAAGTGGTGGCGAATTTTTATTGCAAGCACATGATGATGCTGAAATGAACACGTGGATATCTCACATTAATTCTCACGCCGATACCGATTCTTCGGGCCCCTCACGCTCGCAGACATTGCCTGCGTCTGCGCAGAAGGAGGATTCCAAGCGACGTAGCTTCTTTACTCTTAAGAAAACGTACGTATCACATACATATGTGGAATATTAATAAGAGAGCATTCGTAAGAGGTGCTATAATAAATCGTTCTGTTTCAGATAAACTGTGCTACTTCTATTGATGAAACCCGTATCTTTACGCTTTACCTGAAAGGACGTTTTGTCCAGTCTTCGCCCCTCTTTTTTTATATTAGCATATTAATATATTTTTCTTGTAGTTTGCACATTATAATTATAGTAATATTTTAATGTATAGTAATATATACTATGTGATTAAAAATTATTGACTGGGACAAAAATACTCCAGCAGTGAGCCAGTGTTTATTATTTATTAAATAAAATTTAACGTCCCTACATATTGTATAACATTTATTGTTGGTAGTCGTTCACTGCCTCTATGTTTGTATACCTACTCTTTATATTATACGTTGCAATATTTTTTAAAAGAAGCTTTGCTTAACAAAGATAAGGTGACGAGTCATTTTATTATATATTTCATTTGTAATTTGTAGAGTTATGTCTATTTTACATATAAAAATGTGTGCTTTTAAAAAGTTATAATAAATATTGTTTTTAGTAATGGTTTTTATTTAAGCGACGACAGGTCAAAGCTACAGAAAATGTATCTATTTTTTCAAGACCGAAATCACCATCTTCCTTGTTAGGTACATCAGATGTCTGTTTGTCAGTGGTGCATCTTCAGTAATGTTTTTTTCTGCAAAATTTCCAACATTCATTCTGACAAACGTGCCTGTTGATGAGACGATCAGTGTCTGCTTGCGATATTTTAACCCAAGCCTCTTGGAGAAAAAGCTGAAAATCATTCAAATTATATAAGCATGGGGTTGTTGCAAACCCCCCCGAGAAGGTCGTGGATAACGGCCAGCACTCAGTCCTATTGTAAGATCACTTGTTCAAGAAGAAGAAAGAAGAGATGTTCAAAAGAGGTGCCTCGTTTTACTTCCCTGTACTATATCTTTATATGCGAAAATATCTAGCTCTCAAACATAAATAGAAACAAGGTAAAAACGTACTCTTCGCCAATTTACTGAGCTTTTTATATAATTGTTACATATTCTATAGGATACTCTTCGCAGTTTTCTTGTAAATAATGTTAGTTTTTGGACATCCTAAATTTTGTGATACCATCTTTGTTGTGAAAAAAATTATATGAAAAAAAAATATATCAAACCTGTGTGGGGGATTCGAAGACGGGACTTTTGGATTGCAACGCAAAGCTTTAGCAGCTGCAACACCACATATTGCTACGAAAATTGATTGTCTATGATATACCTATATCTTTCAACAATCATACATATTTCAACTCGTACTTCTATGAAATACATATTAGTAAAATTCATAAACAAAAAAAATATATTATGGAAATAATATTTCGCAAGATTTCCATTTTAGTACAAGCGACAAAAATTAAGAGAATATTTTTTTCTGAATTAAATAATTAATAACTTTTTTATTTTCAAAAACAATAGGGTTCTTCCTCTAGCTAACACTAACTTACTTTCTAAATTTCAATACAATCGAACTTTTCTTTCTTAAGTTATCGTGCTTACAAGAAACGTGACGGACGGACATTTTGAAAGTTGTTCAGAATTCGTTCACTAACACAATGATATGAAAATTTTTTCTCTACGAGCGATATTTACGATTTTAGAAATGTGCCGATCAAATACAATATACTCTTCGTTTTTGCGAAGGGTATAATAAAACTAGTGTTTGACTTTTTTCCAACTCTTACGATTTATTCATAATATAAACTTTCAAAAGAAAAAAAATCACTGACAGTAAATAATGTTGACCAGGCTAAATTTAAGTGCGAATGATTTATTTAAAATTAATATTAAAACGGATTGTTTTCTCCATGCTATGAAATTTCCCGTCGGATCTTTAACCCACATATGTATATATATATGTAATCAGGTTCACAACTGGAACCCAATACGAACGGAATGCAATGCATAGACCAACATCAATCAAAAGAAAAGGAATAATAAGAATAATAATAATAATATTTATTCATCCAATGAATCAGAATTTGACATTTGAGTCGTCTAGAATCAAAACTCACATTATCCAAAATCTGACTTTTTGGCTAGCACAGAAAAACTAGTTTGGAAGCAACCTTTTATCTGGGAAATATTCTATTGGTATATGCTTAAATGAATTTACAATAAAATAAGTCGATATTGTGAAAAACAACAATAAATGATTCCATAAACTTAGAATAAAATACTAAAGTTTGGATAATGTGAGTTTTGACTCTTATTTATGGATAATGTGAGTTTTGACAATTTAATAAATGGATTTTGTGAGTTTTGATACTGTGGTATGGCTCATCATCAGAGATTAAGACTATCTATTCTATAGGAGATTAAGACAGAAGCAAGGTTACCTTACCCTACTTCGGTAACTGAAAAATGTTGAAATAAGTTTTAAGCTGTAAAAGGTAATAAAACAATCAGTGCAAATAAATGGCTTTATTTTGAAGTAATTGTTTACAAACAATTGTTTGTAAAACTGATTAAAGTTAAATTTTCAAATCTGTATCTTCTTCTGTGGGTTCACATACCATTTCATTTGCTGTTTGCCTTGAAATAGAACGTCGTAATTAGTTGTTTCAAAACTAACATTCTCCAACGGATAATGTGAGTTTTGACTCCAACATCAATCTTTGTAAATTTTTTACGCAGCGATAATGGCAGTTTTGACCTTAATAAATATATGGCGTTATAAAGTTCAGGCAGCGTTAATAGATGGCACTTTTACGTAAAAATTCGCGATTTTGGAGAATGTGAGTTTTGATTCTAGACGACTCATTTGTATCTAGTATTAGTGCTAGTACTTAACGTCTGATATCCTCATCTAGGCTTCCTTCTAGAACACGCACTAGTCGATTATATCGTGACTTCTATGAGCGGCACTTTAGTTTCTCGAATCTTGAATCGGTTCTTTAAATTAATTTAACCTGTCACTAGTTCGACAATTGTTTCGTGAAAATTGTATATTTTATTCTTAACTTAATTTTTACTTCTTCTCCGCGTTTCAATTTCTCTTATTCACATCTCTTTACCGTCTCTCCCGTCATCTTTCAATCCCCTGCCTCTTTCCGGTGGCAACATCCACTTCTCCTGATTCACACAGCATTGCAATCACGATGTATTCAAAGACCTGGATAATGGTATTGGCACAATGGCTGTCATGTGCGACTTGTCAAAAGCCTTCGACAGTGTGTCCCACGACATCTTGATTGGTAAATTGGACAGGTACGGAATCAGGGGCCAACCACTTAAATGCATAAAATCTTTCTTGCTAGATAGACTACAATTTGTAGACACAGACAAAGGAACTTCAACCACGAAAGTGGTTCGGCATGGGGTGCCCCAGGGTTCTGTACTTGGGCCACTACTTTTTATCATCTACATGAACGATCTGCCAGACTACCTTCAGAAGAGCGAGGCCTTCCTCTATGCAGATGATACTACTCTACTGTGTAGGGGTGGGAGAGGCGTAGATCTGGAAGGGATGTCTGGGGATGCACTGTCGGAGGCGGAGAACTGGTTCAATGCTAACCGGCTTGCCTTGAATCATAGCAAAACTAATAAAATGGCGTGGGTCGGTAGAAGGGAAGTCACCTCTACGGAAAATGTTAATGTGAAACTTCTTGGCTTTCATTTAGACTCCAAACTAAATTGGCGCAATCATGTTTTTACAATTATTACTAAATTATCTAGAGCCCGGTTTGTATTAGGGCGTTTAAGGGAGGTTGTATCCATGGAGATATTAAAGAAAGCCTACTTCGGGATTGCCCACTGTCACCTCGCTTACGGTGTCTTAGTTTGGGGAGCTAGCGTGGCCGCTACCGATGTTTTAATTGCTCAAAAGAAATTAATTAGGACAATGTGTGGAACAGCGATTGACCAACATGCTCGTCCTTTATTTAAAAGTTTGAAAATCTTAACAGTACCTTGTACATATATTTTAGAATCTATTTTGTGGGTTCATAAAAATAAAGATCTTTTTGTAAGGGGCTCTGATATGCATGAACATAATACTAGGGGTAAAAATCAGTTGAGGTTGCCCGGGGTGAATCTGTGCCGAACAGCCACCGGGGGGGAATCACTACCAGTAAAACTATACAATAAAATTCCCATGGAATGGAAGAGACTCAGCAAAGGGGCCTTAAAAGGAAAAACCAGAGACTTCCTCATCACCCATAGCTTTTATGCGATCAAGGAATTTCTTGATTGGACGGGCGAATGGAAATAAATGCATTATCTTCATGTTCTTTGCATTTATTTTAATTGTCCATGTTATAAATTATAATATACTAAAATTGTACTTGTACACATTTACATTGTAATGTTTTTTATTATTTCTTTAATTCTATGTCCTTTTTTTGACTTGCCAAAACAGTTGTATGGCTCTAGCTGTGCCAATTGTAGTAATCTTCTGGTGAATAAAATTATTATTATTATTATTATTATTATTAAATAGATGGTCCGATGTACGGCACTTTCCTATTATAATAATGGCTTCATAAGTGCATGGTTTCTATTTACTTTAGTAGATGGCGCGAGCAATAAGGTCCTACAATTACCTGGGCATGTGTATCGTAACATAACCTCAAATTTTAAGGTTTTTTCGATTATTCTCATTTTTAATGTTTGTATAGGCATTTTTAGCTTGGAGCCATACTGGCTCCAAGCAAATATTTAAAAATTCACGCAAATAATTTTTCAATATTGTTGATTAATAAAAATAGACTGCTAATTATAGGTAAGATTCCTAACCTGCAAAAAGTGTCTTATTTTATTGTGACAAACTATTTAAAACTTCATACACATTACGTTGAACTTGATTTTGGTTGAAAGTATAGGAACCAAGCAGAAATTTTAATAATAGCTAAGTAATACTTGTAAATCTTAAGAAATATATTTTTGAGGTTAGCTGTGGTGACACGTGCAATGCTGCATGTAGTGTTGAATATATTCTTTCAATGTTTTAATTTAGCTACTTAATGTCATATGTCACTGGACTCTTGTTTCACTAAACAAAAACAAAAGGCCGGGAATGTATGCAGGTATGCACAGAACCTGTAAAATTATCTAGCTATGGGCAAGTAATGAGAGAACTTATTGGTCCTGCCATCTATTACATTATGTACAAAGTAAGCACTTATAAAGCAACTGTGAGGGTCGTCGTCGCATCACCTATTTAATACACCCTGGTTGCAATACTCTTATTGCTGTTAATCAGCTTTATTACTTTGTAAGTTCTGATTGATTTATGTCATCCACCAATTTGTTAATTTAATATTAAATTTATGCAGGGGTGAGTTTGTCACAGAGTAAATATACCAGTCCTATTCCAAATATATTCGATAAGGAACAGATCAAGTGACTGTGCCGCTCATCAGGAAGCCTCACAATATTACTTTCTTTTAAGTTAGTTGAAACCCTTGCCAGATGAGAACGGACAACATCCTGCTAGAAATTGGATTATGCAGGTCTTGTAGTTGAGACAATGAAACGACAGCCACATGACCTCACCAAGATACTTGTCCGCTCTTGTGCAGGGATTTTATTGCCGCCCCGTGATTAAAAATAAATATCTTGTGTTTCTGCTTATAGTATTATTAAAAAACTTTTTGGGTATTTAGCAGACAACTGTCAAAAAACAAGTTTTTTTTTTCATATACTATTGACCCAAGTCTGCCGACGTTAGTATAAGAAGGTCCCCCTTGAGACATCTTGTCAACTTCTTTCATATACTTATCATTCAACATTCCAAATAACCATTCTTTCTATACTGGGTGTCTGCGATATATTTTTTTTTCCTTATGGGTTGCGGTGCCGAAGCCCCGATGTACTGAAACTTAAGCTTATTGTATCCGTCTGCGATATTACTACCCAGCCTATACCTCGTAAAAAAAGATATCGATTTCAAATTTTGGGACATTTTGGTTGAATACGATGCACATTTTGAATGCTCCTTTTGATTGCTAATTTTCATTTCCGATTTAAACTTGGTTATTTTTAATGAAACACGCTGTATATTATTCGAAATTTAGATTACTCAAGAAATTCTAGGTACAAAACATGTAGCATGCCTAGTGCAATCCCAGGATCGTAGTCAATTGGATCCCGGGATTGTAAAACAAGATGGAAGAGTCTTTTAATGCTACATTTTAGTTACCTCCGCAATTGCTTTCAAAAAGCAATGATTGTCTTAAAAATGTCACTTTTGATACTGTATTCGGAATATAAACTTTGAGGATTTAGTTAAACTATTGGAATCACTTAAAGTCGGAGTGAAGGCATTGTGCTGGCATTGATGCGAATTTATTTATCAGATATCTCTTTAAAATGCATGTTATAGCAAATTATACAAGTTGACATGCCTCTTACTGCAGATTTGCACGATGCACTAAAGGTAAGAATCGCCCAACGCGGAAATTGTTACCCGGGCATTCTCCGATGCCTACTTGCACAATTTCAGTGAGCAAGAATCAGACGCACTATTCCAGATTCCTAAAAAAATGTCATTAGAGAAATATTAGAGCATCTTATAAAACATTTCCAAAAAATTCCAGAGATAATTGATGAAGACTATGAGGAAGGTAAGATTCTCCTCACAGCACAGAAAAATCTTTGGAAAACATTTTTAAGTGTTAGAAAATGCAATGCACCCAATTCGAATACGTCCTGAAACTGACCTGATATCAAATTTAAAAAAAGAACTGACACTTCGAAAACGAAGGCAATACGAATATGTACCTTCAGCTTCATATATGATCATCTGATAATGATACCGCCAACTAATGTAGAATCTGATAAAAATTATATGTAAAAAAAACTTTTTGAAAACAAAACTTTTATTATTATTTAGGTGTACTAAAACGAAAAAAATAAAATTAATTGTCTTAAAAGCTTGTCACGCGCAAGAAGTTCTTATAGGCATTAATTTTGTTTGAGAGATTGTAAGTACTTAAGTAAGTTTTTTTTTCAATTCACGCGAAAGCTTTTAAGACAATTAATTTTATTTTTTTCGTTTTAGTATGCCTAAATAATAATAAAAGCTTGTTTTTAAAAAGTTTTTTTACATATATTTTTAGGTACGTCTTATTAGTTTTATATTCATCGTGTTACGTCGTCCTTACTTAAAAGTGCCGAATCCTTTGACATTTCTTAGAATGCAACGTCCGAGTTAATACACTATCCAATCAAATTATAGCTAAAAAACGCACTTTATTATTGTATTGTTCCCAGAACTACACGTGTATGCAAAATTTCAGCTCAATTGGACGTCGTTAAGTGGTTCAAAATTGACTTGTAAGATTTGATTGACCTAAACATATTAACATACAAACAGCAAGTTAAATAAAAGATTGTAAATGTTTTCCGCAACTGGTACCATTTGTACGAAAATTAGATCCCAATTTAGAGTTGGTACCCTTAACAAATTGATTTTTTTACGGGTTTAGTCAACACTGTCAGTAATAAATATTTGGCCAATTTTTTTTCATATATTCATGTATTTATTATTACTACTTACACTATTATTTTTTCAATTCCTAATCCCGATCCTGAAATCCCGGGATTGTGTAAATTTGGTCCCGAGATCCCGGGGATTATATTATGACTCCGGTATTGCAAACCCTAAGCATACCCTATGTCTGTCTTTGACAGTTTTCGAGAAAATGGCGGTTGAAAATATTATATCGATCATAAATTATTCCATTTTTATATAAAACAAATGAATGCAGGAACAAATCTGTTATGGTTATTTAAGTTTTTTGGTGAGTAGAATTTCGTAGTCATAAAAATTTCATTTCCGGCTGAACCGGAAGTACTACGAAAAGTGACTTTCAGACTCAAATTACTTCGATACTTTTAAGGGAATACTATGTCTTGAATTTATATTCTTCTAATGTTTCTGGATTTTTTTGTTTGTGGCGATCTTTGTCTAAACCTAATAGTGTTTAAGACATCGGCGTCTGAATGTTCACAGATTTGTGGTGAACATTCAGTCACCGTTTAATATTTGTTCGTTGTTAAACCTTAATACTATTATCCTTACTTAATATAATTCAAACAATGCAAGTGAGTATATGTAAATCATATATACAGGATGTTTCAGGTATGCAGTCGTTAATTTCTAGAGGTGATTCTATGTATCCTTTAAAAATGTAAAAACATTAAAATTATTAATTCACTTTTGAAGATAAAATATTAGAATGCAATAACTATAATGAAGGGTGGTAATTAAAATATCGTACTTACACCGATCTCATATCTAAACAAATTCTCAGAAAGAAAATAAAAAACTCCTGCAATAAACACTCAATTGATCAGATGTACAAAATTATTGTGGGTAGAATTGGATTCGAAATCGAAGACAAAATAAAATTTCGACTTAGGTAAAAATTCATTTAAAGGCATTTTTGAGCATAACATATAAGTTTGAAAGACATCAGAGTCGAAAACTAGTACGAAAGGACTTATAGATGTTCATTAAAACGCAAGTCACGACCAAGTGAAAATTTGAAGAAACCGAATTTTCACTTAGGAAAATGTTTTGGTCTAGGCCATGGGAGTGAAAGTATATTTATCTCTTCATAAAAGACCATGAAAGAGAAGATACAGTCATTATGGGTATCATTCAAAAGAATGAATATAAAGTTTTAACTATGCGGAGTACAAAAAGGGTGAAACCGACAAAAGCGTGTAGCGTCTATAGGCAATTATTAGCAAAAAATAGTGAATATGGACCGGTTTCTCACATAAAACAAGTTTGGATTCATCCAGCGGCTTGTAATTTGGACGAGTATGTTAGGTAATTAATAGAAAGTGATAGTAGGAAAGCCAGCAGGGCTTTCCAAATAACAAGGTTATAGAGAAAACTACCTTGTGCATAAATAAGTCAAAAAACCGTTTTGCCAAAAAGTCGCTCAACAGCGAAGTCGTGTCATTTTCCCTTTATTGAACCTGCATGGAGACCAGTAAGTTGAGACTGACCGAAAATTATTTAACTCATGTATTAGTTGAACGCACTTTTGAACTCTGTTCTTGTGAATGATAATCATAAATGAGAACCTTAAAGCTTAATCTTAAGTAAAATATTTTTATATTATTTTCAGTCAGCCACGATTATAAACCTAAATGCTCGCATTAAATTTTGGGGAAGTTGCATGAATCTTTTCTACCAAATCGATTATTAGCGCACGCTCTGATTTGTATGGTAAAATTCACCTTGCCTTAATTGGTGAGGCAATTTTTCAAATTATATAATTTATTCGATAGGATATTGCACAATTTATTGTACTTATTTTAAACCTAGTAAATAAATAGTATTCTTCGAACTTTTTGCGTTTTATTGATAACGTGACTTGTAAGTCTAATCCCTTGAGGGTTTAGAAGACCAGATATCAAGTTAATTGGACGTCTCATGACTCCACAAGTTTGAAGGTCAATATTCTGGTTACCTTACAGAAGCTCAATAGGGATTTTTTTATGAAAACAAATCACAAATTTTTAGGCGTAAAATCCACTATTAGTAGGTAAATAAGTAAAATCCCATCAGAGAGAAAAATCAATTATTACCGAAAGAGAGAGCGTCATTAATAATCTAAGGTAGTGCAGCCTTAGCCTATTCTATCGAGTTGTATCTTATCTCAACCCGCCTGGGAGTGGAAGAACAAGGGGAGAACGCAACTGGCTCCCTTGATAAATAAATTTTTGTCACATCACTTAGGCACAGAATAATAAGTTCTTCTACATAGACTGGCGGTACATGACCAATCAGGTGCAACGTTTTTAAAATGCATGCCAATCATATATATGAATGAAATTACAATGAATATGCCAGAAACACAAATATTAGGAAGTTGTCGCGTGCAGAAGGGTGTGCAAATCGATTTTTTTTTGTTTTTTTTTTATTTTAGCGTGGATGCCAATAGTGCCAAATGAAAAGCCTTGAAAAAAAATCCAAAATCAAAAACACCAAAAAATTTTATGATTTAATGTGCGCATTCAAAGTTGTTTTGCGCGCGGAAACTACATGCCAATGAATTTCCGCTGGATTCTTTTTCACGGCTTTTCGTTTGACACTATTGGCATCCATTTTAGAATTAAAAAAAAAAAAAACAAAAAAAATCAATTTGCACACCCTTCTGCACGCGACGACTTCCTAAAATTTGCGTTTCTGGCATATTCATGGTAATTTCTTTCATATATATGATTGGCATGCATTTTAAAAACGTTGCACCTGACTGGTCATGTACTGCCAGTCTAACAGTAGCACGCACCAGAATTCACGTAACCCACATAAAGACCCAATACTGACAGATTGTCATAGGGTATTCTGTCCTGAACTATCACACCTTAGGTAAATATTATGTTTAAGAAGTAAAACATATTTTCCAAATTTATTTAGTATTTCCTATACAAAAAATAAATTACAATATTGTATATATGTAATTACTCATTATATAAAAACAATATTTGTAATAAATAAATAATACATCAAAGGATTCTCACTAAGAAATACATGGATGAGATACATACAAGTCTGATATCCTGAAGTAATGGAACAGCCCACATAAGTAGCTTCATATTTTTAACCACTTAAAAATTGACTCGATCTATTTTGGCTTCAGGTAGAGACTTAAGTGGTGTGTCCCACCACTTCAGGATATCCTTTCTTAAAAATGAAGTAATACTATAACAAGGTATAAATTAGATTCTTATTACAATAAACTCAATAACTAATTACAATGTGATGTAAAAGAACTAATGCATATACGAGCAATAAATTCGTAAATATAGTGACAATCAGAAGTTTAACCAACATTACATAACTTTGAAAAAAAAAACAAGGAACAAATAACATGATGCACATTAAATATTAAATTTACCCATTTAGGTAATTTTATTTCTTTAAGTCTAAATACAGTTTCATATTAACAGCTTTCGTCTTTGCATTGATGTAAAAAAAAAAACATGTATACGGGTCTAATTGTTGTTTGTTTTATTTAATACATATTTTCCAAGTAAAACACCAAAATTACAATTATGCCTAAAATAGGAAAATTTTAAATAGCCATATCTTGGTCATGTTTATCGTACTATTAAAAAAATTTTATCTACTTTAAAAAAAATCTTAATATTTTTTTATTTAGTGCATATTTATTCAAGTAAAAGATGAAAAACCATAATAACTGTTTTAAATATGTTCTGCCCAGCGTGTAGCTAGGGACTAATTGGTTTCTTCAAAGGTAAGTATTTTATAGCCATTTAAAAACAAAGTTTTAATTTTAAGGTGAAGCATTGTTTCACTTTCACTCAATATAATCCACCCCTCTGTATTACAAAACTGCAAAAGATATTCCGTTTTTAAACTTCTTTCTTTTTCAATTTGATGGGATATGTAAGAGCTATTAATATGAAATTCGATAGCTACATATTTTAAGCACTTCCTTGAAATATTTTTATCAAAATAATCCTTAGTTTTATTTTTTTTCTAATTCAAAACGGTGCAATGCAAAATATTGAAATTATCAAAAATACATATACAATATAAGTTCTGTGCTTTCATTTTGGTACATACAACATTCCAAATTACTCATTATGTCTGTAGTGTTTGTTGTCATGTTCAAAATGACTAGATATATTTTCAGTAATTAATTAATTAATAGCAGGTAAGTAATTACTTATTTCTTCAAGTCAAAACCCTGATCCTCCAGCTCACAGCATATTACAATTACGAAAAATCGCTAATAATCTCTCCTTCATCTTTTCTGTTAATTGGATCTCCTTTTAATAATGATACAATCATACTGAAAAGGAAAGCATAATAAAATATTGATATAATATATAGAATTTATTTTGAAACAACATAATTATGAGAATTAATAGAAGTTGTCTAAAGAGGTTTTTTATAGTTACTTAACTGCCTGAAACCACTAGTAAATTTTGAAACGTATATTTTGCTTTTGAAAAGTGATAGAATAAGGACCCCGCACAAAAGTATAGGAAAAGGCCGTTCAGTTAAATTTTTTGAAATTTTGGGGAAAAGTTCTGGTTATATTGAACAAAAGTCAAAATTCAATAATTCGGCCACCAGTGACCTTTGAAATCTAAAAATATAAAGTTCTTATTAGTCCCTTGAGGTAAAAATTTGACCCCAAAAATTCTGTGACGACACAAGACATTTTCGGGGGTGGGAAACACGATAGTGACAATGTTTTCCGACCTACCCTTCACCCACTATCCCTAAACCGGAAAAACCACCCCCTTTTCCGATTTTCCAGTGCCAAAACATCCGAAACCAGTAAAACACTTAATGACCGCAGTGCTTATGATGTTTTTGCACGCACAAATATTGAAAAAATTTAATTAAAACTAAAAAACTTAATATTTTAAAAATATATAAAACAAACAAGTCGTACATGAAAAAGTTTTCACTTTAGTAACTAAGAGACCGAATATTTATTGTCAAGTGATATCAGCTGTCATTAGAAATTCTCCCAATATAAGATTTATGCCCAAGGGCGGATCTAGAAATTTCAATAATTTTTTCCTCGTCTATGGCCCCTAAAAAATTTTGAAAAAGCAGTTTGCGAAAATTTTTTTCAAAATTCGGTTACCCCCTCCAGGCCTAGAGACTCCTGTTTAAAATTATTTTTTTTTGTCATATGCATTTTACTTTTCATAAAAATACAACAATACGTTTTGAAGTTTATGAAAATATTTTCATTACTAACTGAGATACAACGAATTGAAATTTTGTGATTTGTTAAATTGTAAATCACAAAATTTCAATTCGTTGTATGACTTGAGTTTCAGTACATTATCTAAAAACTCAACAGGTAAACTACAGCCCAGTTTGTAATATTAACTTACTTACCAATACAAATACGTAAAGAAAAATATTAGATAATATCCGAGATATATCATACAGTCCCTCATGTGGCGTTTTAACTGGCCACGATTGTGAATCTCTGTTGGATCATAGACTCCTAGGTTTCCACTAGGAACAGATACTATTTCATAAGCCATCCAAGCAACCATTGGTAAATTAATAATCATAAGAAACCAATGTCCGTGAATAAGAAGTAAAAAACTTAAAAAAGTATGTGCTATAATTTTTGGTAAGACCCATTGATTCAATCTTAAGCAACACTGTTGTGCATTTAAATAATCACATTCTAAATCGGATAAAGTTATTACCTGTGGCTTATGTAAGGAAAGGATATTTGGAGTTTAGTTCATTAATAAATAAATAATTGTAAAAAGGATACAAAGTAGACCAATAGAAATAAAATAGCTCCGGTGTCAGCTAGAGATACTGCGAATAATACAGAATCCGGTAAAAACATATTGTATGTTGACCAATCCGTATATAGACAAAATTATTAATTAAATAAAAAATAAACACTAAAAACCTTTAAATATGAGGTTAAATACAATGCAATTATAGAACACGACGTGCGCATGCGCCAAGCCGAGGGTGAATTTATTTTCCCTAGTTGCAGTGGAGTACTGTCTTGAGTAGTGTAATTAATGAATAAATAATTTTCTTGTTGATGTTCTATTATTAGTTGAGCTTACTTCTATAGATCATTTTGGTTAGGATCAGCCGTGTACTCTTTGTCCAAGGTAAATGGAATCTCTCTATAAATAAATATTGTAATATTCACACAAAACACTGACAACCGTTACAAAGTCCTTATCAAATCTTTGAAATGACAGTTATCAGATTAGAGGGCGCTGAAAGACAACTAGTCGAGAAGTTCAGATTATTACAACCTGGAATCACATTCTATGAACCACATCCACTTTCCTAGTCCCTCTTATGCTCTAATAACTGTTTTCTTTCGTGCTGAACGAACTGATTGCAATCACTAAACAACCAATCAAATCGAAGTATTTTTGAAATCCTTGATCTTATTGGTTGCTTACTGTTTCTGTTCACTTTGTTCAACACGAAAGAAAACAGCTTATATCGCTTGTTTGGACCACTGAACTGAAATCTGATAGAGTTGGGGGGTGCTCGCGGAAACAATAATAGAGAGAGAAGCTTTATCCAATATGGCGTCTGATGGAGTCGAGGGCAAACATTCATTTTCATTCATCGTTAAACGTTTGTGTTTTTCTGTTGGTTTGGCTACGTTTCCGGAATTTAGTAAAAATAAACCCGTGTTTGCCAACAACGTCAAATTTTGACAGGTCATTGGATTCCCTAATTAGCAAGGTCCCTGGCTCTGTTGCCTGAACGCGTAGTTTTACAAGTGCGAGGAAGACAGAAGGCCTTCTAATATAGCTTCTCTCTCTCTCTCTCTCTAAGTTTCAGCGGAAGGAAACGATAGTTTTCTATTGTTAGGGCTCACTGCAATTAGGCGATCCAAACCACGTGACTTCCAACATGGCGCTGAGGGCAAACATCCGGCAATCCTTTATTTTCATTCGTTAAATGAGTTTTTTTTCGGTTGCCTTGGCTACGTTTCCGCGAGTTAATTAAAATAAACCCCATGTTTGCCCTCAGCGCCATATTGAAAAATAATTTTGACAGGTTGTTGGATTGCCTAATATGTATCCAGCTCAATGGTTTGGACAGAGTGACGGATAGACAACAACAAAATTCTAACCTAATTCTCAAATTAAATTGATGTTGCAGTTTGTAGTGGCATAAGTATAAATATGTTTATGGAAGCCGGTTCTTAGATTTTATATTCATAATTAATTATTAAATATGTCTGCTTATTTCTATCCTTACAATTTGAATATTTGCAGCAACCATGAAACATATTAAATTTGAAATGAATTAAGTACTTTTGATGTCTGCTTTATTTGAAAATGAAGTGCTGTGTTAAAAATTGTAATAATCGCCAAAAGAATAGAAAAGAGGGAATGAAATTCTTTTCATTTCCAAAGGATTGTGAAGTGCGTAAAAAGTGGGTTGAAGCTTGTGGAAATCCAAAAGTTGCTACATATAAACATGGTAAACATTAGTATACAAATTATTATACTTGCACTTGTACTGCGTACCTTTCAATTTGAGAAAACTGAAGAGATACTTACAAGCGCCACGTGATAGGTAGTAGTTATATTTGCACATACATGTTTTCAACTTTTGGAGACTTCAGAAGGTTGTTAAAGGTTTCACCCATTTGCATCATGGATGGTAGACACCTACGGATGACTCTCAATTTCAAACTGTCTCCGCTTAAAGCACTGTAACCTTTTCCTGAAGAGTTCGGCTTAAGACATTATGTCTGTGCATAAATGTGGCAAGAACTGTAACTAAATTATGACTTTACGTATTATGTGTTAGTTCAGTATATAAGATGGCTAGTTTCAGGATATGAGTGTTTCGGCTTCAAATCCAGACAGCAGCAACTTTTTGTTTTTGTATTAAGTTTTAAAAAACTGTGTACATGGACTTAGTTTTTTGCAAGTATATCACTAAGTAAAGTTAAGTAAAGTCTAGTAACTTTTTATGAGGATTACGGCGATAGTGTGCAAACATGACTGTGGTGATCTGAACACTTCACAAAAGGATTACGGTGCCGTCATAAGTGGAGCCACTTTGTCTTTATTTTTATTGGACATCAATATTATGATTCATTTATTTGTTTTTACAGGTACCATATGCTCAGAACATTTTGAGAATGCTGCTTATAAGCTTCAAGTCCAGCTGGGATTTTCTGGACAGAAAGGGTCTTCCCAACTGCAGCCCAATGCTGTTCCAACAAAAAATCTTCCCGAGAAAGGTCTCGAACTGCTGGTGGAAGATTGCTCTCAAGGTATGAAAGCTGAAGTAGGTGATGTTCAAGTTTCGGGCGAAGCACCTAGTACCAACACAGCAGAAGTGAAAGAAGAAACATTGGAAATAAACCCTACAACTATTGAAGCCATTTTCCTGGAAGAACATCCGTACGAAGTTATAGTGGAAAATAGTTCTGAAATAACTAAGGCTGAGGATGGTGATGCCTCTCTTTCTGGTGCAGTACAAGTGAAAGATGAACCTTTTAGTTCAACCCCCACGACTAGTGAAGAATTAATTTACCTGAAAAGAAATCGGTATGCAGATATGTATTTTGTGCTATGCTGTATATAACGATGCAAATAAATGTTATTACTATCAATTAGGACAAGCACATTTCAAAATTTCTAGAAAAAAAAATGGGGTATCCGTGAATAATTCCTACGAATTTTATGTTTGTATACTATAGAATCGTTTTTAAGTTTACCACAAAAATATTGTGTCCGCTACGACCGCCATGTTGGAAAAATTACAGTCAAAATAGGTTTTTCTCAATTATCTCCTTTCCTGTTAGTTCTACCCTAAAATTCGGTATTACAAATATTGTTGAAAAAGAAAAAGCTACAACTTCTGTTTGAATTATTTTCTCTATTATTAATACTTTACGATTTACAGCCTTCAGAATGGTGAAAATTAATTGTACGCGAATGAGCAGACTAAATTCTAAATTTAAATTTTTGGTAATTTGCCACGTTTTTTGCTTTCGGTCGAACAATCAGGACACCGGCAGGTACAGGGTACCGCCGGTGTTTGGTGTTTTTGTGTTATCAATGGGTCTAAGTAAATATCTCTTATATCTACTTGTAGTTGTAGAGTTCATTAGCATAGGATCAATGTCTTTTCGACTTTTTGCTATTTTTTTAGTGAATTGATTAAAATCAAAGTCACTTCTACTCTCTCCAGCTTTGCTGTCAATCCCAAGTCTGATAAAGGGTGAGGGGAAGTGATATGGTTGTATCGCGTTACGTCAAATTGGTTAAAGTCATAGGCAGCACATTTCTACAAAAAAAAATAAGCAAATTTTTTTGGTCATATTGTTTTAATTTTTAATTTTTGTAACTCCTTTCGGTGGGGACAACCTACTGATAAATTTTCCGCATGTCGTGGTAAATCACCCTGTATATGAAGATGAGCACTTGAAGAGAGAGAGTTTTAAAGTAGTCTGTATATCAGTCTTCTCACAAGCCACTCACACGCTTGACTGCCACGTGGTCTCGCCGAAGAAAAAAGTAAAGCAAAAAGTATATAGAGAATTTACATTTTATATTCATAATAAATTTATTTTATTAATGATTAAAATAGGGACGAAACATTAATAATGAGTATTTATAATGTCAGAACAACGGAGTAGACATTTTTCCGAAATTCAAAAAACTTCTTCAATATTCGAGCTGCGGTAATTTTTTAACAATGGACCATAGAAAAAAAGTGTTTAGACAAAAGTTTTAGGAAACTGTATAATGTACAATATCGGTAATAACTAACTATTAGATGGTAGATATGCTTCTAGAGGGCAGAATATTTACTAGTGAAATATTTTGTCGAACTCCTCTATATGTTTCCTTAAATATATAAGGAATAAGAAACCAGACTGCAACCAACAGCTATTCTCCGGACTAATGCCCCGCCGAGCGCTGAATTACGAGTTACAAGCCTGGCCGCGTTAAGTACAATAACTATGTATTGCCACAAAACGCTAATTCAGCGCTCGGCGGGGCATTAGTCCGGAGAATAGCTGTTGGTTGCAGTCTGGTTTCTTATTCCTTATATATTTAAGGAAACATATAGAGGAGTTCGACAAAATATTTCACTAGTAAATATTCTGCCCTCTAGAAGCATATCTACTAACTGTGCCCATGTCAGGGCTACTGCTGTTTCGATTGTAATGGATATCAGCCGCTAGATGGAGCCTGTCATTTTTGTTGCATGTCGTGGTTTTATAAATCTCGTCATGTACCAAGAGTGAACAAATGCCTCGTTACAGCCGTCTCAGACCTACCTTGCACTGACGAGAGCCAATAGCTCGAAACTGCAGTCTGCAAGTGGTATGGGGTGGCTGGCACGAGAGCTCCTTTGAATGGGAATAAGTCTTTCGGCTGGTGTCTATTACAATCGAAACTTAGCGTTTTGTGGCAATACATAGTTATTGTACTTAACGCGGCCAGGCTTGTAACTCGTAATTCAGCGCTCGGCGGGGCATTAGTCCGGAGAATAGCTGTTGGTTGCAGTCTGGTTTCTTATTCCTTATATATTTAAGGAAACATATAGAGGAGTTCGACAAAATATTTCACTAGTAAACTATTAGATGGGGTAACGGGAACCGAGATAATTGCAAAAATCTGCAGCTTTTTTATTCCTTACAATATTGGTAATAGCTAATTTTAGGGTAAAACTAACAGGAAATGAGATAATCGGGAGATACCAAGTTTGACAGTCTGGCGGTCGCAGCGGGCTCGATATTTTGGTGGAATTAATGATTGGGGCATGCCCCTCTATAGTATAAAAAAATAAAATCTCTTGTAGGAATTATTGACAGATTGACTGTATTGACAGTATTTATTTGAGACATTTCATATCCAATATATTTTGGCAACTGAAATAAAGCATATTATTATTATTATTATTTCTTTTTTTTAGACATTTTGCAAATTTCAGAATGTTGGAGGCACGTGTGGCCAAGCTGGAGGCGATGAATAAGGAGCTGCTTCGCCAAAAACAGCAAGATATGGAATGGTTCAAAAGAAAAATTAAGAAAATGAAGATGCAAGAGCAAATAAGTCGATCCACACAAGCATTACGCATGGAAGAGGAAATGCAGCAGATATTGAGCACCATTTTCACTCCAGGACAGGTCGAATGCCTGCTCCACAAGAAAAAGAAGGTGAAATGGAACCCAGTAGATGTACGCTCAGCGATGTCGTTAATGAACGTCAGTCCAAAGGCCTACAAATATTTAAGGGATACATTGAAATTCCCTCTTCCTGGTTTCTCAACCTTGCGCATGCCTAGGTGGGCATCTTCGATTGAAGACGAGCCAGACCAGTTCGAACAAACAGAAGAAAACAGTGAACCCTTGTCAGAGATGTAGAAATTAGTGGAAATGAATATTTTTTTTTTAATAAACTGTTAAGATTAAAACAACTTAATAGCCGGGGAATGTAAGGTTTTCACCTTGGAGAAAGTAATGTAAAACTGAAAATTTGCAAAGAGGATTAGTTGTGTACTGAACACCATTTAAAGGTCCCTAACTTACTGCGTTTGGTTATCGTTTTTTCTGTGCAAAAAATTCTAAAAGATCACGAGGCGATCATAGGGATTCGCACTAGAACACACATCAGCCAGCTGCACTTTCTGTTAAAGTCTCAGCAGGGAAGCTCTTGCTGACACGTTAGCAGAATCTTCGGGAAAACGTTCTGAAGCTTCTGCAGCTGTAGCAGATCATTCTGCTGACGTTTCAGTAGGACTTTTTGCCGAAGTTCCTGCTGAAACGGTAGCAGGACGTTTTGCCAAAGTTTCAGGAGGACTTTCTATCGAAGTTATTGCTGACACGTCAGCAGAATCTTTTGGAGAATGTTCTGCCAAAGCTTCATCAGGAGCTTTCACCGTGACATCTTCCATAGGAGATCCTGCTGAAACTTCAAAAGGATCTTCTAAGGAAGATGTCATGAAGCCATTTCAGTTCGGTTGGCGGAGGGAACTGGTCTGGAGGGCTAAATCGAAAAGGCCTAAGGGGGATGCCTATTACTACGCATCCTCGGGAAAAAAATTTAGGTCAATGCGTCAAGTTGAAAGGTATTTCTGAAGAGGAGCTGTCAATAGCCAATTTTACTTTAAGTCACTTTTTTTATGAAAATGTGACCGAATAATTGCCAGGGAATTCTAAAACTGACTATTTTATTGTTAAATTTTTCATTTATAGGCATTGTGTTTGTAAATAACTCATTTTCTCAAAATAAAAATGTAACAATCAACCAGAAAATATTCTAGTTTATATTATAATTGTTGTTGCTCGTTGCTGTCACTGTCAGGTGACTTTTCGACAAAAGCAAACAAACAAAACATTACTCATTTTCCGGCCAATCACAATCAACCTAGAGCTGGCAACTCTGTAGAAAGCATTACCACAGCGTTATCAACCACAGGTTGCCCACACATAAAATGTGGTGGATAAACGGATGTGAGTTTAACACTCTGCCTCGAGATTAAAGTTAGCCCAGGGCTAGCTAACAAGCAGATTTTACCATACATTGATAAATGGGCCCTTAAAACAGGATAGTAGCACAATTAATAAAATACAAAAAAAGTATACTGAAATGATGAACGACATTGGTGAGCAAAATAATGTTGGATGAATTTTCCCAAACTGAGGTGCCATAGCTCAGATGCAAGTGAACAATAAGCTGTTCTTAAAGTCACTGATAATAAGTTTTTTTTAGTTGACGTAAAAAAGTTGAGTACTTGATCGTTTATAAAGGATATCAATAAGGTTACGTCATTTTAAGACTTCGACGATTGTAAAATCAATTAACTTTACGCAGTCACCTTTGTTTGGATTTCAGTTTGTAGAAAAGGTTATTTCATGAGTTTTGCATTATTTTGAATTATTCGAAATAAACCATTTATTTACTTTAATTTCGGCACTAGACATTACAATTAGCGTTTGGTTCATACAAGGTACAGCCATCAGCAAATTAATAACAGGTTCTAGGACAGACCCTTGTGGGACTCCATGCCGGATTAATAACAATCCATTCATTGTATACCTAAATATCATTTTAAGTGTACAGACTGACATCGATATGATAGGCAGGAATTAATAAATATACCAGTAAACATACATTTGTCTATTTAGGAAGACATCAATGCCAGAAAATGCACTGTTTGATAATGTCCCTTGATTTTAAATTCATGTGAATTAAAATTGCTAATATTTTTTAATTCAAGCGGCAAAGATTTATAATTTAATACGCCAGTAAAATAGTAGTTTGTGCAACAAGAGTGGATATGATATCCATATCGCACAATAAAGAAGTTTGAGCACGACTCCGTAGGCAGAGTGCTTCAAATCTTTTGAGTGCGATATGGATAATCCACTCGAGATGTACAGTATACTTTTTCTACGACCAGCTTAAAAATACTACAAAATTTATTAAACATTAATATATTACACAAATACACACTGACAGTTACTTTGACAGCTTACGCACTAATTTGATTTTAAAACGAATAGTTGTCTATGTACTTAATACACGAACTGTGATTGGTCGGTTTCATTTCATATCCGTCCTAGAACTGATATGAAATATATCCGTTCAGTTAACTGGAATTGCCTACTTATCCATTCTACAGACTGTACAGAAAACAGCAAATTTACATAAGGGAGTAGAGAAAGGTGATTTTTTAAATAATGTAGAATTATGCGATGGTATTAGGTCACTGCTTTTTTAATGATGGTGAAATTAAAATTTATCAAGAAACTACATTTTTTTTTTACTAAGCGTAGGTATTTATAAATATAAATTTATGTAGTTTGACAGTTTTTAAAATACAATATAAAAAGTAAGGGCCCCAGTACTGACCTCTGAGGCACTCCTCGGGATACATTAAATTTCACTGATAAATGTGAAAATCCTCACAACTACTTTTACCATTTATGAAAGATATTGACAGACTATCATATACATACCTACAAATGGATTAAGGATGTCCAAAATATCAACTTGTAAGCCAATTTGTGCATTTTCAGGTAATTTTCAGCAAAAGTGCCTTTTTTTATGGGAAAAATGATGATGTGATTTTAGTATGTTGTTCAGTACACTTAACTACGCATGCTTGAAAATTTTCAGCAATATCTTGTTTTCCAAGGACTTAATGCTATTTTGTCTAAAATTTCTTGACTCTCAACTAAACTATTATATTCGGTAATATCTTAAGTGTCAACAGGCAGTTTCCCAAGTATAAAGACTATGAAATGAACTCTCCGTGAATTCAAAACAATTCTATATTTATAAAATTATTGTACCTTGCCACAAGGAGCGACAAAAATCTGTATTACTTATAAAATAAATAAATATTGTATACCTAAATATCATAATCCATTTATCTTTTTGTTATAAACTGCAATTATGTGGCCACCTTGGAAAAGGTATAACATCTTTAATATTAGGTATACCTAAAAGGTGTAATAAATATCTTTCAAAACCTAACCCAAAGCCACCCGTTGGAACTCCACCATATTTTCGCAGGTCTAAATACCAGTCCAATGCTGTATTGCCGTTGGGTAATTTTTCTTTTAATTTGTTATAGTCGTCTTCACGTAAACTTCCACCTACTATTTCACCAACTCCCGGTGCAAGTAAATCCAATGCGGCTACCTAAACCAAAATAACGAATAAACGTGACTATTAAGACTATTACAGAGCTCGTATCTTAGGTTGCAATTTTACAATAGGGACAGTTCACAATTTTCCGTTTAAACAAAAATCTTTAACTTAATCCCGTCCATAACACAAAAACACCAAACTTCGGCGGCACTTTGTACCTGCCGGTGCCCTGATTGTTCGACCGAAAGAAAAAAACGCGGCACTTTGACCGCACCCGCCAGCTTAACTTTTTATGCTAATTAAGGAAATGTAAACATCTTCAATATGTTCTTTCATAAGTAAGTTCATCTCCCTATTACTGACGACAGACAAGTAACAGTGGCGTATCTTTGCAACTTTTAATGCAATAAAAATTACTAAATTACCTCGAATCACTCTAAAATTTTGCAGGGACTTTCCCACATAGGAAGACTAGTACACCATTTTATGTTCCGCATGTCACGGTAAATCACCCTGTATATTCCGAGATATAATGGTCAAAATAAATTTTGAATGGAACTGTCTGGCGGTTGGTCGGTCTGTCAGTTTGCTCTATATCTACAAAGCTACTTGACAGAGAAGGGTAATGTTTGGTAGGTAGTTGACGCTACTGCCAACGAAGAACTGGGATACAGTTCTGTTGAAGAATATACAGGGTGGACCCCATAAAAAATATAATTAAGGAAAAAAAAATGACGGAACACAGTAATATTTGACATGCAGTTAACACAACTGTCAAGGAAGAAATATATGAAAAAAAATATATACAATATCACAAAAAAAAAATTAAGAATGTGAAGCAGGACAATAATATTTCGCATGTAGTTAACACAACCGTCGAAGAAGAAAATATGAAAAAAATATATACAGGGTGATCACCAAAACAAAAGTTTTAAAATGTGACAGAGGATGATAATATTTCACATGCACTTAATACAACTAACTGTCAAAGAAAAACATGAAAAAAAATATACAAATTTAAAAAAATGTGACAGGTCGATAATATTTGCATGCAGTTAACACTGTCAAAAACGTAAAATATGAAAAAGTATACAGGGAGGTCACCATAAAAAGATAATGAAAAAATGTGACAGAGAACGATAATATTTGGCATGTAGTTAACACAACTGTCAAAGAAAGATATAGGTGGTCACTCTAAACAAATTTATGAAAAAATGTGAGGAATAATTTTCGCATGTAGTTAACACAACTGTCGAAGAAAAATATTAAAAACAAAATAATGTGACGGAGGATGATAATATTTCACATGCAGCTAGCACAACTGTTAAAGAAAGGAAATTAAAGAAAAAATGTGACAGATGGCAATAATATTTGGCATGCAGTTAATACAACTCTCTAGGAAGAAAAATATACAATATTAAAATATAGAATAATTTGTGAATCATAAAATGTCTGGAAAGATGTTGCAAATAAGAATAAATAAAGCATGATAAACAGAGAGGGAAGTTTTGGGTAAATACCTTTATCGATTTTTGCAGTATGTATTCAAAATTTAAAACACTAATTTTTAGTTTCTTACATGTTTAGTTCATTTTCTAACCTCTTCCCACCCATAAAAACGGATAAATTATGCAATTGGAATACGAAAAAGTAGTTTTAAAACATTTCTGTGCAGATATGTATATATGCAGGTACGTGGATAGTAAAAAATGGTCGCGCGTGCTGCGCAGCTAATAAATGTAATGATATTGTATCGTCATTTTGTTTACTTAACTTCCATGGAAAAAAAAATGAATGTAAAGGTCGTCTCTAAGGGAATAGCAGATTGTTCCAAGTTTGAATTTATTTGTAAACACGACATGTGAGGCGGAAAGCTAAAAGGGACCTCTTGTCGGCGATGTCAATTTTTCAGTACAGTCGAATTAGTGGTTTGGGTCAAAATAATCGATTTTCGGATTTTTGCGATTTATTACCTTTACAAGTTGTAATCGATTACAAAACCGATATAATTGGATGAGACACTTAAAATAATCGATAAAGCAGTCGATGTTCAGCCCTGGAAAAGGTACCTCTTGTCGCTTATGGAGAAATAACATGAGACCGACAAGAGGTCTCTTTTCATAAACGCACTAGTAACTTAAACAAAAAAAAAACATAGAGATATGATTTTTGCACCAAATTGTTCGGAATTAAAGCTTAATTCATTTAATATCAATAACTAAAAACTGGAATTTGCCGAAAAGAGGTCCCTTTTTGTTTTCCGCCTCACACATATTATATTTTTACTAGGTAATTTGCCAGTAAATAAAAGGGCATACACGAACAGTCTTAAAATCAGCTGACACAAAATTGTGTCTGTATACACTTCAGTTTTATAATGTATAAACAGAAAAATAAATCTGAATAATTCCCGTTGTATACAAAATCTGTTTCAGGAATTGCAACTCGAGATGCAAGCTTTGATTAAAGTGTTCATATTAATAAACACATACCTTTGTTCTATCGCTTTCACATTCTTTCATATAAAAGGGCTTGATAGCTTTTGGCCAGTTAATTATGAAAGTTGGAACGCCACCACAATAATCAACTAAAAATATTTCGTGCTCCTTAGATATCCCCATCTCCTCATTAAAACCTATTTTAAATTTGTCCCTGTGGTCATTCAATATCGCAACAGCCTCGTCATAGGTAAATATAGGAAATCCCTTATCAGTCCAACTCAAGTCAAATTCATTTTTAGCATGACAACATTTTATATCACTTTCACAAGTGTCCAGTAGTGTTTTTGTCACATGTTTTATCAACTTTTCTATGATCGTAATTAAATCCTGTATGTTGTCGAGGAAAGCAATTTCCGCCTCCAGCATGTAGAATTCCGATAAATGAAATCTCGTTCTCGAATTTTCTGCTCTAAAAGTAGGGCCGAAAGTGTACACTTTGCTCAAACCATGTACAGCAGCTTCCAAGTGTAACTGTCCGGAAACCGACAGGAACGTTTCAGTGTCAAAAAATGCATCTTCTAGAGGAACCGTATCCTTCACCATTGATTTCAGTAGATTCTTATCCTGGGGAATTACTTTAAAAACCTCCCCAGCACCTTCACAATCGTTTGAAGTTAAAATAGGCGTATGCACGTTCGTGTAACCTTCCGAATTAAGATAGTTGTGTATAGCTAATACTGCTGTACTTCTTACCCTGAGCATAGATGCAAAGATATTAGTTCTAGGTCTGAGATGTAGGTATTGCCGTATATATTCAAGTGGGAACTCCTTTCGTGGTGCAATAGGATAACCATCTGCGATAGGGCATTTGCCCAAGACGTTTACATTTTCAGCAGATAATTCAATTTGGCCTCTCGGAGAAAGGTTAAGTGTACCTTCAGCTGTTACGGAAGCTCCGGCACTTATCCCTGCAGGAACTAGTTTTTGGGGTAGGACTATTTGTAATTTTTTTTCTGTTGACCCGTCGATGAGGTCTACAAATACATTTTCTTTCTGTTTACGCAGTGATTTAACCCACCCCTGCAAAGATGAAATATTAAATTTTAGTCTCATAAATACCACAAAATACAGAAACATGAATTGGTTTTTTTGGGTTTTAGAGTAGGTAGGTATACCGAGTTAACCTAAGTTTAAGACTAATGGCATGACTACTGTCTAAAACACCTACAGTAATACTATTACTAAAACCTATTACTGTAATAGGCTTTATTATGGGGTACAATTTTTTATTTCAACGGTAGTGTATGCTTGTTTCACTCCATGCGTTCACAACACTACGTGTCGATGAGAAATGAAAAAGTACACTCCTTTAGTAGTTTTAAAAATATACTATATGAATGAATTCATATCTTCTTCAAGGAATAATAATAATAATAATTAATAAAGCAATATTCATCATTTTAAAATAAAAAATGTGATTTATTTACCTTAACTTCAATCTTTTCTCCCACATTGCGAGATTGTAAAACTTTTAAAACAGTTGCTACTTTAGTACTGTAGTAATTATGGTTATAATGATTTCGTTTAAACAGCCTTTGCTTTACAAATTTAAAACAGTAATTATTAAGCATTTTTAGGTTATGTTCTTCTTCTTCTTCAATACAGTGCTGCCGCGGCACTTTTTCTAAACTATATCAAATTTCAATAAAACGTACCGAATGCCAGGCCAGGAAATTTCAATTTTTAATTATAAAAAGACTAGTTTGCCATACCATTAAATTAAAAATCACACTCCTTATTATTTCAGTGTAAAAAATGAAATGAAAATGTATTAAAATAAATATATGTTCTGTTTAATATAAGTAGCCAATATAGAAAACATTAAAAATGATATCTTTCATTAATAATTTAAACATATAATACAAAGCCTAGATATAAAAATAGATAAAAAATAATTTAATAAAACCAGTAAACAGAGTAAAACAGAACGTACAACTAAAAATGTAAAACTTGAAATTACAGGCATTTAAATTCTAAATTGAAAAATTTCAACATTCCACAATTTGCTATTAAATTAATAAGAACAAGAAGTAGAATCAAGTGGGAACAGCTAACAATTCTAAACAGCAATTTGTGGAAAAAGCAGTTCATCTTCTTCTAATAGTATTAATGCAATAAGAAGTAGAATTCAGCGCGAACTAATACAACCGTGCCATATTCAGATAGAGCAAGACGAAGAATCAAGTAGGAACTACTAACAACTCCAAATAGGAAGAAGTAGAATTCTATGCGAACTACTATAAAAGTGTCAATTTCTGATAGAAGTAGAAGAACTAAGTGAGAACTACTAACCATTCCAAAGTGTTAGGGAAACAGGAAGAAGTAGAATTCTGCGCAAACTACTATAACCGTGTCACATTCAAACAGAAGAAGAAGAATAAAGTGGAAACTACCGAACTATTAAACCCTTCGACTATTTAAATACTAGACGCCGCATACAGTCTAGGTTATAGAGGAAATGTTTGAAGCTCAGACAATGCGGTAGGAGAGGGGGTGAGGTAGGAGGAGTCACAGTGCCGTAACTTTTAGAAGGGGTGAAATTTTAAATAAACTTTACTACCGTGTGGAATGGAAAATGGATTACTTTTCGCATTTATTTCAGTCCTTAACTTTATACACACAACAGTGCGTGGCAAAGTAACTTTTTTCTCATACCTATATCGAAATTAATAACAAACTCTAACGCGCACTCATCGGGAAATAACTGTAGTAGAAAGAGAAAAATTGCCTGTACTTACATTCTGTCCTTTCCTGACAAGATCTGATTGGTTGAAGGAAACCAGTGAGAGTGAAAATTAACCGTCTGTACCCAAACGAAAAAAGGATAGAAAAGTACACGCAAATCACCTTTTGTGCTTCAATTTCCCTAGTCGAGTGTTATTAATTTCGATGCATATACCTGCTGACTTATATAATGGTTGACAATATTAACATATTTGAAAATAAGATTCAATAAAGCAAAATTTATTCAAAACTTGACATAAAGCAAACTCTCATCATTATCATATTGTGAATATTTATTGTGGGATACTTAATTAATTATTACATTTTTGCTCGAAAAAGCAAATACAGTTATTTTATTAAAATTCTTCAGCTTCTTCTCCCCCTACCACGTATATTATAAATGTTACAGACTCTTTGATGTTGGATACAACTACATAAAGCTTATCGACATTATTAATTCAAACAGCTGTTTTTAAGGAGTCGCTACTTCCACATCCAGACTCGGGCAGCAGACAACGTCATTTTTTGGTAACATTGATCGCCGACGTCAGGTGACGAAATTATGTCCAATATGTCGTATTGAGACATCGATGTGACTATCATTTTTTTCATTATAGACGAGTTAATGCATTACCAAGTAGTTTGTTGCAAAAATTATTTCTAGATGGTGCCACATGCATGAATTTATAGGCAATGAATAATATATTTATTTATTTATTTATTTTTATTTATTTATATTTTGTCATCTAGATGTACCGGGTACATATATGAACGTCATACATAGTAAAATACACAAAAAACAATTTAAAAATGCAGAAAATACAATTTAAAATACACAAAGTACAATTTAAAAAAACATAAGATAAAAAAATTATACAGACAAATTGTAATGCAACTACATACATTATAACTTTATCACAGATGATTAAACATCACTGTTACACTCGAAATATTCATCAACGGAATAAAAACTATTTATGATGAGAAACTTCTTTAGTTCATTATTAAATTTATTTATTGATGTTATGTTTTTTATTTCTGCAGGTAGCTTATTATATAATTTAATTCCAGCATAGTGAGGTGATTTTTCATATGTTGATGACTTATGATTAGTCGTTCTGAGTAAGCTACAGTATCTAGTATCATGTGAGTGGATATTAGCATTTACATTGAATTTATAAAGGTTTTTTTTAATAAACATTATAGTCTTTAAAATATAGATACAATGAACTGTTAAGATTCTGTTTTCCCTAAAGCAAGCTTTACAAGTTTCTCTAGGGCCCAGGTTAAATATTAATCTGATGAGTCTTTTTTGCAGTATGAATACTCTATTTATATTTGTCGCACGTCCCCAGACTATAATATTGTATGAAAGATGGGAGTATGCCAATGCATAGTATATATTTACCAGGTATTTTGTATCGAATACATTTTTTACTTGTTTTATAGCAAAGTACGCAGAGTTAACCTTTTTACATAAGTAATCAATATGTTGTTCCCAACATAGATTTTCGTCTACTATAGTTCCTAAAAATTTTGTAAATGGTGAAAATTGCCCTGTAGGAATGATGTTATTCAGATCACTAGGAGGTGTCCTCCGTTTAGAAAAGTATAGGCATTCTGTTTTATCAATATTCAAGATAAGAGTATTTTTGGCACACCATTCCTTGTAGATTGTCAAAATTTCCAAAACTTTGGTGTTAAGTTCCTCAGGATCTGGAGCTGAGATCACAATGGAGGTATCGTCTGCAAACATAATAGTTAGGGCATTTTTAATAGCCGATGGAAGATCATTGACGAATAACAGAAATATTAGTGGTCCAAGCACAGATCCCTGTGGAACACCAATATTTATGTCATAATCATTTGAAACAGAGTTAGATACTTTCACACGTATTTTTCGATCAGTTAAAAAAGATTTGATCAGATTCAGCGCAGACCCTCTGATACCAGAACTCTGCAGCTTACATACAATGAAATCAACATTAAGTGTATCGAAGGCTCTGCTTAGATCAAAAAATAGACCAATAACATCTGGCTGCTGGTTTCCGGGTCTTCTTCCGCGTAAACTTGGTTGAGTGCTTGACGTTTCGACCATCTTGTCGTGGTCTTCTTCTGAAGCGAAGTGAGCTCTGCTGGACTGAGCTCCTCTATTTATACAGGTTATCAGGAGGCGTGTTGCGGATCATTGCTCATGCGGAACATTGACTTCTACGTTATTGGTAGTTGTAGTCCGTTGTCACGGTTATAGTTATTCGGATGTTTATTTATTTCAATGGCTTCTCTGTATCTTCTTGGCCAATAGTTCTTGGTGTTGGCTAATTTCTTTGTTTTGTCGAATTTTATCAAATGGCCGGTTTCTTCTGAATGTTCGGCAACTGCTGATTTTGTAGAATTTCCCTTCTTTGTACTTCTAATGTGTTCCCTGAGTCTGGTGTTTATACGTCGTTTGGTCTCTCCGATGTAGACTTGTCCGCAGGAACATGGGATACTATATACTCCTGGTGTTTCTAGTTCTTCTGGACCTTGGTATTTGGGAAAATGTTGTGCCACCTTCTGTTTTGCATTATATATTACTTTGACGTTCTTTTTCTCCAAAACTCTTCCGATTCTGTCCGTACATCCTTGTATATACGGTAGGTAAGCTGTTGCCGTGTATTTCTTTTCTTCTTCTGTTCTGGTTGTATCTTGTCTCTTTATTGCGTTGTCTATGTCCTTCGGTTTGTATCCATTTTTCTGTAGTGATGTTTTTAAGGTCCGATATTCTTCTTGTAGATGTTCTGACTCGCAAATTTGCTTTGCACACTACACACTAGTACATAGAGCAAAGCAAATTTGCGAGTCAGAACATCTACAAGAAGAATATCGGACCTTAAAAACATCACTACAGAAAAATGGATACAAACCGAAGGACATAGACAACGCAATAAAGAGACAAGATACAACCAGAACAGAAGAAGAAAAAGAAGAAAAGAAATACACGGCAACAGCTTACCTACCGTATATACAAGGATGTACGGACAGAATCGGAAGAGTTTTGGAGAAAAAGAACGTCAAAGTAATATATAATGCAAAACAGAAGGTGGCACAACATTTTCCCAAATACCAAGGTCCAGAAGAACTAGAAACACCAGGAGTATATAGTATCCCATGTTCCTGCGGACAAGTCTACATCGGAGAGACCAAACGACGTATAAACACCAGACTCAGGGAACACATTAGAAGTACAAAGAAGGGAAATTCTACAAAATCAGCAGTTGCCGAACATTCAGAAGAAACCGGCCATTTGATAAAATTCGACAAAACAAAGAAATTAGCCAACACCAAGAACTATTGGCCAAGAAGATACAGAGAAGCCATTGAAATAAATAAACATCCGAATAACTATAACCGTGACAACGGACTACAACTACCAATAACGTGGAAGTCAATGTTCCGCATGAGCAATGATCCGCAACACGCCTCCTGATAACCTGTATAAATAGAGGAGCTCAGTCCAGCAGAGCTCACTTCGCTTCAGAAGAAGACCACGACAAGATGGTCGAAACGTCAAGCACTCAACCAAGTTTACGCGGAAGAAGACCCGGAAACCAGCAGCCAGATCACCAGCTCCGCGAAAGCCTTAGCACTAAGACCAATAACATGTTTTCTCTTGTCAATTTCATCACATATAAACTGCAAGAGCTGGCAAGTTGCTGTCTCAACAGATTTATTGCACTGAAAGCCATGTTGATATTCAGTTAGAACACTATACTTATTTAAGAAATTTATGACTCTGTTGAAAATTAATCGTTCAATTACTTTTGACAAAATACAAAGAATGGATATCGGGCGATAGTTTTCTTTATCTTGTTCGTCACCTTTCTTATGTACGGGTAAAACAATTGCCACTTTGAATACTGAAGGAAAATATCCCAGTTCAAAACATTTGTTTACTAAATAAGAGAGAGGAACTGCAATAATCTCCGCGACGAATTTAAGAGCTTTGGTAGATATACCGCCTATACCAACAGATGTCTTATCTTTTAAATTTCTTATTATTTCCTCAACCTCTTTGGGTTCAGTGGGGTATAAAAACATAGTGTCACTAATTTGTGAGCCATTTGTACATTCTGTTGGGATAGTCTTAAAATGCTCAGATAATTTTTCGCTTGCTACATTACAGAAATATTTTGCAAATTCATCCGAGATCGTTTGGGTATCCGAGATTATTACATCATCGATTTTAATAGATGTAATACTATTTTTATTCTTTCTACCAAGCTGGGTATTAACTAATGATCAGATTTCTTTAGTGCCATTAGTTGCTCGTTCAATTCTATTAGCATAATATTCTTTTTTTGCCTTGTCAATGTTTTTGTTATAAGTTTTTTTTTTTAGTCTTATATACATTTATTAGATTACAATCCCCTAACTGATTCAGTAGCCAATAGGTATTTTTTAAATCCTCCCCTTCCTTAATCAGTTCTTGTGTTAACCACGGTTTGCTCGCAAAATTATGTTTTCTGGTTTTATGTCCTAGTAGGGGACATCCTTCATCTAGGCACTTATTAAATTGTTCAATAAAATATTCAAAAGATATTTCCAGATTATCAATGTAGATGTTAGTCCAATCCACTTTTTTTTAAAAGGTATCTAAATTTTTCCAGGTTGTCATTTGAAAAACTCCTGACATAGTAAATATCAGATACATTTACTTGACTGTTAGTTACCTGTAAATCTTTGCAAGAGATTATTTGAGATAGGTGATCGGCTATACATGCATTATATATGTAAGCCGTATATTGGTTTTTAGATAAATTAGTAGCTATGTAATCAATACATGTTTTTGTGGTAACATTATTTACATTGGTAACAACACGAGTAGGCTGATTAAAGCAAGTGGTTAAATTGTAAGAATGAAATATATCTGTTAATATGTCCCGTTCTGTAGTTTTCTTCATGAAATCTATGTTAAGATCACCGCATAGGATAATAGCTGAATTATGTTTAGTAATAGTTTGTAAAGTCTGTGATAAATTTGTAAAGAAGGTATCATAATTACCTGCTGGTGGTCTATAAATAGCTATAATATTGATATTTACTTGATCATAGCATAGTAATATACCGCACAGTTCAATATTTGTCAAATGATTGAATTTTGCTATGCACTTTAAATTTTTTGGTTTTGTTAATTCGTTAAGATTATTATTTATAAAAATAGCTACTCCCCCGTGATGATTTTTCATCCTGCAAAAACTACTCACCAGAGTAAAACCTGGTATATTAAGACTATTAAGTTCCACATCATCTGCCCAGTGCTCTGTTATACAAATTACATGTAGCTGCTTTTGATATGCAAATATTTCAATGTTATTAATTTTGTTTCTAAGGCACTGAGTATTTATATGACATGCATTTAAGGTCGTGCTTAGGTTTCTGTGTACTGCTTCCTTAATTATGGATTCGCTTTTTCCCCTGATTGTTGCGTAATCCCTCTTTTTACTAAAAAACGTGACACTAGAGCACCCCTTGGCCACACTTCCCGTCTCCACGCATTTTTAAAGTCCTCCTGTCTTATTGTTACTTTCATGGATTTATATAGATCTGGACGTTTAGAATCGTGTTCCTCACAAAGAACTCCTGGAAATTTATCCTCTAGAGACTTCTTCAAGTCATCGGGATCCGTTTCAGGCTTAAGTCATGTCACATTTAGTGAAATAAGTTTAGGTACCGTTTGAATACCTGAAAACTCATCATTATCTCCAACTACGAACCTTCGGTTCCTTCTATATTTTGGTTTCTCCCAACTATCATCATGTGTAGAGTCACCCAGTTCCTGGATTTCTCTAATTTTGTTTGTAGTCTGCGCTTGTTTGATAGCATTCTTGACTTCGGCTGGTTGAAATTTGTGTTTTTTGTGGATGCCGTTCATTTTCATTATTTTTTATCTTGTTGACATTTTGTGGGGAGATACCAGATGCAGCTTTGGCTACATATGTCACTGTTTTTGATGTATGCTGCATTGCTTGAATTGGCTCCTCCTGTACTTGGATGTTTTTATTGATTATCTTATTGACATTTGCTATCTGCTGTTCAGGAATTTCAACATTTTTTGTAAGCTTGCTTTTTATGTTGTTTTTATCTTGTGTTTGGTTTTTATGATGCTCTGTGAGATACATGATTTTCTCATCTAAAAGTTTTTTGTTTTCTAGCAAAATTGAATATTTTTCATCCTTCTCAGCTAGAAGATTTTTTAATAACATATTTTCGTTTTTTAGCCATTCAATGATGCTATTTTCAATTTCATTATTTTTTGCATTACCTTCCTGTGATGTGTTGTCACACTTTATCTCTAGGCTTGTGCTTCTACAACAATTTATTCTGGTTTCATCAATTATGTCAAAATTTTTTCTCTCAGAACAACTTTTATGATATGCACTTCCACAGTATACACACACCACTACAGAAATTAGTTTACTTTTACAACATTTATAGGATTTATTTAGCTTTTTCTCAGACTGATCTTCATTAGGTTGTATTTCGTCAACCATCTTGAATCTTAGATTGCAATGTTTAAATTCATTTAGGGAACACCAGTTAATTTGAATGGATCTTACATAATCCCCAAAAAAAATTTGGCTGTAAGCGCAAACATACTAAAATAAAGGCGTTTTACACAATTTTCCCTGACCATTTCTTAACGTTCCCTGATTTATGTTCCAATTAGTCCAATTAGTAGATTCCCTGATTTCACTGACTAAAATGAAATTTCCTGACTTTTCCAGAAAAGTGGCCACCCTGAAGAATTTTGGGCATAGAACAAAAAAAATATACAGCCTGATCTACCATATGTGGAACATAAAATGGTGTACTAGTCTTCAATGTGGGAAAGCTCTTGCAAAATTTTAGAGGGTTTTGAGGTAATTTAGTATATTAAATTATTAGTAAATTTACAAAGATACACTACTGATTTTGAGGTCAGGAATAGGTCGACGTCCTTACTGGTGAAATAACGTATTGGAGTTGTTTACATTTCCTTAATTGACAGAAAAACTGAAGCCGGCATGTGCCAGCAAGCACAGATCACAGTGTCACGTTCTTTGCTTTCAGTCGAACAATCAGGATACCGCCGTGTTATTGTCGGGTTTAACTAAATATCTCTTATATCTGCTTGTTTCAGAGTTCATTACCATAGGGTCAATGTCTTTTCGATTTATTTCGCTATTTTTGCAGTGTGATTCGATTAAAACCAAAAAGTCACTTCTATCATATCCAGCTTTGCTGTCAATCAAGTCTGATAAAGGTTGTACCGCGTTACATCAGATTAGTTAGTCATTGGCGGCACATTTCTACAAAAAAATGTCATTTTTTTTAACTCCTTTCGGTGGGGACAACCTACTGTTAAATTTTCCGCATGTCATGGTAGATCACGTTGTATATTGAGGTTCTCTCGTATTTTGAACACTATTAGATCCAAAAACAGTCTTTTAGTTCATGCAGTTTTACTAGATTTTTTCTTAGAACTATTTTTAATGCCAGATGCAATGGAAGCAAATAATCTGATTTTTTGCAGCTCTTTCAAAGAAAATGTTTGGCTTCAAACGAACAAAAATATATTTTTTTTATCCCAAATGAAAGGTCAGAGAAAAAATATTCCACCAAGTTGTTGCTTCATGGTTACGAGGTAATGGCTGGATGATGATGATGATGATGACGAAGGCGTTTTCAAATTAAACACAAATTAATTTTCAAACCTAATTTATTATCTTATTACCCTTATATACACAGACAGTGAATAAAAGATACATCTAGCATTCAGTGTATTCATAACCGACCGTTTATCAAAATTATTATATTCTGCTTTAAATTAAGTCTACCAAATGCATATTACAAATTATATACACAGTTTTAAAAAAATATTTATTTCCAAATAAAATTGACAATAAATCATTTAACAAATCATTCTTTGTAAAACAAAGAAAACAAATTAAAATACATTTTACCAAGTAAAAAGAATGCGCCACAAAACGCAACAAAACAGCTTCATGATATATATATTTTACAGAAAATGTACAAGTATAGTAGGCTCCAAAAATACTGGACTTGTGGAGCCTACTGTACACCGATATATCTGACATTTGTTTCATAATATGTACACGTTAATTTACTATCATTTACAACTCACTTTAACTGAGTAATTAAATAAATCACATTATCGAGCAAAGACCTGTAAGTTCAGTCCCTTTTTTGATAGGCGGCAACTTGTGGAGTTTCCTACCCACAAGTGCCGGCTTCAATTTGGCTGGTTCAGGTTCTTCGCCCGGTGGGAAGGGTTCGGAGGGATCGATATAGGTGTCCGTGGGAAAATCACTTTCACTACTAGTGTCTTTCTCCTTAGCAGTTATCACAGGTATCGGTTTACTAATGTTTATTTTGATTTTGTTACCAGTTGGGCCACTGGTAGGTACAGAAGAAGCCGTACTAGACACTAGTTCTATGTTGCCATCTATCGAGGTGACCAGCTCGGTATGCGACGGTACGGAGAATGCGGTCAGCTCCCCCTGCTCTGTACCCTTTCCAAGTCCCGCCTCTTGGGCTGCAGATAATTGTTTCGCCTCGTGTGCCAGCTGACGTTGACGGATTACCTCATCTAAATCGGAAAACATTTAATTAGCTATCAATTTTTTTATTTGTTTATTACCCAGCAGGTTCAAAAATAGAAAGATACAGTGTAAATACACCGGGTACATTAATAGTCCAACGCATTTAGATTTTTGTTTCGCTGAAAATTTGAGAGGATATACATATTAGATGCACAAATGTGGATTTTTGTAAACAAATTTGTTTATTTTGATTATTCTTGGAAAATAATAAGAGGACAAAAAGAAAAAGGAAAAAATTTTACAACATTTTTTTTATTTGAGCACAACTATAGGAGATAGAAATTTTGCAACTAGTGCTCGGAATGGAACTCAGCGGCATGACCCATGTACGTTTCAGCAGTACACAAAAAGTGGTAGGTAAACTTTTAAGTGACAAGACCAAATGACAAAAATCAAAAAACATTTTAAAGTCAGTATTACTATGTAACTGGTGTATATATTTGTTTTCCAAAAAACGTTTCTAAATGATTTAATAGATAAAATTACACATATGAAATTTGTCCCTTCTTTTAGCTAAACAGTTGTCATTCTTATAATTCTTTATTAAATGACTTTATATTACAGCATCATACTCTGAAAACACTAAATGCATAAGTGAAAAAAAAAAAAATTCTAAAAATTATTTTGTAAAATAAAGGGCTGTCAAATAATTTTGAAAAATTAATTTCTGCCTCACATGCATTAAATTTCAGATGGTATTAACGTAGTTAATAACCATTTATTCATCATTTTCATGAAATTTGAGAAAACAGTCGAAGTCAAAAAAATGTATGTGCCATTTTACCAATTTTTCAACAGCTGTAACTTTTTTTAAAAATTTTTTCAATGCCAGGATCTTATAGCTGGCCGTGTTTATTTGCCGTACTGGCTCCAAGCAAATATTTAAAAATTCATGTAAATAATTTTTCAATATTGTTGATTAATAAAAATAGACTGCTAACTATAGGTTAGATTTCCAACCTACAAAAAGAGTCCTATACAGTAACTTTATACATTCTACCTGACATTAAATCAGGTATGGCTGCTTTTTTAATATGTTGTATAGGATTAAAAGGTAATGTTAAATCCAAGTATACGACCTCGGCAGAACTCCGGATCTTGGTCAAAAATCCAAAAAACTGCGAGATTTTTGTTTTCTTTTTCAGTTTTTGTCGATTTTAACACCTAAGGCCTACTTTTTCGGTAAAAACATTTTAGTATTTTTTAAAAGTAGATTAAAATTGCTACAAAAATGTCGAAAAATTAAAATTTTAATTTTTAACAATTTCTAACTTAAAAATCTGTGAAATACTACCATACCACTATCATAAAAATGAAAAATGAAAATTTTGCAAAACTTTGAACAGCTGTATCTTGGATACTATTTGATCTACAGAGTCCACTATGATACCAACCAATTAGCAAATTTAATCTACTTTTAAAAAATACTAAAATGTTTTTATCGAAAAAACGCCTTAGGTGTCAAAATCGACAAAAACTGAAAAATAAAAACAAAAATCTCGCAGTTTTTTGGATTTTTGACCAAGATCCGGAGGTCTGCCGAGGTCGTAAACTTGGATTTAACATTACCTTTTAATCCTATACAACGTATTAAAAAAGCAACCATACCTGATTGATGACAAAGTTACTGGATCATTATATTAGGACAAAGTATTTAGAACTTCATAAACATTACACTGAACTAGATTTTAGTTGAAAATATGGGAACCAGGCAGAAATTTTAATAACAGCTGCATAATACTCTTAAACCTAAAGAAACACATATTTTTGTGGTTAGCTGTGATGTCACGTGCAGATACCCTATAATAGCCACACTGTTTACCCTTCGCCCCACTTCACTTTAGCTTTACCGATGAAACTTTGTGATTGGTGTTGTCTCCACTTAAAATAAAAATTTAACGATCAACCAGAAAATATTCTAGTTTATACAGATTCGGAAAGTGTTGGTTTAGGTATTGCACTAGTTTCAACGATTTAACCGACCGCCCACAATAAACGCGTCTACCAGTATTCTAGCAGAGGTAAAGAGTGACAAGCCCCATCAAGAGAATCATGTACAGATTCTGTATTATAATTGTTGTTGCTAGTTGCTATCATTATCAGATGATTTTTCGACAAAAACAAACACTTTTAACTTAGTAACAAAAATCTAAGAAACTAACAAACACAAAATCACTCATTTTTCGGCAAATCACAATTAACCTAGAGCTGGCAACTCTGTTGCAACCCAATAAACAAATTTGTTTTATAATTGTCATTTTTACAACAATTTTGTTTTATTGCTATTTTATTACATTTATAAAATTGTAATAAAACAAAATAGTTAAATAACATTTAAATTTTGCTGGTTGGAAAGGGTTTACCCATCTCAGGCTAGGAAACCCACATCCTTTCTGACTCCTAGAGAATATCAAAGTTTGCAAAATTCAATATGGCTACCAATACATAACCCAAGGAACAGTTTAAAAGTCATTTGGACTTGAGGAGGTTTTAAGAAAGGTTTGTCTGCGTTAGGAAATAGTCATGTGCTTTATTGATGTTGTAGTTAAGGCCTTTTAGGCTTCAAGTATACTTGCTCTTAATAGTAAGTTTTAAAGCATTCTGTAAGACCTAATTATAAAGCTAATTTGCTTCTAGGATAATGTAATGGATTTATCATAACCTACATAAAACTCTCCATAAAGCTAATTAGTTTTATGAACGTCTTAAATTCCATTTAGATTTAAAGAGGCTTTAAATTATTCTTTATGGTTTTAACATATTTGCAATAAATGCATTTTAAAGCCTTTTTAAAACTATACATTTTCAATGCCTATTAGGACTTATTAAAGGCCATTACAAAACTAGACTCTTAAAACATCCTTGATAAATGTTGTCATAAATCTAAAAGGCAAATTTTAATTCCATAAAACACTTTTCAAAACCTCAATAAAACATTTATTATAAAAATAATAAACAATATGTCTGCCTGAAGTGTCGTTGATGCATGTGTGTGTGTGTGTGTTAATTAAAAGCATTTCACGACTTACTGATGTGTAATTAAGTCTTTTTTGGAAAGGTGGAAGAAAATAAAAAAGAGTGGCCATTTTAAAAGGATTGTTAAAACACACACACATACAAATTATTTTGAGGTTAAGTTTTAAGTTTTTTGAATCAAATGTCAACGTCCCAAACGTTTTATTACAGCTTTTATCAAGTCCATGTGATCTTCGCCAAGTGCATTTGCATTTTTGTAAGGAAGGGATTATTTGTGTAGTATACAAAAAGACTAAAAGGGCTTCATTTAGAGTAAATGTTCTAGGTCATTACCATTATTAGAATATATAGTTTAATGAGAGGACCAGTGTTGCCAGATCAAAATTTTAAAAGTTATCAGACGACGCTTTAAAAATTTACTAAATCTTACTAAAATTTCCCTAGATTTGAAATTAAAGCTCTCATCTTTAATTTTCAAAAGTTGCAGTGTCTGTAGGACACACGTAATTTTCTTGAGCTCTCTGAGCACAGCATAGCTTTGAGCGTCCTCTATCTGAATATTTTATTGCCAGACTTCGCCCTCTGTATTGTATTAAATGGTTTGTAACTAGAAAGTACTGTTTGTCTACGAGATGCTAGAGGGCAACGAGCCCAAGCTATTCGATTGTAGCGATTCACGGTCAATAAACTAATACGGTTACCTCAATTAGCAGCTTTTAGACGAGAGAGACGCGCGGAGCGGAGTATCGAATGAAAGATATTCTGTTAGGGTCTACAGCCTACGTCAGCTGTAGACACTACAGGCATCTTTGTCTGTGTCTTTTGCACGGAAATCAGATATTTCTGTCTCTTTCATTCGATTCCCCGCTCCGCGCGTCTCTCTCGTCTAAGAACTGCTGATCGAGGTAACCGTAGAGTTTACTGACCGTGGTACCGATTAACGTGAACAGTTTTGTATTAAATGGATCGCAACTCGAATTTAATGTTTGTCTACCTACCAGTAGAGGGCAATAAATTGGATGATTAAAAAATCATTAAAAATGGGCATTTTCATAAAAGTTTTCACTAAATCGCTAGATTTAAAAGAAATCACCAGATCTAGTGAAATTTCACTAGACCTGGCAACACTGGAGAGGACTGTAAAATGACAATTAGGTTTTTAGTTGGCCGGCCATGTTTTTCTTGTTATATAAAAATATTTAAGGTCAATCTCACAATTATAAGTATCAATAATTATCACTTTTTCGTTAGCAAATTAAGGTAGAATTACAAGAAACGACTGAAAATTACCGTGGGACCCGAGAAGCAGCCCACTTTTTTAAATTTGCTGATTACGTGTGTCTATGCAAATTTTGTATGGATATTAAAATCATTATTATTTCTGAGGGGCTCTTGTTTCTTGGGCCTTTCTTATGTAGTTTTAACGATAAACTGCCGTTGGTTTTAATTTTTTTGTCATACCTGATGGCTTTTCATTACCTTTTAAATTGACCTTAGAGAGGTTATAGTGCTCTACGCTTTATACATTTCAAATTCCATTTTATCTTCAATAAGTCTGATGGTGTGTTTGCTTAAATCAGTTTAGCAAAAATAAATGCAAAAATAAAATTATTTGGATTCCTTCGTGGACATTCTTATAGCTTCTCAGTTCTAATATGGTTTTAAAAACCAGTTTTAAGGTAGCCTTCTAAGTATTTTCTAGAAATGCAGGAAGCTAATAGAAAAGCTTCCGACAGCTTTAAAATTGGTTTTAAGAAAGGTTTTAAAACGGCCCTAACAAGGTTTTCAAGAGCAGCACTATGCCTCACTAAGGAGTTTTATGATGGAATTTAAAAAGGCCTTAACAACCTTCATAAGGGTGGGCCCTTTTAGTCTACAAGTCGTTTTATGATGGTATTAAGGATATTGTTACAGCAAAATAGATTTTTCAAGGCATTTTATAAATAGTTTTATAGCACCCTTGTATACATTTAAGAAACTAAAATTGTTCCTTGGGAAATACATAATATATGTAGAAAGCAATGCCCATATTGAAATGAAGACGCTGCCAAAATGGTAAGAGCTGTGAAAAAACTATAGGAACAAAATTGCAGAGAACTAAATTTCATATAAAAAAGTGAGTGACAGCATATATATGTCCTTTATTGTTTTCACAACATATGCGTTTATATTCGATGAATTTGTCGATGCCACACTTTGTACGCTTTCTTTGCATATTCTATAAAAGATGGACATATGCTCTCACTAACTTTTTTTGTAGAGAATTTAATATTTTTATAAAGACAAGGCAAACAAGACAAAGACAAACAGAAAACTATATTAATGTGACATGCTTGATTAATAAGTTAAAGGGAAAGTTCAACGAGGCTGCAACTGTCACGCATTCACTTAAAAACTCTAAACACACTTAACGCAAGTCTGCAACAGCATATCTTTCAAGATGACTAGTTCAAAAGCAAAAGTTGTCCAAAGTTGCTTAAGCAGATGAGTCAGCCAATAAATATCAAGAGACAAACACAAACGATTAGGTTTACTGCAAGAACTTGCCAATGTGATAATTTAGAAGCTTCAAAACGGTTTTTAAATAAAAACAACAATGTTAAGACCTACCTGTATCGATGGGTTCGGCTTTTATCTTGATCTGCCCGCCATTCTGCAAACTCACGAGTCCCGCAACTTCCACAAAGCCATCGTCCAATTTTTCCTCCTTAATCTTAATAGACTGGTCAACGTCTGGAAGGAGATCTTGGTTATCGTCGTCATCATCGTCAACGACAATCTTTATAGGAGCAACTTCATTCAGGATAACATCATCATCCTCCCCTTCCTCTGGAGATTCTTGAGGCTCCTCAGGCTTCGGCTCCTCCGATTGCGGTTTGGATTCGTCACTTTCTAGCGACACAACTTCCTCAGGCTCGACCGCATCGTTTTCCTGCGAATCATCATCATCATCTATTATGATTTCTAAGCCTGGGATGTTGGAGTCCTCAGTCTTCTCGTCATCATTAGTAACATCTATTTTACTTCCATCTAGCGTTTGTTCGATGAGAGATTGCTGTAAATGATTAAAGGCGTAAAGTATGAACAGAGATTTAAAAAAATTGTAATTCTTACTTGATAATCTTCATAACAGACAGGATGATATGTTTTCTCGTCGATTCTTATGGCATTTCTCAGATGCCACTCCTCCTTTTCTTCGTGGAAAAATTGATCAAACTTATCGTGACACACATCACAACACTCGTCAGTGGTTTCTGGATCTGCTGGAACACTTGGAATTTCGACTTCCTCTTCGGTTTCATCGCCAGCATTCTCTGCTTGTTGTTGTTGGTCAAAATAATTTTTCTCTGTAGGCAATAAAACAAACAAATACTTAAACAGAATACTAGAATAATAATATTAGAAAGCAACACTAAGCGTCAAAATTAAAATGAATGCAATTTTATTGTTCGACAATGAATCTGATCATACGTCTATAATTCGCATTTTTAATTAAAATATTTAACATCATGTGAGAATATGACACCCTAGATTCAGAAAGCTATTCTGCATTTTGGAAAACTAATTTTTATCCATTAATTTATTATATTTGGTGCAGAAATGGTGATAGATTAAATTTTTAAGTCATTTGTGAAGTTATGGTTCATATTTGTAAAAATTGCGGGGGAATATAATATGTATATATTACCTCTGTCCTCCAAATCCTCAAGTTCTTCATAATTCTTCCAATCCGACAAGGAGTAGTACCATCTCCGACTCGTGGCGACTCTGATGTTCCTTTTCCCCTTACGATTCTGCCTGAAGTGCCAATCTAAATGTTGACTGTACTGCATACTTGCTTCCGGCGAAAACCTCATCCCGCAACTACTGCACTGCATACCAGCATACAGAGCAGTGTACAAGGCACCCTGCCGAACTTTCAGCGACTCCGGTTTGGCAAACGTGATCAGTCTGAGGTTCTCGTAAGGGTTCCTTTTCACTGGCTTAGGGGGTAATATTGGACTGGAAATGGGCGTGGTTTCCAGATGATGTTTTTGTGATTCACTGCTATTGTCCGGCTTTTCCGGTTTATGCGCTACTGGTATTGGAATTACCGGCGGTTGTTGTTCGTTTCCTGACGTTACAAAACCAGAAGCCACCAATTTTTGGAACAAATCGTTAATGTTTAGCGTTGGAGGTACCACAGGAACAGGAACCTGTGGTATAGTTGCAGACTGACTGTCTTCGTTGGGAGGGATGTTTTCGATTTGGTATCCACTGGTGGTAGGAAGAGGTCCTAGTGACGATGTCATGACATTTGATAATACATCTAAATTATCTAAAAATAATAAGTAGGTTAGCAACGTCAAACATACGTTTATTTAATAAGTGTACGTTGATGGCTTTGGATTGTAAATCAATGAAAACTGAAGTGATAGGTAATGTATCAGAGAAATTTGTGCAAATATTCAATTCTCATGGCGGTTCACTAGTACCAACAATAAATAGAAAAATAATTTATAATAAAACTATATTTTTGGGTTTTAACTGTCAATTGTGTGAGAAATTATGATCTGAAGAGTTTCCCATCTGTCCGGCGGAAAGACTGTCTTCATACAAAAAATTTTGGCCTGGTTTCTTTCATTTAGCTCCTGAACAGTTAGTTGGAAGATAAAATCAAACATAAAAAAATACTACTTAAATTTAGAACCGATTAGGAGATAAATATAACAAATTGGAGTGGGGTATCTGCCATGGGTGGACTTACGCTAAGCTTGGAATTTTTATCTACAGATCTCAAATTTTTCTCACCATACCGAGTCAAAACAGAAAATATAATTTTTTATAAATAGCTTTTAATTTACTGTTTTTCTTTTTAATTTGCTCTTGCTATAAGTTTGAGGCATTGCAAAATAATTATGAATTTGGGAGGCAAAAAAAAGCCACCCCTGTTGAAGGACATATTTGAAAATTGGGATGTTTCATCCACGGAAAGGTTGGGTACTTTTCGAGTCTTAATTCATACAGCCATCAAAAGTTCAAAATCGAAATTATGATTTCTTTTATAAACTCCTTCTTCTATTTATACCAATATGTGTATACTATAAGTATAATTGATAGTATAAGACAATATTGAAAATACTACAAATAGTAACATTATCAGTAGAAATGAGAGCTTAAAATTAACACAGTAGAAAAGGTATTTCCTGTTTTGTTTTATTTGGTACCTGCCCGCTTTACCCACGAAAAAATATTGTAATATAAAAAATATGATAATCTGTGGAATAATTTGTTAATTTACAGAGTCGTTAGATATTCTGCAGAACCACCATGCTGCATTTTCCTCCATTTGGAGTGTTTTTGATACTTCGGCAAAATCACTTGCCATCGAGTCATTTCTTCTAAAACTACTGCCAATGTCAAAAATCAGTTGTCAACATTTGAAAATTTCTATTATAAAACTAACGCATAAATTAGTAACATGATATTGTACTAAGTTTCCATCCTGAAAGTAGAATTTGAATGAGTTAAGAGCTTAACAAAAGTAGTTAAACAGCATCGAGGGTTGGTAATATTGCTACAGTAACTTATGGAAAGAACTACCTCCCAGTAAACAAATCATCAAATTTCATATTTTTGTTTTTATAATATATAATAATCCTGCGAATCGACCAGACATCGACCCACAGAATAAAAAGGAGAAATTCTGTTTGTTGATCAACATGTCCATTCCGAATGACACCAACGTTAGCAGAATGTGAAATGCAAAGAGCACAGTCGTGCTAGTAATTGTAGGAGCCCTTAAAACTATTAAAAAGGGCCATGATCAGAGTCTACAAGTGCAGAAGATCACACTCTCGTGGAGAGCGCATATTTTATGGAAAGTCTTGGAGTAGGAGTCTTTATGATGCCTTGTTGAGGTCTGGGCTCTGAGTTGTTGAAGCAAACGTCATCAATATCGTCTAAAGGGCACAAAAACCAGGAAGGGGCTCCAACTGAGCCGAATCCCACACTTGAGGGATCGGCGAATAGTTTTCAGCTAAAGCTGAGAAAATGTATATCAAAAACTGTCAATAAATATTATTATTATAGGTTGCACATATCAGACAGTATGTTTCTGAAAATGTATTTGGTATTATTTAAAAGCTCCAGATATAAACTTTACAGATTTTTGTGATGCTCAAGTTTAAAAAAATGGGTAACTTAACGATAATATTACCGGTAAGATAATTAAAAATAAACTACCCATAATTTTATCAACTTTGCAATTAGACCTGCCACAGGATAGCACCTCCCACTTCACAGTTTAAACACGACTCCGAGATGCTCCCTATTTTCTTTGTTTCGATTACAGTTCTCACTTTTTATTTAATATATAATATACTTCCACAGCATGGCGGATCAACTATATATTTTTATGTTAATATTTTCTAGTGTTGGAAGCTCTCTAGCATTAGTAATTTGCTAGTATTCTCAGTTGAAGTTCAATGTGGAATAGGTTTCATCACTGGTTCTTTTTGTACTTTAAACAATCTTGACTCTTAATATACAACCAATCTGCTTGAGGATCGACATTTTAATAATAATAAACGTTTTTATTAAGGTAAAGTTTAGCCATCGGCTGTTTTTTTAAAATAAGCAAAGAACTTTGGTAGTACAGTGATGATACTATAGCTTTTAGTGCCTCATTGCAAACAGTTTGGCCATACCCTTATGGTTTCATGATCTTTCACCAACTATACAGGGGGAGCCACTTAAAACTCCCCAGGCTTGTAACTTTTTTATTTTTGAAGCGATGACCATGTTGGGCACATCAAATTGTAGACATTTTTAAAGCCTTTAAACATGCATACCGAGTGATGTTAAAAAAAATTGTTAAGAATGGAAACTTAATTTCTTTGAATATTTTTTTTACCTCACTTTGTACATGAAATGTGTTAATGTTTTCTTATAAAGGTTTTAATTAGCTTCAATTTATGGTATTAAAAAAATTTTTGCAATTTCCTCCTAGTGTTTTTAAAAATATTTATTTCTTTTGTTTCTTGTTGCTGTGTTGTTACGTTGAGTATTCTTTGTGATATGTCTTTTACAAATAAAGCATAAAATTATTATTTACATTTTCTCAGTTATTTTAAAAAAAAATCAGTTTAATCGGAAGGAGTGTTTTTAATTTCTTTCTCTAAAACCAAAAAGAATTTCGAATATGACGTAATAACATAGATTGAAGCTAAAAAAAACCTTTATAAAGAAAACATTAACGCAGTTCATGTACAGGATGAGGTAAAGAAATATTCAAGGAAATTAAGTTTTCTTTCTTAACAATTTTTTCAATTTTTTTTTTTTAAATCACTCACTCTGTACACATGTTTAAATGCCTTACAAATATCTACAATTTGATGTGCCCAACATGGTCGTCACTTAAAAAATATGAAAGTTACAAGCCTGGGGAGTTTTAAGTGGCGCACCATGTCTATATACAGGGTGCGCCACTTAAAACGCCTTATGTGAATATCACTATAATTGATCCAGAGCACTTCTACTAGATTTTAGTCTCCAGATGATGTCAACATGGTTAGTGAAAACTGAGGCAAGTAATAGAATTTGGCATTTGAGGAGACTACTTCATAAGAATTGTAATAGTATATCGTAAAACTAGTGTGTTTATGATAAGAGTGTGAAAAATGCAGCCCAAAACGAAGTTGATGCCAATATTTCTTCCCCTTTCCTCTCAATAAATTTTTGGGAACTGTGTAAGAGATTCCACTGCCAAATTTGTTGCAGCAACATACATTTATTTCTTAGAAATGTTTGCTACACTTTCTGTGGCTTTAAATTTTCAACAAGTTTCTTAATCATGGATTTAAATTGTATTTCGAAATATTACAAAAAACCATTTTGCAATGAATTCTCTTAAACAATAAACCTTGCACAATGTTGACTTTTTGCTCAATATTTTAACGAGATGGTCTATGATTTTTTTTCCAGACCTACAGTCAAAGTCCCAAAAAGAAGTGCTCGAATGAAAATGGTAGAAAGGGCAAGTCATTTCATCGACAAAAAACCTATATTGTCTAGGTCGAAATGGTTTAATTTTTTTCCCATAGAAAATCTCATTAATTCTAAATTCAGTCATAGTTCTTGAACAATTTGGTTAATTTACATTAAAAAAATTGTTTTGCGAAGCTAATTAATGCCTTTTTGATATAAAGTTATAACACAGTCAACAAATTATTTTGATTACAAAAAAAAATATAGTTCGTCAGAGAATAAATGAAAATTACAATTTCTGAGATATGAGCCAAAAATACCAAAATAAATTGTATTATTCTGATAAACTTTATTTTTTTTATAATCAAAATAATTTGTTGACGACGATGTTATAACCCTATAACAAAAAGGCAATAATTAGCTTTGCAAAACAATTTTTTTTAATGTAAATTGACCGAATAGTTTAGAAACTATGAGTGAATTTAGAATTAACGAGATTTTCTATGGGGAAAAAAACACGGCACTAAACATAATCCGATCTCAACCCAAACCGTTTCAGATCTTCTGGAGCACTAAAGAAATCCTCATGCAAAGTTTCATCCAAATCCGTTTAGTAGTTTCGCCACTATCGTGTTAACACATATACACACATACAGACACACACAAACATTTTTCAAAAACCACTTTTTCGGGTTCCTGGGACCTCAAAACGTAAAGATTTGATGTTATCTCAATTTTCGATTTTGGACCAATTTTAGTAACCTCCCACAATTTTGTGGGGAGGTTAAAATGCAAGCTGTGGCATTGGACAAATTTAAATGTAATCCAAAGGAAGCCACAGCGGCAGTATGTGTGTATGCTCTTCTGTTTTAAATTATCTAAATATAATGGAATATGTTGTAGCAATTACCCATTCTGTGTAGACTTTTAAAGATTAAGTCTCTATCTATCATGTTAGTAGTATTAAGAAAACCAACATTTATTTTTAATTTCAAAACCATGTGCATGGTACTTGCTATCTAACATCACATCTATATAAACCATGTCCTGCACAAGGAAATTATGTGTCATATTCCCTGAACATGTAATCAGTAAACCAGGAAATATAGAATGACCTCCAAGATTTCCAGATTTAGCCACTAATGATTTTTTCCTATGAGACTTCGGTAAACAATTTATTTATACTTACCAACATAGGCTAATAATTTGGATGAACTATAAGCAAAACTTATTGAAGCTTTCCAAAATATTAGACCTGAAATGTTGGAAAAGACATGGAACGAATTTTATAACCGTCTAGGTCATTGTTTAGCCCAATATGAAGGTTTCTTTGAACATTTTATTGGTTAAGTATTTTTTTAATCCCCAAAGAGAGGAGGTATGTTATGCATTTAACACGTTTGGTAGTGAACCGGTGGCTTCGTAATCCAAAAATGCATTTAACAATTTTGAATAATTTTTTATGCAGTTTTTCCTGAACGATAAAGCACTTTCCTGGCTAAGAATCAACTCTTCTGGGGATGGGGTAGAAGTCTGGGGTTCTTGAAAATATTGTTTAAAATATTTTTTTTCTTGTTTACCAGTGAATAATGGGTGCAAAAACCTCCAAATGCAAATGGTATGGAGAATTGAGTTGTTGAATGTCAATATTGATGGAGATTTTGCATGATTAGAACGGAGATGGTGGAGATATCAAAATGTGCTATCTCTGTCACTTCTCAGGTCAAATTCAAAAGTTCCTTCTATGTGTGTATGAGTTGTAAAAATAAAGATACATACATATAATCGTGATATGTACAAAGTGCCCCAGGAATGTGAGTGAATAATCGTGGGGTACATTTTTTTCTAGGATACCTCTTCTTCCCCTCTAGAGCTATTTCTCCCTAAAGGTTAAATCTTGAAAATAGTTTTTTGTTCATAACTGTCAAATTATTACATAAACTGCAAAAAAATTTGGACAGTATACATAGTAACTATTTGTGATTGAGAAATATGGCACCTTTCATTTTTAAATTGCCTAAATACTTTTATAAAAAAGATACCATTGCTTGATTAGATCTTTTATTTAGAAAATTGTTTTAAGAAATTTAAAAATGTCAACTGAAACTACTTACTGTGTATACTGTCTTAAATTCTATTACAATCAACTTGGTAGTTAAAAAATTATGAGTAAAAAAAATCTATATGGCTATGGAGGGCATCCTACTATTGCTCCATATCATTTGAACACTCTGTATGTGGTAAATATTCTACTGCTTCCTTATACACTTGTGAACCTTGGAAAATTTGCTACAGTATCCCGCATATTCTGAACAACGAACAAATTATTATATAATCATAATTCTTATACTTACTTAAACTTTGTTGTTGCAGACTGTTGAAGAAATTGGGCGAGTTAGAATTCCTCTCGGGTGATTCACCACTCTGTGGTCGTTTTAGTTTACCAATGACAGGCAACATAGGCTCATTGGTGTCCGCTTGCTGGCTGTCTTGACTGTTCTCGTCGAAGGCGGGACTAAGGCTGCCCTGCACCTCCATATCCTTGATATCGATATGGCCAGGCTTAATACCTTTGGGTAATACTGAAAATCTGATAAAATGTTTTTTACCATGAATAATAATAGGTTTAGGGAGACCACCATATTCAACAGAAAAAGGTACATCATTTATTAAAACAGTTTCTAATGCATTTACAAATTTTAATGTACTGGTTTCACCCTCAATTATAAATTTTTGAACCTTAGAATCAAGAAACACAGGAACAATAATTTTAGCATTAATGAACAGATTAATTTTGCCAGCAACTAGATCGGTCCTTTTTCTCTCGCCTATTTTTACTTGCGGAGGTGGCCCATCCAGTTTGACGGTCGTGTTAACACCATCTAAGTCGATAAGTATACCCGCACTACCGAAATAGCACTCGTAAGGGACCTGATCGATGAAGATCTCCCTGCTGGGCGCACCCAACCGGACGCTATGAGGCACCCCATTGATGAGAACCTCCTGGTACGGCTTGTTAAAACCCAGCACATAGGAATCCGTATCGTTGAAAATGACCCTTCTCACGCCGTCCTGGAACGAGATCTCCCTCGGGTCGTCCCAGCTTATGAAGGCTATCGCCGTCTCGTCGTAGAACCTGATATCCTTCGGAACACCATCGATATTTATCGCCTTGATCTCATCCTGGTTAACGGCACCATTGGTTAACTGAGTCTCAGCCATATCGGGACTCCCGGGCGCCTCTTCTTCTTGCAAGGGATGCGGAATACCAGGAAAGTCTCTTGGCGGAGGGAAATTTGGCGGCGGGTTCCTCCAAGCGTTGGGCTGGTTCCATGGTCGTACAGGAGCTCTGGGATGACCGCCAAGTGGCTTGTCCCAGTGGCGTCTTAGTCCTCGACCGCCCCGCCAATTATGAGGGCCAGGGGGCCTTCGCAAGTCTCTCATATCTCTAGGATGGAACGGAGGTGGAATATAATCGCTTTGTTGCTGTACGTTCGCAAGGTGCAGCCTCTCGTCTTTGTCGTTAAAGGGAACTAAGTTACTCTCTTCTACTATCACTGGTGGTTCGGGTATAATAATTTTGTTACTCTGTCTATTATCATTCTCACTGCTCATCTTGTCATTGTCACTGACATTATCTTCGTCACTATCCCTTAACTCATCATCACTGATTGGCTGCAGCGATATATTGAAAGTTTCCTCGTTATCTTTCTTTTTCGCCTCTTTGAGTTTGTTCTTTTCCATTTGCATTATGATTTTGTTGAGGAGCTGCCTCTCTTGTTCTTTCGTCAAGGTACCTGATTTAATGCAGCTCTCGTCTTCTGGAGAAATTAGAATTTTGTTCGGCACGTCGGTGGTTGACGACACTTTTGGAACTCTCAAATCTTGGTCCTCGATGATTTTCATCCTCTTCTTGTTAACTGTAAATATACAAAATGTAAATCATTAATCATTGCCCCATGGAACGTCAATTAAAAGTTAAATATGCTACAGATTGTGGTGTTAATTGCTCTTTAATAATGTACTGAAAAATTTAACAAGACTCGAATTTTAAACAAACATAACCAAATATCTCTTTGTACATTACATTTTACAAAAAATGTAAAAACTGCTTTTTTTTCTACTCATATATATGAAAATAATTTTTCCACCGTCTACTCTATATGAAAATGACATTTTTCTGAAATCGATCGGGAATGTCTACATTTTCGGCGTGATTTTAGAGCGAAAAATGCACAATTCCAGTATTTTAGTCCGTTGCTAAGAAACTATCAGAAAACAGATTGGAAAAGATCCGTTGCTAAGCAACGATCAACAGAGCATTCCCGTACGGTTTTTTATATATATTTTAATATGTTAATATTTTTGATTTTTATACGTTTAAAATAGTATTGATTGTGATTTCAGAATTTTTTTTTTTTTAAATGTTTATATTTTTTATTTTTATACGTTTAAAATAGTATTTATTGTGATTTCAGAAAAAATAGTATGTGTACTTCGGTGTGAAAGCACATTCCCAGACTTCGATGCTTGTTGGCCGAGGCGCTAGCCGAGGAATGCATCGTCGTCCAGGAATGTATCGCTTTCACACCTAGATACACAATATACTATTTTTTACTCTCTATAACTGAAAATAAAAATATCTCCGACGTCAAATTTGATATTTTCATCTAGAGATCAAAATATTTTTATCTCTAGAGTAAAAAAACGTTCATTGATAAAAATGGAGAACAGAAGTGGAGCTACATAATATTTTTTTTCAAATAAAAAAATTGTACATACTCCAACAATTTTCATATTTATTTTAACAGTTTTCATCAATGCTGGCAGCTCTCAACTGTCAAAGTCAATTATTACATTACATACTATGTATTATTTAAGCTACTCCATGCCGTTTATTAACCATAAGTTCAATTTCAATACTTTTGGATATATTTAAAGATATTTTTTCTTCAATTAAAAATGCGCATTAAAAAAAATTCTATCTCAATTTTTAATGGTGTATTAATATATTACATCAAATTTTTAGCTTCATTTTCTGAATTAACACCATATCAATGACTATAACATATAATAAAGCTCTGTTTTATACTTACATGATTTTGACATTATTTTATCTCGATTCGTGGCATTAGCTAATTTCGCCCGAACAGCATCCAAATTACTCTTAGGAGATTCAATTTTGTCGACAGTACTATCGCTTGAGGAAATAATTGGTGGCGGTGGCGTAGGAGGTCTATCCGGCTGGACAGGTAGTTGACGTAGGTCCGTATCCTCATCTCCGAATAACCTTTAAAACACACCAAGAATTACCAATAATAATAATAAATATATATAAGAAACTCACTTATCAAACACTCCTGTCTTGCTCTTCTTAGCTGAACTCTGGTCGGGATTCTCGGTAGAAGACCTCTTCTTACTGATGACTGCTGGTAATTGGCGTAGATCGACATCCACACCTTTGGTCGTCGAGACAATGCTACTACCTATAAACAGAACTAAAAGCTATAGTACACGATTTGATATCGTTGACTGACAATTCATAATATACAAGACATTGGACGTGTGCGTGAGTGTGGGGCGTTACAATTTCACTTCTATACAGGGATCTTGAAAACTGTAAATTAGAGGCGTGTTTTAGCTCAAAAATCGAAAATGCCTTACTTCTTTTCTAGATTTACACGTAGAGTATTTCAAAAATACATTAAAATATCTTGTGCTGATTCTGAGACCAAAATAAGGACAAAAGTTCTTACAGATGTAGATTAGGAACTGCTTTGTCAAAATTCTCTTAGCTCTTAAACGGGTACGTAAATTCCTTCATTTTTGCTAACAAAAAATATTTCTTTTTTCGTTGGAGTAAAATTTTGAAAAAAAAATAAAAAATATCCGCAGGTAGCAAGTCAGAAGATGTCCACCCACTTTTTAACGATTATTTTCTTTACCTTTGATGTTTTGATTATTTTGGTCTACAAGAGTATGCATTCTTGACCATTTTTGACAAAAAAATTAGGTATGTGTTAACGGCAGGATGGGTAAATTCGCCTTAATAAAGACGTTTATTATTATTATATATCTGCAGTGGTTAGTTTTCAAGCTAAAGTGGAATTTGCTCAAGAATGTTGCTATTCAAAGTACACTGGAATGAATTGGGGGGGGGGGGGGGTGCAGGGATTTTCAACTGTTTGCGAAAAATGTTTTGAAATTTACTTTTTTTAAATTTTCACCTAAAACGTCATTTCAGTTTTATCAAACAAGTTACAATCAGTGGCAGCCTGGCTAGGTCAGCATTCTCTGACTGGGCCCCTGCCCGGATCCCCTGTTTGGGCCCTAATTTGGTATAGTAATCTGTACTTCGTCTATAAGTTAATAGGGATTCTTTCACATTGCATTGTGAAAGATCTTTTTCCACGTTTAAGATCATCAAAAATAGGCTTAGAGCTTCTATTCGCCAGGAATTATTGAAACCTTTAATGCTGGTCGGCATCAAACATGAGAAAATCAATTAAAACAGAACTACGGTATATTGCGTAAGCGCAAAAATCAAGATCGAAGGACCAAATGTTATGGCGCCGATAACCAATGTGATGTGAGAAAGTAGACTATATAATCAAAATGTAAAAACTATGACTTACACAGGTTAGTTCCGTCTAATGGATCTTTATTCTACGATGATTGGTTGCTTCTCGGAACTCCTAGTCCAGAATTTTCCTTATAACTACACTTTTTAAATGGATATTTTAAGAATAAAAATATTGTCTAATTTACTCCATATTTCAAACAAGTAAACGCGCTCAAATTACGTCATGGGCGGACCCTCCAATCAAAATTAAACAATTTACGGCTTCATATGAACATTAACCGAACCTGTTGACATTTCTGAATTTTACATCTCGTCTGGAAACCTACCGATGAGACTATTTCTATGTTGCCTAATGTATATTAATGTTTAACGTTAGAGGAAATGCTTTAATTATTTCACTAAAGAATATCTACTTTTTATCTCCGCTTTTGAAAATAATGAATTTCCATTGAATAATACCACCTACTATAATAAAAATGATAATAATTAACAGAAGAAACACATTTTATATGGCGGCTCTCAACAAATAACTGACACTTGGCAACACTGATGGAAATAAAAAAAAGATAGGTTATGTTCTCTTATTTACGTTGTGATCGCACGTATCTAGTATTTTGACTTTATAACTTTGTTTCTTACTGTGTAGACATTAAAATGGAGAAAGGTTTTGAGAAGGCAGTAAGTGATAATCTTCCTATTATTGACCATGAAATGGTGAATGACTTAAAAACTAAGCGGTAATTTATTAATTAGCACCTAAACTTTCATTTAACTTAAAGGGAACACTGAAATAGTGGGTTTCCTCGAATACAATAGATGTACAGCAGGTTTCCCTGAGTGCCATGGATGCTCAGTGAGTTTCCCCAAGTACTGTGGATTTCCTCGAGTGTACAATGGATGCACAGTAAGTTTCCCTGAGTACTATGGATGCGCAGTGGATTTTCTCGAGTACAATGGATGTGCAGAAGTTTTCCTTGAGTGCAATGAATGCGCAATGAATGTGTAGTAGGTTTCTCCGGGTACCATGGATGTGAAGTAGGTTCCCTCGAGTGTACCTCCTGAGTACTATAGGATTACTCAGTGAGTAAGTAGTACTTTTTTATAGGCATAAGTTAATATGTCAATGTTCATAATTCCACGCTCTAGAAGTCTTACATGCGAATGAAGTCACGGGTATCAGCTAGTATTTTTATAAAAATGTTTAGAAAATGTTGGTTTGTTTATTTATATACCTAGAGGTACTTTTTTATTTTGAGTTAGAACTGAGGTAGTTTTCACAAACATTAAAACACTTGAACATCTCACTCGAATCCTATTACTCGACGTGCAGTTTGCCAAACATGTTGGCATCATCTAGAACACGGTTTCAAACATCTCCAGATAATGACAACATGGTTGGCGAAAAAATTCAGTGCACACCGTTTTAAGTTTGGAGGAGTTAAATTACTCCATCTCGTAAAGGAGGATGGGACCCCCTTGTCAAATTAGATGACCAACATAAAAGTTACCAGGCCGCCACTGGTTTCGATATAAAAAAAATCATAGATAAGTTTTATGTTGTAATTAATTTTCTCTGTTAATAAGTCATATGTCCCTCATTAGCTGCATAACAGTTTGAATCATGGAGTATACTGCCCTATATGAAAAATGATGGTCTCTAAGATTCTTAGATAATAATAATAACTTATTCCCAAGAAATTATACAATTTATGGCTAGATTTGACTGTTAGAGTTACTAGTCACATAAGATTCTTTTGAACATGGTGTGTTCGATTATATATGCTTGGTAAACTTGGTGGAAGCATGGTGGCGCAATACCAAAATTATCTAGCAGTTGAACTGTAGAATACGATACTTGTAGAATATGATACCATTTAAAATCGAAAAATTTCCATCAACACCACTTGGAACCTGATGAAGAATGCTGTTTATCCACGACTATCGTATGATCATTGCATTCTACATTTAACAATTGATAAATAATGAGTCATTATTCCAAAACATATGGTAGAGTATGGTAGAGCACCTTACGCTTGCGTAAAATGGTGAACTTCGCCTGTACCATATGTGTATTGGAAAGTACCTTTAATTTTTTTCAATCTTGGTAAATAAAGACATTATTATTATTATTATATAATGAACATAATCTCATTCTAACGCACCTTTGATCAATCAGGAACTAGCAATTTTCATAAACAATGGGCGAGTACATTTTCTCCAAGGGAGAGCCCATGTTTTCGTGTTTGACATTTAAAACGTCAAAGTTTTACTGTATTTAACTTTGTTTTTTCACTTTTAAACGATTAATAGTATATTATTCAACGAGCGGTAATGTAGGTAATAACTGACGTAGACGAAGTTCATGTGATTCATCAAGTGAATTATTACCGTTATCGCAAGTTGAATACTACAGTATCGGCAATTTCTGGATTAGGTATTGCATAGTTTCAACGAGTTAACCGACCGCCCACAATAAAGGCGTCTACCAGTACCCTAGCAGAGCAAAGTGTGACACGCCCCTTAATTTATATCATTTGCTCTTATTGCCGTACCTAATCAAACGCTTGCCTATACTGTATACTTTATCTACAATTATAACAATAAATATTAAATTAAGAAAATTTTGTTTAAAGTACTCTGTTTATTAATAAAATTAACTAGAAATTTAATTTTTCTACACACTTTTATATTTGCTCTCCGATTTTTCGGGTAATAAATTATGTATTGTATCTTTAGCTACTTGCCTTAATACTAGTGGTGTACATCATAGTTCTAACCGAATTCATCATTAGCACATTGCTCAACTTGATTTGAAAACGTCGAAACTATTCAAACATGTTAAATCCCCTTCCTCCCCTCACAATAATAATGGACCATTCAATTTCACAGTATCGGAAAAGAATTTCTCTCAGACAGAGCCACCTTCGCGTCGCGCGTTATATCGATTGACGGGCTAGCCATGAAGATTAAAGAGATTGGTACTGTACCTAGTGATTTATAACACACAAGTGAATTATTATTATAACTCACGCTATTTGTTTATGGATACTATTAATTGTTCAAAAGCAGTTCATTAATTAGTATAATACCTAATAAGAGTAGATAAAATAGTTAAAACATACGATAGTTATGGATAAATTATAGTATTCAGCTCGCGCATAATGGCTAAACGTAACTTGGATGATTTCCGACACTCGCCTTCGGTTCGTGACGTAAACATCAGCATCACGAGTAATAGCCATCATTATACACTGGCTGAATAATCTACTATTATTGTTGTCAAAATACAGTGGAATTGGGAGATCAGGTTTTACATTGAAAGATATGTCAGCAAGCACCATAATGAAATCAAGTGTAACAACTCTCCGAGGATGACTAACTTTTAAATGATTGTTTTTATTTTTATTATCTCCATGGCATATCAAGATGGAGAGGGAGATATCTATGTTACTAGTAAACCCTCTCTACATTACAGCATAGACAACGCTATAGATTTCTATTGGGGGCAATTCCACCATAGAAGTACTGCTTGACCCTTTCTTTTTTATGTTTTACAATTATAATTTTGAAGGATTTTCTCAGAGCTTTCTAAAAACCATATTTTAGTAGGTTTTTAGAAAGCTCTGAGAAAATCTTTCAAAATTAAATTCCTTTTCATTGATGGTCGTTATTCTCGTCTTTTTATCTTTAATAACTCAATAGGACTGAAATTTTGATGTGCTGATCTTAATAATTCAGCTAGACTGGCTTTCAGGAACACATCGATAGACCACCAACATGAAGTTTTATTGCTATAAAACACTACTTGCATTTAATCGATGTAAAATATGTATGTAGCACAGGTATCGCTGATAAAGTCTAGGATCACACATTTTAATGCAAAGAAAATGGCATACGTCATTTCACAACATAATTCAGATATCTTAAAAAAAAAACATCTTGCTTGTGATTTCCAACTGTAGTCACAAACTCTTCAAAATCAATCACAAACATTTTTACACTTAGTGTTGATTTTGAGGAGCTCAGCTTTTGCTTCGCTTCAATAACAAGATGTAAGACAATCAAGTACACCTTTCTCTTACATAAAAGTTATTGAAAATGGTGGTTAAGAAACTTTGGTATGAACTGTCTGTGGAGGGAGATAAATCTCCTCCCATAGACTGCACTGTACACAAATCTATATGAAACTGCCATTTATAACTATGCCTTTTCTAATCCAAAACATAAAAGGCTCAAGATTACCCTTTTGTTTGATATGAAAGACTCTAAGCTATGATCATGCAGAACGTAAATTACAAAATGATGTACATATACTCGTAAGTACTTATGCAAATGAAAAGAATGCGTAATCTAGGATAGGAACTTGGTCATATGGTTAATCAACAGCCAAATAATTTTAACCACTTCGATTCACTTTGAATTTGTCACAGGAATTTATTTAGATGAGAAAATACCTTCATCAGCAAATTGTCTAAATATTAACACCTCAACGACATTATTTTAATAGGTGATGGTACCTACCTTACATGGTTCAGTATAAATATTATAACACTATAAATAAAAACATATTTACTTAATTTTGAAGTATAATATAGTGCTTTGCAGCTTGTCAATTTGAAAACCCCCACCATCAATATTTCCTGAATGAAAAATGTTAGCGATATACACCCAACGACAGTCTTATGTCTAAAGATGTTATGTTGTTTTCTTTGATTCACATTTCAGGTCAAGCATTTACTGTAACATTTATCAGCACTCTCAAATTAAGGTATCAGATGGGGTAAGTTCCATTGATGATTCCAAAGTTGCAGTAAAGAGGAGTTGTCTTATGACTCTCGTTATACCTAGGAATGTAATAGCAGGGTCACATCACTAATGGTTTTCATTTATGAATACCCAGTGGAGAGTTTTCGAACACTGTGTAATAGGAAATATTACTAGGTCGAATTTTGCCAAACACAAAGAAAAATTAAATGTAACTAGGCGGCTTTTGGCTCAGATAATTAGATTAGACTGAGCATATGATGTGGAACCAAAGTCAAACATAATTGATGTGTTCACCTACAAACTAAATTATTTGCAACAGAGCTAGCAGAAATACAATTAAAAAAAATTGATATCCAGCATAGGAAAAAATTGTAATGAGCTGAATTTTTGCTTACACCTTAGTATTATGGTTCTTAATAATGTGCGACAGTGCCTTATCGATTTGACAGCCGCAGGGTCAATTACAAATTTGTAACTGCGATAATTTGCTACAAAAATGAATTCAAAAGTTTTTTTTGTAGGAGAAACTGTTCATGAGATATAGTGATCCAAAGAATTAAAAGCGTAGTAGAGGTTGAGTAACAGGTGGACAGTTTTATTAATTATCTTCATTTTCTGAGACTTATTTTTCAGTCTTCAATCATTGGATGAGGAAAGATGATGGATCCATGTCAGCGTTGATCTCCTTGTTATTCATATTGAGTGTAACTGTATTCAAACATGATCGATTATGACACTGGCTACAAACTATAGAGCAATTTAATCCTGCTTTTCGACATTCACAATTAGAACCACAGCCTTGATTGCAGTTACAGAAAATTGTATTCAGCAATACATCAGGGGCGGTTGGAGGAGAGTTGTAATGGGGAATTTCAGCAATTTTTTTTTTAATTAAAAAATGAGTTCTTTAGATTAAAAGAAGAGAGCCGTATTTTTTTTTAAGCAATATAAACGTGAACAAAAATATTAAAGTTTAGTTATATATTTTCCCCTAAAAATTTATGATGTATGTAAATATAGTTAGAAAATTTTAGGTTTACTATAAAAAGGACACCTACCCTGGCCAAGGAGTTGAGAAGATAACCTAAGATTCTTAATTGTCATCTGAATTGTAATTGTTGTCAGTCTCGTCTCGGTCAGTGTCGTTTCTATTTATAAGCTTTTTGACAGCGACAAGTGTCAGTCTATGGCAGAAAATAACATGAAAGTAGATACAATTACGCAGTATTTGCAACCGTCACCGGTAAATCAAAGAAATGTTCTGCTATGTTTGTCTACGTCACAAAACGTTTAGTGACTTTTTGAGACCAAAACTTATGGGGCTTTAAATATTTAGACTGAACTGAAATTCCCCATTGGCCTCAAGACATTATTTTTTAATGTACATCCCCAGTATTCAGGATCAATTTCGTCATTTCCAAACCATGCTTGAATTTGATAATATGCCCGATAAAAGTTATGTTGTGCAGCAGCAGATATTGGAGGAAGCCTAGACAAGGGTCATTGGGGTCATTTAGTCAAATTCCATATTTCATTTTTTAGTACGTTTATGTGAAGTAATCGTCGAATAATTATAACACTGAAAATTTGAGCTCGATCCGATATGTATTAACTGAAATATACTGCTTTAAACATGAACCACTGCGCTCAAAATGCTGACATCATTCAATCCACACGCCTGTCTTGAAGTTGCGTTTACGCTGTTAGAACCCAGCGATTTGTCTAATCTGCCAGAGATGTACTTGATAATGGTGAATTGGAGACTATTGGAGTAGTTTAACACAAGAATATGCAGCATGTAAGTGCTGAAAAGAGGGGAATGAAAATACAATCAGGAGTGAATGACATCACGCAGCATCGATGTTCTTGATTAATTTTAAAGCCTACAGATATCCTACAAACTTCAGTTTTCTGCATTTCATTCTAAAATTAAGAGATTTTTCGAAAATGTAATAAATATGCTAAATGAGCCGGTTGCAGTTTTATAGTTTTGTCGATTGAATAAATTTTGTATATCTCAAAACATCGATGGAACCCTGGTTTTTTGGACACTTTATAAACTGTCATAAGGAAACATAGACCATTTTCAAAAATGTTATTAGGAGCACTGTTGGCTGTTGCAAACACCTCAGCATAATTAATGAGGTCGTTACTCTTTTCAAACGGTTTGAAGATATTTAATTTATTTTTGTGACATAGAGCAGAAGTCGTACTACAACCCGTTATTGTGTGCAGAAATAAAATGTAGGTTTGACGTTTTGGATACGTGGCTAAACAATGAGAATAGATAGATAGATAAAACAGTTTATTTCAAAAATTCCGCTACGGGTCACCGTTTTCAAGATATTTGCAAAATGACCGTGAGCTTTGACTCCGCGTAACTGACCCCGCGGAGGTCAAATCGATAAAAAACTGTCACACATTATTAAGAACACTAAGATGCATGCAAAAATTCAGCCCATTGCGATTTTTTTCCAACTTGCAATATTTTTATGTCGATTTTTCTTGGACTGTAACTCAAAAATTTTCCAGCGGAATGAAGATAGAAAAAAAATGGACTACATCTTCCTGATACTTTTGACCATCGCTCATCATTTATCCTGTATTTAATTTTTCATGTTTCTATTTAAGCTTTAATGAAAACTTGATCTAAATCAGTTATCATATAGTGTGTTCACGGATGAAACGTTATGTAACTTTAAACAAAAAAAGTTACATCGACGTAGATCCAATTACAGAAATTAACTAAAACATGGCTTGTTGAAGGAAAATACAAAAAGCGAGCAAAAACTTAAGACTGTTTTTAAAATATCATTTAAGACTAAAATTAAGTCCGATTTCAAGGCCACGAAACAGGTGATTTTTGATTTCTTTTTGCGATCACTCTTTGTTTCAATTATTGACTTTCTCTGCATAGGCAAGCATTTTCATGTGTCCCCAAAGATAACCTTATTATCAGAGTGGTTACTCTTGGCCAGCATGATGCCCAGACATTGTCGCTCTTAGGTAATTCAGCGGTGTGATGTGCTCCATTATTTATGAAATTTCTTGTATTTCTCTTCAACAAGCCATATAACTCGTCTACATTTTATAATCAGGCCTGTTGATATACCTTTTTGCAGGCCCGTGGAGATCCAGTACGGGCCCAGGGGTAAAATTAAATTGGCGGGCCCTCTTCGGCTGGGACAAATCAAAAATACTAATTTTTTATACACAATTTGAAATACAATCAACATAAAAATGTATTTAACAGTAAAGGTGCCGGGCCCGGGCTCCGGGGCTCCAGCCCCGCCTGCCCCCCCTCCTGTCGTCAGGCCTGCCTTTTTGCTTAAAATTAGTCAAAAGAGAGAGTTTGACAAATTTCTTTTGGGACGCATTCTAGGTATTTTAATGTTACGAAAGAAAGCTTGTATGTAGATGTATTCTATTGAAAAGACAGCGAAACACTGAGGAAGAAATAGGAGGAGGCATATTTTTACTTACCAGTTCTTAAAATATTTAATTTATTACGCTTTGTGTTAAATCATTACTTCTGCAATACATATATTTCTCCTTTAATATTTCTCTTAATACTGGCAAAAATATTTTTCACTTTTTCCACCACTTAAAAAAAACATACCTATATTCTTTCTTGAAGTACTTTGGCATCGCACTTGGTCAATTTGCACAAGAACTACACAATCACTATTAATTTTAAGCAGAAACAAGAATTATAACACACAATGCCAACGTTCTTTTAATGTTACTGAAGAAATGGCAATATCAAGAAATCAATGAATAACAGATGTTTCTGTTAGTGCTTACTGTCACTATTTGCCATAGGTTTTTTTTTCCGAAACTTGTAGCGGCATTAGAAATCACATATCACATATGGTTTATGATTTGACATCAGGTGTATCTATTCTCATATTTAGAAAAGTGATATATTGGACGTGAGGGAAAGTAGATGCATTTCCCTTTTCTCTCCATTTCTCTTTTACTAAAGTTCAGCAGAGCTGATATAGGAAATAAAACTACAAACAAAAGCGGCTGCGAGGGGCTCATCGGGTCTCACATTTTAATATCTGCTTGTCCTTAGTTTAGATGCTAATAGTGAAAATGAATGAGGCAAAAATTATAGAAAAGTTAGTTCTCTTCATTTAACTATTTTTATGTAGGATGCTGTTGTCGATGTTTAGCGATGTATTCATCATCAGTACTTTTAGCACATTTACATAATTTATAAGACCATTACCTTTTACGCCTAAATAAGAAAGTACAATAATCGCTGGTACCCCACACACACACACACGCCCACACAAAATAACATATATTATGTCAAAGGCGAAAGTTTACAGAAACATTCCTCCGCAATGGAAGATAATGTTACCACAAACTTGCAAATGTGCCTTCTTTTGTATCACTAGTTACTCTAATCACAGTCACAGTGAAAGTTGCAAATGAAATTGAGTAAAATGATAATAAAATTTTAAGTATAGCCATAACAGGCACTAAGCATGCCAGGAGTAGAAATAATTCAGTGTCAAAATGTTCACTGTAAATGTTTCATTTGGGTATTATTAACAAGATGTCGAGTTTAACAATCCAGTAATCACAAGTTGCTCATTGCGTCTTTTCATTCTTAAATTCAAATAACTTGTAACATTTTAATTACTTTAAATAAATGTACTTTTTTATGTAAAATTAAAAGGTACCTCATATTTTGCAACAGCGGCGCTAAAAAAACCTAACCTCGCAAACATTGGGAGCGAAAACCTTTTAATGACAGATGTGTAAGTGGCGCCCTCTCTGAAATATCGCGATAGGTCTATCATAACCTTACTTTTTGGCGTCTCAAATGTACCATTACCTAATTTCAATCCGATATCTGTCGTAATTTGATTTGTCCTTAAAAATAACAGTTGTTACACCCACTTCACAAATTTATATCTCCAGTCCTGCTTACCGCTTACCAGCTTGTTGGAACTCGTTGAAACTCGCAAATCCCGGTTGACTATATAAGAAAAGGAGTTTTCGACTTCATTTAACATTTATTTTAATACTGACTGAATGTTGACGCACGACGTATACTAAAAATAAATGTCTAGTCGAGGAAGGAAAGAAAATAGTGTTTGACAACATTTTGTCAACAAAAAAGTGATGGGAAGACTTGGATGCCGTGCAATATGTAAAAACTGTAATAAGGAATTTCAGTGGCTTGTCGACAAGCTTAAAAACCACTGGGACACCCGTCAAAATCAGTCAAGTGAAGATAAAAAAATTAATGAGTGCCAAGCCAGTACAAGTCAACATGAAAATTCCCAAAGAACAGCAAGCGGGAATTTGAGTGGTAGAAGTTGCAGCAGCATGTTGTAAGAACATGTCAAGACAAAAAGAATTAGACAAACGGGTAGCCAGAGCCATTTTTACAAAAAATTGTTCTTTTAAGTCCATTGAACATAAAGTTCGTGAAGAGATTGATAGGTTTTAGTTATCATCAACCCTTTTAAATGAAATATTTGAAAAGGAGAAATCAAAGTTCAAAGCACTTTGATTTCTTCTCTTGAAATATTTCATTTAAAACTAAAACCTAGAAGGAGAGACATCCCTTGATCTTAACATAAAATTTATCAGATTAATCAGTTTGCATGTCTCTTGATGGTTGGCCCAGGGTCGATTCGAGACATTTTTCAAGTGTAAGCGGATGATATTTTGGCGCCTATCTCAATGACAATAAAACTGTAGGAACTTGTAATGGAGAAAAATTCTGCAAATAATTATTACAATTGCAATTTTCTTCAATATCCATAGTTTCCCCAAGTCTATTTTAGTGGAGAAAGGGTGTTCGTTCAGTGTTTGGCGCCTTTCCCTTTCGCTGTTTGGCACCTCTTTCAGTTGGCGCCTTCTGCGACCGCGTAGTTCACAGGATTCAAGATCCGGCCCTGGGTTGGTCAAATGTTCATAATGAACATATAATAGGTATGTGCAGTTTTAATATTAGAAAACGGAAACAGTTTTCTATTGGAAAGTATAGATACACTAGTGATTATCTTGCAAACCTGGCCACTGATTTAATAAATAAGTACAAAAATGAGTATAACTGCAAAGTTACTAGTTTGGTCACAGATAATGCGGCAAACATGAACATTAGAATAGAATAGAATAGAAAAATTACATTATGAGGGGGAAAAAAATTTCCAACGCCCTGGATTACCTCATTATAAAATACTGGTGTTCTTGCTTTCCAAAAATTCGGAAGTTACGTAAGTAAAATCACGCAGTTCAAATTGTAAAATATATTCGTAATACACACTTGCAAATGCTTGGTACAAAGAAAAAAGGTGCAAGAAACTATTACAACAATGACATTGATCCATTGATTTTTGAAAAAATGTCGAATAATCAAATTAAAAGAAGTCTTCGGCCAACTTTTTAAAATTGCTGAAACTGACACTTGACGAAGTCAGCAGAAAGGTGCCGGTTTGTCCTTTGCAGCTGAGAAAAGGAAAAAATTTATTGTCGTTTTTTATAGATTTGAAGATGAGCACAGAAATTTAAAGCAATGTCAGATATTGAAAGGCATAATTGCTGGGTTCTATCAGAAATAAAAACAAATACCCACTGTCGAAAGAAAAAAAGGTGCTTTAGACAACATTTTTCTGTAAATAATTAAGTTGGAAGTGAAATGTGATCCTTTCCTACCCAATGTTTTCAGAAGAAATATTACAAAATGTTAACGTAGTGCAGTGGTGGAAATCTCAAAAAGATATTCCACAAATTAACAAAGTACTGAATCTGATCATTTCCTTTCTGTGTGTCTTGGCTTCTTCTGCAGATGTTGAAATAACGTTTTCTTCAAATGGACTTATTCATTTAGACATTAGAAATAGATTAGGAAATGAAAGAGCATCTAAATTAATATTTCTATTTAAAAGTTCTAATACTTAAGAGGAGACAACGCCTATTACAAAGCTGAAGTGGGGCGAAGGGTAGGTAGCGTCGCTATTATAGGGCATCTGCATGTGACGTCACAGCTAACCTCAAAAATATGTGTTTCTCAAGATTTAAGAGTATTACACAGCTGTTATTAAAATTTCTGCCTGGTTCCCGTATTTTCAACTAAAATCTCGTTCTAAATACTTTCTCCTAATAAAATAGGACTCTTTGTAGGTTGGAAATCTAACCTGTAATTACCAGTCTATTTTTATTAATCAACAAATGAAAAATTATTTACGTACATTTTACTACACTTCTATTGAAGAACATTTTTAGCTAAAACTTGTTTATTAGGAAGATCTCTCTTCACATTGGCTAATAAACAAGTCTTAGCTGAAAATGTTCTTCAATAGAAGTGTAGTATTCATTTACTTACAAGAATATCTTTTGATCAGTTTAATAACATGAGCCAGTTCGCTAAAAAATGCTTTTTGCTGGAATTTTTTTTTAGTACAATGCTGTTTTAGTAGATGGAGTCACTTCGATATAATTAAAAATGATTGCAAAAATAATTACATTTATAACCGATGCACACTCATTTTGTGTATTTGAAGCTTGGTCTTGATGTGTTCTTGACCTTCCAGGCGTGATTGTAAGTAGGTAGAGCATTAGTAGAGAAAGTACGAATGCCACAAAACTAGACAACTAACACAACAGCTCTCTGTACTCTATTGGCTCATTTCCACCCACTCCCCTCTGATTTGATCTCGTTGCTCCATCTTAATATTATTATTTCTTGTTTTGTACTGTCTTGAAAACTATATACTTTTATATGTTCATATGATAGTTAATTTAATGTTTTAAGACTTTAAACTGAATTATTAAGTTCGTATTTTTCCTTTATAAAATTATAACTTGAAAAGAAAAAAAAACGTTTTGTTTTTTAAATAAAAATAGCTTGATTAAAATCATGATTTTAATCAGCTCAACTCTGATCGTGAAGACGTGAGTACAGAAGACGGGAGAAACTTAGCATCTTGTTAATGTCATCCAAATGACGTCCTGAAGGGGGTTGAAACTTTTAAGAACTCTGCCTCTGAAGCAGTTTCCACAAACACAAATACACATTATACTTAAATACTATACTTGAGCACGTTTCGCCAACCACTCGCATCATCTGGAGATAATTAAGTCAGTTTTAATCATGCCCAAATGGTGCCAACATGGTTGGTGAAATGTACGTCAAGTGTTGCATTCAAATGTTTTAGTATTTGTAAAACCCATTTTTTAAGCATCGAAATAAATCACTTTCACCTTGAATTTTTCCACTTCCGACACACTTGCTCCTCGGCGTATATCTTAAGTTAATCGTTAACTATTCTTTCTACCTTCTACTAAAAATTTTGGCTATTATTTACAAAAAACGTGAAAAACAATGCGCAGAGACATAAAATACAAACAGAAATAAGTTTGTTCGATAAATGCTGTAAAAATAAAATCTTACTTTGATCATCGGACGAGTCACCTTGCAAACGGGGTTGCTTTTCAGGTGGCCCAAACGATCGCAGGTCCTCATCCTGGGGCGGCTCCGGACTCATGGTTCCCAAGTTGCGCCTCACGTAGTTGCGGTTTTTCGTCGAACTTTTAACACCTTTGAAAGTAGTCGTGGGACTATCACTTTTGTACACTGGCTTATCACATTTTTGCTCCTTGGGACTACCTTTTTTGTCGTCACTTTTATCTTTCTTTTTGTGCCTGTTCGGCGATTTCGTCGACTTGTCACTTTTACTTTTAGACGGCGAGTCTAAACTGCTGGCGGAACTAGATTTGGTCGAGTTCGAATCTAGGCTGCCCTTGGGGCTAGAGCGAGATGACGTTTTGTGGGGTTTTTGCACTAGCTCAGAATTACGGGACTTGCTAAGGTTACCGGGTTTATTGGTATCAATTTTTTGGGAAAGGATATTATCATCTTTATTAAGTAAGCGGGGGTCGTTACGAATTTTTCGAACGCCCATTTTATTTGTAACAATTTTATTATTTTCTAACATTGCAGTCTTTTGCCCTAACTGAACATTGGAATTAGTGTTGATTGTTTTTTGCTGTTGCTGCCTGAGAAGCCTCGGGTCCCTGATCGGCCTCGACGCCGAAACCAAAGCACTGTTCACAGGGTTTATCCTTGGCCCATTGCCGAGGTTAAGTTGAGGCCTCTGGTCGAGCCTCTGCTGCATTAACGACGTCGCGTTCTGTAAAGAATTAATTGTAAAAACAAAGAACGATTTTACAAACATTTTTACTTACAATTCCTACTGGTTTATTTTTTAAAGCTGACGGAACTAACTGCTTAGCTACTTCTGGTTTCAGTAGGATGTTCTGGAAAAAAAAAATTTAGATAGTAATAGCAAAGCAAAATTTCTTAAATGTTAATAAAGAATCGAAATTTCAACACAACTAATTTTATAACCAGAGATCGGGAGGCATCGATAAATCCCAGAGATTACTTTTAGATACAAACAATTATATAATATAAACATACAGGTTATCCAGAAACAAAGTAAAAAAAAAATTAACTGGAGATTTCTCAGCCCAAATTAATTAGGATTCTTCATATAACATTTTTCAAAACAACCCTTCGTTGTCAAGTTACAGTCCCTTTACATTAAAAAACCGTTCTCATTTTTTTATTCAAAAAATAAGATTCCAAAAAATAAAATATTTGGCATATCTACTACACTTATTGAAAGGCATTTTGTGAATTTTCTTCATCCCCGTGAGTGCTTCACCAAGAATTAATGGGTTGCCCATTCCACCCATAATATATTTTTAAAATCCATTCATTTTACATTTTAGAAAAAAATATTTTTTGATTCCCTTGCTAATTCTAAAACTTTTCTTTTCTTTAATTGCATGAACGTAAACTTTATTTTTTATCACGAAAACGGTTGGTAAAACGGCATTTTCTAAAAAGAAGAAAAAGTTTTAGAATTAACCAGGGAACCAAAAAATATTTTATTCTGAAATGTAAAATGCATGGATTTTAAGAATAAAGAAGCACTCAAGGGGATGAAAAAAATTAACATTAATTAAATTAAAATTAACATAATGTCTCTTAAATAGTTTGACGCTTATTTTTTGTTCAATAGATTTTCCATTCAACCTAATTAGTGGCTCCTCGTTAAATTAGCAGTAAGTGGTTGAAATTGCAAGATGTTTTTTTTATAATTAATTTTTAGGTGAATATTAATTTCCATTAATTTGTAACTTTAACAATGTGTACCTTTTTCTGTGTTGGACTTTTATTAAATTATTTTTTTAAGAAGTCAACTTCTTATTTAAAGGTGTATGTATGGTTAAAATTTTTCGGGTAAGTTGCGTTACACCGTGTATGCATCTAAGGATGTGTAAAAAAAAAAAATTCCGAGTGGCAACAATTTTGATTTAAATATGGTTGTAGGTCACCGTGGCTAGTAAGTTGTTATTTAGCTAGTTGATTTATATCGTCTTGATTTTTCTTATATGCAACCAGCATCCTGTCATCCGTAAACTCGCAATGGGATATAGAAAGATAATCGTCTATACCTTCACAATAAAAATAACAACAGCCCTAAAACACTTCCCTGTGGAACACCATTGCAAGAATTTTGACCAAGATAGTTAACACCTTTTGATTAGTTAGATGAGAGCTTTCTTTGATGTTAGGTATGGTGGACTTTTTCTACCGTAAAAAGTAGACTTTTCTACACGTCATTTATTACTGCCTCCTGATCTCTAGTTGTAATAATCATTAAGTTTTCTACCGTTGTAGTTATTAATGTTCCAAAAAAATGGAATTTTATACCTATTTTCGGAAGAAAAAAAATGAAAATGTCATTATCACACTCAGGGAAATAATGACCTCATTATTTCTGTGAGTAAAATACCGTGGCTATTATCTAATGGGAATAGAAAAATAGATCACTAACCTGCGGCCTTACAGGGACAGGTACAAGCGGCGTATTATTCTTAATCTGTTCTTGCAATTTGACTTTGGTCTGGAGAACTTCCAACTCCAACTTTTTCTGCTGCAATTCTAGCAATTCTTTTTGTTTTTGTATCAATTTCTCCTGCATTAAAAGCGTCTCCTTGTCGATATTTCCAGGTACTGTAGAAGATGATAACATTTGATTAGATTCAGTTTCCATCGTCGACTTTGTTGTGGCTGTCTGAAAATTAAATAGTTTTCTAAGACAAGGTATAAAACAATATGGATGCTAAGTTTATGTAACAGTTATTTATACAATATGGGGCACCGAACTAGGCGTATAAACAAGTCCTATACACTTATTACATGTGCAATATTGGTAACCACATAAAAAATAATCGTTAGGTGCAAGATCTGGAGATCCAGCGGGCCAACGGATGGTTCCCCATCCACTCAGCAAATTATTCGGGAATGTGGTGTTGAGGCATTGCCGCACCATTGCTGAATTGTGAATAGAGCACCCATTTTCTTGAAACCAAATGTCCTCAAATCTTACTTCTGAAAGTTGACGAATAGCAGGAATAAAATCATTCTGCAACTTCTGTGCATTAAGTTTATATGGATATTGTGTCAGAGCAGTGTAAAACTCTGTGAATTTTGCCAAGACTAAATTCGAGATACGAATAGATTGAGGCAACTGTGTAATATTTAAATTTTGTTATCTGTGATCTGTGCCTGACCGGCACCACATAGCAGAAAATACATAACGTTGACAAACAACACACAGTTCACAGTGCCTTGGAATGTAGAAGAACGCACTACCGGGCGTCAAAATGACGCGACACCAATTTATTTCTCAGGGGGCGCCAGTCGCGTATTACCCCGTTCTTCTACCTCCCAGGCGGGTTCGAGATAAGATGACTTCGGTAGCCGAAAAGCGGGACCAAGGCTGCACTACCACAGATCGGAAACTACGCTCTCTCTGGACCCGAATTCCCTCGTTAGGGGTTTAGGCACCTCTTAATTTCCTGAATTTTTGCATAAAAAAATCCCAACCGAAGAATTTCTCTGCGGAGGGATTAGTTTTGGTACGCGAAAATCGCGTTTTGGTCCATTAATAACGGAATATATTTCTCAAAAAACGCATAAAAAAATCCCTATCGAACCTCCGTACAACAACCAGAAGGTCGAACGTTAATGCGAATTAACTCGACACATCCGGTTTTCTATACGAAAGTTCCAGGGATTATAGACCGTCAACAGGCCTCAAGATCAATTAAGAAACATTAGTTCAAAGAATCCGTTTATTTAACAGAATTGGTTATACAAAATTCTCAAGAAAGAATCGTGCCTTCCCCAATCAAGGTAGTGACTTTCAGACCATACAAGCGAGAGCGCTCGCGCTAACGATCGATTAGGTAGAAAAGATTCATACGTACCTTCTCAGAATCAAAATGCGAGCTTTTAGAATCATTTCAGACTCTGGGTAAATGAATAATTAAGGCTGACTGAAATTAACTTAAAAAAGTTTTACTAAATGAATTTAGTTTCGCTAGAGACTACCTAGCTTTAAAGTTCTTGTATCGTGGAAATTCACGTACTCAAACACATTCTGAGGACTTATTACTGCATAAGTTGAGTGGCGTTCGATCAGTCCACGACTTACTAACCCTTATCACAGTCGATTAATAATATCGATTTGGCAGCGTCTCACCTTCGAGCGACTATTAGGCAAAATTGAATTTTTGGATTTTTATGCACAAGGCGTTTTCCTCTATAACTTTGTCATTTGAAAAGCCCCGTTAGTGGCTTTTCTACCATCGCTTTGTCTGGACTACTCAACGCGCTCGACCAAATTGCGAGCCGCTGGGTCAATCCAAACTCCTTCCATGCGAGAAACCGGCCTTGTACATGTGCATTGATTTTTATCAATTTTTGCTTATCGGCACTACGCCGGCTTTGACAAAATCTTCTATTTTGCCTTTTGGATGCAGTGCATCGTTAAAATTTTATGCTCATACTTTAGAATTGTGCTTTCAATGATCGTACCTCAAAGGTCAATGTCTTTGGTTGAGGAATAAAAAAAAAAAAAATAAAAAATAATTTAAAGTATATTTTCGTGGTACTTTTTAAACTGACTTCGTGGTACTTTTGAAAAATCCATTTTAAGACCAATTTCAGCGTACTTTTGAAAAATCGATTTTCGAGCCAAATTTCAAGGTACTTTTGAAAAACTAATCTGCGGGTGAAATTTTGGCGTACTTTTGAAAAATCGATTTTCAAGCCAAATTTCAAGGTACTTTTGAAAAGTTAATCCGCGGGTGGAATTTTGGCGTACTTTTGAAAAATCGATTTTCAAGCCAAATTTCAAGGTACTTTTGAAAAGTTAATCCGCGGGTGGAATTTTGGCGTACTTTTGAAAAATCGATTTTCAAGCCAAATTTCAACGCAGTTTTGAAAAATTAGTCTGCAAGTGAAACTTTGGCGTACTTTCGATAAATCGATTCTTAGGCCAAATTTTGACGCCCTTCCAAAAATATTATTTTTCAAAGTCCAATTTATGGTACCTTTGAAAGAGTATATTATTCATAAATCTTTGTCATTATATACTTCTACTCTGATATTCTGAACCAAAAACATTTTTCCTAAGTGAAAATTCGATGTTTCTTCGAATTTTCACCTGGTCATTTCCAACGCCTTATAGAACCCAAAACGGTCCTTGTGGACTGATCTGCGCCTCTGCAGACTCCCAAAAATGTCTTTAAATGAAATTTTTGCCTAAGTCGAATTTTGATTATGTCTTCAACTTAGGACGATTTTGGAGAGTTCTACAACACTCCCCTCCTTTGGTTGAATCTTTTCTACTCATCGATTGCCTTTAATTTCCATATTCACTTGTATGTCTGTATGCCTTCATTTGACGGTCTGACCTATGGTACAGATGTTTTAAAAATAACGGCCTTAATTGGGGCAGACGGCTGATTCGCCTATCTAACTTAAAAATAATTACATTTTTTAAACAATACGACAAGTTGATACAACATTTTTATCAACTTAATTACACCCGCGTCGAGGTGCGAAGCGTAGCACAATTTTGATTAGCGTCCACTCTCACTAATTCGTTGCACTCGCTTTTTTGCCCTGGTCTCGCTCTTGCTTAACTTCGGCCCTTTCTAGAAGAGTCTGTCTATATCTCCATGCCGCAGCTTGGACGGTCCTCGCCTTTGAGTTCCAGACTTCACCATGCCGCGCCCTTGCGACAGGCTGGGTCATCTTTCCATTTCTGCACATGGAAAATGCAGTTCTGCAACTAGATTGACTTTTTAGCAAGTCGTCGACTGGGACGCGTCGACTAACAAACACAATGTGTTGTTTTTAATGAAATATTTTTCTAACATGAATTTTGTTAACTTATAATGGTTAGAAATTGGTTCTTCGTAAGGTAGATTGAATCGGCTTACGATACTCGTGCGGTCATCACTACTTGTGAAAAAAGTATAAAAAAAAAAAAATCGAAGCGTCTTCTTGAGCGAAGAACGGCTTCTGAAACTCGTCTCGTAGTTTCTACTTCGTAAGGTAGATTAAATCGGCTTACGATACTCGTGCGGTCATCACGACTTGTGAAAAAAGTATAAAAAAAAAAAAATCGAAGCGTCTTCTTGAGCGAAGAACGGCTTCTGAAACTCGTAGTTTCCATTTCGTAAGGTAGATTAAATCGGCTTACGATACTCGTGCGGTCATCACGACTTGTGAAAAAAGTATAAAAAAAAAAAAAATTGAAGCGTCTTCTTGAGCGAAGAACGGCTTCTGAAACTCGTAGTTTCCATTTCGTAAGGTAGATTAAATCGGCTTACGATACTCGTGCGGTCATCACGACTTGTGAAAAAAGTATAAAAAAAAAAAAAAATTGAAGCGTCTTCTTGAGCGAAGAACGGCTTCTGAAACTCGTAGTTTCCATTTGGGGTATACGTTAATTTTGTTGACTTAAAATGATTAAAATTGAAGTTGTCTTCTTGCATAAGAAAAACAGCTTCCGAAACTCGTACTGATTCGTACTTATGCCTACGTCCATTACTCGAACTTGGCGGCTCTCGCTCTTGAGAAGCTAGGCTTACCGGATCGCGCTCTTGCGTCGGGTTCGCCGTCTTTCCATGTCTGCTCATGGAGTAGACTTTAAATTTTCGATTCGACCGCATATAGGTCAAAATCGCTACTTAGAATTTTGAGAAAAAATATAAAAAAAAGCGAAAACGGCTATTAGCCGTGGTCGACCTCAGAAATATCTAGAGGTGACTCTTCTATATCTGGCTCATCTCGAGCATCTTCGGGATCTCGACTTATTACATCCGGCTCATCTTGAGCACTTGCGGGAACATTGATTTGAACTAGTGTGGTATCGCTACGTCGCTCTGACCTGGGCGCGATCTCATTGTCTGATGAGGAAGCGTCGTCACTAAGATGAATTTCATCCGGACTATCTTCTGATTCTTCAGACAATTCCAATTCAACATCGGGGTCTCCCTTAGGTGCCGGCCTGATGGCATCGACATGTAATCTCGTCGAAGTTACCCCCTTGTGAATGAGGTAAACTTCATTGGACAATCTCTTTAAAACCTTGTGTGGCCCACTCCACGATGGTGTGAAGGTATGATCCTTCCTGATCCTTTTAGTCATTACCATATCTCCCACTTTATATACGATCGGCGTTACCGCCACTTTGGGCGCGTAACGCCATTGGTAATTTGTTTGATTTTTACGAATCTCCTTGACTCTTTCAAGGCGGGGAACGTCCGCTTGATTACGACGCTCTTGTCTATAAGCGAACATATTCCAATCACCAATCTGTGGTAATTCATAGCCGAGTACTACGAAACTGGGCGTATGCCCCGTAGCGGCGTTTTTTCTTGTTCTCAAGATATAGGCCATCTGACTAACATGTCGATCCCACTCGTCGTTGGGTGAACCATATAATAAGGTTTTTAAGATCTTCTTAGCTTCTTGCACCCTCCTTTCTATTGGATTGGCCTGTTGGTGGTAAGCTGCTGTGAAGAATCTTTCAATATTGTTACGTGTACAGAACGTATCGTAAAAGCCGGAATTGAAGTGGCCTCCCTGGTCGGAAATGATGACCCTCGGAACGCCATATCTCGCCACTAGTTCCTCTTCGATAAATTGTGCTATTGTTTTTCCACTGACTTGGGTGAACGCCTTGGCTTCGACCCACTTACTAAATACATCCTCTACCATTAATATATATCGGTTATCTGCATCTTTGGTTCGCTGAAGTGGTCCGATTACATCGACGCTTAAAACTTCGAACGGATGCGATGGAGCATGGCTTCTGAGAGGAGCCTTCGGTTGTGACTGTCTGCTTTTTACGGAATTACAAATAATGCACTCATTTAAATATTTGTTAACTAGTCTCGACAAATTATTAAAATAATAGCGGCCCGAGATGATTCTAACAGTTTCATCGCGGCCGGGGTGACCTACTTCCGGTCGGTCGTGAAAATGAGATATTACTCTCATGACCATACGTTTTGGTACGTATAATTTTTCTTTAACATTTTCGCCTCTTGTCCAAAGTGTGCCGCCTATCACTTGTCTTGTATTGACGAATTTCACCTCTGCCTCGGTTTTATCTGCTTGTCGCACTAGAGTATTCCATCGTTCGATTTGGTCTTGGATATCTCTGGAGTGCGTTTGCGCTTCTCTGACCTGATCGTTTAATTCCAATGTGGTAATCACTGATATTCGTTCCTTGTACGAGAATTTTGGTGGGTACATTCTCTCCTCTTCGTCGTCTGCTTCGACGTTTGGGCCTTGAGGATTCCTGCTAAGATAGTCAGCCAATATATTTTCCTTGCCGGGACAATGTTCTATGGTGAAGCTGTATTCCTGAAGTAATAATGACCAACGAGTAAATTTCGTTTTCTCGTCCTTATGCTTATTTAACCATAGTAAAGCTCGATTGTCGGTTTTGACTATAAATGGACGGTCTGCCAAATATATTTTGTATTTCCTTATATAATTAACGACGCTCAAACATTCCAATTCATTAATATGGTATTTTCTCTCCGTCGGAGATAACGTATTACTAGCATAAGAGACGATGTGCTTCTGGTCATTATCCCCCAATTGATATAATACTGCAGATAATCCTATTAAGGATGCGTCCGTCTGCAGTATGAACATTTTATTGAAATCTGGCCGGTGCAGTCCTAGAGGTTTATTCAATACTTCTTTTAGTAAAATAAAAGCTTCTTGGGCTTCCGGATTCCACTTGAAGCGCCAGTCTTTCGAGAGTAGTCGGGTCAAGGGCTTTGTAATTATTGCAACATTAGGGATATATTCACGTACCCAATTACATAAACCAAGGAAACTCTGAAGCTGGCGCCTCGTCGTAGGGGCCGGATAATTTTGTATCTGTAATATGTGTTTTTCTAATGGTTGAGTGGTGTTGGCATTTATTTGATGCCCGAGATAGGTTATGCTTGACGTGGCTACCACACATTTTTCCGGTGACACCTTTAAATTATGCAAACGCAGGCGTTCAAAGACGGCTCTCAGATGGTTTACATGCTGTTCTATATTTTCGCTGTAGATGATAATATCATCGAGATATACTTTGCAGAAATGATGCAAGTAGCCGGTCAATACGTCTCTTGCCATAAATTTTTGGAATGTACATGGAGCGGTCTTCAATCCGAAAGGCATCACGTTAAATCGGTAAGATGCTCCATCTAATGTTGTAAACGTAGAATAGTTTTTTGACGACTCCTCAAGAGGGATTTGCCAATATCCGCTCTTGAGGTCCAACACCGTAAATATGTTGGCGTTTCCTAGATCCTTTATACTCTCGTATATCTTTGGTAAGACGGATGCTTCGTCTTCCGTTACTTCATTTAAGTGACGATAATCAATGCAGAAGCGAGGCTTCTTGCCGGGCCTTTCAATTATAATGGGAGGCGAACTGTACTGAGCGGTACTCGGTTCTATGACCCCGGCTTTCAGCATCTCTTCAATTTGATCGTACATAACTTTTTTCTTAGTAGGAGACATAGGGTAGGGTTTGATATTGAACGGGCGGTCATCTTTAATTTTTATTTTATGTTTCGTTGTCACCGTGGTAGCTTGGGTAGGCACCGCGGTGAACAATTCAGCAAATTCCTCGAATAGAGGTTTTAAATTATCGTTTTCGATGATCAGTTCTTCGGGAAGCCGGCATTGCTTCCTTACCTGATGTGCCGCTTGATTCCAGAAGACGGTTATTCGCTCTTCGGTGCCGACGTAGACACATTTACGTTGATAATCGAATACGACATTGTGAGCATATAAAAAGGGGGCTCCCAGAATGAGCTCTTCGTTTAAATTTTGAATGACCTGAAACGTGGTCTGAAAGGGTACATCTAGTACATTAACGTTTATGGTCGTAGTCCCGAGGGATTCTACTAAACCATCGCCACAAGCCATAACAAAAGTTTGGGGAGCTGTAAGTTGATCAATGTCGTTCAAAAATTTCGGTTGGATAATATTCCTTGTCGAACCTGTATCCAATAAAGCGTTAACCGCTCGATTATTAATTATAATCTTAATGCGAGGCAGAGGGAAAGCGTCGTTGGTTTGATTGATAGATTCTAATGGAGTGAATCGGTGGGGAGATAGGTTGACTTCTTGATCCTTAAACAGGTAATTAAGGTCAGGAAGGTCATCGAAGTTTTTTAATTTAAACTTCTTGCTTCGGAGCTTCCCCGAGGGTCGCTTCGAGCCTGCTGGGGCCTGGTAGGCGGGGCTGGTACAGTTCGGCCTGGGCCATCGCCTCTGACCCCCGCTTGGTTTCCCGTATTCATATTACGATAGGGATTGTTTGGGCATTCTGCATGAAAATGCCACTGCTCCGTTGGGCAATATCTGCAAGGGCGATACGGGACTCGGGAGTTCCTTACGTCTCCAGTACCCCTTCTCGGTATATCCCCTCTAGGCAGCGAGGAAATACTATTTGCAAAATGCACCCTTGGTGCTGGCGGATTATCTCTTCTTTGAGATCCATTGAATGGTGTCCTAGATGCACCAAAGGAACTGGAGGACGGCTTCGTTAAGGCGGAGGGTTCCGTTCTCCAGTTACTGCTCGATTGCTGATTCCCTTGAGCTGAAGCGGTAGAGGTGGACGCTTCTCGGTCTTTGCTTTTCTTTGCATTTTGCAGAATCTCGAATTCTTTATTCTCATCCATGATTTTAGCCATTTGTTCGGTCATCGTCACTAGTGTATTTGTATCTGGTATGACGGCACTCTTTAGGAGCATTTTCATATCAGGTCTCAATTGATTGAAGATGGTAGCCGCCTTCATCGCCTCCGGCTTAAACGGATCGATCCTCTTGAAGAGGCATACCTTCCTTGAAATAAATACTGACGTATTTTCCTCGGCATCTTGTTTCTTGCCATATAAATTAGCTACTGCTTCGGTGAGTATTTGACCTGAATCATAACGGCTTCTGAACCGCTCGAGGAATAGAGGATACGTGGTAATTAGGGTTCGATATTGTTCGAACCATTTCTTAGCATCATCTTTGAGCTGTTCTGATATTTTATATAGTCGGTCGTTATCCTGCGTAATTCGTACTCGGACGAAAAATTCCTCCATTTGATAAATGAAGGTTTCAGGGTCTTCGTGTTCGAAGCCATGAAATTCCGCATTTGGATGCTTCGACCGATACTTATGCTCGTGCGTGGCTTCGCTTAGAGCTTTGGCAAGACCTGCTGCCATTTGGGCGAACACTTGTTCTGAGGAGGGCTGTATGACTCCTTCAGTGGTACTCGGGCCAACCCCCGAACTACCCAGTACATCCTCCGCGCACGGCCTCTCTAACCCTCTAGAGACGTTGTCCATCACAGATGTCGGCTCGTCGTAAAACTGGAAAGGCGTTGATTCATCCATATCCTTTCCAGAAAGCCCTGCTGACTAACAACGCCCCACGTTGGGCGCCATGTAGAAGAACGCACTACCGGGCGTCAAAATGACGCGACACCAATTTATTTCTCAGGGGGCGCCAGTCGCGTATTACCCCGTTCTTCTACCTCCCAGGCGGGTTCGAGATAAGATGACTTCGGTAGCCGAAAAGCGGGACCAAGGCTGCACTACCACAGATCGGAAACTACGCTCTCTCTGGACCCGAATTCCCTCGTTAGGGGTTTAGGCACCTCTTAATTTCCTGAATTTTTGCATAAAAAAATCCCAACCGAAGAATTTCTCTGCGGAGGGATTAGTTTTGGTACGCGAAAATCGCGTTTTGGTCCATTAATAACGGAATATATTTCTCAAAAAACGCATAAAAAAATCCCTATCGAACCTCCGTACAACAACCAGAAGGTCGAACGTTAATGCGAATTAACTCGACACATCCGGTTTTCTATACGAAAGTTCCAGGGATTATAGACCGTCAACAGGCCTCAAGATCAATTAAGAAACATTAGTTCAAAGAATCCGTTTATTTAACAGAATTGGTTATACAAAATTCTCAAGAAAGAATCGTGCCTTCCCCAATCAAGGTAGTGACTTTCAGACCATACAAGCGAGAGCGCTCGCGCTAACGATCGATTAGGTAGAAAAGATTCATACGTACCTTCTCAGAATCAAAATGCGAGCTTTTAGAATCATTTCAGACTCTGGGTAAATGAATAATTAAGGCTGACTGAAATTAACTTAAAAAAGTTTTACTAAATGAATTTAGTTTCGCTAGAGACTACCTAGCTTTAAAGTTCTTGTATCGTGGAAATTCACGTACTCAAACACATTCTGAGGACTTATTACTGCATAAGTTGAGTGGCGTTCGATCAGTCCACGACTTACTAACCCTTATCACAGTCGATTAATAATATCGATTTGGCAGCGTCTCACCTTCGAGCGACTATTAGGCAAAATTGAATTTTTGGATTTTTATGCACAAGGCGTTTTCCTCTATAACTTTGTCATTTGAAAAGCCCCGTTAGTGGCTTTTCTACCATCGCTTTGTCTGGACTACTCAACGCGCTCGACCAAATTGCGAGCCGCTGGGTCAATCCAAACTCCTTCCATGCGAGAAACCGGCCTTGTACATGTGCATTGATTTTTATCAATTTTTGCTTATCGGCACTACGCCGGCTTTGACAAAATCTTCTATTTTGCCTTTTGGATGCAGTGCATCGTTAAAATTTTATGCTCATACTTTAGAATTGTGCTTTCAATGATCGTACCTCAAAGGTCAATGTCTTTGGTTGAGGAATAAAAAAAAAAAAAATAAAAAATAATTTAAAGTATATTTTCGTGGTACTTTTTAAACTGACTTCGTGGTACTTTTGAAAAATCCATTTTAAGACCAATTTCAGCGTACTTTTGAAAAATCGATTTTCGAGCCAAATTTCAAGGTACTTTTGAAAAACTAATCTGCGGGTGAAATTTTGGCGTACTTTTGAAAAATCGATTTTCAAGCCAAATTTCAAGGTACTTTTGAAAAGTTAATCCGCGGGTGGAATTTTGGCGTACTTTTGAAAAATCGATTTTCAAGCCAAATTTCAAGGTACTTTTGAAAAGTTAATCCGCGGGTGGAATTTTGGCGTACTTTTGAAAAATCGATTTTCAAGCCAAATTTCAACGCAGTTTTGAAAAATTAGTCTGCAAGTGAAACTTTGGCGTACTTTCGATAAATCGATTCTTAGGCCAAATTTTGACGCCCTTCCAAAAATATTATTTTTCAAAGTCCAATTTATGGTACCTTTGAAAGAGTATATTATTCATAAATCTTTGTCATTATATACTTCTACTCTGATATTCTGAACCAAAAACATTTTTCCTAAGTGAAAATTCGATGTTTCTTCGAATTTTCACCTGGTCATTTCCAACGCCTTATAGAACCCAAAACGGTCCTTGTGGACTGATCTGCGCCTCTGCAGACTCCCAAAAATGTCTTTAAATGAAATTTTTGCCTAAGTCGAATTTTGATTATGTCTTCAACTTAGGACGATTTTGGAGAGTTCTACAACAGGAACACCCCACATCAATAGGCTTGAAATGGCACTAACTTGACCCATATTTCACATGTGCACATTCGCCTACTTCGGTGCCCCGTATTGTATATAAGTATAACTGATGTTTTACCACACAAACGTGGAGAGGCCAACCAAACAAAAACGGTTAACATTATGTTTATATTTACTGTTACTCATGTACTTACTGTTGTTTTGAGAAATTTCGGGTTAAAATGAATACTATTAGATGGAGGCTTAGCAGTCACGGGCCATGCTGGGTCTAGAAGATTTATCTGAACGTCAATGGCATATAACTTCATCTGTGGGAAAACATCGTTCCAGGTTTGCCTTAACTTGAACATCTCGGCCCGCGTCTTCTCATCCACCTTTAACGGATTTTTATAATTATAGGACTGCAGTTTCTATTAAATAAAAAAAAGGAGAAGAAAATAAAAGCGACCTGATATTAGTAGGAAAGCACAAATTTAGTGGCACAAACCAATAAATGAAGAGGAAAAAATAATTATGCTTGTGTATGCTGGGATGATTAGACAGAAATCGCAAAAATATGACGTTTTATTGAACAGAAATATAGAAATTTGTGGACAAAATTAATGCACATTTAGTGATCATTAATATATTAATGGAAGGGTTGTACTTTTGCAGAAATTACTTTAAGAAATTAAGTCTGTCTAACACAGGGTGTCCCACAATTTCGTTTACAAGTCATATCTCCATTATTTGAGAAGACATAACAATGAACCAAAAAAAATTGCGAAAGATATCCAAGAGGCTTTCAGATTACCCTGTTAAAACCATCATGCTTCTTACAATCCTTAAGAAATCACCCCCGAACTTTTTTTTTTCGAATTCCCCCAAGTCGTGGTGAATACTGTGATATGCACTTTTAATATTTTACAGTTGGATATATGCTATAAATAAGATACTGTGACGTAATCAAAAATTTTTAATGAGCATCCATTACACAAATCTTTACACAAAGTTTTTCACATTACATCTCGCTCCGCAACAGATATATCTTTCAAAAGTTCAGATAACGTGTTTCGCAGGAAATCTAAATAACCCTGTTCTGTTAAAGTGCCTTCGTAAAAGTGTGGCCCAATAAAATGTTCATTAAATACACCACACCAAACATTTGTACTCCACACTGTTACGAAATTGTGGAACACCCTGTATATTTGTTTTTTTTTCCCTTTAACATAAATATCTATTTTAACGTAATCAAGTAAATAATTACTCAACTAGATTCAAAAATATTCTTACTCCTGGTCAATATTCCACAGCTCTTTATCAAAAGTGTGATATGTATAATGATTGCAAACTTTTTTACATTTTTTTTTACTTGCCTGAGGGCCCGTTTATTAATGTAGGGTTAAATTTGCGTGTTAACTAGCCCTGGGTTAACTTTAACCTCGGGGCAAAGTGAGTGTTAAACTTGCATCCTTTTATCCACATTTTATGTGTGGGTTAGGCAACCTTTGAATAACCTGAGGTTGGTATAGCTTTCTTACAGAGTTGCTGCCAGCTCTAGGTTGATTTTGATTGGCCAAAAAATGAGTAATTTTTTGTTAGTTTTTAAGTTTTTGTTACCAAGTTAAAAGCATTTGTTTGTTTTTGTTAAAAAGTCATCTGACAGTGACACCAACGAGCAACAACAATAATTATAATATAAACTAGGATATTTTCTGGTCGATAGTTATATTTTTATTTAAAAAAAAATGAGTGATATCCCAACAAAGGTAGACAAGGGCCCCAATTTTTCATCATCAGAACGGTTGCTATTAATTAAATAGCAAATAATTATAAACACATAGTAGAATAAAAAAAAACTGATGCAATATCTTGCAGAGACAAAGAAGCTGAACGATTTCTACAATACATTAAAATAGATTTTAATTACTTTTTAGCTACATTAGAAAACTAGTGTCTTTCGTGTTCCAAAAATTCCAAAATATCTGCTTCACATCGCTTATTTCGTCGAAAGCTTACATTTTTCATAATTTACGCAAAAAAATAACTTTGACTTGTCACCCAACAACTGTCAACAACAAACATAAAATTTGTAGGTTAACCTCGGGCTAAGTTACCTCTGAGTTTAGCCCAGGGTTACTTTTAACCCGACTTGATAAACACTTTAGCCTGGAGTTACGTTTAGCCTCGGGGCAAATTAACCTAATCCTGTATTGATAAACAGGCCCTCAACAAAGAAATGACATTTTTAGGAGAGTTTAAAAAGTTTAATACAGAAAAATTGTTATTCCTTCAAGGATAATTTTCTATAATTGCCTTTATATTTAATTAGTATTTTTTTATATTTAAATTTTCTTTTGTTTACCCGATACGATACAACTGTTTGACTTGTGTTGTCGAAAATACGTTTGTTTTGGTAACCTATTGTGATTGTGAAAAATTATTATTATAGAAAAGTTATAATTCAGACAACCTGAATTAGATAAAAAGATATGGAGGTATTAGTTAATGAAAAATCCCACAAACAGGTACCAACAACCCACAAATAATAATTAGAACTAAACGCATAAGCTTTAAAGCAATTAGAAGGTGGTCTAAGAAGTTTTTTGAAAATGGTGCTGTGAAAGAAAAACGATTGGGGGCAAAGAAATTTGCTTTTTTCTTTACTAGGTATTTTAATTTTTCTGCAAATTAAAAATAATATACCACAATTCCAGCACTTTGAATATAAAAAACTTATGGGTATTAATGAAAAACAAGCAATAATATTCAGGACACATAGAAAAATTCGACTAAAAAAAAAAAAAAAAGTTTTATGGAAGGAATTTTCAGAGATGGGTAGAGGAAACTTTCCATATTTTAAAAGTCATGTAAATAATATAATTGTATGCACTTGTTTGGTATCAAAATGAAACTTGCATCATCACGAATCAGATTTCACCATAAAATAGGCAATCAATATACCCAATGCAAAGTTAAATATGACTTAAAGGATTCAACACAATCATTATGGAAAATAGCCTTCGGTTAAATTAACTGAAACTATGGTATGTGACAATTTTTATTATGTAAATCAAAAGCCACACAGAACCGAAAATGGAGTTTTAGAGACATTACTGGTCAAAATTAGACAATTTCCATCATTTTATACATCCAAAATGTTTTTACTCTTAAACCAGTAACTTAAGGGAAAGAGTGCAAGAGTTAAAAAGTGTTTATTAGAGTTCAACAAAACATGAGATTTTTTTTATCAAAGTTTAGGTTTCAGTAAAAATATTAATGAATTAATCTGAATTTGTGGTAGGTAAACATACTAAAAGTCCCCGCCCCTACCCCCCCGCTTAAGGGGGGGGGAAAGGTTCCTTTTTTTCGATTCTTCGCTTATAACTCAGAAACAATGCGTCGTACGGAAAAAGGTAATCTATGCAAAAATAAAAGTAATTAAATTTACTAGAAGAAAGTCTATATTTATTTTCTTCCTATGTGTCATAGTTCACGAAATATTCGCCAGCCAAAATACATAATTAATAAATTAATTAACTAGGTACCTTAAATATTTCTATCAAAGTGGTTTACCATGGTCTGCTAATAAATCACAGTCACAAAACAATCTTCATTTTACAACACTCAACGTATTTACTAACATAATATTTTGTCGAAATCTATACATTTGCTTAAATATACAGTGCGACTCACTTAAAATGAAGAATGTTTTTCTGCTCATAAGTAGATCCTAATTTGTTCTATACTTGAGTAAAATTTGATTCAAATCGGAAACAAAATAAAAAAGTTATACGGGTGTCTCTATTTTCAGTGAGTCACACTGTATATTTAAGGAAACGTACAGATTTCGACCAAATATTACGTTAGTAAATATGTCGAGTGATGTAAAATAAAGATTGTTTTGTGACTGTGATTTATTAGCCGACCACGGTAAACCGCTTATTTATTTATTATCTATTTTGGCTGGCGTAAACTATAACACATAGGAAGAGAATGAATATAGACATTCTTGTAGGAAATTTAATTATGTTTAATCTTGCATAGATTACCTTTTTTCGTACGACCCATTGTTTCCGAGTTATAAGCGAAGAATCGAAAAAAGGAACCTTTCCACACCCCTTCCCCTGAAGCGGCGGGGCTAGGAGCAGGGACTTTTAATATGTTTATCTAATAACTACCCCCAATACGTTCCCGAAGAGGAAAATTCTCTCCTTTTCCATGTTCTCTACAATCCTCTTTTGGGCATCATTGATTGGACTATATACATGATTCGACTTGTTAGTTTAAAGGTATTGGACTTAATCCCTAAAAATTCTCGGAATTTTCAGGCTACAAGACCTAACTTGATTATACAACTTAGTGAAGAAACTGAATACTGTATTATCAGTCTGTTTGAGAAATTTCGTTGATCATTAGTATGACAAGAATTTAAAAGATTTTCTAATTTCTATTTGTTCAAGAAGGTTTAAACATTCACCTTTACATTCTGCATGGATTTTTATATTATTTCTGCCTATGAAATGGCTATTTTCAATTCAATGTGCTAACATTCCAGTATTTTTATTGTTATTTTGAATTGAGTTGTTATGCTATTTAAGAATATAACAGTCCTTAACTGACAGTGATAGAGTGAACACCTGTTGATATTTACTCCTAGTACTGCACAGTTAAAAGTGATAATTTAATCCAAAATGACTTCAGAAAGTGATGGTAGCTACAGTGAAATGGAAATAGATGACATAGGACAATGGAAAAAAGTGAAACACAAAAGGAAATCAGGGGAAACTGCATCAGGGAATACAAATAAAAAGAATAAAATAACACAAAAAGACATCAATGAAATAATAGGAACAACTTCTTATAACACAAAAAACACACAGATAAATACATCCACAAAAAACCCACCAAACAAAAACACAACAATGCCGGTACACAAAAACCATTCAGCAAAAATGTATGAATTAACAAATAAGAAATATAAATACTTATTTTACATCACCCCATTACAGGATATGACTAGAAGGGATATGTCTGAGTTATGGGAAAAAATGCATCCTCAATCAGACGAAACCATAATACAAACAAAAAAAGGATTCCTCATAAAAACAAATAGGGAAAAGAAAATCGCAACCGAAACTTTAAATAAACTAGTAACTGATAAAACAATTAAAAATTATCAAGAAACCTCAGAATCACACACCCCTAGTCAAAACAGGACAACAACGTCAAGCTCATATTCGGTTATAATAGGATCAGTTGAACATGAAATTTCGGATCTAGAAATAAGCGAACACCTTAATGGAATTAGTATACGACATAGATACTGCAAAAGAATAATCGCAAAAGCAAACAACAAACCCACACTCATGATTAGGATAATAACGGACTGTCTAAAAGCTAGCGAACAATTACTAAACGAGGGAATATTCTACCAACATAAGCACTACCCCATTTTTCCGAGCCTTCCGCCAGCACCAATTCCACAACCATGTGCAAAATGTTTACAATTTACGCACACTAAAGAACAATGTACAACTCCGCCAAAATGTACGAAATGTAATGGACCTCACCACTTCTCCACATGTAATTCCACACTACCAATGAAATGCACAGGGTGTGGTTCAGAAGACCATGCCGCATGGTCACTCAAATGCCCAAAAAGACCGACTCAACCAATACAGGGGCTTCCAAATGCACAGATAAAATCACTCAACAAGCAAAGCCACGAAATCGACAATAGAATAACAAAAAACTCCAAAATACACTCACCAGTTACAGTACATGACATGATAATCAACACATATATAACAAAACTAAACAAAGAAAAGAACAGAGATAGGGAAGAACTATTAAGGAAACTTAGAAAGAGATTTACAACACTATACAACATTGACACAGTGGCAACGTTCTCTGGTAACAGAGTATATATCTTAATGTTCGACCTAGACGAACCTTTAACTGTATCCCCAACGGAACCTATACCTGGAAAGACCAATGTTCAAGTTCACGTCGATGCTTAGGATACTATACGCCAATGTAAACAGCTATACACCTAAAAAACAGTTAATTAACAACACAATGGAAAAAAATAATATCAATTGCTCACTTTTCGTGGAGACCAAAACCAAAGAAAACAGCAACACTCGGTACCAAAACTGGGACGTGCTACAATACAATGGAAACATCGTAAATAATAACACAAGAGGAGGAAACCTAATACAAGTAAATCCCCTTTTGAAAATGAGAAAAGAATATCCGCCGAGGGTAAATAATCCACTCAACGAAGCCACACACATTTCAATACCATTCCAAGGAGACAGATTGCATATAATTCTGATATATGTACACCCAACATCTAACATTGAAGAAACCATCTTCAACAAAGCAGCACAATACAAATTTTGCTTAATAATAGGGGACTTTAATGTAAACAGAACAAAAAACAAGCAAATACAAACATTCATAAATAACACAACATTTAGGAAGGCAGACACCCCCCCGACATTCTTAATGGAAAACAACCCGGACTCGACACCAGATATAATACTCTACACCGAAAATATTCATAACAATATATGTAAAATAGAAACTCTCCCAGACATAGGGTCCGACCACCTGGCGATAGAGATTAACATAGAGCTAGACAAAACAACAGAAGAGGAAGTGGAAGAAAAAAGAATTAACCTACATAAGTGCAACACGGATGAAGTCAACAATACAATAGAAAATTATGTAGAAGAACAACAACACCTTCCAATTGACGAACAGGCAATAACCAGATTCAACGAAAAACTAACGGCGACGATAATACATAACTCACCCACTCGAAGAATTAGATATTACTCATATGAACTACCACCATTCATCATCAGATTAATAAAACATAAAAGGAAAATGTATAGAGAATACCTAACAAATAAAGATGCACAATATAAAAGACATATTAACGATTACAACAAAAATATCCAAAGGCTAATTAAAGACTATAAGGAACATAAATGGTTAACAGTATGTAATGAAATCAATCAACAACAAGGCAGAAATTACTGGCAACAAATAAAAAAATTATCAAGATATAAACAGTCGACATCCATAGCCACACTAGAAGAAAATAATACACTTTATAATAGCAACCCCGAAAAAGCAGATCTGTTTGCGGAACATTATGAAAATGTATACACAATTAAAAATGATAACCAATTCGACGAAGCGCATCACGAAGACGTAAAAAATTGGCATGACGATTTCATTTCTGAAGAATTACCAAACCAAAACATTTCAATAAGCGAGGAAACCTATTATGACATACTGAATAAAGGTAAAAGCACAGCCCCCGGAAAAGACAGCATATCTAAAAATATCATCCGTAAACTTGGACACAAAGTACACCTATACATAATAAAATTATACGAATACTGTTTGAACAACCAGTACTTCCCTAAGGAATGGAAACACGGTGTTGTCATCACCATCCCCAAACCCAACACCAACCCACACCGAACAAATAACTATCGTCCTATCACACTACTTCCAGTACTAGCAAAAAACTTGGAACAGATTATTAAAAGACTCATTTCAGATGCAATCGGGCACAACATACCCAACTACCAATTTGGATTCCGGGAAAAATCATCCACCACCCACCCGCTGATGATAATCACTTCAAATATCCAAACGACAAAGCTCGAAGGTCAACATAGTGCGGCAATATTTTTGGACATAAATAAAGCATTCGACAGTGTTTGGCACATGGGCCTACTGTACAAGCTAGCATACCTGAACTGTCCGAGATACTTAGTACACATGATAAGCACATATTTAAAAGAGAGAACATTACAAATCAAAATAGACACATGCTACTCTAAAACATTTAAAATGCAACAAGGACTACCACAAGGCTCGCCGCTATCGCCACTACTATACAACACCTACTGTTTTGATATTTACAACTTCGAAAATGACCCAGCGCAGTTCAACCCTAATCCATATATACTACAATATGCTGATGATACTGTATTAATTAGTCATAACTGCACTATGAAAAAGACTGTGGATGAACTACAAAGATTAATGAACACGACGATGATATGGTTCAACAAATGGAGATTGAAACCAAACCCGACAAAATCCCAATACATAATCTTCAACCATGCCCCCAACATCAACTCCCCAAAAATAATCATCAACAATCACTCTCTCCCACCCAGTACAACAGTCAAATATCTAGGTGTAAGCCTTGACCACAAGTTGAATTTTAATAATCACACCAAAATTATAAAAAAGAGGTGCATCTCCAGAGGCAAACACTTCCGTAGTTTGACCTTTAAAAACAAAGGTATCAGTATGAAGACAGCAGTACATATCTACAAATCCATATGTAGGATACTACTAGAATACAGCCATCCCCTCTACCTTAATGCAAAAAACCCGGCACTGAAAAATATCAATGTAGCGGAGACATCAACACTCAGAACGATCACCAAATGCCGACACCCTGACAATCCACTCCATAACCCGCCTAATGACCTCCTGTACCAAATCACCAATATTGAACCAATTTCACAAAGACTTTCAAAATTGTCAACCAAGTTTGCCAAAAATGAAGACAATATAGATAAAATACAACTCTTATGCAAAACAAGAAACCATCAGACACCAAGACGCAGGAAATATCCAGAACGAACCTTGTGGGAACACATTAAGGACTTAAGAGAACCATAAACAACGTTTTTCAATACATATACAATTTTTTTTTTTTTTTTTTTTTATATAAATACTTACCACACATGAAATACACAATGTACAAGTACTTATTTTAATTTTAATATTTTTGTAAACAGGCTGAAGGACTTCGGTCGATGGCCTTTTGGGTTTATGCTCAATAAAGAACTTTTATTATTATTATTATTAAGAATATAAAAATTCAATTTTACATAACAATAAAAATATGGTAATGTCAGTGCATTGTATTAAAAATAACCATTTTATAGTCGCAGATAATATAAATTTAATTCATGCAGAATGTAAAGGTAAACAAACGTTTAAATCTTCTTGAACTATCAGAAATTCGGTCAACTGGGGCTTCTACATGCACAGTTTGATGTAGTAGGGGCCATCAGTACGTTATAGTTCGAGCGCCGAGATTCATTCATACAGCTTTTATTTCATTTTTATGTATGAAAATAACAATTTAAGAAAATAAAAAATAGTAATAACACATCTGTGGATAAAGAGCTATATTTTAAAATAAAAAAAGAATGATCAAAATAAGTCCACTGGGAGCCACTGGCGAAGCCGGAAAAGAAAACGCCTTGTGTTTTGAATGATCTAAAACAATCATTTTCTTGAAACAAGAATATTTTCAAGATGTTTCACTAGGAACCTACCACAAATAATTCAGTGGTTAAGTTTATTAATATGTGTTAATGTGATATACTTATTTTTTACTGAAACCTAAACGTTGATAAAAAGTCATGAAAAAAAAAAAACTACGCTTTATTGACTTCAATAAACATTTTTTACTCTTGCAGTTTCTTCCTTAACATGAATATCTAAAATGATGGAAATGTCTAGTTTCGACAAGCTGTATCAGAACAAATGATCACTTCCATGTCGTATGTCCATTAACACTTTTGATTTATACGATAAGAACTATCATGTACATACATATCACAACAAAATGACCTTTCGTTTATCTTACTATTAAAAATAATTAAACCCCCACCCATTGTCTACTTCAAAACGAAAAATATTAGAGCTGAAAACCTAACGTCACATTCCTAGGTATAACAGAGCACATAACACAGCATAATAAAGATTATATAATAACTCGAGGTATGTCAATTTTGAAATATTCAATAACATTCTAGTCATCAGACTTGGCAAAAGTTGAAAATTTGAGATATAAGTTGGCAATTTTCCAGCAATGTGCCGAGGAAACTTTCCATATTTGATAAAAGACTGTAAAAGTCATGTAAATAATATAATTGTATGTACTTATTTGGTATCAAAATGAAGCTTGCATCATCACGAATCAGATTTCACCATAAAATAGGCTATCAATATACCCAATGCAAAGTTAGAAGGAAAACTTCCTGGAAACTTTCCGTTTTGAAAACTCCGAAAGTTTTCCTTCTAACATTCCATTGGGTATATTGATAGGCTATTTTATGGTGAAATCTGATTCGTGATGATGTAAGCTTCATTTTGATACGAAATAAGTGCACACAATTATATTATTTACATGACTTTTATCAAATATGTGAAAGATTCCTGCCCGGTCATCAATTTTTATTTCGGTGGAATTTTTGTTTTTTGGAGAAGGTCGAGCTACTATAACATCATTATTACGGTGTCCTATGACTCTCATTATACATAAGACTTTGGCTTAGATTCACACTGCTAACATTTTCCGATCAGGTAATGTCAACGGTGGGGAGTTTCCAATTTGACACTGACATTTTCTATTATTTTTAACAAAAAATTGATGGCGAATTAACTTAATATACCGTTTGTGACAGAAAAAAAATAGATAGACAAAAATACTTACTGCTTTGAATACACCACAGAATGTCGAAACAATATTTTGGCTGAACAGAGTCGTGTATGTTCCTCCAACGTTCTTCGCGATACAGTCGATGAGATACAGAATAGGAAGTTTGACATCAGTTGCCACCTACACAAATATACTCACACTATAGAAATAAAATTGGTGTTTTTTCTAAAATTTTACCTTAAAAGGATTAGACTATACTAGATATATGCACTATTACCTATACTTGTCCTTCTGGCACAAAAAAAAGTCCAAGAATGTGGTGCACTTTATTTTAACGTAACACTGTTGTCAACACATGATTCTAATACACATCAAGGGTTTGCTTTCAGTTTATATTATTTGCTAAGATATCTTTTTAGTAAACATTCAATATTTTGGTGAAATTTTTCATGGAAAAGTGATATAAGAATCCAAACAATATTTTTTTGAGCAATCATCATTGTATTGTAATCATAGTATGTTCTTTAAGAAAAACGTTTCATTTTCATTTATTTTTATATTGATGTCTTGAATTATATTATTTCGTGTTCCATATATGTCAATTATTTCAAATTAAATCAATCCCGATATGTACTAACAGAAAAAAGGCAAATTAACATAGTGTAATTTCCACCAGTACGACACGTATTTTAAATGTTATAAATAAGAGACAAAACGTTGTATCAATCAATAAACCATGCATAAACTGTCTTCATCATAAAACAAGGTCACTGATGCTAAGCTAAACTAAACCAAACTATACACATTGCAAAATCTTATTATCATGTAAACGGCAAACAATAAAACTGAAAGAAAGACTGCATACTGTGCTTTGTTGCAGTAGGAAAGTATTTTGGCTGAGACTTTGGTGACATGTTACATATCCACGATAGATCAAATAAGCAAAAAAAATGCCAAAAAAACCGATCAGTATCGAGGCCGAAACTCGGATGGCAGATTACCACATACCTGTACCATACCTAACCTGGATATGGTAACAGGTCACCAATCTCCCCCATGGTACCCATGAACACATTTTAGTCAAAGGATCCCTTCACAAATCTATGAGAAATTGGCTTACGGTAAAATTGACCCAAATTTTGATGTTGTTCTACTAATCCAGTAGATCAAGTCTCAATGGGCACGAGTCCCAAAAACACACCCTTCTACCTTTTTTGCTCTTTATTGGGGTGAAAAGCGCTTGTATACATTTAACAACTACATTTCTCTAAAAAAATTTTTGTATCTCTCAGCGCGGTAAAAAACCTCAGTCGTAGGATCTGACTTACATTTAGACTCTTCCACCCCTTCCGGGGGGTGAAAATCGCTTTCACGGCTGCACAGCAGTATCTTTGTTCCAAAAAAATATGAAACTGCTCAGTTGAACACAGAACCTTAAAAGACAGTGCAAAAATCACTTTGAAGTACCCCCTAACGCTTTTCCACCCCTTACGGGAGGTGATTCTCGCACAGCGATAGCACATCTCAAAAGAGGTACAGCAATGACTCTGAGCCAATCTCTAACCATTTTCCAACCCCCCCGAGGGCTGAAAATCACTTTCACTGCTACACAGTGGTATACTTTTACCCCCGCGAGGGTGGAAAATGGTTAGGGGCAGCGTAATTGCTACACCTTTTTTTGAGATGTAGTAGATCTGAGTGGTTCCATAACTCTTTTGCCAGAAAGGTGCCGCCGTGCAGAGGTGAAAGCCATTTTCATCCCCCGTAAGGGGTGGAAAAGCGTTGGGGGGTACTTCAAAGTGATTTTTGCAACGTCTTTTAAGGCTCTGTGTTCAACTAAGCAGTTTCATACTTTTTTGGAACAAAGATACCGCTGTGCAGCCATGAAAGCGATTTTCACCCTCCGGAAGGGGTGGAAAAGGGGGGTAGGGTCTAAATGTAAGCCAGATCCTACGACTGAGATTTTTTACAGAGCTGAAAGGCACAAATATTTTTTTAGAGAAATGTGGTTGTTAAATGTATACGAGCGCTTTTCACCCCCATAGAGGGCAAAAAAGGTAGAAGGGTGTGTTTTTGGAACTCGTGCCCATTGAGACTTTTGATCTACTGGATTAGTAGAACAACATATCAAAATTTGGGCCAATTTCACCGTAAGCCAATTTCCCATAAGATTTGCGGTTTGTTAAAATTCTGGTTAATCCAGTCAACGAGTGCTCAAAAGGGGGGTGTAGAGTACATGGAATATGCGAGACTTTTGGACTTCAGGACTTCGTTAGGAGTAGTTAGCAGGTAAACATACTAAAAGTCCCCGCCCCTGCGAGGTGAGCTTACGGTGGGAGGAGGGTGGGAAGGTCCCATTTTTGGGTTTTTCGATTATATCTTGGAAACGGTGGACCCTAGAAAAAATATGTTCTAAATAAAAATGAAAGCTAATTAAATTTCCTATAGAATTGTTTCCATACATATTTGTCGAATTTCCAACGGTTTTCGAGATATACGTTATTGAAAATTGATACTTTTCGAAAAAATCATTTTTACCTAACTCTTTTTGTCAAACATTTGTTTCTAGTGCATCCCACGATCGTTTCTCAGAAAAATTGTCAGAAACGAAGTTGTAGAGCATTAAATTTCCTTCAATTTGATATACACGTAAAAAATAACTTTTTCGAAAATTATCGATTTTCAATAACGTATATCTCGAAAACCGTTGGAAATTCGACAAATATGTATGGAAACAATTTTATAGGAAATTTAATTAGCTTTCATTTTTATTTATTTACATATTTTTCTAGAGTCCACCGTTTCCGAGATATAATCGAAAAATCCAAAATTGGTACCTTCCCCCCTCCCTCCCGCCGTAAGCTCACCTCCCAGGGGCGGGGACTTTTAGTATGTTTATCAACTAACTACTCCTAACACAGTTCTGAAGTCAAAAAGTCTCGCATATTCCATGCATTCTACAATATATTCATTGACTGGACTAGTATGTTCTAGATTTTAACCTTTTAATTGAAAGTTTCTTTGGACTTGACGTTAAAAAATGAACAGTTTTTAAGATTCAACTTGTTAAAGACAGATAATTTGCGTCATTTTAGACATTCAAAAAATTTTGGTTCTTAAACCATTCGCTTTATGGAATTGAGTGTTTATTTAATTCCAATAATGATATAGGAATTATTTCAGAACTTTTCATCAATTTTACTTCCACGTCCAGTGGAAGTATAGTAACGACAAAAAATGTTTTAAAAATTTTTATTGTCCAAATAGGCTTAAAATGTCATGAAACGTCGAGATTTTAAGTTTGAGCGAAAAAAAAATTTCTGTCTGTCGGTCTGTCTGTAACTTTTTTTGTGCGCACGTTTACTCTGGAACCGTTTAAGATATTGACTTGAAATTTGGTACACATATGTACTTTAACGAGATCTAGAACTAGATTATATTTTCATCTTGTTCCGTTGAAGGGTTGGGGGGTAAATTGAGGTAAATTTGGGGTAAATAGGTCAATCAAGCAGGTAACAGTCCATAAAATTGGTATTTAGTATATACAAGAGAAGCTAAGGTCTCAAAAAAAATTTTCGCATTAGCCACCCCCACCCCCTTTATTAAAGGGATGAAAAAAAAATGTGATTTAGTGTATGTACAGGAACCAGAAACCTAAAAATATTTTTTTACTTCATCCACCTCCCACTATCACCCCCCACCCCACTACCGATGTGGGGTATCGTTTTATGGGTTTTTGGGGCGGAGGATTTCAAATATTATATTATTAAAGTTCCATAAACAATTATTTTCACATATAAAAAGTTTTTTCGTTGTGAGTGACTTGGATAGAGAATCTGGATGTGGAAGTAGTGATTCCTTGGGCAGCGGTTTTTAGGTTTTAGTAAAAAAATATACAATGTGTCCCACTTTTCACGGTAACACCTACGTAGCACAGTTATTAATAAATCAATTTATTTTAAACTTGGTTAAGGTATACACCTCTTGAAGGTAACTAAAAGCGCATATACCTATTTAATTTATTCCATAAACGTGCGCACTAAGGGGGTGAAAATGGGGCAAATTTTCAGGTAAATTGAACTAGGGATTTTTTTTTAAGATTACCACCATCTCATAGGGCATCCTTCAAAACCCCTTTGTGCCAAATTTTGTTAAAATATCTCTAGTAGTTTTAGAGGTATAAACAGGTACATATGACGTTTTGTCAAGAATTAATGGCCTTTAACTCGGAACGAGGTGAATTTAGAAACAAAGTTATTTCACATTTTTTGCTACAAATTCGAATAATCAAAAATATCTTCGTACCCACCAAAAACGCTAAGAAAATTCTGCCCATTTATACGGGACCTATACAGTTTACTTGTTTTAAACCTAACAAAATTTGGCACAATGAGGTGGTTTTAAAGGATGCCCTAAGATGGTGGTAATCTTAAAAAAAAAAAAATCCATAATACAATTTACCATTTTCACTCCCTTAGTCCGTCTATGGAATAAATTAAATAGGTATATGCGCTTTTAGTTACCTTCAAGAGGTGTATACCTTAACCAAGTTTAAAATAAATCAATTTATTAATAACTGAGCTACGTAGGTGTTATCGTGAAAAGTGGGACACACTGTATACAGAGTATTTTGCTCAATTAAAAGTTACCGGGCAATTATCTCGAAAAATAATAGATATTTGAAATGTGTAAATAGCATACGATTGATATCACAAAAGACAATAAATAATTGTAGTTAGAATTTTATCTTCGTAGTGCTCAGAGATGGATGGCATTGTGGTGCTAAGTTATTTTTCGATGGCTAGAACCATTAATGGATTAAGGGGTAAAATATGAATCATTTTGACTGGCTTTATAGAAAATTTTGTAAAAACGGGCCGTTTTGAAGCTATATGATTTTTTTCTTCATTTTTTTGTTTATTTAAATTTTGAAAACTCCTGTAACTTTTTCGTTATCTTAATAAATACTTATTTTGAATTTTTTTAATATTTTTAATAATCCTTCAAAATATGTAATAATGTATTGCATTTATTAAGAAAAAAGTTCTAAACAACCGATGTTCTAAAATTATTCATAAAAAAGTTACAGGAGTTTTCAAAATTTAAATAGACAAAAGAATGAAGAAAAAACTCATGTAGCTTCAAAAAAAAAAAAAATTACACCACAGCTCCGTGGATTGTGAAGGAAAAGTTCTAACTTTACTGTATTTTTTTGGTATCAATCATACATGCATTAACACATTTCAAATATCTTCATTATTTTTCGAGATAACGGCCCGGGGATTTTTAACTGAAACAGCCTTTCTCTTACTTAAACCTAAAAGTTGATAAAAAATTCTGAAAAAATTTCTGTATCATTAATGGACTTAAATAAATAATTTTCAACTCTTGCACTTTCTCCATAAAGTTAATGGTTAAGAGTAAACAAAAAAACCGCTGCCCAAGGAATCACTACTTCCACATGCGGATTTTCTATCCAAGATACTCACAACGAAAAAAGTTTGTATGTGGAAATAATTATTTATGGAACTTTAATAATATAATATTTGAAATCCTCTACCCCAAAAACCCATAAAATGATACCCCACATCGGTAGTGGGGCGGGGGTAGCGATAGGGGGTGGTAGTGGGGGGTGGATGAAGTAAAAAAATATTTTGAGGTTTCTGGTTCTTATACACACACTAAATCACAATTTTGTTTCATCCCCTTTAATAATGGGGTGGGGGTGGTAATATCAAAATTTTTTTTGAGACCTTAGCTTCTTTTATATATACTAAATACCAATTTTATGGAGTCTTACCTGCTTGGTTTACCTATTTACCCCAAATTTACCAATTTATCCCCCAACCCTTCGACGGAACAAGATGAAAATATAATCTAGTTCTAGATCTCGTTAAAGTACATATGTGTACCAAATTTCAAGTCAATATCTCAAACGGTTCCTGAGTAAACGTGCGCACAAAAAAAAGTTACAGACAGACAGAAATTTTTTTCGCTCAAACTCAAAATCTCGACGTTTCATGACATTCTAAGCCTATTTCAACAATAAAAATTTTTTTGTCGTTACTATACTTCCACTGGATGTGGAAGTAATTGAATGTCTAAAATGATGCAAATTATCTAGTTTCAACAAGCTGTATTTTAAAAAAAATTTTAATGTCACCCTGAAAGAGGCTTTTAATCAGAAGGTTAAAATCTACAACTTTTAACAAATTGGACCAAAACCACTTTTCCATAAGAAGTGTGGGTTGAAAGTCCATTAAGTGTTTTATTGCTTATAGGCATTCCGGAAATTAGTGCCGATATTATATTTTAAAAAAAATTCCCATAAAAAAATACATATTATGTACCAATATTGTTAGCTACAAATAAATTAATGTTTAAAAAACTAAAAAAAAAAACACACTTTTATAAAAAGCAAAAAATAACCATTGAACCTGTTCTCTCCGCCATGTTGATTTTTAAGTTTTGCCCTTTTAGCCCTTTCTTTTGATACCCATATCAAGGGGGTTGTAAAGAAAATGATAATGCACCATTTTGGGGCGGCGGTCATTTTGAACATATAATATTGAGTATACTATATTGTATTGTCATCGGAGCTACACATAATTGCCAAATTTCATGATGATACAACAATTAGAAGTGGGTGAAATTCAGTTACTTAGACCTTATTACTTATATACACATACATAGTTACAGGTTGACCTAATAAATGTGTGTTAAAAAGAAACTTAATTACTTTCCAACCAAAAAAAAAGTATTATTTTAGTAACTAACAACACTGATACATTTATGTTCAATCACAACAGATATCTATTTTTCTATCGAAATAAACAATCACCACATCCAACCCTCGCAAATATCAAATATCTGCATGCTCACAGGATGTTTTCTGGGAGCGACATGATATTTCCTAGGACATATTCGTAAACCAATTCTGGATTTCCCAGAATAAATATTATACCCATTTCGAGGTCTAATTTTCAAGCAACTGCATTTTGAAAGTTTAAAATCAAATTTATACGAAATATTCTAATATCTGCTAAACTATCCATGTCTAAAAAGTTATTGACGATTTTTGCTCTTAAATAAATTATGATCGTGTATTTTGAAATATTGTGAAATATTCTGAAAAGGTAAAAATTCATATGGAATGAAAAACCATTCTGCCCCAATAGATGATCTTATTTCATGTATGCCAAAATCATATTAATGAATAAAAAGAAATTTAACACTTAAATATCAAATTAATGTTTACAGCATTCCAAAAAATAAGACTAAAATAATAGGAAGAGAAAGTTTTTGTTTATAGCACTTTAATTAATATGGCCTGGTGACAAATCATCTTGCTTGCCCATAACATTGGATTTTTCCCTCGACTGCTGAGGCTTGCTTGAGCTAAATACATCCCTTATTTGAGGTTTTGAATAATTTGAATATCTTGTTATCGTCATTAAGAAATACATGTATATGGTAAGTAACAGATAATGTTAAAATGCTAAAAACATTTATCACAAGAGTATTTTTTATCTCTTTATCTCTCAATCTATCATTATCATAAACAACGTGTTTCTAATCACCCCACAGATAATAATCTAAGCCTTTAAGGACATGGTGACCAAACTACTAGACCCATACGACAAACTTAACAATTATATTTGACTTGAAAAAATCCTTACATTTATTGAATATCAGGGACGTGCACCATCATGACAAAAATGCACGATTTGTGTAGTATGTAATGGAACATCTTAAAATAAATTATTTAAATGACGTAAAATGTCATTTTCTACCAAATTTTGTGCTTTTTGGAGGTGGTAAAGATGGAACTTGTCGTTTTATTATGCAATGGACATAAGCCGAAAGAATATGATTTTCTCAAGAAATGTTTCTTACACCAGTTGGATCAACTTTTAATAACATAGAACTTGGTCTGTCCGTATTTTTCTTCTTATGTTTGTTGGAAACATCTTGTTTTTGCAAAGTCTTCTATGAAGCTTTGAAAACCTTCCACCTCATAATAGGATTATACAATCTGGGAAATGATGCACTCGCAATACCGTTAAACAAAAACAAAGTTTATAACTGTATTTCTGTTTCATGAAAGCTATCCTTGCAATCAAAGTTTATTACAGTTAGTCCAGTCAATGGAACACTAAAATTGTCAAAATCTCTAACTTGAGTGCTAATGAATGGATTTTGATAAAACCTTGTGCAATGTGTTTGCAATGACGTTAATAAAAAAGATTAGAGTAGGAAATGATCGGAAGGGGTAGAAAACATCCCTTTTACCTTTTACCACGGGTTCCATAACTTGTAGAATTAGGTCAAAAATGGAAAAAAAAAAAACCAATGTATTTACCTTTCTTGGTCCAAAATAAGATGTTTTTACTCTTGTGAATTTTTTCTAAAAATGCATATTTTTCGAGATATGGTCACTCGAAAATTCCTGAAAATGGGGGAGAGGAATTGTAAGTTTAAAACAAAAATCTGAAAAAATTCAGGTGAATGTATCATCAAAATACAAGACGTTTTTTTATTTGCAACTTTTCTGTAAAGTGCGTTTTCACCGAGTTTTTCCGGAAAAACATGAAAAACTACCCCTATTTTTGATATTGTAGCAATTTAAAAATATGTAATTTAAAAATTTGAAAAAACCCAGACTTACGCATTGAGGTCTTCTAAACATTTTTTGTCCCTTGGAATTTTTTTGTAACTTGCTAATTTTCCGAGTTACAGGCAGTTTTTCACGATAAATAGTACAACATTTCTTGAATATTAAAGTGTGACCCATTTCAAGTGGAAATAACTCGTAACTTAGTTATTGGTCATCCAATTTCAACCAAATTTGAATCGGTATCAAAGATTTTTAGTATTTCTTTTTTGAGTAAAACAAATTTTATTAAGAAAAAAAGGGGCGAGTTTTCGAGAAATCATAATATGATTTCTTTTTTTTTTTTTTGTTGAAAAACTAATGCAATATTATTGATCAGCATGCTGTAGAACCGCTATATCCAGAATTTAACAACATTTTGATTTTTGGTTCTCGAATTACGGTCCCCTTAAAATTACCTATTTTAAACATTAAATAATCAATAAATTGATAACGAAATTTTTTTGGAAAAAAAGTCATTCTACATTTTCTCTTTAAATTCACTTTTTCTACTATTCCATATCATCGAAACTTTCAAATTTCGAAGACCAAGAATTTTCATTGAAAAATTTTGGGTCATCGGTCCGAATTTGAAAGTATCCGATGATATGGGGTGGTAGAAAAAATGAATTTAAAGAGAAAATAGAGAATGACTTTCCTTCAAAAAAAGATTCGTTACCAATTTATTGGTTATTTTATGTTTAAAATAGGTAATTTTAAGTGGGCCGTAATTCGAAAACAAAAAATTCAAAATGTAAAATTCTACAGCATGCTGATCAATAATATTGCATTCGTTTTTCAACAAAAAAATGCCTAATATGATTTGTCTTAATAAAAATGCACGCCACTGACTAAAATAACTTTTGTTTTATAGTGTACTCCATAAATAATTCAGCGATATAAAAAAGCTCGCATAAAAGCATAAAGGACGCCGACCTCTTCTAGTTAGTGTACCGCCCGCCGGTCCAATTTGACAACGCTAGTCCACGTTGACCCTATATTTTATTCCAACCTATCATAATTCCAGTAGAAAAAATTTCAACCAACCAGTGGGAGTGGCCTACATTTTTGTTCGGAAATATATGACCATTTTTTTGTGATGATAATAAAGAAGCCGAACACTTTTGGCCTTTTACGTAAATAGACTGAAATTGATACACGCTCGGTACCTTTTGTTTTTTTGCAAACTTTTTTATATCGCTGGATTATCGGTGGTACAAACTATACTCAAAAAAGAAATATTAATGATCTTTGATACCCATCCAAATTTAGTTGAAATTGGAGTACCAATAACTGAGTTACTAAGGTGTTTCCACTTGAAATGGGTCATACTGTATATTATTTTAAAAAAATATGAAACCTATAAATGGTATATAGTATATAAAATTTTTAAAGGTTCAATTTAATTTTCAAATTGAAAACGTGATAAAAGCTTTCCGGAAAAAATTATTTTATTTATCGTGAAAAACTGCCTCTAACTCGGAAAATTGGCAAGTTACAAAAAAATTCTAAGAGACAAAAAATGTTTAGAGGGCCTCAATGCATGTCTGAATTTTTTCAAATTTTTAAATTACATGTTTTTAAAGCGCTACAATTTCAAAGGGGTAGTTTTTCAAAGTAATAAAAAAAGTTTTGTATTTCGACGATACATCCACATGAATTTTTCTAGATTTTCCCTACATTTCCCCTCCCCCACTTTTAGGAATTTGACTGGCCATATCTCGAAAAATATGTATTTTTCGAAAAAATTCACAAGAGTAAAAACATCTTATTTTGGGCCAAAAAAGGTAAATACATTGTTTTTTTTTTCCATTTTTGATCTAAATCTACAAGTTATGGAACTCGAATAAAAGGGGTGGTTTCTACCCCTTCCGATCATTTCCTACTTTAATCTTTTTTTAACTTTTTTATTAACGTCATTACAAACACATTGCACAAGGTTTCATCAAAATTCATTCAATAGCACTCAAGTTAAAAGTGAAACCTCTCGTTGACTGGACTAAGTATATGAATACCAACAGAAACAATAAAAAATGTTAAATGTGAGTAAAAACGACACAATATCTCAAAACTGACATTACTGACATTACTAACTTATCTGATGATTAGAAATCTTGTATTGAAACCTATGATTACTGCAAATTATGCCAACTGTCTTTTCTGTAGACGTAAGCGTTATGATTACTAATATTTTTTTTTTATATTTAATAAGCAAGATTGTGTAAAGAGATATGGTAACAGTAGGCCAGAGCGTATTGTGTGGGTTTGATTCCCACCAATGGAAACAGGTAGTAGACATGTTCTCAAAGTTTTAATTTCAATTGGAAATTATAGATTTATCAGTATTATAAACTAATGTAACAATAAAAAAACATATATATTTTTTGCCAGCTTTCGTTCTTTCGTAATAGAAATCACCCCAACGCAGCGAGGCTAGTAAACACACGACGTCACCTCCTTGCAGACACACCGGTCTGTGTGTGTGTAATGTGTGTAATTTTCATTGAAAAATTACCGAACATTTTGAATCAGCAGCCCTGTAAATTATTCGTGCATTAAGGATTGCCGAATTTGAAAGCATGGATGACAGTGGGCGGTAGAAAAAGTGATTTTAAATAGAAAATGAGGAATGACTTTCTTAAAAAAAAAAAAAAAATTCGTTATGAGGTTTGATATTTAATATTTTTGGTAATTTTTTCAATGAAAATTTCTTGTCCTAGGAAATTTGAAAGTATAGATGAAGCTAGGTTGTGGAAAAAGTAAATTTAAATAGAAAATGAAGAATTACTTTTTTCAAAATACAATTTGTCTAAAAGTTATTCATTATTTAACATTTCAGGGTCCGTAATTCGAAAATAATAAATCAAATTGTCTTTAAGTTTTGGATACACGGGTTCTAAAGCATGCTGATCAATAATATTACATTAGACTTTCGATGAAAAGGAGGTCACATCTTGTTATTAGCGTCCACCTTGGGAACATTTCTTAGACTCGCTGCATTGGGATGATTTCTATTACGAATAACTGGCAAAATAAACATATTAAAAAAAAATCTGATTTTGGTTCTAGGGGTTTTAACGGTTTTAACTAATATTAATGCATATTATTTTTTTTTTTGTGGACATGCCAACTTTTTAGGGTTTAGGTTTAGAAACAAGTTAGAAATTATCCAACAACTGAAGAACAATATTAGTGAGATTATAGCTAGAATATTGCAGGAAAGGCCATGACAGGTTAAGATAAGTGTCCGTGCCTTTGCAACCTTTTTGCGTGTGGTTCATTCTAGTGATGTATCTTTGCGTAAGATACTACTACAAAAAATTTTGACCTCGAAAACTTCATAGTAAGTATCTGAGAAAATTTTTTTTTTTTTCGAAAATCCGAAAAAAAATTTTTTTCTTAATCAAGTGAATCAATTTGTATTTCACATATATTGTAAATCTACTCTCAAGCCTATTTATTAATATTTTCAGGAAATCTTTTCTTGAAGAAAAAAAAATTGATGCTTTTGAATTTTTTGAAAAATTTAAATACGTACTTACACGTTAGAGACCACCACCATTTTTTATTCATTATACTCCATACAATAAGCTATAACATATATTTGGTAACGTAGACAAATTGGCAAAGATAATGTTACGTGCTTACACCCCCTTTAGGAAACACCCTGTATCGTGTGTTCAGAAATTATAACACCAGGGTAACACTAAACAATAATGTATTTACTTATGTACTAATTACAACAAATAAAGAAAAAGGGTATAAATCGGTTAGAAACTCGATATATTAATAAATATATAAACGAACAACAACTGCTTGGATTACACGTATTGAAAATTTTTTGGAGCAGCCTACGTATTTTTTTGAAATAACGAGATATATTTTTCCAATACATATATTTTCTACAAAACTCCATCAAAACGGTAATACATAAAAAAATTATGTGTTTATTAACCACAGGCAGCCCTAGGCTTTGTGGTCTTCGTTTATTTGTAAATAAAGAGTAATAATTATACATGTGCCAATTGTATATTGTAAAACTTCTGAGCAAATAAACATTATTATTATTATTATTATTATTATTAATAAGAATACATAATAAAAAAACATGTTATGCTAATGATATACGATAATATTAGTCGTCTTCAACACTGTCCTCATTTATTGTAACACTGATATCTTCTGCAAATAATTCAGACAGTTTTACTGATGATTTCGGAATATCGTCAAGGAACCTTGCATACGATAAATCCATGTATAAGTAACAGAAAACTAAACTTAGTTTTCTAACTAATTAACTAACTAACTTAGTTTTCTGTTACTTATACATGAATTTATCATATGCAAGGTTTCTTGACGATATTCCGAAACCATCAGTAAAAATGTCTGAATTATTCGCATATCAGTGTACAACTAATATTATCATATATCATTAGCGTAACATGTTATTTTATTATCTATTCTTATTAATAAACACATAATTTTTATATGTATTACCGTTTCGATGGCGTTTGTAGAAAATATGTATTGGAAAAATACATCTCGTTGTTTCAAAAAATTTTCAATACGTGTAATCCAAGCAGTTGTTATTTATTTATATATTTATTAAAATATATCGAGTTTCTAACCAATTTATACTCTTTTACTTTATTTATTGTAATTAGTACGTAAGTTAATACATTATTGTTTAGTGTTACCATGGCGTTATAATTTCTGAACCCACGATACAGGGGTGTTTACTAAAGGGGGTGTAAGCACGTAAAATTATCTTTGCCAATTTGACTGTGAGAAATATATGTTATAGCTTATTGTTTGGTGTATAATTAATAAAAAAATTGGTGGTGGTCTCTAAAATGTAAGTACGTATTTGAATTTTTCAAAAAATTCAAAGGCAATTTTTTTTTTTCATGAAGATTTCCTGAAAATATCATTAATAGATTTACAATATACGTGAAATACAAACGAATTGGTTCACTTGATTAAGAAACATAAATTTTTTTGGGTTTTCGAAAAAAAAAATTTTCTCAGATGTTATAAAGTTTTCGAGGTCAAAACTTTTTATGGTAGTATCTTATTATGCAAAAATAACATCACTGGAAGGAGCCACATGCAAAAAGGTTGCAAAGGCACGGACACTTATCTTAACCTGCCATGGCCTTTGCCAAAAATTAAGAAAAATGCTGTTGAATGAGTAGAGATTTGTCATGCTGTCAAAGTTAACCATTTGGCCGAGATTATATTCCACCAAGCATTTCACACATATATTACGCTGAACAATGTCAACGTAACCATTACAAAATCCAGTGTTTATCAGTTCATTTAATAGGTATTTAAAACACCGTAAACCTTGTTTTTGCCTACTTAAAATATTTCAAATTTTAAACATTATTATGGCAAGATTCAAAGATAGAATCAATGATAATAATAGCCCGTTAATAAACGGTTATTACATAACAGTAACAGGCAATATCAAAATTCAAAGACTATCTTGCAAAATCTCTTACAGAAATCAGATATCTATGTAAAACAATTTGAAAAGACTCTCATACATTAACACGAGTAAGATCCAATAATAAGCCAAGAAGCAGCAAAATGTTACTGTAATCCATATTTTTATGTAGCAATTACTATTAGCTCAAAATGTTTAGCATTTAGGAATAAAAATAAAGTAACTGACATAGTTAAATCTCCACTATAAAATATTTATGACTAATTTACTCAATATTGTCAGTGGCGGAGCTATGGAATATCATGATTGTGCAATGCACAAACCTGCAGAGGGGGACCATCTCATAAATTATGTCCTATTTTATTTTTATTACATTTTTTCAATAAACAAATATTTCTAATATGACCTGGGGGGGTCCAATTTTCTGCGTAAGGGCCCTACAACTTCTTGCTTCACCACTGAACATTGTAATTTCACAGAAAACAATACCTTAACATCAATGATCTTCCTTTCTTTACTGCACAGAATTTTTGTCATGCTTCTATGGCGATGAATAGGACATACAAAACTGGCCCTGTTTCCATATCTGCTGTCATGCCAAAATTATTCTAATTGAACCAATATTAGTTTTATAGTTAAGCTCTGGGAAATTTTTAATGTATTCGCCTGCATGTATTTATTTATTGATATAATCTTTCGTACATGTCTATTTTTCGATTAAGTTTGTGAAAAATATTTGAATATTCTTAACAATAACTGTGGAAAACTACAAAAATATATTAATATGCCTTTCCTGTTGTAAAATTTTAAATAAAAACAGAAATTACTATGTTCAGTCAGACCACAAACCAAATTACTTCTACACAATTAAAAAAATATTCTTGTGCATTTCCATATGGAACAAAAACAAATAATTGCAACGAATTTGTGTTCTATAATTTAAGCAAAACCTATGAATTTATTATTGATTATTCATCATCGCGATTTATTGTGGACAGCGAGACGTGGAGTAATAGTAAATCGTGTCATGCAATGCAAAAATAAATTATATTACTTTAAAATTTTTTATTTAAATATATCACAAAATCTTTGGCTCTTACTCTGTTACAATGTATGGCTCAAAATGCAAAAAATACATTTTTAGCCAACATTTTTTTTTTATTAATAACAATTAAAATGTAACCTTTGACAGATGTGTTTCGATAGCTTCTACAATAACTTTCGCATTTGGAGAATTCTCATCTGCTAACATGGTAAGTACGTTTATGAGAGGCTTGCTATTAAATGTGAGGTCAGCCAAACTTGACGTATATTCAGCCTTTATTTCTTCGGGGGTAGTCATTTTAACCAATTTTTTCCTCCTTAAACTAAATATCACAGAAAATTGACCCGACTGGACTTAAATTTATCCTACAATTGAAATATTAAAATTAGATCAACCAGGCCACTATTACATGACATCAGGCGTATGGTGCAATTCGATAACCGCTATAAATTCTTAATATTCTTACCTTAAAATAAAATATGTATAATCATTGTTGAAGTACACCCATTACCATACGTTTCCATAACTTTTTCACTACTTTGTTTAAAATAAATAATTTTTACACGCTACACTCACTAAACTTCACACAATGGCGTCAATGGCGATATCGTATCGAATTTAACCGATGACGACGTTCGTTTGTTTTCTTTCCGGGATTTCTCCCACGCATGCGCACAGGGCAGAGGTCAAGGATTTATGGAATGTTTAGGTCGGGTTCAGAAATCTCTCGAGGCGATATTTCGCCTAAACTAAAAAAAAATTACAGTATACAGTACTTAATAGTATACGAAATTTACTTCAAGTTCACAAATTACTATCTCCTTCTTTGTTATTCTTATAGCTTTAGTAAAAGAGAATAATTGAAAATCATTCAAGCGAATTTTCGTAAACCCCTTTTATGTGACTCATGCCGTGCCAGTGGTTGCGTCAAAGAATATTTACGTTTGTAAAGCAACGTAAACATTATTTGATTACGTTCTTAGAAATTCATAGATAATAACTTCAGGTCCTTCAGGATTTATTTTATATTAAAATTTTCGCATATCTATACTGATCAGTGATCACTGATTTATCAATTGGCATAATTTTGGTTGCGACCGCTTCAAAACAAAGAAGTTTCTTTTCTCTGTTCCAAAAGCACTTACTGTAAATGGTGACGTTTGTCGTTTTTCCTAACCACATACCTTTATGTGGTCCTAACATAAGATTCTTTTATATGGTCCTAATCTAATGACACATAATTAATATTCCGTGCTAATGATCTATAATCGCTCTTGCGATCCGGTCGGATCTCAGCTTTCTGAGGGTCGGATGAACGCGCCCAATATGAACGTGAGCCATTGACGTGAGCATGACAGAACACCTAAAAAGAAAATAAAGAAATGTCAGTGCTGTCAGTGGTCTTTCAAATTAATATCTTAGTTGTCAAATATAATTTGTAAACAAAACATATCGAAAAATGTACAATAAAGTATTGTGCAATGGATGCATTTAAACAGGTAGTTATTTATATCTTGATAATTGACGAAATTGATAAAGGTATCTACCTACCTACTTACCTGAAGTACCTGCAATTTAATTTGTAATTTTTGTAATATCTTTCTTGAGGATAATATGGGACCCTTTAATGACGTAATTTTTATTTTAGTCATGATACTAATATGAAAAAAGAACTATAAAATTATTTTGGTAAATAAGAGAATGTAAATGGTAGTATGGCAAAGAATAATTATATATAATATAAACTTTTGTCAATTAACGGCAAATTGGTAAATATGCATATGTAAATAGTATTAAACTAACCAGCTATGGATGATTATAAATTCCTTTTCAAAGTGGTACTAGTGGGTAATGCAGGTGTAGGAAAAACATGCCTTGTGAGACGTTTCACGCAAGGTTTATTCCCACCAGGGCAAGGGGCCACTATTGGAGTTGATTTCATGATAAAAACTGTAGAAGTAGGAAATGAAAAAGTAAAAGTAAGTGGTCAACATATTTTTAGTCGTGTATCTATAAAATTTGTATTGCAGTTGCAAATATGGGATACGGCTGGGCAAGAGCGATTTAGATCAATTACACAAAGTTATTATAGATCTGCCCATGCTCTCATATTAGTTTACGATATTTCTTGCCAGCCTACATTCGACTGTCTCCCAGATTGGTTACGTGAAATAGAAGAATATGCTAGTAGCAAAGTATTACGAATACTTGTTGGTAAGCATATTTATTTTTTTAGAAAATGTTCTTTATGCCATCTCATTATTTGACTAAAAGTAATTTTCTGTTTTGTTTGGTGTTGGTTTTACTAATACTTAATGTCTATTGCACTCACTATAATATAAGAAATCTATTATTTACAGTGGAAAAAAAAACGAGTTCAACTTATTCCATATATTTTCATGATGATTAAAATTAATTACTATCTTATATTTTTATTAGAACATCTGTTTTACAAAATATGTTTTAGGTAACAAAATTGATAGAGAAGACAGGGAAATACCTGCTCATGTTGGGGAGGACTTTGCAAAGAGGCATAATATGTACTATCTGGAAACCTCTGCTAAAGAATCGGATAACGTTGAAAGACTTTTCATGCAAATAGCTGAAGATTTAATGAAGGTAAGTAAATATTACAGGTACAAAGGGTCTCAAAATAAATGGGGCAATGTTTAACAGTAGTTATATATCGACAGTATTAATTTACTTTATTTGAAAATGAGAAAGAGTAATAATAAAAGCTTATTATAGATGCAAATCTTTTAAAAGCTTGTTCAGGGTGCTTACAGATTATTTTAAATATTTCTCTGTATTTTATGAGGGTCTGGAGGGCTGTATTTTTAAAGAAAGTTTACTAGAAATACCCATATACTTGCTCTTGGGTAAACTACTACCTGCTTGAGTTATAAAAACTGTAATCATTTTATAATGATTTGGCAAAATCTTAACTCTGTTATGGGGTATTTCATAGTTTAATTAAATTATTGGGAGCAAGAGCACAGAACTAGAAAGAATTATATAAATTAATTTAATAATTAATATTCCATATAATTTCCATAAATCTGAAGAAAAATACTAGTAATAAGCCCATAGCTAAGTGATTTATTACTCTGTCTTTTTCAAAGAGACTATACAGCTTCAGAAATGGCCATTTGAATATAAGTGAAGCTCGCAGAAGTCAAAATTTGATATTTAATTTTCATAAAAAAGTACTTTTAATAGTTTTTGAAAAAAATGCTGTATATTAACTTGAACTACAATTTTTTAACTATACGAGGCCAAAAGGATTTTTCTAACCCATTTTAAGTCTGTAGAGCAAAAAAATAAGGATATCCCGTGAATAATTCCTAAAAGGAATTTTTTTTTATTTGCGTAGGCAGAGGCGTAGCTATGCATGGGCAATTTGGGCAGTTGCCCGTATTATCTATAAAGCTACATTTTTTCCCATGATAGCTTAGACAGTATCAATGATCAAAGTGAAAGTCTACCAAACTTTTAGTGTTGCAAAAATGAGTAAAAAACCGCTGCCCAAGGAATCACTACTTCCACATCCAGATTTTTTTATCCAAGTCACTCACAACGAAAAAATTTTGTATGTGGAAATAATTGTTTATGGAACTTTAATAATGTAATATTTGAAATCCTCTACCCCAAAAACCCATAAAACGATACCCCACATCGGTAGCGGGGTGGGGGTGGTAGTGGGGGTGGATGAAGTAAAAAAACATTTTGAGTAAATCACAATTTTTTTTCATCCCCTTTAATAATAGGGTGAGGGTGGTAATGGGGACAAAATTTTTTTTGAGACCTTAGCTTCTCTTGTATATACTAAATACCAATTTTGTGGACTCTTACCTGCTTGATTTACCTATTTTCCCCAAATTTACCTCAATTTACCCCCCAACCCTTCGACGGAACAAGATGAAAATATAATCTAGTTCTAGATCTCGTTAAAGTACATATTATTATGTGTACCAAATTTCAAGTCAATATCTCAAACGGTTCCAGAGTAAACATGCGCACAAAAAGTTACAGACAGACCGACAGACAGAATTTTTTTTTTCGCTCAAACTTAAAATCTCGACGTTTCGTGACATTCTAAGCCTATTTGAACAATAAAAATTTTTTTGTCGTTACTATACTTCCACTAGATATGGAAGTGAAATTAAACAAAATGTTACAAAAAGAGATCGATTTTCTGAAATGTCACAAAATGCTACTTGTGATTAGTTCGTGCCGAGCTGAATTTTCGAATTTTGCCATGCAATTTATGATCAGGTTTATCTGGAAGACTTCCTTTTTACGTCGCGACATCGTACGGCCGTCCCAATGGTTTTTTTTGTTATTTTTCGCAGATATCTCCGAAACGGTGGGAGTTAGCTCGAAATAAAAAACAAGGTCAAACAAGTATTTTCCACTACGAATCTTTTACTACCATCAGAATTTTGATTTTTTTTTTTTTCGTTTCGGAGATAACTACTGAAATGTTGGCCATGTACGCAAAAAATCGCAAATTTTGAGCTTCTACAGTTGGCAACTTTTTAATCTTGGCTCCTACGCCAAAAGACCACTCTAGTTAATTTAAACGGGATTAAATTTGCTAAAACCCTTTTTTTTTATTTTTTGAATTCCGACAAAAATGAAGGAATTAGAGGGGGCGGGATTTGGGACTTTTTTGTTTTCGGTAAAATTTCTCCATTTTATCACCGTAATTAATCGGTAATTAACTGAAGTCGATCTTATATACGATGTCCACTTAATATCATGTACTACTTTGAAGCTTCGTTAATCTTGGCCCTTCGAAACAAAGGTTTCTGAGAAAAATTATTTTTTGGATTTACAATAGAGAAAAACGTGTAATTTCCTACATTTCCTCGAATATCTCGATAATTATCATTTTTTTCGAAAAATTTGTAGACAGCTTAAGTAAAGAGAATTGACTGAGCTTTCCAGCGCTTTTTCAATTTTTTCTCTAACATAAAAGACAAGACTTGACCGAATATGCGCTCCGGGCTATTGCAGTTCGCGGAGAAGTTTTGTATTTGCCGCCGCGGAATAATAATCTACAAAGCTGATTTTTTGTCTACAAGCAGTTTATGCACTGTTTCGATTAAAAATCACATTCTACCTCCGCTTAAAGGTGGCTAAATCTTTGAAGACAACAAATATAGAAGGGTGTACAAAAATTTAATTCTACAGTTAATTTTATTGTTATAATTGTAGAAAAGTATAGTATTCAACCTGCGGTAATGGTAATAACTCACTTGATGAATTACGGTACTTGCCTTTGGCTCGTGCTGTAAATTTCGTCTACGTGAGTTATTACCTAGATTACCGCTCATTGAATAATATACTATTTTTGATTGTTCTACGAAAGAGAATAATGATGCATTATTCCCTTATCATTAATATCTGCGGGAATAATATATGGCATTATATATCAAAATTGACACATATAAAACATATATTGTATATTAATCGTAGATAAAATAATTTTAATAAACAACAAAGTAGTTTAGATATTGTTTAATCTTTAGGATATAATGGTCCTATTTTGTGGCATCTGCTTGCATTTCTAATATCAATAATAATATTCCCTACATTATTGGTAATATCTAGTTTTAAGATAGAACCAATAGGAAAGGAGATAATCGAGAAAATCAATTTTTACCGTCATTTTTCCAACATGGCGACCACAACGGCAACGATATTTTTGTGGAAAACATTAGTTAATGACTGTGGCCACCCCGGCTCACATTACACAGACAAAAAATACCTTGTAGGAATTATTTACGAGTCGAATAACATATTGACTGTATTATTTGTACTCTGAAATAACATTGAACATCTTGCTCTGATATTCTGTTTCACGTGCGGTTACTCTTTGTTCACATTTTGTCCTGTTAAATAATCTCTGCTGCAGCCAATCTATCAATTCTCAACTTCTCCTTTATTTTTTCCAGCAAGCCAGAAATAGAGACCTTCCCAGATGTGACTCCAACATACAGAGTATTAACGGAAGGACCTCGACTATTAACGACTCTAATTGTTGTAGTAGGCTACAGTAATAATATGTAACACATTTCATAATAACTAGATATAAGACAAGTTGCATTTTATATTTTTAATTATTTTTGTTAATTCTGTTCTGTTATTTTTTTTATTATTGACAATTTTGTGCATTTAGTACACATGTAATTTTAGGGGCTTGGAACCAAAAAGGTAGATATTTATCAATAAATTTCTTCCTCTATTTAACTTGTGTAATATTGTATATGCTTCAACTAGGGAAAAACTAGGGTCCATATAACAAATAATATGAAAAGAAAGGAAACTAACTGTTCGTCTTGTCCTTGTTTATTAACGCGTGCGCAATGAAGTTTAAGTGTGGGCTTTCACGAAAATGATTTTTTGTGACATTTCTTTCAGGTACCTACCATCAGAGGCGTAACTATGGCAGGGCAAACCGGGCCAGTGCCCTGGGTCCCCGGGAGACCAAGGGCCCCAGTCGGCACCTGGGTGAGGCCGGGTATTAGGATAGAATTTTTTTTTCGGATTTCTCCCCCGCGCTCATTAAGAAAATATAATAGGGGGTCCCCAACAATTTTTTGCCCTGGGGCCCCATGACGTCTAGTTACGCCACTGCCTACCATGCAAGTAGTGGTGAGTATAGCTTATATATATCATATTCACAAAGATCAACATAGCAACATCTTCCCCCCAAGGCAGAGCCGTGGAGAGAAAATACGGGCCCGGGGGGAATTATTTTTTGAAAATTGATGAGGGGGGGGGGAGAATCCGATAAAAAAAATTTTACCGAAAAAAATTTCCGGGCATCCGAAACAAGCCCGGGCCCCTCAAAAATTTTTTCGATGAGCGGAGGGGGAGAAATCCGAAAAAAAAATTCGGGCCCCCCAAACAAACCCGGGTCCGGGGGGAAGTGCCCCCGCACCACCCCCCCCTCGTCGGGCCTGCCCTAAGGACATAATAGAGACTAGAAAAGTGGATGTGGGTTTTGCCTCCAACAATTCGAACCTGCTGACTAGTTGTCTGTCAGTTTAAAAATTGTTAATGAATTTGTAAATATTATCTTGGTATTGTGAATGTTTTTATTTCATTCAACTTTGTTGTAGCAAGAGTACAGAGCAATCCTAACTGAAAGTTTCACTTCTAATTAAGAAATCATGAGAGCCGCGTTAATTTTCTAATATAAAATTTAAAAATGAGAAGATTAGCATTTATTCTGTTTTTACATCAAATTTAATTTATTAGGGCCCATACATTAATTTGACTGATCGAATCGAGCTCAGCTAATAACAGAATGTCAATAAAAACATTTATAAATTAATTATATCCCTCAAAACAATACTCTACTGTAACTAGGGAACACAAATTCACCCCCGCATCGTCCCTCGTGCATCAGTGGCCGATGTCTCTGTGCTAATTAGCAGTGTTGCCAATGCCAAAGTGTTAAATTATTCAGCGGTTGGATTCAACAGGAGCCCTATTCTCCAGCTTAGGAGAAGTGAATCGGGGTATTTTTTCTCTTTTTATTTCATTATGTTTTCTATTTCCTTCTCTTTCCTTTCTCCCGAAATGATCATTCTCTCGACTGGAGAATACCTGATACACTTTTATACACCAGAAAACATTTGGTTTTGGAAAAAAACCAGTATAACGAAAAATCATGTCACATTTCGATAGCCTATAACTTGTGCAGGTACGAAATATCTCTAATTTGTCTGCTAAACTGACAAGATACACAAATTATACGATTATTATTAGGGTTAGATACACAGCCAGCTCAAAAGGTACAAAAATCGTATAATTATACACCGACTGGTGACACTGCTAATTAGGCAATCCAAACCACGTGGCTTCCAATATGGCGCGGAAGGCAAACATTCGTTTTCGTTCTTTAAACGTTTGTTTTTCTGTTTTGGCTACGTTTCCGGAATTTAATAAAATTAAACCCGTGTTTGCCCTCCACGCCATATTGAAAAAAAACTTTGATAGGTCGTTGGATCGCTTAATAGACCATTTTAGGTCACGTGACTTTGACGCCGCTGTCTGGAGGGCACACAAAACCTCATCCAATAACAGAGGCAATGCAAATGAAAACAATTAGAGATGAGTTGCTATTTAACAAAACCTATTATTTTATAAACAGCATTAACAGACTGTTATTTCTGTTCGAAAATAACAGATAGCAGTAGCCAAGATACTATTTTCGGTTGACGTCACGCTGTCGTCGGCGCCATTTTGCGTGGAGGGCAGACAACTCATTGTTTTCATTTGCAATAGTTACTTTGTTCTGTTCAGTAGTGAATTGTAATAGAGGAGAAACAGACAACGTTAGTTTCTTTAGAATTCCTGCTATTTTAAAGGACCGTGGAGAAAATAACAACAAGCGCGACATTGTTGTCAAAATAAACACTTTACTTCAAAACACTAAAGTAAACCCGAAACACACTCTGAAAACCTTGTGCACACAATAATAAACAAACAGTAAATGAGATTTTGTATGCTCTTCAGTCAGCTGCGTCAAATTCACGTGACCGAAAAATTTGCATACTACAAACTGCGCACTGCGATATGCGAATGGCAGTACTTCTCAGCGATCTGTTATTTTTAAACTGATATTTCAAAACAGCAGAAGCTGTTTAAACCTGTTAGTAAAAAATAACAGCTTGTACCCATCTCTAGAAAACAAAATAATGAGTTGTGTGCCCTCCACGGCACCAGGGTGACGTCATTCTAAAACGGTCTATTAGGCAATCCAACGACCTGTCAAAATTATTTTTCAATATGGCGCTGAGGGCAAACATGGGGTTTATTTTAATTAACTCGCGGAAACGTAGCCAAGGCAACCGAAAAAAACTCATTTAACGAATGAAAATAAAGGATTGCCGGATGTTTGCCCTCAGCGCCATGTTGGAAGTCACGTGGTTTGGATCGCCTAATAATAGAGCATCTGCATCATGTAACTAACATAACCTCAAATTTTAAGTTTTTCAAGTTTATTCTCATTTTTAATGTTTTCATACTCATTTTTAGCTTGGAGCCGTACTGGCTTCAAGCAAATATTTAAAAATTCACGCAAATAATTTTTCAAAATTGTAGATCAATAAAAATAGACTGCTAATTAGAGGTTAGATTTCTAGCCTACAAAAAGAGTCCTATTTTATTAGCACAAAGTATTTAAAACTTCATAAAGATTACACTAAACTAGATTTTGGTTGAAAGTACGGGAACCAGGCATACATTTTAATAATAGCTACGTAATACTTGTAGATGTTAAGAAATATATATTTTTGAGGTTAGCTGTGACGTCACGTGCAGATGCCAGTCACTTTGCTTTGTTTGTACTACAGCAGCCATCTTTTGTTGGTAAGTTAGGGTTTGCGACAGGCCTAAAGGGCACCATACACGTTCAGTATCTCATTACCTGAATTTTCGCGTTTTTTCAATCATACTTAATTCAATAATTATAGCTAGATATGCTTTTTTCTTAAATAATGGACATGTAAGGTGTGAAAAATAATGACAGGGAAATTTTTAGTAATGATGTTTCTGTAATGATCTGTTGGAATGACATTATGGCTGAACGTGTATGGTGCTCTTTGACAAAAACCCTAACTTACCAACAAAAGATGGCTGCTGTAGTTGTTTACAAGTGCGAGAGAGACGAAGAACCTTTCCGCCATTGCTCGAGCTCAAACTGGAATCAGTTTGTATAATATCCCATAAACGTCAAACGTCTCTATACTTGCCTATGGTAGGTATAACCAAAGATTACTCTTTGGCATAACTTTCTTGAGTATCTCCTATTTTATATGTAGGTATACCCATGACGTAAGTATTTCCTTACATAATGTATACCTGCTTACTTGGTAAGAGAATCGAAAAGCCCAATTATGCGCTCTCATTTTTTGCCCGGCCACCGACCCTAACCTAGCAACCTACCTGATGTAACTTAGTGATGCAGATATTCGGATGATTTCGGTACTCGGATTACACGGAATCGGATGACAAGAATATTCGGATTAATCATCTGATGTCGAATTAAATTTTCACTATAGGTATTAGTGATGTGATATCGCGATTTTTCAATCACTCTGTCAACAGTAATTGCGATCGTGGTTAAAGCGAATGCAAGTGGCACTGAGGTTAGTATTTTTTCTCCCCAGATCTCAGAATCGATGAGCGGGGGGGAGAAATCTAAAAAACATTTTATTAACCAAGTGCACGATTGACAGTTCTTTTTTGTTTTGTACTTAAAATTAATCCGAGTATATTTTATTCGGATGAAATTTTAATACTCGGAATCAAGCGAGTATTTTGATACTCGGATTAACCGAGTATTTTAATTCGAATTCACCCAACACTAATGTAACTGACCAAAGCAACTTTAACTGTAATATTTATTATTGCATACAGGTGCAAATGTACAAGTAATATTCAGATTCAGAAAGAAGTGTTTAATTTTTTATTAAAACGTGATAGTCTTTATCAAAAATATCACTGTTCTCTATTATTTCATCTGTAACATTGTTATTGTATTTTGTTATAAGTATGTCAGAAAAATATTTTTCCCGTTGCCCTACTTTACTTTTTATGAAGGATAATAATATTAACGTTTAATTAATAAAGATAGATACAATTAAATTAGCATTAATACATATATAAGTCATTTTATTAACAAGGTTTTTCGATAAAATTAATAGCGGCAGCTTTATACTTAACTTAAATGAAGATGAGAGGTGAACTGCATCTTAATCAGAAAGTACCTATACTTCGGAGAAAGCGAACGGGAAGTATCAAGTGTGTGTGTGTAAAGTTGTAGTAGCTTGCGACACCTGAGTAGGTAGTTGTAATTTGTACACCTATGGTACATACTAAAGAGAAACGTGAAAACAGTAAAATATAACATTTCGTCTAGTTTTGTCCACAAAATGATATTTTTGATAGGATGTTCAATAGTCACTGTTGTAACAATTATTGCTATATTGAGATCAAAAAAACCGTTTAGAGTGATATTAGCTGAAGCTAAATATGAAGTTATGTATAATGTTTTGGGCTCCAAAGCCATGTTCCAGGATTTTATTATGAAACGAAAAAATAAAACTGGTAAGTGTATAACTAAATCATTCATACCTATTTACAAACATTTGGGAAAACATTTTTATTACGTGATTTCTATCTGGAACGTGTTTTTTAAACCTCATAATTTTCTCACCGTTTTCATAAAGTATTTCTGAATAACTTTAAAAATGTTCGTCTGTCCATCCGTCCGTCACGTTTCTGGTAAGCACGATAACTTAAGACACAACAGCCCGATCGAATTGAACTTTTGACAGTAAGTTAGTATTAGCTAGAGGAAGAACTCTATTGTTTTTGAAAAAAGTCGATCAGTAAATGTAAAAGTTATAAAATATTTTCTAAAAAATGCACATATGAAAAGTAACATTCTACAAAACACAAGAATACAGCATAATATACTGACGAACGTTTCGCCAATCAAGATGGCATCATCGGGTGATGATTAAAATTATAAGTATAGCAATTAAGGCTCTTTTTCATAGTCGCGAGTTTTTAGCGAATTTCGGTTTTTAACATATTTTTTATTTTGTCCCATACTCACACAACGCGAAATTCGCTTTAACGCATTTGCGATGTCGCAAAAAAGTTGAACTATTTTCAACTTTTTTGCGATAAAATCTAACATTCTAACCTAACAACTTGAATTTGTCCTCTTTGTGATATATTTTAGTCCCACTTTTTGCAAAAGTATTTCAAATTGACATGAAGTCATTCTCATATAATTTAGATATTTGGCTGCATCACTCACACACATTTCTATTATTAAATTGTCCCCTTGTTCTTTTCTTTGCAAAAATATTTTTTTCACTCAAAATGCCTTTTTCTTATATACTTTCACTCTTTTTTTGTGGCGTAAATGCCAAATATATAACATGTAGATGTATTTCAAAGCAATGCCTTTGATGAATCTCCAAGCTTCTCGCCGCAATAAAGTTAAGATTTCCCGCCGCGAATATATTTGAATTAGTTTTTATAACATTTCGCTTAAAAGTAGCGAATTTCGCGACTATGAAAAAGAACCTTTAGAATTAAAAAATTAACTTATTTTCAAAAAATTGCGAATAGAATGTTCATTTTTTTTTTAGAATTTTTTTCCACTCTATTTAGTAGCCATAAGTATTGGATTCGTCATTTTGAATTTTTAATCTTTTTTTTCTCAACTTACACTAAACTACAATGCCATATCATACAGTTTGCAACTAATTCTATAGAAATCGTTTAAGCAACGTGAGAGTTTGCCCTGCCGCTTCAGAAGGGTAGGGGGGCGGAAAGGTCCCTTTTTTCGATTAATTATTGCTTATAACCCGGAAACGATGCGTCGTTCGGAAAAAGGCATTCTATGAAAAATTAAACATAATTAAATTTCCTACAAGAATATCTATATTCATTTTCTTAGTTTACGAGATATTCGCCAGCGAAAATCGATAATTAATAAATAAATTAATTAGGTCTGAAATTTTTCTATCAAAGCGGTTTACCGTGGTCTGCACAGTCACAAAATAATATTTATTTTACAACACTCGATGTATTTACTAACGTAATATTTTTCCTCAAATATACAGTATGACTCACTTAAAATGAAGACACCCTCATAACTTTTTTATTTTGTTTTATTAAATTAAGATCTACTTATGACCAGAAAAACATTCGCCTGCTACAAAGGCAAAGCCACCTGCGGTACCGAAATATGCGAAAAAAATAAAAACGTTACAACAACTCTAATGTGATTTTTAATTTTGTGACTTGATTTATTAGCAGACCGCTTTAGAAAAATTTCAGAGACCTAATTAATTTATTTATTAATTATCGATTTTCGCTGGCGAATATCTCGGAAACTATAACACATAGGAAAAAAAATAATATAAACATTCTTGTAGGAAATTTAATCATGTTTAATTTTCCATAGAATATTTTTTCCGTACGATGCATCGTTTTCGAGTTATAAGCAAAAAATCGAAAAAAGGAACTTTTCCACCAGCGCTCCCCTCGCCCCCTGAATCGGCAGGGACTTTTAGTATGTTTACCTCCAACACATTCCTGAAGAGGAAAATTCTCACCCCTCCGTGTCCTCCACCACTCCTTCGTTGACTGGACTATATATAAACTATTTACGCACTAAAAATAATGAAAAAAGTATTGTTTTTTTAACAGTTGTAGAAAAACACTTTATGCATGAGTTTCATACAATATTTTTTCAACGATTGTCCTCAATTTCCATATTTAAATAAATCAATTTCAGAAATAACTTAACATCAAAACACAAATATCTAACTCGACGTTTCTAAAGCTAACCCAGGCAACACGGTCACGTCATTTTGACGTCATTTTTTGGTAACTATTCGTCAGTGACGTCATGTTACCAAAAAGTTACGTCTTAATGACTTCTGCATTTGTACGTCATAATGCCGTACATTAAATTCGTCATTATTACGTTTTTATTTAGCGATTTTAAACACCAGTGATGTCTTAAAGACGTCTGCATTTGTACGGCATTATGACGTAGATTAAATTCGTCATTATTACGTTTTTATTTAGTAATATTAAATACCAGACAAAAAAAACATTAGTTTTACAAAATTGCCACCCCAATAATTATTTACAGAATCTTTAAAAATACAATAATAATAAGTGGATTTTTAGTATTAATTACATGGTAATAATAAACGTCTTATTAAGTCGGAATAATTACAATTATATTTTTTTGGCTGTATATTAATATCATCAACAGTATAAGATTTTTTTCGATCTATTTTTGGCCAATAGCCATTAGCCAGTGACATATATTGTCAAAAAGTGATCTAAATTTATCCCAGGCAGCAGACTGACGTCATTTTGGTCGACGACGTCACGTGATGAAAAAGTGACGTCTCAGTAACGTCATATTGTGACTAAATTATGACGTCATGTTGAGACGCCGATGCGACGTTTGGTGACGTAATTTTTCATTGCAGAAAATATTTCTAGTTGGCGCCACATGCAAACTATGCATTAGCACGTTGTTTGTTGCATAAATTATTTCTAGATGGCGCCACATACAAACCACTGAAAATAATCAGTCCTTCTTTATACCTTATACTCTAATGAATTTATAGAAAATAAATAATAATATAAATTGCAATGTTCAAATATATTCAGGAAACGTTGATTGATTTGGATGGATCCTATAATGGTCAGGTTAAAGATCATAATTATGTGGCTGGGCCGAGATAGCATAAAAACCAGTGAGTGCTTCACCTATTAATTGTCTGTCCATTCATCTACATCGTACATGGCATCTTATCCTGTAACCTGTAATGCATATCATACATCGGAAAATGGAAAAATCCTAGAGCCCTTAAGATTTACATGCCATATTGCACCAAATTGGCTTATTTATTATGTTTCTCATATGTACATTTATTAATTAATCAAAAATAGCTTACATATGTAAGCCCATCGACGTCATTTAAGGGACATCTGTTAAATGACCTCAATGGGCTGTGACATTTTGCCGTCATATTTCATGTCATTTTCACGTCATATTTAACGTCGCATTGGTGATAAAGGTGCCGAAAAAATAACGTCAAAATGACGGGACCGTGTTGCCTGGGAAGTTCGAGAGACAACTTCAGTTGTTTTAAATGCACTCATGTTTCAGCTATAATTTTACATTTTTCACACCTTTAGTTTTTTCCACCATTACCATAAACATATATTTTACGCACCAAAAATAATGAAAGAAAGCACAGCCTTTTTAACGTATACATATACATAAAAATATTGCATAAAACTCATGCATATCGTGTCTTTTTTTACTTCAGTTCGTACTCGTGAAATAAAGTACAATTTTATGCATTTGTTACATAAATAACGGTTTTTTCCACACGTTGTTTTATTCAATTTTAGATTTACCATTAAAATCAGGAAAAGTAGCTGTAATAACAGGTGGTACAAGAGGAATTGGTTTAGAAGTTATAAGAATGCTTTTGAAATGTGACATTTCCGTTGTTATTGGTAAGTAAATCACTTTACCTATATGTACATGTATAATGCAGAGAATGCAGAGATATTAATAATGTTTTGAATCAAAAATCCTTTGTTTCCTATAGGTACACGGTACACGCAGGGCCGGATTAGGCTAACTAGGCTGTAGCCTAAGGGCGCCAACGCGTGAAGGGGCGCGCGAGTCTATTTCGCGCCCCACCCGCTTATCAAACAATTTTTTTTTCCAATCTTGTCAAATATTTTTTTAGATATAAAGCCAAGAGACCAACCGACAGACAGACTGAATGAATGCATTGAAATACCTAAATTTTCATAATCTATATATGAAATATGAAAATACCAAAATTGTATCGGATTTTCATCTTTGTCAACCATATTCCAGATATTATTTTCCTGTCGTTTTATTTTTTTAAAGTATCCAGTATTAAGAGTTGTGGTCTCTTTCTTGGCAGAAGCATGAACTACCTGTCAAATATTATTTTTACTCATCAAATAGGTTTTTAAATGTGACGCCAACGCCAACAGACAGACACACAGACAGACTAAGTACTGGATGGAAAACCCTTATTCTCGTATCTGCATAATCTGAAACATGAGGGATATGGAGACATTACGTAAAGTGATTTTTTCTCGATTATAATTATAATATTAATTATAAAAACCAAAAACGGTACGGGAAAGTAACTTTTTCGGACTGTTTTTTTTTTCTATATATAACAGTCCAGAAAAGTTACCTACTTGCCGGCCTGTTTTTTATATATATTTTATTATACATATATTTTTTATACGTTTATAATAATAAAAAAAATTTTAAGAAAAAGCTTTTATTTGAAATAACTACTAAAAAGTAAAAATAATTTTTTTTAAAATTCATACACCTGGAAACTAAAATCTTTGGGGACGGTCATATAGCGCTATTGCATAGTTACTTTGCTCAATTGACCGCCTCCAATGCTTTTATTTTCCAGGTGTATGGATTAATAAAGACAGACAAAACCCTTTTATTTGCTACCGCCATCCACCCCTTCCCTCTCCCGTCTTCTCACCTCTCTAACACTACTTCCCACCCCTTCCCCACCTCTTACCACCCTTCCCCTGCCCTTTATCACCTCTTCCCACCTCTTTCCACCCCATTCTCACCCCTTCCCACTTCTTTCCCACCTCTTCCCGCCCATTCCCCTCCCCTTTCCCACCTCTTCCCACCCCTTCACCACCTCTTCACCACCTTTTCCCACCCTTTCCCCTCCCCCTTCCCACCTTTTCCCCACCTCTCCCTCGTCCGCCATATTGAATTTAGAATGACGTCACATAGTTTATCGTATTTTACTCGTCAAACCCATTCATTTGATATCCATATCAAGGGGGTTGTGAAGAAAAAAGCGATCCACCATCTTGGGACGTACGCCATATTGAATTCAGAATGACGTCACATAGTTTATCGTATTTTACTCGTCAAACCCTTTCATTTGATACCCATATCAAGGGGGTCGTGAAGAAAAAGGCGATCCGCCATCTTGGGACGTCCGCCATATTGGATTTAGACCGATAATGGTTATACTATGTTGCATTGTCACCCGACTTATACACGTGTGCGAAATTTCAAAGCTCTAGCTTAATCAGAACTAGTCGAAATTCAGCTTGCAAGATTCCACCTAAACAAACAAACAAACAAACTAACTAACTAACTAACAAACATTGCAAGTTAAATAAAAGCTTTTAAAAATAGTATGTTACCTCGTAGTAAAAGCACATTCCCGGACTTCCCGAACAATTTACATCGTCGTCCGGGAATGTATTGCTTCTACTACTAGATACACAATGTGCTATTTCCGAATCTAGTCAAAACTTTCTACGTTGTTATCGTCTCCATATACCTATAAAAAAATTAAAAAATGACAGCCGGAAAGTGATCTCGTTGACACCCGGTAGGTATATGAAAAAAATATTCACATACAGTTTGTGTGTATATAAAACAAAGAATTTTTGATTCAAAACATTATTTTTATTCTTGTGTAATGTATTCTGTCTAAATTTTTAGGCTGTAGAAATACTGTACAGGGAGAAATGTTGCTTGATGTTATGAGAAATGAAGGTGTTACAAAAGGAAACATTGATGTTTTCAAATTGGATATAAGTATTATGGATTCCGTGGAAGAATTTTCCACAAATGTTAAAGAAAAATACTCAAAGATACACTATTTGATTAATAATGGTAAGTGACATATTATTTACAAGAATTTAACAAGGTTTTGACATTCTAAAACTATTACTCCACGTTTTAATTCCTATAATAAATACTGCATACATGCATGTCCTTCCAATAAAAACAGAAAAGACTTTATTTCTTAGACCGGCCGGAAAATAGGCGTTTTCTGGACAATTTTTCGGTCAGAAAGTGACGATTTGCAAAACTAAACCCGAAAAGAATGGTTTTTGGAGACCTATGACAGCGTTCTTCGCAAATATATCGACAAATTTTCGTTAATTTCCCACCCCCTTAAAAAAAATTTTGGTTTAATAAAACTATATTTTATTTATTATATTCCAAATTATAATGAAAAAATATCTAAAAAATTGAATAATTTAGGTGTTTCTCCAATAATTGTGAATAATACAAACACAGGAAGAATATTGGTCAATAATAAAGGAAAAATAAACTTAATAAATCTGGTTTATATGAAAATAAATGTAAGGATTGCAATGCTGATTACATTGGTCAGGGTGGTAGAAGTATAGACATCAGGATTGTAGAAGATAAAAACTTAATTTTAAATAACAATAAGAGTACAGAAAAGTGAGCAAATTGCAGTGAAAATAACCATTTTATAGGTACTGATAATATAAATTTAATTCATACACAAAGGGTAAATGTCTAAATCTACTTGAACAATTGGCAATTAAATTCTTGTACCACTAATGACAAAATTTCTTAAACATACCTATAATCGATAAAGTATTAAGAATTCTTCATTAAAGTATATAATCAGATTGGTAGTCGAGTTAATGAAGGTTTTCACTTCTTAATTCTCAATAAACAATAATAATAAAAATATTTACAAAAAAATATATTTTAAAAATTTTTTTTCGCGATATTTATAAAACATTGGAGTTGTTTTTATTAAATATTTTGTTTCTCACAGTCGGGGTTGATAATTATTTATATTGCATAAACAATAATAACAACTTTTACAGGAAAAATCTATTTTTTTATGTTTTTTTCCCAATATTCATGAAAAAGTTATTTTAGTCCAGTGTTTGAAGGTTTTTCGCTCAGAATTCATTCGGATAAAACCGATTGATGTGAAATTTGGACAGTAATTAGGGAATGGCTCAAGGAACAAAAGTTATATAGTGCCGATGTGTGCTTTTACCCTGGGGGTGGATGCCACCCCTTTTCGGGGGTGGAAATTATTATGCTCAAGGTAACTGTAGAAATCGATAGAGGAATGAATTCTAAGCAATTTCATTTTTTCACAATACTTCAAAGACTAAAGAAGATACGTAAAAAATGCTAGAGTACAAAAATTCAGGTTTTTTTTTAATGAAAATTTAATTTTTTTTTTAATTTCTCTAGGATAAAAATTAATTGAGATATCACCGTTATAAGTTTGCATTTGAGTGCGATGACTTTCCCCGAACCCTTTAAACTCAAAAATCTCAAAAACGAAAGGTTTAAAGAAGTTCAACTTTACATGCCTTGTAGTCCTTAAAGTTCCCTGTAAAATGATTTTTGGAGCGATTGAATCGCGTGAAAATTAAGGAAGTTATCATTGAAAAACCAATCAGAGCGCATCTGCTCGAGAAATGCTGAATAATTATATTAAAAAAGACACATTTTAAAAAAAGAATGATCAAAATAGGAGCTGCTGCTGAGAATTAAGAGGTTTTGACGATTTTTAGGCTTCATTGACTCGATAGGTATTGGTATTATAGCCCGAAAATTCCGGGAATTTTTAGGGATTAAGTCATAAACTTTAGGTATAAATATTGTAATAACTACCTTATACTTTTAATATTAGTCTTTTAGTTTTCTTGATAACGGCCTAATAGGTCGCAATTAATTATATTTTGAAAGATCTAAGAGCAGCGTTTTCCTAGAATAAGAATAATTATTTAAATTTTTAGCCGGAATAATGTTTGGTCCGTATATCGAAACACAAGATGGTTATGAATCTCAATTTTCAACAAATTATTTGGGTCACTTTCTTCTTACTCATTTTCTTCTGCCACAATTAAAAGCAGCAGGAGAACAACAATCAGCGGCCAGAATTGTAAATGTGTCATCTTGTGCGCATATATTGGGATCGATTAATTTTGAAGATATCAACAACAGGTAACAAATAATAATTAAAACTACAAGTACAGGGTGGACCAAATTAGATGGGATCTGAGATGGGATCTGGCAGATAGACAAAAACCAGTATAGGTATCCTGAGCTCGATTTTCGAGAAACAATCTATTAGTTTAGTAGATGGTGAATGAAAATCAAAATTGATAGCCTACCGTCTGCAAGTAATTTAGTCAGTATTATGTATACAATAAAGCTCAATTTTTGGTACTTTCAAGGTTTGCCCGCATGCACGGGATGTAGGAAACGATTTCCGGTTTGCATAAAAAAACAATGTTTTCAACTGATACACTACGTAGTGTATCAGTTGAAAACATTGTTTTTTTAACCGTCTGCAAAGTTCATAATTCGAAATTAAAGGAATAAAAATATGTCGGAAACGCTTTAGCAGACAGTTCTGTCATGCACCAAACCTTATACAGGTTACTCCAAAATGTATCAAATTTTAGTAAAAAAAAAAAAAGATAATTTACCGTCTGCAAACAATACAAAATGATGATTCTGGTTCATGAAGACGAGTAGGGGAAAGGTTCAGACGTTTACGATATGCACGTCACGATATCGTGCGCATGTCAACTTGTTATTTTTTTTTTATAACTTTGAACAATTGTTTACCGTCTGCAGCTAAAAAGAAACATGATTTAAAAATAGAGCTTCGATAAAGGATTATTTGCAGATAGATTAAATGTGTACAAAGCACTTGCCGCTTAACGTATTTTTTGTATAAAAAAATGGAGGTAACTTTTACCAATTACTTACTGTCTGCAACATGGTAAAAAGAAAGATTATTGATTCAAATATGCAATTATTATACTCTTCGCAAAAACGAAGAGTATATTGTATTTGATCGGCACATTTCTGAATCAGTAAATATCGCTCGTAGAGAAAAATTTTTTATATCGTTATGTTAGTGAACGAATTCTGAACAACTTTCAAAATGTCCGTCTGCCCGTCCGTCCGTCCGTCTGTCCGTCCGTCACGTTTCTTGTAAGCACGATAACTCAAGAAAGAAAAATCCGATTGTATTGAAATTTGGAGAGTAACTTAGTGTTAGCTAGAGGAAGAACTCTATTATTTTTTAACAAAATAGATTGGTAAATAAAAGTTATTATTAATTTAAAATTAAAAAAAATATTTTTTACATTTTTTTATGGTTTGTAATAAATAGAAACCTTGCGAAATGTTATTTCCTATCACTATTTTTTTTTTTTAATACATTTTACTAATGTGTGTTTCCTAATAATCACAATAAATTTTCTAATGGTATATATTACACTCATTAACAATTTTAGTAATAAGAAATGGTGGTGTAGCGGCAAGAGTTTCGTCTCGCAAAATGGAAAATTCGGATCAACGCCGAGAAGTCGGAATCGATTCTCTTCACGCGCCGCTTCACAGAAAACCGGATTCTAACACCACTTTCGATCGGGGGTAGAAAAATTCCAATTAAGCGGTGCGTGAAGTATTTGGGGGTGAACCTAGACAAAAGACTGACGTTTAATACACACATTAACGAGACGATACGCAAGGTCTACTCCATGTCCAGGAGTCTGTACCTGCTCCTGGCACGGGGTAGCGGACTCAACAGGACTAATAAAAAGTTGCTGTACACGATGGTAATCAGGCCGGCCATCACATACGCGGCGCCGGTGTGGTGCAGCATCCCGGCCACGACAATGCGGAAGTTGAGAGTATTAGAACACAAATTTATGCGCCTCATTTCAGACTCTGGTAGGTACACCTCCCTCAGAAATCTCTATGCACGTTGCCACGACATAACCCCACTAGCGGACTACGTCCGAGAATCATCGCAAAAATTCTATCAGTTTAAGCTGGACGGTAGTCCGCTAACCCGCAACATTACTCGAATCAGACAGCATAACGCAATACTTTTCGATATAAGACACCCCCTACCATACCAGGCGTTGCCTATCTTCCGGCAACTTCCTTAGCCACACTTCCCTCTACGAAAACCTAACCCTACTCTATTATTTATCTTTCCTCAACTTTAACTTTCCAACCCCTTCTTTATGTTTGTACAATTTTGTTCTTTTCACCTTTTTGTCCCCTTTTTGTCTTTCTAAATTCCCTCTAGGCCGATAACATCCTGTAAATCCAAACTTTTTAAATTCAACCCTTTTAACTACCCTACCTTCCTTGACGGCGATCAGACCACAAGGACGTCATTTGCTCGAACGGGTTTTTTCGTTTAATTCTGTTTTCCCGTATCAGCAACCAAAAATTTGTAAATGCAGTGCAAGTGTTAGTTTTAAGTTTTTTATTCATTAGTTTTAGGCTCGTGCGGGCACATTCCCTAATTTTAACCTAGTTTTAAGTCTGCCTAAGGCGGACAGGTGTCCTAGCTGCAACAAGCATTATCGTTAAACCAAATCGGACCCGCCTCGTCCAACCACACATTTTCCACGCCGCTACGCGCCGTGGTTGTCTGGTTGGCTCCGGGCCGGGATCCGATGAGGTGCATTCTTGTAACAAGAAATGTCAAATAAATTTGTTTTCTTTCTTTCTCTTCTCTCTCTCGTCTCGCAATCCAAGGGTCCCGGGTTCTATCCCTCACATCGTGATTTTTTTTTTCATATAGTTTTTTTTCACAACAAAGTTGGTATCACAAAATTTAGAATGTCCAAAAATTAACATTATTTACAAGAAAAATGCGAAGAGTATCCTATAGAATGTGTAACAATTATATAAAAAGCTCAGTAAATCGGCGAAGAGTATAATGCTTCCACTAGTTTAATTTGCAGACAATGCGCACATGCACGAGAGTCACAATAAAGTGTCAAAAATATTGAGCAACGCATCTTTGCCTAAGTATCAAGCCTAAAAGTTGAGGAGTATGGCTGGTGCAAATCGGATAGAGATGAAATGCCACCTACATCCGGTGCATGCGGGCAAACCTTGAAAGTACCAAACATTGAGCTTTATTGTATAGATAATACTGACTAAATTACTTGCAGAAGGTAGGCTATCAGTTCTGTTTTTCTGTCACCATCTACTAGTCTAAATGGCGCAAACCGCGATCGTCTATCTTTTTCGACTATCGACCTTTTGGAAAATTGGCTATATCTCAATTATCAAGTGTCGAATCGAAAATCGAGTAACACATTCTTGAGGCCCTTTTTTGAGTAAAATCCGTTGCTGATAAGAAGAAAATTATGCATGCCTCAGTTTTCGAGATTTAGTCATAACTTGTGTTTTTTTTAAATGAATGTAAATTATTTCAGTATTTGATCACAACTTAATTAGCTATCCAATGATATATCATATGTCATATTTATCTCTAGAGAAAGTGGTTAATTTTCGAAAAATTTAATATATTTGTGAGGAGGCCATGGAAAACTATTAACAACAACACTTACATTATAAAATAATTTTTGCCAAAAAAACACAGTTATAGCTATATCTGAATAATTTGCTTCTTATCAGCAACGGATTCTACCCAAAAAAGTGCTTTAAGAATGTGTTACTCAATTTTCAATTCGACACTTGGTAATTGAGATATTATAGAGGTCATCCAAAAATGTCAATTTTCCAAAAACGCCTTTGTAGCTCGGTAGTCGAAAAAGCGGTTTGTGCCTTTGTTTCTCGAAAATTGAGCTCAGGACACCTATATTGGCTTTTGTCTATCTTCCACAGTGTTAGAGAAAACCCCAAATCTCATCTAATTTGGCCCACAATGTACAGTAACTAGAGGTTTTAATTTTTAGAAATATATTAACTTTATGTGTGCCCCGAGACTTTTAATATGAAAACCATAGGCGTAATTTGGGGGGGCAAGGGGGGCAACTGCCCCCCAATATTTTGAAAAAGAAAATTTTTTGGGCTAAAATTTTTTTTTTTGGATTTCTCCCCCCCTCTGCTCATCAAAAAATGTTTCTACCTCCCCAATAAAAATGCTGAAATTACGCTAATGATGAAAATGACTATATTTTCTTGCGTTTGGGTTTATTCGCCACCAGCAGAGAAATTATATAATATTATTGAATTGTGCTACACCAATGACTTCAGAAAACTAGTTTTCTGAAGTCATTGTGCTACACTATTTACATGATAGGATAATATTCACTATTTTCTCTGACGGTGTTAAAAAATTAGTAAATTTCATTTAAAAAAACCGAAAATCCCGGGATACACATCAAGGTAGTCACACTAACAGTGTATTAATTTTAGAAATAATTACATTTCTGGTGAAGCTTATGCACAATCCAAATTAGCACAGGTGCTCTTTACAAAGCGTTTAGACAATATTTTAAAAGAAGAAAAAATTCCTGTACAAGTACACGCAGTCCATCCAGGAATCGTCAACACAGACTTATTTAATGGAACTCAGTTAAAAAAATTCGCTCCATGGGTACCAGGTTTATTCTTCAAGGTTAGTATAAAAAAATACATTTTGCAAAACAACAATATACATTTTACAGATTGTGCAGAAAATAAGATATGATAATCTAATTCACCATTGATAAATACAAAGAACAATGTAGGTCAGTAACAAAAAGTGATTATATAAACGTGATATTTACATACATATACATACACAATACGCATAAACACATAAAATGCAAAAGTCGCCAGCATAATAATTATAATATGTCACTTAGATCGCGAATCTCTCAAAAACCGAATTCACACGTATTTTTATCCAACCTCAATATCGGTATTATAGACCAGAGCCCGCCGACCACTAATTTTGTGTCATGTTTACGCCCAAAATGTGTGAATTGTTGTTAATGTGGGGTAGTAGAGCACAGAAATGTTCATGCCAGTCCTTTTTTTTTGTACAGGGGCGTAGAGCAGGCCCCCAAATGTGTAAGAAATATGACGTAAAAATAAAAAAAACAGTCATAAAAAGTCATAGGTTTACGTACGGGGCCGGGGGTTGCAGGGACTTCTTAATTTACCACCAAAAATCATGAATCCAGACTCCCATTCATTTTGGGTGGTACAAGAAGGCTCACCCAATTTTGAAAAAAAGTCAGGTAAAAAAATTGTAAGTTTATGAATGGCAATCAGGAACTTAGTAAGTATAACCTACTGAGAGTGACAATATATTGGCCTTCTCTGAAAAGTGGTACGACAGCCTTGCTATTCACGATAATTGATGGCGTACCAGAATTCCCTACCGCATACACCTGTGTAATTCGATAATACCATAAATTTATGACTGGCAATCAGAAACTTAGTAAGTATAATCCTCCCGAGTACGAAAACACATTCGCCATTTTTGAAAAATGGGGCGAAGGTCTTGCCTTTCACATAATTGATGGCGTATAGGAGTTTCCTACCGCATATATACTAGTTATGATTGAATATCATAAAACGACTGGCAATCAGAAACTTTGTAAGAATGAACCTCCCGAGTGCGAAGACACATTCGCCATATTTGAAAAGTTGTGCGAAGGTCTTGCCTTTCACGATAATTGATGGCGTATCAGAGCTTCCTACCGCAAATACTGGCTGCCCGTGTAATTCGATGAATATCATAAATATACGACTGGCAATCAGAAACGTTGTAAGAATGAACCTCCCGAGTGCGAAGACACATTCGCCATCTTTGAAAAGTGATGCGAAGGTCTTGCCTTTCACGATAATAGGAGGAATGCATAGGTTTAGTAAAATATTTCGCCGCCAGGCGGTTACCGATCGGTTTTGGGTACTCTATTCATTGTGTTCTGTGCTTTGTAGTTTTGATGTGTTGAAATAAGTTTGTTTATTTGAAACCTACGGAAAATGGATAGTTTAGTTGAACTAAAAGAAAAGTTTGGCATATTTAAAGAAGTAGTAAACAAAGATGCACAGAAAATAAGGTTATGTTGCAGTACCCAAACGCGACTCTGACGCCGCCTACATGCATTCGGTCTGTGAAATGTTTTGAATACACTCGATGGGCTTTTCTGTAATTTGAGAACAACTAGCCACTTTTTTCTAAAACTGCTGCATACTGGAAACTGGTGAAACTTTAAATTTTTATTTTTTCTATAATAGGAAGTCTATTGAGGCACACAACAATTGCTTGGCATTTTTAAAGAAGTAGTAAACAAAGATGCACAGAAAATGAGGTTATGTTGCAGTACCCAAACGCGACTCTGACGCCGCCTACATGCATTCGGTCTGTGAAATGTTTTGAATACACTAGATGGGCTTTTCTGTAATTTGAGAACAACTAGCCACTTTTTTCTAAAACTGCTGCATACTGGAAACTGGTGAAACTTTAAATTTTTATTTTTTCTATAATAGGAAGTCTATTGAGGCACACAACAATTGCTTGGCATTTTTAAAGAAGTAGTAAACAAAGATGCACAGAAAATGAGGTTATGTTGCAGTACCCAAACGCGACTCTGACGCCGCCTACATGCATTCGGTCTATTGATGGTGTATCGGAGCTTGCTACCTCATATACTGATTACTCGTGTAATTCGATGAATACCATAAATTTACGGCTGGCAATCAGAACTACACCGGTAACCATCAGTATACGCGGTAGAAAGCTCCGATACGCTATCAATTATCGTGAAAGGCAAAACCTTCGCTCCACTTTTTAAAGGTGGTGAATATATTTTCGCACTCAGGAGGTTCATACTTACCGTGTTTCTGATAGCCATTCATAAATTTATGACATTCATCGAATTAGAATAGAATAGAATATTTTTATTTGTCTTTGTGGCTACAGTATTTGTAGATAAGATATGTCATATAATTTAAAAGAATAAAATAAAAATGTAGCAAAAAAAACAGAAGTTAAAATTATATACATATACATATACATAATACATACAGATTAAAACTACACTAAATAACATACACAAATAAGTATCACACTTGTAACCAGTATACGCCGTAGCAATGGCGTAACTAGACGACAAAGCAAAGCAAAAAATTGCTGGGGGCCCCCTATTATATTTTCTTAATACCTAATCTAATACCCAGCCTCACCCAGGCGCCGGCGCCGGCTGGGGCCCTTGGTCTTCCGGGCACTGAGCACTACCCCTGTTTGCCCTGCCATAGTTACGCCTCTGCGCGGTAGGAAGCTCCGATACGCCATCAATTATCGTGATAAGCAACACATTCGCCCCATTTTTTAAAAAGATGGCGAATGTATTTTCGAACTCAGGAGGTTCATGCTTACCAAGTTTTTCATTGCCAGTCGTAAATTTATGATATTCATCGAATTACACAGGTAAACAGTATATGCGGTAGGGAATTCTGGTACGCCATCAATCATCGTGAATGACAAGGCTGTCGTACCACTTTTCAGAGAAGGCGAATATATTTTCACACTAAGTAGGTTCATACTTACCAAGTTCCTGATTGTTATTCATAAACTTTCCTGACTTTTTTCTTCAAAATTGCGACGTAGCGACTCCTTGCACCACCCAAAATGAATGGGAGTCTGGATTTATGATTTTTGGGGGTAAATTAAGAAATCCTCCAACCCCCATGCGTAAATCTCACTTTTTTATGGCTATTTTTTTCACTTACACATGTGGCGGCCTGCCCTACGCCCTTGTACAAAAAAAAGGGCTGGCATGGACATGTCTGTGCTCTACTACCCCAAATTAACAATAATTCACACATTTTGGGCGTAAACTTATGACACACAATTAGTGGTCGGCGGGCTTCTGGTCTATTAGGTAATTTACTGGGCGCAGGTGATATTTCATTTCATAATTTTTAGCTAACTTTTTGAAGGCGATTCAATTTTATTTTCAAACATTTTTTAAGTCCCGCCTTGACTAACTGCTTAACCACACTTATACAACGTGATTTACCATGACATGCGGAAAATAAAATGGTGTACGAGTCTTCAATGTGGGAAAGCCCCTGCAAAATTTTAGAGAGCTCTGAGGTAATTTCGTATAATAAAAAGGGTTAAAACGAAGATACACTACTGTTATTGTCTAGGTCAGTCATAGAGCGACGAACTTACTTGTGAAAGAACATATTAGAGATGTTTACATTTCCTTAATTGGCATAAAAAGTGAAGCCGGCGGGTGCGGTCAAAGTGCCGCGTTTTTTGCTTTCGGTCGAACAATCAGGACATCGGCAGGTACAAAGCACCGCCGAAGGTGGTGTTTTTGTGTTATTGACGGGTTTAAGTAAATATCTCTTATATCTACTTGTTGTTGTAGAGTTCACTAGCATAGGGTCAATGTCTTTTCGATTTATCTCGCTATTTTTGTAGTGGATTTGATTAAAACCAAAACGTCACTTCTACCTCTCCAGCTTTGCTGTCAAGCAAATGTCAATCCCAAGTCAGATAAAGTGATATGGTTGTACCGCGATACGTCAGATTGGTTAAAGACATTTCTACAAAAAAATAAGGTAATTTTTTTTTCAATTTTTCATTTGTTTAACTCCTTTCGGTGGGGCAACCTACTGATAAATTTTCCGCATGTCATGGTAGATCACCCTATATATAAGCGTCGTTTAGTTATATGCTATTTTTTACTTAAATAATATTTATTTATATCCTAATGAGTATTTTTATTCTTTTAGAATGCCGAACAAGGCGCCATTCCAATAGTACACGCATGTCTCTCCTCAGAACTGGAAGGAAAAGGTGGAACTTATATTCATAATTGTGAAATTTATCCTACAAGTGAAATGGCAGATTCTGTCGAGTTACAAGAAGAGTTCTTTGAGTTTACCAAAAAGTTGTTAAATATTGACAATTTTGGAGAGGATAAATAGACAATAGATATAAACCATTATTTTTATATTTTTCTAGTACTAGTTCTAGTATATAAGGTGCTCATTTAGACACGCACATTAGGTACTATAACAAACTTTTTCTACGACTACCTTCGAAAACGACAAATAACGCACAGTAGCCATGACTCAAAACTGCCTTTTTTCACACGATGTGTGCAAAAATCCAAAAAACACAGAACTGTCATGTTTTTCACACAGTCCTATCAAAAACAGAACTGATACCTTTTATTTGTATTTTTTGAAGTAGGCTAGCCTATTCAGGTTCATAGCAACCGACTTATTTAACGACTAAACCACAGAAGACCTATACTAGAAACGACTCTCTGGCCTTCCCGCCAATCAAGGGCGGATCCAGGGGGGGGCACCAGGGGCAATTGCCCCCCCCCCCCCCCCCCGAGGACCCCGAGAAGAATAGGATCTAATATTATTTATTATTGAATATTGAAAATGTCGATATAATTATTGATCGTTCGGCGGTAGATGGCCGCAGTGCCCCCCCCCCCAGTAACCTTTCTGGATCCGCCCTTGCCGCCAATATTGAATTTTTATGCGCATATGTCATATGTTGGTGGTATTATTGTCAACCTAAAAATCCGCAAGTTTCTAAATTCACCAGTGGAGCGCACCGGTAAGCAATAACATTATATGATTGGCTATTTTGAAAACAAAAGCCAATCAGCTTCGAATTTTATCTACCAATGCGTCCAGCGGTGAATTTAGAAAAGTGCGGGTTTATAGGTTGGCAATAATACCACCGACAAGATGGCCGAAGGTCACCCCAATTTACCAATGAAACGGTGCGTTTGCACGCATCCAGTAATTTAGTCGAGTCGCTTAGTAATTTAGCACTCGACCAATGCGGACAGCGTGTTTTAGCCAAGTAATTTAGTGGAAAGCAATTACTAAATTACTGGACCGTTTCTCTACTCGACTAAATTACTGGATGCATGCAAACGCACCCAAACATCGAACGTTCCGCCGACAGTGACGCTTCTGGTATAGGTCTTCTGTGACTAAACATCAGTTTTGGAGTCTTCAAACCACGCCATTTTTAAAGAAGTTTATTAAATATGGTTGATTGTGCAGTCGTAGAAAAAGTATTGTAAACAACACCTTTGAAAACATCGTTTCCACAAAACTGTCTTACTCATGTGAAAAGATTCGTTTTCGAAACTTGTTTAAAATACTATTTTCTACGACTGTTAAGAGAACTGTATCTATTTTCCTCTTTCTTTGAAAACATATTTATGGTAACAGTGAAAAAAAAGTAAAAAACGGGATAGTCGAATAAAACTGCACTATTTCATCGATTGTTTGGGGAAGGGGGTCAATTTTTTTATGGAAATGCAATCTGTATGATATCAAGAAGTTACAGTTTTGTCCAATCTGGAAGGTGAGCGTTTCTTGTCTTTTACTTCCACATCCAGTGGAAGTATAGTAACGACAAAAAATTTTTTTAAAATTTTTATCGTTCAAATAGGCTTAGAATGTCATGAAACGTCGAGATTTCAAGTTTGAGCGAAAAATAAATTTCTGTCTGGAGGTCTGTCTGTCTGTCTGTCGGTCTGTAACTTTTTTTGTGCGCACGTTTACTCTGGAACCATTTGAGATATTGACTTGAAATTTGGTACACATATGTACTTTAACGAGATCTAGAACTAGATTATATTTTCATCTTGTTCCGTCGAAGGGTTGGGGGGTAAATAGGGGTAAATTTGGAATAAACAGGTAAATCAAGCAGGTAAGAGTTCATAAAATTGATATTTAGTTTATTTTATTGATATTTACAAGAGAAGCTAAGGTCTCAAAAAAAATTTTGGCATTAGCCATCCCCATTATCACCCCCACCCCATTATTAAAGGGGATGAAAAAAAATGTGGTTTAGTGTGTGTACAAGAACTAGAAACCTCAAAATATTTTTTTACTTTATCCACCCCCCACTCCCACCCCCTGTCACCACCCCCATCCCACTACCGATGTGGGGTATCGTTTTATGGGTTTTTAGGGTAGAGGATTTCAAATATTATATTATTAAAGTTCCATAAACAATTATTTCCAGATACAAAATTTTTTCGTTGTGTGACTTGGATAGAAAATCCGGATGTGGAAGTAGTGATTCCTTGGGCAGTGGTTTTTTTTAATATTTCGGGCTCTTTTCATCGGACCAGGCAAAAAAAAAATCGAAAAGTTAAAAAATAAATTATGAATAAAACTGTATAGGTCTAAATTCGAACTGCCATTTTGTTTTTTTACAAAAAAAAAATAGAAACTACGAAAACTTCTAATTTTACATGAACCGAAACTACCAAAGAAATAATTCATATTATTTAATAAAACTTTGTAAAATTATAGGTCCTGTAGGTGTAAACTATTGTGGAAAGTTACAAATAAAAATATTCATTGTTTTCTTTAAAAATCATATTTTTTTAAAATATTTTGAAGCTTCATAAAAACTATTATTTATTGGTCACACTAAGAATTTTTTTTTCTTAAATTGTACCTTTTTAACGTGCTTTACATTCAGTCGCGTAACTAGACTCATGGGGCCCCAGAGCAAAAAATATTATATTATTTTCTTAATACCTGATCCTAATCCAAAAAAAATTTTTGGCGAAAATAAACCAAGCGCCGGCTGGGACCCTTAGGCTCCCGGGGCCCCCTTACTCTCCCGGGGCACTGCTCCAGTTTGCCCTGCCATAGTTACGCCTCTGTTTATATTGGTGATAAAAATCAATTTTTTGTATTAAATTTACAATTTAACAAATTACAAAATTTCAATTGGTTGTATCTCAGTTAGTAATGAAAATATTTTCATAAACTCCAAAACCTATTGTTGCATTTTTATGAAAAGTATAATGTATATGACAAAAAAGAATAATTTTAAACGGGAGTCCCTAGACCAGACAAATTTTTCGCAAACTGCTTTTTCAAAATTTTTTAGAGGAGTGCTTCTCTAGATGTTATTTCCCATATTTCATATGCGTCCCATGCGCCACAGACGAGAAAAAAAATATTGAAATTTCACCAACCGCCACTGAATGGTGACTAATCCTAATTTTGTAGGGTTTGAATTTATTTTTTTTAAGCAACGCAACGCAGTTGTTTTTGGGATTTCTAAATTTTCCTGTATTTCGCGAGACGATATATTAGGATTTTCTCTTACAGTTTCTAAACAATATTTTCTACAGCTTCTCTACCTGCTTTATTATATATTTTTTCTCGAGGTTTTACAAATGATCCAAACTCTTTTAAATTTTGTTGTAGCCTTTTGAATATTTTTATGTCTGGCTCTCTCTTTTCTGGATATCTAAAAATATTGTTTAGGGGGCACTTTTGGCACAAAGTTTTGCTGTCTGTAACTTACCTATTAGAAAAAAGCTCGGAAGCAAATAATCTTCTCCCCATTCTATAAAACACTTAATCATAACATATTTTTCACCATTACTAAATTGAACCATTTTTAACAATGCTCACTCACAATTAAATCACAAATTAGTTTTTGACATTTACGATTATTTCGATTTTCTTTTTTTTTACCATGGCCTTCTCAATAAATACTAGAAATGCGATAAATATACATAGATGCCAATGGAAGACTTTATTGTAGTTTAGTTTTTCCTATTTTTGGCAATATTATTTTATATTATAAGAAGTGTTGTTGTTGTTAATAGTTTTCCATGGCCTCTTCACAAATATATTAAATTTTTCGAAAATTACCCACTTGAATTGCATTTTTAATGCTTAATTTTATTCGACTATGACAGTAACATTCATTTTGGCGTATACCATCATAAGAGTGCATTGAACAATTGGAGTTGTTTAACGGTCTTCGCTTTAAAAACATCAAACTATGGATCTGTGTTTTGCAGTTTAAGTTAATTTTGGAAATTGATGACAGTCGTAGAAAAAATATTGTACCAAAGTCATTCATAAAATGTCTTTTTTTTCGCACATGGGATTGTCGCACTCGCCTACGGCTGATGGTGTAGTCAAAGTTCCCATTTGTGAAAAAGTACCACTTTATGTACTTATTGTATAAATAACTATTATGTTCAGTGTTCAAATCACAAATAGAATTTCACCAAAGAACAATACCTACTTTGTAATATCAGGCCAAGTGTTGACCATCATTTTGAAAACAATTTTTTACAGATTGAAACATTTATGAATTGGTAGTTGCTGACATCGAATGTCAGAGAAAATGACAAACATTCCATTGAGATCTGAAGCGGGGCATGAAACTCATGAAAGAAAAGTGTTTATTCTTGTTTAATAAAGTATGTTGTAAATTAACGTGTTTTTTTTTTCTATTGCCAGAATATTATACAGTGTGTTCCTTTTAAGCTTTTTGGGTAAAATTGCCATGTTTGAAACGGATTTACAGCATCGAAGAAGAATGGTGCAATACGCATATGATTAGCAATATTGAACTGGCCTTGCTTTAGTTTTTTTACGTTTCAAACATATTTTAGAAAGTTTTACAGATTTTTATCTATACATGTAATAAAAAGTTTTAACGTTTTATTGAAATGCATAAAACTGGCCTCTCGCAATGTCAACATTTTAGTTTAATAATAAACCGTGTAATTCGATTGTGAGTAGAAATCAGTGGCGGCTGGTGAAATTTCAATTTTTTTTTCTCGTCTGTGGCGCATGGGACCCATACGAAATATGGGAAATAACATCTAGAGAAGCACTCCTTTAATGACCCCTAAAAAATTTTGAAAAGGCAGTTTGCGAAAATTTTTTTTAAAATTCGGTGGCCTCCCCTGGTCTAGGGACTCCTGTTTATTTTTTTTTGTCATATACATTTGACATTTCATAAAAATACAACAAAACGTTTTGGAGTTTATGAAAATATTTTCATTATTAACTGAAATACAATGAACTGAAATTTTGTAATTTACAATTTAACAAATTACAATATTTCAATTCGTTGTATCTCAGTTAGTAAACTCCAAAACTTGTTTTTTTATGAAAAGTCAAATGTATATGACAAAAAAAAATAATAAACAGGAGTTCCCAGACCGAATTTGAAAAAAATTTTTCGCAAACTGCTTTTTCAAAATATTTTAGAGGTCATTAGAGAAGTGCTTCTCAAGATGTTATTTCCCATGCGCCACAGACGAGAAAAAAAATTGAAATGTCACCAGTCGCCACTGGCAGAAATATTTGTTCGAAAGGTAACATTTTCTTATGAAATACAAATATTGGTGAATGTGGGAATTAGTCGAATAAGTAAACTGCAAGTTGAAAAAAAAACTATGCTTGCTTTGTTAGTATTACTTCCACGTCCAGTGGAAGTATAGTAACGACAAAAAATTTTTTTTAAATTTTTATTGTCCAAATAGGCTTAAAATGTCATGAAACGTCGAGATTTTAAGTTTGAGCGAAAAAAAAATTTCTGTCTGTCTGTCGGTCTGTCTGTCTGTCGGTCTGTCTGTAACTTTTTTTGTGCGCACGTTTACTCTGGAACCGTTTAAGATATTGACTTGAAATTTGGTACACATATGTACTTTAACGAGATCTAGAACTAGATTATATTTTCATCTTGTTCCGTCGAAGGGTTGGGGGGTAAATTAGGGTAAATTTGAGGTAAATAGGTAAATCAAGCAGGTAAGAGTCCATGAAATTGGTATTTAGTATATACAAGAGAAGCTAAGGTCTCAAAAAAATTTTTGGCATTAGCCATCCCCACCTCCTTATTAAAGGGGATGAAAAAAAAATGTGATTTAGTGTATGTACAGGAACCAGAAACCTTAAAATATTTTTTTAATTCATCCACCCCCCACTACCACCCCCCTATCACCACCCCCACCCCACTACCGATGTGTGGTATCGTTTTATGGGTTTTTGGGGTAGAGGATTTCAAATATTATATTATTAAAGTTCCATAAACAATTATTTTCACATACAAAGTTTTTTCGTTGTGAGTGTCTTGGATAGAGAATCTGGATGTGGAAGTAGTGATTCCTTGGGCAGCGGTTTTTTTTACATTTATGTACTTCTTCAAACCAAACAGAACTAGAAAAAATCTATCTATCTATAAATGTATTTATATAAAACTCCCTCTTCTATGTTTATCTATGTATCAGTCAAATTTAGTGATTGAAATTTCAGCCACTTCCCGTTGTCCAATCGAGCTGAAATTTTGCAAACAACTTTGATTCTGAGGACAATACATATAGTATTTCTGATGTCGTTCTAAATCCAATAAGGCGGGCGCCCCAAGATGGCGGATTCCCCTTTTCTTCATAACCCCCTTGACATGGGTATCAAATAAAAAGATTTGACGAGTAGAATACGATAAACTACGTGACGTCATTCTAAACCCAATATGGCAGATGACGCTCTAAGATGACGCATTACCTTTTTCTTCATAACCCCCCTGACACGGGTATCAAATGAAAAGGTTTGACGAGTAGAATACGATACGCTACGTGACGTCATTCTAAACCCAATATGGCGGACGCTCTAAGATAGCGGATTACCTTTTTCTTCGTAACCCCCTCGACATAGGTATCAACTGAAAAGGTTTGACGAGTAGAATACGATAAGCTACGTGCCTTCATTCTAAACCCAATATGGCGGACGCTCTAAGATAGCGGATTACCTTTTTCTTCATAACCCCCTCGACATGGGTATCAAATGAAAAGGTTTGGCGAGTAGAATACGATAAGCTACGTGCCTTCATTCTAAACCCAATGTGGCGGACGCTCTAAGATGGCGGATTACCTTTTTCTTCATAATCCCCTTGACATGGGTATCAAATGAAAAGGTTTGACGAGTGGAATACAATATAAACTACGTGACGTCATTCTAAACCCAATATGGCGGACGCTCTAAGATGGTGGATTACCTTTTCTTCATAACTCCCTTGACATGGCTATCAAATGAAAAGTAGAATACGATACGAGTAGAATACGATAAGCTACATGACGTCATTCCCAATATGGCAGACGCTCCAAGATGGCGGATTACCTTTTTCTTCACAACCCCCTTCACATGGGTATCAAATAAAAGGGTTTAAGAGTAGAATACGGTAAGCTACGTGACGTCATTCTAAACCCAAGTTACTTCGTATCTGTGAGACACACTATGTATATTATACAGTATCGATATCTTGTGTATGTATCTTTGTATTTGGGTGTGCTTAATCAAGAATCTTAGTAACATTTTGCCTTAAAACTATAATATTAAACATAATTTATAAAAAACCTGATGGCCCAATTTCAGTAGAGAGTATGTTACCATGCTATTTTACATATTTACCAAATTTGAAATCAAAATTTTAAGTCGTGCGTACAAGAAATGGCTTACACACGCATTTTTTATTTGGTATTTGAGTTCGGCATGTTATAAAACGGATTTTTGTACAAACACTTTTTCTACGATGGTTGTTGCTTATTAATGATTAAATGATTAAATTAAATATAACATTAAGTAAATAAGAGAACAAAAGAGTATATTTATAATATATTTATTTACTTACCACATCTGACAAAAAACGAAAAAACATATCAAGAGATTTACAAAACAAATTTAACACATTACAATAATATTACATGCTCAAAATGCCCTTCACCATTTTCTATTTGCAGTAGCCAGTGGTCATATTTCTCAAATTTAATTTCACAGAACAAAAAATCCAAAGAGACCAGCGTATTTGCCTACTTCTACCCATATACAGGGTGTGTCGTTAGCAATTGGTCATACGCTAACTGAAGAATCCTTATCCCAAAATATGAAGATTTAACCAAAAATGTGACTCCTTAAAAATGAAGAAATCATTTTCACATGTTATTTTAAAATTACGTAATATTTCTTTACCACATTTGGTAGATAATGTTAGTGGTCCAAGACGCATAATGTCATCGAAAGAACTGGTCCACACTATTGCCAGGGGTCCACGGTAGGGGGGGGGGGGGCGCGAACGAATTTACCCCTTCCCCCCTCCATTAATTTGTACGCCACTGGTCAAATATTTGTTTTCTTGGTTTTTTTTTATTTTTCAATAATTTTTACACAAAAAAGGTACTCTTAATACATTGCTCTAAAGTGCCTATTTCTCGAGATATTTGAATTCGAAAAAGCGGCTACATGGTATTTTAAATTTCAGTGTTACTCATCTCACAAATAAATTTCTAATCACTTTGACATCTAACATCTAACTAATGCCTTATTGTTTTTGTACATAGTAGGCTGAAACAATAATGTTTTTACTTAGTAGGCTAATGATATTTAGTTTTCCTAGAACAGTCAAACGTTAGTTTTGCCGTAATAGGAGTTAGGTATTTAACAGTTCACAAAACTTACTTATTGATAATATCCAGTCATAATAGTTTGTCGAATACGGAAATGCGAGACATTGTATGTATTTATGCATATCCCAACAGAATTCAACCGAATTACAAAACTTTTTAGAAATGTTTACGAGCGGTTAGGGAAAACTGGCAAATTTCGTCCCAAACGTAATGTAGGCCGCCCAAAAATAATTAGTGTAGATCAAGAGGATGACGTTTTAGTAAGAATTGCTGAAGATCCCCATCTGAGTACAATACGTTTACCGACAACTGTTGGAATAAGCAATGCTTCAGTTTTTAGAATACTCAAGAAAGAAAAACCGCTGCCCAAGGAATCACTACTTCCACATCCAGATTTTCTATCCAAATCACTCACAACGAAAAAATTTTGTATGTGAAAATAATTGTTTATGGAACATTAATAATATAATATTTGAAATCCTCTACCCCAAAAAAACTATAAAACGATACCCCACATCGGTAGTGGGGTGGGGGTGGTAGTGGAGGTGGCTGAAGTAAAAAAATATATTGAGGTTTCTGGCTCTTGTACACACACTAAATCACATTTTTTTTCCATCCCCTTTAATAATGGGGTGGTGGTAATGGGGGTGGCTAATGCCAAATTTTTTTTTGAGACCTTAGCTTCTCTTGTATATACTAAATACCAATTTTATGGACTCTTACCTGCTTGATTTACCTATTTACCCCAAATTTACCCCAATTTACCCCCCAACCCTTCGACGGAACAAGATGAAAATATAATCTAGTTCTAGATCTCGTTAAAGTAAATATGTGTACCAAATTTCAAGACAATATCTCAAACGGTTCCAGAGTAAACGTGTGCACAAAAAAAAGTTACAGACAGACAGACAGAAAATTTTTTTTTCGCTCAAACTTGAAATCTCGACGTTTCATGACATTCTAAGCCTAGTTGAACAATGAAAATTTAAAAAAAAAATTTTTGTCGGTACTATACTTCCACTGGATGTGGAAGTAAAATGACGACTATATCGTTTCACCTTTGTTCAGAATTTGTTACCTTCCTCGGCGAGTGGAATTTTCACAATTTATTCGAGATAAACAACGTGAACACTTTAATTTTATTAAAATATTACCTTTACCACACGAAGCCACATTCACCCGCAGAGGAGTTTTTAATTGGAGAAATGATCATTGAGATATTGAGAATCCACATTTACCCTGAGAATCACATTTCCAGCACGAATTTAAAATTAATGTGTGGTGTGGCTTTTTAAGAGATCGTCTGCTGGGTCCATATGAACTACCAACAAATTTGAACGGTACCTAATTCACATTTAGAATTTCTTCAAACTGATCTTTTTCATGAGCTGGAAACTTTATCATTTTTAAGGAGGAATATCTGGTTCATGCAAGATGGGGCAATTTCCCCATATATTGGCCGAGGAAGCGAATTTCAGTGGCCACCTCGTAGCCCAGATTCAAACCCGTTAGATTTCTACTTTTGGGGGCACATAAAATCATTAGTTTATGCGCAAGTGATCTACAGTCGTCAGGAATTATGGCAACAAATACAGAATGCTGCCAATTTTATCAGAAACCAGCCAAACATATTTTTAAAGTAAGGAGATCCTTAGCACAAGATTAAGAAAATGTATCGAAGTCAATGGAACCCAATTTGAACATTTATTGAAATAAATTATTACTACCTGCAAAACGTATTATTTTATTTTAAGTGAATGGATTTGAATGATTTTTTTTATTGGATTTCTAATGCCATAAACTAAAAAGTTTACCCATTGAAAATTACCGCAATTTCAAAAATCCGTAAATAAAAAAAAATAAAAATTTTTTGAAATCTCAACGAAAAAAAAATTATTGGAAATTTTAAATATTTATTTTAAGAAAATAATGATTGTTACAGTTTTCTAGGTTGTTTATAAAGAATTTGTAAAAGAATTAAACTTTTTAAAATTAATTTGAAGATGACAGAAGCTCCAAAAAGCGAAATAAATGAAAGAAACGTTAAATAATACAAATACATCGATTTTTTTATAGAAAATAATTTATTAACAGTTTTTTATTTTTTTTTTAATTCAAGGAAAAGAAACCACCTTTCGATTAAAATCGGTCCGAAAAGGGTCAGGTTTATATAGATCTTATTTTACTTTAGTTTAACATAAAAAACCGCTGCCCAAGGAATCACTACTTCCACATCCGGATTTTCTATCCAAGTCACACAATGAAAAAATTTTGTATCTGGAAATAATTGTTTATGGAACTTTAATAATATTGAAATCCTCTACCCCAAAAACCCATAAAACGATACCCCACATCGGTAGTGGGGTGGGGGTGGTGACAGGGATGGGAGGGTGGTGACAGGGGGTGGATACAGTAAAAAATATTTTGAGGTTTCTGGTTCTTGTACACACACTAAATCACATTTTTTTTCATCCCCTTTAATAATGGTAATGGGGGTGGTTAATGCCAGATTTTTTTTTGAGACCTTAGCTTCTCTTGTCTATACTAAATATCAATTTTATGAACTCTTACCTGCTTGATTTACCTATTTACTCCAAATTTACCCCAATTTACCCCCCAACCTTTCGACGGAACAAGATGAAAATATAATCTAGTTCTAGATCTCGTTAAAGTACATATGTGTACCAAATTTCAAGTCAATATCTCAAACGGTTCCAGAGTAAACGTGCGCACAAAAAAAGTTACAGACCGACAGACAGAAATTTATTTTTCGCTCAAACTTGAAATCTCGACGTTTCATGACATTCAAAGCCTATTTGAACAATAAAAATTTTTAAAAATTTTTTTTGTCGTTACTATACTTCCACTGGATGTGGAAGTAAAACAAAAAATGCGCTAGCAGCGGAAACGCCGTCAACGACAATTTTTTTTAAATTAAAGGTAAAGAGCCCACCTTTCGATTAAAATTGGTCCGAAAAGGGCCAGGTTAATAGATCTTATTTTATTTTAGTTTAACATAAAAAATGCGCTAGTAGCGGAAACGCCGTCAACGACAATTTCGCGGTAAACTTCTATGTTAGATGTATTAGGGACTTAATTTTTTTTTAAATTAAAGCTAAAGAACCCACCCTTCTATTAAAAGTGGTCTAAAATGGGTCAGGCTATTCAATTTTTAAAATTAATATATTACTTGAGAAATTACGCTCTTGCAGTGAAAACGCTGTCGTCTGTTTTGCGGTAAACTTCTATGTTAGATGTACTAGGGACTTAATTTTTTTTTTTAAATAAAGCTAAAGAGTCCACCTTTCGATAAAATCGTTCCGGAAAGGCCCAGGTTACTATTTTTTTTAAATACGAGTTTTACCTGAAAAATAAGCGTTGGTAGCCAAAATTATTTTGACCATTTAGAGCTAATAGCATTCTTATTAGCTCTTGGGTCATAATTTGTAGGTAGAAATGTTGATATTATCTTTATCTACGAATATATGTATTCAAAAATGCAAACAAAAAATTTTTTGTTTCGCTGCTAAAATGAGTCTCGTAGGATGACTATAGGTCTATAGTTTTCAATTGCATTCTTATCACCTTTTTTGAATATAGGACAAATTTTTGGCCTACACCAAATTTTAGGAAACTCCTTCACCCCCCCTTGTGAGGAACCAGTTTTTTCGCTGATTTATGCGTATTGGATTACTAACAGCTACCAAATATGATAAAGAAATATTAAGTAATTTTAAAATAATATGTGAAAATAATTTTTTAATTTTTCCCAGTAAGGAGGCACATTTGATCTTAGTGTTTTTTATTAAATCTTCATATTTTGGGCTAAGGATTTTTCAGTTAACGTATGACCAATTATTAATGAAACATCCTTTATACAATACACAGTCAATTTATTTGCCTGTTGTGATGGGGTGGTGTTTCCTCATGTTGCCAAGCTGCACCTCACGCCATTCTACAATATATAAGTAGGCTATGCAAATATTCGTGAATTCCATTTTGAAGAAGGTTTAAACACTTGACACATGTCAAGGACTGTTTCATAAATATTGATCCAACAACGTTACTGCGATGGATACCATACCAATATAGTAAGATCGCATTCTGCAACATTTAAAAATGAGGAAGTTGGGAGGTACGTTACCCCCCAACTTTGTCAGACTTCCCAGTGAACACCCAGTCGTTTAGAAAACGTTTATTTTACGAAAATTATACGAAATGATGGTTTAATTTTCGTAATCGTATATTTATTATACGTTTTCTGTAAACGTCTATAATATAAACGTTTTTATCACATATATAATAAACCAGTGAAATATATATTTTTATTCATGTTATGCAAAATTCTTCTAGTTAGTTTCAATACATGTCAACAGTTTTACAAATGTGAGTTAAATGAAGAAATCTTGTTAAAAAAATCATATTTATTGTTTTGAACCAGTTTATAATGAACGTTTTTTAAATGTCTGTTTTATACGTATAATAATGGTATGATACATACCATATTTATACCAAAACTTTTCGACGCAGTGCGCCTTGGGCAGCCAATCACGAAGCTGCATCTGCATCATGTGAAGACATCAGGGCTATATCAGACTGACCTTCGATTTCTTCTTAGATTTTGTGAAAAGTGGCACTGTTGTGTTTATTCATTGTGAGTGTGTATTGAAGGTATTATTACCTGTTCCCTTCAAGGTAAGAATCACTATTAATACTATTATTTATAGTAGTTTAGGGTTAAGGTTTAAGAAATTATTCTAGTCAATCTGTCATTTGACCCGTGAATAATTCCTACAAGGACTTTTATGTTTGTATAATGTAGGAAGAAAAGATTGCTTAAACAAAGGTTTTAGAAAATATATAATATAATCTATAATATTGATAACTAATTACTACTTAGGAGCAACGGGGACAGGTGTAATTGCAAAATCTGCAGTGAAACACACATTTTTACCATGTAAATGGTAAAATATTAACAATAGAAAAAAATAGTTTGAATACAAGTTGTATCTCTTTTTATTTTCTACAGTATTGGTAATGTCTAATTTCAAAGTAGAACTAACATGAAAGGAAATAATTTAAATTCATACACCTGGAAACCAAAAGGACGGTCATATAGCACTATTGCATAGTTACTTTGCTCAATTGACTTTTTGGTAGTTTTTCCAAATAAAAGTTTTTCTTAAAATATTTTTTATATAATTTTATTTTTTACTTTTTAGTCTACTTATTTTACAGACCGACAGACAAACCCCTTTTATTTGCCACCGCCACCCACCCCTTCCCTCTCCCGTCTTCTCACCCCTCTAACACTACTTCCCACTTCTTCCCTCCCCTTCACCACCTCTCCCACGTCCGTCATATTTAATTTAGAATGACGTCACATAGTTTATCGTATTTTACTCGTCAAACCCTTTCATTTGATACCCATATCAAGGGGGTTGTGAAGAAAGAGGCGATCCGCCAGCTTGGGACGTCCGCCATATTGAATTTAGAATGATGTTACATTGTTTATCGTATTTTACTCGTCAAACCCTTTCATTTGATACCCATATCAAGGGGGTGGTGACTAAAAAGCCGACCCGCCATCTTGGGACGTCCGCCATTTTGGATTTAGACCTTGATAATTGACGAAGAATTAAAAATTTTATTTTGTCCGCCATCTTTGACAGTTCTATTTGACAGACGGTGTTAGGGATTGGTGCATTATATTTCACCATGAATGAGCCAACTATGGTGAAATTACTCCTTCTTATAGAAAAGGTATTCAATTTTGATTCTTTCGGTCATTTTTGGTGTTTTCTATTTTTTTCCAAAATGGCGGATTGACATATACATATCGGACAGGTCTATATTTTTTAAGAATTTTATTCCAAATAAGTCAACATTTTTCAAAATTCCTATCCGATTACTAGTACAAGATATATTAAGCAGATAAGTTGAGAATCCGTGAAAGCGCGTCAAAAATTGCATACTACTTTTGACGCGCACGGAATTTTTGGGCGCAAATATTTTTTTTTTAATCAGGAGGTCGTAATACATAAGAATCAACAATAAAATTTCAGGTGGAATGTTGTCACCGAAAAAAAATAAATTAAATCAATTCGACTGTACTGTTGAGTAACCTCAGAGCGTTTTATAGCCTCGTCAAATTCGCTATTAGTTACTTTGCTTTCATTTCCACAAGGAATATTTTTGAGCAATTTTAAATATTTGGTAGTAAAAATTAATGAAAAGTCTCTTCTGTTGACCTGCACAATCTACAGATGATGTCTGCTGTGTACCATTACATATGAAACACCCTGTATAAAATCACCAGCAAATAATGTTTCCATTTTAATTGACTTTCACAAAAAATATCAATATTCTATAAATTTTGCTAGGAATTTTAATTTTAAGTTAATATGTCAACGATAACCATAACCAGATTTCGGTATCAACCGGTATATCTCCTTGACCTAATCGTTATGGCAAAGAAAGTCGTAAAGTCAATAGGGGGGCCAATCAGGAAGGCAGCCGAAGAAGATGAAAGTGTAGTTGTCAACGAGTTCTTGTGGTCAGTGTGTGTTGAAAATTGTTTAGCAGGAGAAATTATGGCCACCGTCCTGCGGAAGGCCTACTTCAAATTGGTGTTGATATGTGTTTTGTTTTTAAATTTAACAGGTGGTAAGTTCAAACTAAACATTACAAAGCCATATTGCGATATTTCGATAGGTATAGTTTAGTGAAAACAAAAATCCCAACAATATGCAAATAATTAAATGGTGAAAATATATTAAATTTACCAACAACAATAAAAGGCACATGGATTTTGATCAGATCTTTAGATAATGCTAATAACTATAGAAAACGTTTCAATAAATCTGTGGATAAGAATGGTAACGGATTTGTGCACACGGCAGATATATTTACAAACTGATTTTTTGCACTTGTAGAATAAGGTAGGCAAGTTCCGCATTTTCTGAACAGACGTAATACCTATAGTGTCACTTATGCTTCATTGCATATTAGATCGGTAGCCGATTCATACTTGCATAACTAATTCGTAAAAAATTGTTTTTGCACAAACAATTTATTATTTTGTTCATAAGCCATTGTTGGGTAATTCGAGTGGCGCTGCCCTATCGGCCATGTCAATGGTAATAATGAGCTTGTCTTAGCGTAATTATTAATTACATAGTCAGCTACAGAGGTATTATTGTGTGTTTGGGCGCCAATATCCTGTATAAACGGTTCGAAGTTTTCTAATTTGCTTAGAAGCGATAATCAAATTGGCAAACTGACCAAATAAAGAAGTGCATACAAGCTGTGCAATACTGTGCATTGCATATTTTTAAATCGCCATTTTCATTGTCATCGTGAAATAAACCTGTTATACTATGTGTGAATTTTAAAACTCCTCCCCCTCGATATTTACCAAACGAAAGATATTAGCGATGTGGGCCTATGGATTAGATTATATTGCATTTTATTGGTGTTGAGAAAACTATAGATTGCAAGTGAAGAAAAAAAGATTTTTATGAAGTCTATAAAGATTTTTATATCTGACTTCTCGTCTTTATGATTCCTTTTGTAATGCCTTTTTAAGACTGTGTAAATTAATGTTAGAAAATTCCTAATGTGGTCTTTTTACTTGGGAGTGGTCACCTTTCTGGAAAGATGGACAGAAAATAAAAAGCTGACCACTGGATCTGATAGAGAATCAAACGCGTTTCATAAAAATTAATATTTTCCAAGTACTAATAACCTTTTGAAAAATTAACACCGGATCCTCCGCATATGCGAATATATACAGGGTCCGCCACTTAAAAGTTCCCGGGCTTGTAACTTTTTTATTTTTGAAGCGATAACCATGTTGGGCACATCAAATTGTAAACATTTTTAAAGCCTTTAAACATGCATACAGAGTGATTTAAAAAAATTTTTTTTGAAAAGTGTTAAGAAAGGAAACTTAATTTCTTTGAATATTTTTTTACCTCACCTTGTACATGAAATGTGTTAATGTTTTCTTATAAAGGTTTAAATTAGCTTCAATTTATGTTATTAAAAAAAAAAAAATTTAAATAAAAATTTTGCAATTTCCTATTAGTACGTTTTAATAAAGTTTGTTTTTAAAAATATTTATTTCTTTTGTTTCTTGTTGCTGTTTTGTTACATTGAGGATTGTTTGTGATATGTCTTTTACAAATAAAGCATAAAATTATTATTTACATTTTTTCAGTTATTTAAAAAAAATCAGTTTGAAATCAGAAGGAGTGTTTTTAATTCCTTTCTCTAAAATCAAAAAGAATTTCGAATATATATCTTAATTTTGTCGGATAAAATGGGGTTAGCTTTTTTTTGTAAAATTTTGCTTAGAAAATGTTCGAGGTTTAATAATTTACCTTTGTGTAAATTATTAAGTCGAAAACATTTGCTTAAAAGCAAAATTTTGCAAAAAATGTAGTTACCCGCAGTTTGTGTGATAAGATTTAGAGTCAAAATTATTTCCCAAATGAACAAATTCCTTACGTACTTTTATACTCAAGTTTTTATTTATCGGTACGTACATTTTTTTTTATATAAATTAAGTAACAATTATTATTATTTTATTATATTAATTGACGGCAATGCGTTCTATAAACTACTTTTGTCTCGTAGCCATGGAAACGGACGTGGTAGATGCTTCTTTGACATTGGTTACGCGATCGTGATTGTAAATCTGACAGTTTGTGTCAGTTTGATATTAAAAATACTTTTGTAAAATTGCATAAATACACCGTTGGTGCATAGTAATTATAAATAAAATAATAATTGTTGAATTTGTAATATGTTTTATTTTATTTTTAGTCCAACTGGGAGCAAATTAAATCAATTATATGCATTTAAAAGCTAGAGGTAATTTATTTGCTGGTAATTTAAAGAAAAAGCTAGCTTGCGTTTATTCAGTATAAAACTGTTGTCATTGGTTGAAATTTAAAAATTCACGAAATGTCATTGGTTTCTAATTCATGAGGGGAATAATCATAGTGTTCTGTCCTGATAGCTCTGAATTTTATCGGATAAACTGCGGGTAGTTTTTTTTGTAAAATTTTGCTTAGAAAATGTTCGAGACCTAATAATTTACCTTAAAAGCCCGAGATCGAAGGTCTAAAAATTAAAAAAAGAAATTAAATGTTAAAAAAACTTTTAAAAACAAGCTTTTATTGTTATTTAGTTGCACTAAAACGAAAAAAACAAAAAAAAAAAATTAATTGTCTTAAAAGATTGTGACGTGAATAGAAAAAAAAATACGACAAGCTTTTAATTTTTGTCGTTTTAGTAGGTAGGTACACCTAAATAATAATAATAAACTTGTTTTTAAAAAGTTTTTTTGTTTCCACAGCACACTATCTATTTGCAGTGTTGACAAAATGAATCTTTTAAATCTAGTTTTATTCAATTTCCACGGCATACTTGTTAAGGATATTTTCTCGATTTTTTAAACATTATTCATCAAAGAACTTAACTTGTATACCCATTCGGGTTAATGTCAAACCGATTTTCGTTTGAAATTGTCGATAGATTTATGTCGAAAATTAGTATTAAAAACCGCTGCCCAAGGAATCACTACTTCCACATCCAGATTCTCTATCCAAGTCACTCACAATGAAAAAACTTTGTATGTGAAAATAATTGTTTATGGAACTTTAATAATATAATATTTGAAATCCTCTACCCCAAAAAACCATAAAACGATACCCCACATCGGTAGTGGGGTGGGGGGTGGGGGGGGGGTGATAGTGGGAGGTGGATGAAGTAAAAAAATATTTTGAGGTTTCTGGTTCCTGTACATACACTAAATAACTTTTTTTTTCATTCCCTTTAATAAGGGGGTGGGGGTGGTAATGGGGGTGGCTAATGCCAAAAATTTTTTTGAGACCTTAACTTCTCTTGTATATACTAAATACCAATTTTATGGACTCTTACCTGCTTGATTGACCTATTTACCCCAAATTTACCCCAATTTACCCCCCAACCCTTCGACGGAACAAGATGAAAATATAATCTAGTTCTAGATCTCGTTAAAGTACATATGTGTACCAAATTTCAAGTCAATATCTTAAACGGTTCCAGAGTAATAAACGTGCGCACAAAAAAAAGTTACAGACAGACCGACAGACAGACAGAAATTTTTTTTTCGCTCAAACTTAAAATCTCGACGTTTCATGACATTTTAAGCCTATTTGGACAATAAAAATTTTTAAAAATTTTTTTGTCGTTACTATACTTCCACTGGACGTGGAAGTAAAATTAAACTACTGAGTATATAAAAGATGTTACCATTTGTAAAAGTTGACTTAATTACGTAGTAATGATTTCGAAAATTTTGGTTTGTGGTAGGTACTAACTAAACCAATTCGAAAAATTTTCACGTTTACATTTTTTTCTTATTTGAGTGCAATTACTGCACTCTAGATGCAAAAATGAAAATGTCCCTAAAAAATGAAGCGGCCCCATTTTTTTTTAAATTTATGCAATCATAGTTATAATCGTATCCTACATTCAGAAATGTAAAAATATTGTATCGGTGTTCCGTGTAAAATATCAAGTTGGATTTCTTGTGAAAAAAAGCAAAAATTTGAGATATAACTGGCCAGGTGACATACAAACTATATATAACAAAAAAAGAAGTAAATAATTTAATAAAATTTGCGCTAGGATATGAAATTAGGCCAGGGGATACACGTGGAGTGTCTAAATATTTCATTAAAGAATAAATGCCTAAGTATGTCGTTTTTTACGTCTTTTAAAAAGAATTTAAATCGATTGTTTAATTTTTGTTGTTAAGTGACTATAAGGATGGACATTCAGAATATATTTTGAAAGTAGTTTTTGGAGAACGCATATTTCAAACTGATGACAGTTATACAGAGATGGCATTGGCATGATTTTAAAATTTTTTAAAATTTTCTGGCAGTGATCGATATGGATCCTACACTAGACAGTATTCTTAATCTAATTCTATGATCTAAAAATTTTTATTGCATTTGAAGCGTTTCCCTATAAGGTTATGCCATACGATAACCGCGAATGAAAAACAAAATGGTAAGAACCAATTAGAGTTTCAATAATGATGATCAATTTAAGTTCGCGAAGTAAAAAATTTGTGCTTGAGCATAATTGCTCGATGTGATTTGACTAATTCAAATTACCATTAAGAGTAATCCCCAGAAAGTAATATAATGGCCCTATAGATCTATTGCTGTTAGTAGACAAGATTAAACACTGAGATTGTTTCTTTTTAGTTTCAAGTTATTAGCTGTAAACCAAATTTCCGCTTTAAGTTCTAAATTATTAAAGTGTAAACCGAGATTGTGTGTATTTAAATCAGAATACTGGAGAGTTGCATCATCTGTAAATAAAAGACATCAGTCAGGTGATAGATAATAAAGAAGTCATTTATATAAATAATAAATAACTGCGACCTAAGCACCGAACCTTGGGGCACGCCGTGGATAATTAATTCTAGATCAGATTGGGTATTCTTGACAAAAACATATTGCCTTCTGTCTTTAAGGTAGGACTTTATAAATAATAAAGACAGGTCGTGTTGTAGCTTCTAGACTTGCAGATCGTGACTGACACAGTCGAAGGCCTTGGTAAGGTCGCTAACGTTATAGCCGTATCGCGATCTTGTTATTGGCCTTCGAATATGTCACCCACGATTTTAGATACAGCCTGAACGGTAGAGCAGTTTTTACGATAGCCATATACTGATATGTGTGTAACAAGTAATTATTTTCAAAATACGGAGTGAATCTGGTTTTAGTTGATATTTCAATAATTTTTTCTAAATATAAGGAATGACAGAGATGGGTCGAAAGCTATCTATACAGTCATATTGCACTCCAGATTGCTCGATATACGGGGTGTTTTAATTAAATGTCCCCGAGCTATTATCTCTAAAAATAATAAAGATATTTGAAATTTGTAAATGGCATATGATTGATACCAAGAAGACAGCGAAAGGATTATCAAGAAATTTTCCCTTACGAAAGTTACTACATCGAGCTCAAAAAAATAGTAGTATCTGTAGCCCTAGCCAGAGGATACTTCATTGTGTGATAAAACGCATCATAAATAAAATATTTGTTATATTTGAAAGTAAAAGTAAAAAGAATATTTACAAAATCTCTCTCAGCACAGGTCTTAACAAATAAAATATTCTCTTCTACCGTCGAAGAATCGCAAGCTACTGAAAAGTTGTACAAGTTTTTTATTCTCATCGGCACATCAGAATAGCACATAAATTATTCAAAGTGAAATTATTAGAAAATAATGTGAAAATTGTTTGTGTATGCAACACTGACATTGATATTGGAATATTTTTCTGAAATTTTTTTGCTCAAGTAGAAATCCTATTAAATTCGCCCATTTCTAATAACGTGTGCGGAAACAACCAATCCGAACAACATTACACTGAACATTTTTTGACAGTTCTAACAACCAATTAAATTTCGTTATTTCTTGTCATGTGACACAAATCACCCAATCATTTCAACATTACACTGATAACACCATCCAAGGACAACTTTGACAACTTCGTAGGAACTGCCAAATAAATTTCAAAATGTCACATTTTGGCATGAACGAAAATACGAATTAAATGTTTTGTTGTTGTTGAATATCCCTCTGACATTGACAAATGTCTCATAATTTTATGACAATCGAAAGCACGTTGCTTGGTAATAGCCCAACGCCGAAGGCTTTCGATTGTCATAAAATTATCTCGTACATTATCAATGTCCTAGGGATATTATAGCTGATAATCTTCCTAGGACAAAAATCACTAATGTCATCCGGTTTGTCAGTTCAATAATTTATTTTTTGACAATGTCACAATTACGATTTGGCACTGCAAATAACGACTTGATGAATATAATAACAAGCTAAAAACCGCTGCCCAAGGAATCACTACTTCCATATCCGGATTTTCTATCCACACAACGAAAAAATTTTGTATCTGGAAATAATTGTTTATGGAACTTTAATAATATAATATTTGAAATCCTCTACCCCAAAAACCCATAAAACGATACCCCACATTGGTAGTGGGGTGGGGGTGGTGACAGGGGGTGGGAGTGAAGGGTGGATAAAGTAAAAAAATATTTTGAGGTTTCTGGTTCTTGTACACACACTAAATCACATTTTTTTTCATCCCCTTTAATAATGGGGTGGGGGTGGTAATGGGGGTGGCTAATTCCAAAATTTTTTTTGAGACCTTAGCTTCTCTTGTCTATACTAAATATCAATTTTATGAACTCTTACCTACTTGATTTACCTATTTACTCCAAATTTACCCCAATTTATCCCCCAACCCTTCGACGGAACAAGATGAAAATATAATCTAGTTCTAGATCTCGTTAAAGTACATATGTGCACCAAATTTCAAGTCAATATCTCAAACGGTTCCAGAGTAAACGTGCGCACAAAAAAAGTTACAGACCGACAGACAGACCGACAGACAGACCGACAGACAGAAATTTTTTTTTCGCTCAAACTTGAAATCTCGACGTTTCATGACATTCTAAGCCTATTTGAACAATAAAAATTTTTAAAAATTTTTTTGTCGTTACTATACTTCCACTGGATGTGGAAGTAAAACGTACTCTTCGCCGGTTTACTAAACTTTTTATATAATTGTTACACATTCTATAGGATACTCTTCGCAGTTTTTTGTAAATAATGTAAGTTTTAAAATTTTTTAATTTTATAGAACAAACTTAGTTGGTGAAAAATAAAGTAAAAATTAAAAAAAAAACATGCCATACCCCATGTGGGTTTCGAACCTAGGACTCTTGAATTCCGAGTCAAAAACGTAAGAACCACCTAACACGTAAAAAAATGTAAAAAATGTAAATTTTTATAAAAACATAAAAATCAAAAAAAAAATTCTCAAATTTAAACCATTAATAACATTTTTATTTACTGATCGATTTTGTTCAAAAACAATAGGGTTCTTCCCCTAGCTAACACTAACTTAGTGTCCAAATTTCAGTACAATCGGATGTTTCTTTCTTAAGTTATCGTGCTTACAAGAAACGTGACGGACGGACAGACGGACGGACAGACGGACGGACGGACAGACGGACGGACAGACGGACAGATAGACGGACAGACAGACGGACATTTTGAAAGTTGTTCAGAATTCGTTCACTAACACAATGATATGAAAATTTTTTCTCTACGAGCGATATTTACGATTTTAGAAATGTGCCGATCAAATACAATATACTCTTCGTTTTTGCGAAGAGTATAATAAAGGAAAACACTCCATATAATACAACTAAAGGTAAAAAGTACATCTGGAATACATTTATGGACTTTTGCAGCACCAGAAATTATGAATTAGGTAAAAAATAAATAAAATAATTCGAACATTGATAAATAGCTCATAATTTTATCACAACTTCCTCAAGCAAGTTGCTTTTAGCCTACGGATTCGGGATATTACCAAGCAACGTGCTTTCGGAAACTGTGATAAAATAATTTCGTATTATCAACGTCCTTGGGACATTGTAGCTGAACATTTTTTGCTCAAATAGAAATCCTATTAAATTCGTCCATTTCTAATCTCGTGTGCGGAAACAACCAATCGGAATAACATTACACACAAAATTTCACACCACATTTTTTAACCAATCAGAAGCTTGTTTTTTGTTAATTTACCATGGCAACCCAAAAAATTTCCGGAAATTTTTTACATTCTGTCAAATTAATAAGTGGAAATTTTTCTGTCATTTAAAATGTCAAAGTAAAGACACGGGAGTTGGAGTGCTTTTAAAATTAAATTTATTTGGCGACGCAAAGGAGGATATTCACGAATATATTATAAGTAGGTACACAAATTAATATGTTAATATTTATTTTTTTGTTTACAAAAATAAAGTTGTGGGTATCACAATAATATATGTTAAACTAACAAATATTAACACATGTAAGTAACTAAATTTAAGTGGACTTGGAAGTCTAGCAAGAATTCTTCTCGTCTTAATGGGGAATAAATAGGACTGAAGACTGAACTTTGTAAATGTCTATGTTTAATAAAATATATGAAATATTTCGACACAATTTTATTTACTCTTAATTTAGATAGTCTATTACATTTGCTTGAAGATTTTAGTATTTTTGGATTCTTCTGAATAGCTTTACATCCAATATTTCTTCATAATGAATATCCTCAACCAATTGTGACAAGTAAGTAAGCTGACGATGATATTTTTCAATATCTGAATATTTTTTGCACAAAATATCCATATGTTTTAGAACCTGGAGCCATTTTTGAGCTATATGCCCATGCACTTTATTCTTTTGGCTGATAATGAAATTTTGTTATGATTAGAATGTAAAATTAATCTAATTGACGTCTGTAAGTGCGGCAGCCATTACTGTCTTGTTACCTTTTATTATTCCATGGCCACCTAGAAGTTGTTAATTATTGTCTCGGCGACAAGAATGAATACATTCCCTGTGCTCGCATTTAAGTAATATTATCAGAAATAAATGATGTTCCACCAATTTTAATAGATCAAAGTTAATAAAAAACGGAAACATAATATGTTGTTAAGTTATTTATAAAAAGTTCATGTAACTAAACTTGGAGAATGGTATATTATTTCACTAAGAAATTTTGTTTTTTATTAAGCATATAAATCTTTAAATAGGTGGGTAGGTACTTCAGAATAATTATCAAAAATAAATGATGTTCCACCAATTTTAGTAGACCAAAGTTAATAAAAAACTGAAATATAATATGTTTTAAGTTATTTATAAAAAGTTCATGTAACTAAACTTGGAGAATGGTATGTTATTTCACTAAGAAATTTCTTATTTTATTAACCACCCGTTGTTATTCGATGGCTCACTATGATGAATGAATTTTTGTCATTCGTAATAAAAAATGTTCAATTTTGGCATAATATTTATAAAATAATGGTGTAATATTTTAAAAAATAACTCGTTTTTTGATAATAATGACCTTTTGAGTAGGATATTTTTTGATGGCTTTGAGATTTTGAAACATCAGTATATCATCATTAATTTTATATCAAATTCAGCTTGTAACAACGAAACCCCCACAGAACTTATTTTTATGGGTATATCTGGGCACTGAGCACTCTAGTAGAAACTGTGATAAAATTATTTCGTATTATCAACGTCCTTGGGACATTATAGCTGACAAATACTCAAAATAACATTTTTTCAATAATTTTTATGTCAGTAGTCATCGTAATAATCAAAGTTTGACAAGTTACAAAAGTTCTTGACACTGATTAGTGACAGTGACCTAGAACTACTTACTCCTTCAGAAATTACAGATATGACAAAAAATGTCAAATTAAATTCACTGCCGGATAAGTCCATAGTTAACTGCCATGACGACCAATCATTTTGCTGCAAAGTGAGAAGTTTGCTGTCTGGGCAGGATTGACATTAGTCAGCAAGATTAGTATTTTGCTATCAATCGGCGAAAAACGATATTATTCTTAAATATATATCATTTCATTAGAAGGTAAATCTAATTTTCTGAATGTTACTGCCACTGTTTCTACATCTCTTTTAACAGAAGCTAGTTTAGTTAATTCACCTATTTTTCTTTCTGGGATTCACTGCCACACGTTTTTTTTTCTAAAAATATTCTCTTAATTTTTTCTGCGGTAAAGAATCCCAGAGGGATAACAAAACAATTAAGAGAACACCACAACTAACATTTTTTTAAATAAAATTAGGTACAGATAAATCTCAATAAATAATTCTTCATTATATTTTTCGAACTAAACCTGTAAAGAAAAAAAATTCAAATTAGTCCTGTAAAGAGGTACTTTCCAATTTAAAAATTGTCCTGTGATACCTGATTTTCATGAAGGGCCGGATGAGTCCCTAAAAAATATTATTAAGAAGTAGCTGTATATTTCAAAATATGGTGGATGCGCTAGTACCAGTAATTCCTCTATATTTATTGTATTTGTTTCTTGTTGATTCTTATTGAAATTTTTTTACAGTTGAAAGCCAAAACGAAAGAAAATCCAAAGCAGATGATAAAAAGAATGAAGATTTTGAATGTCCCCATAGTACAGGAAATGGAAATTACGCAGATCCCGCCACATGTAAACGGTTTTATCAGGTAAATAACAATGATTGATGTTCATGTTTGGGATACCAGGACATTTAACAAAAAAAAGAATGAGAAAAAGGGAAGGCCAAAATACATAATATAAAAAAGTGCAGTACAATTATACAGGGCATTTAAAAATAAATATCTTGTATTTCTGCGTACATTATTATTAAAAAATATTATTTTGGGTATCCAGCAGATAACTTTCATAAAAACCATTCGTTCCTTTCACATACCATTTAGGCAACTTCTTGTTGATACATTAGCATGGTCAGACTTAGACCAATGGTATATGAAAGGAACGAATGGTTTCTTTGAATGTTATCTGCTGATTACCCAGAATAATATTTTTTAATTATACAGGGTGTCCCAGCAAAAACTTGCAATAAAATGGTCTCAATGCAATATGACTCTTAACTTTTCTTCCTTTGGCAAGGTCGTATAATGATATATGGCACTATCCTAGTAACACTTTAAAAGCCAACTGATTGCCCCAAAGCTTTATGAAAGTTTAATTTTTACTTAAACAATTAAAATTGTTTTAAAACTGTTGTAATAAATGCAAATATTATTTGAAGGCAAAGGAGTTTTATTAAAAATTTCTATGAATTTCCGCAAGACCAGATTAAAAAACCAGTTTGCTACTAAGTGAAGTATATTATTTGCTATTAATAATTGTATTATTAGTAGATACCCTTATTAGTAGCCTCACTGTAATAGATGATAGATAGATAATGTATTGACGTTTATACACAGAAACAGTGTTTACACAGGTCAAAGGAAACAGTCGGGGAATAAAAATACATAAAATTTACATTGAAAAATAGTTAAAATATACATCAAAATTAATAAATATAACAGGAAACAGAAACATAGAAAAGGCACTTACTTAATGCACACAAAACCATTTATAGAACATACACAATACTAGCAACTTATAATATGTAATGAATTATATTGAGAGCCAGCAGACCTCCCAAAATATTTAAATCACATCGGTAAAATCGTTGACGAGGTACTCCTCAAAGTTGTAGAAAGCTTTTTTTTAGGTATGATTTAATTTTATATTTATAGAGGTTTTTAATTCCTCTGGTAAAACATTAAAAAATTGTATACCAGTGATAGGTAGTGCCATCTCTGGTTCTTGATAATCTATGAAAATTTAGTTGTATTTGGTTATCGTTTCTAGTTAAGTGTTGATGGATATCACTATGTGTTTGAAATAAGTGAAAAATCTGTTTAATATACATCAAACATTCTGCAATATAAACACATGGTAGGTGAGTAAGGTTTTGAATTGTTCTCTGCAGCAGTCGCGATATTTTAGCACAGCTATAAATAGTCCTGATGCATCTTCGTTGTAATTTGAAAATATTGTCTGAGTGAGGGGAATGGCCCCAGTTAAGAATGGCATAGGGCAGTTTGGAGTGGATGCAACCCTAGTAGGACATTATTAGGGTTTTATCCGATACAGTATTTTTTAGGTTACATACTAAAAATATGCCCTGAGAGAGTTTCTTACTTACATAATTAGCATGTTCAGCCCAGGTCAATTTGGTATCGAGAACAACAACAAGAAATTTAACAGAGTTGCTATTAACAGTGTTCGGTACATTTATGTTTGCATTACTAAACTAAAAATTGTGGACTTAGTTTTGCTAGACTCAATGCCAATCAAGCATTTCATCAAGCGTTTGATGTGCTGATTGAAAGCCATCAGGCAAGCAGAGTCGAAATACTGCGGTTGGAGAAAGAGTCACATATCTGGTACACAGATGGATCCAATATGGACGTGGGGGTTGGTGTGGGAGTAGCAGGGCCTAAATGCAGGCTATCTAAAGCCCTTCCATCTTCCAGGCAGAAATCTATGCTATAGATCAATGTGCTAAGGAATGCCTAAACAGAGGCACTCAAAGGGCAAAGACCTATATACTTTCAGATAGCCAGGCAGCATTAAAGGCTCTCAGGTCCTATACTTCTGAGTCAAAAATTGCCTGGGAATGCAGACAATCCCTGAAGTAACTGGCAAAAAACAACAAGGTCATCTTGATGTGGGTGCCAGTGCATGAGGGAATAGAAGGTAACGAATTGGCTGAGAGCCTCGCAAGAAAAGAGGCTGAAGCCTCATTTTTTGGACCCGAACCGTTCTGAGGCTTATCTAAGGGACACATAATGGAGGAGGTCCTAAAATGGGAAAAGGAACAAAAGAAGTCCTACTGGAGAAATACTCCAGGCCAAAGACAAGCGAAAACGTTTATAACCTATTCAACAAAGAATGCCACAAGGCTTCTCGAACTTGAAAAGTCCGACCTAAGGCTGATTACAGGCCTTCTAACTGGCCATTGCTCCTTGAGATATCATCTCAAGAACATGGGCATGGCAGAAGATGGCAAATGCAGATATACTTCATGAATGCAAAATACTAATCCGCATTAGGCTAAGGTATCTAGAATAGGCGGAATTAACGCCTGAAGACATAGGGAAATTAGCTCTCAGGAAAATAACAAGCTTTGCAAAAAGTCTTGGAATCCTGGGCAAGAACTAGTTGTAGAGTAATTCACAAAAGACCTCGAGGTGATGAAAGGCCAAATCAGGGCCAAGCGACCCATTAAACAATCTACAATCTCATTTTGCTATCATTGCATCATAAGTTGTTTGATACGAACCATTCTTTTGTGCTTGACAGTATGTGGCCAGCATCTCTTTCTATGAACTCAAGGAGCTATAATGCTTTTGTTGGGTAGTGTCGTCTGCAAATATCACATTGGAAGTCTTATTGCAGTTTGCCGAATAATTTGTGTACAATAAAAAGAGCGTTGGACCTAATACCGAGCCTTGCGGGATTCCATGTTTGACATGTGTTCTACTGGATGTGTTTAGATTGTAAGTTACATACTGGTGTCTATTTGAGATATAAGAATTTATGAGTTTAATACTACTACTATTAAAATTATATAAGTGGAGTTTATCTAGGAGTATGTGCGACACACAGTCAAATGACTCAAATGCCTTAGTCAAATCTAGAAACTAAGCAAATGTGAACATATTTTGTTCCAATATAATTTGGGTTAAGTTATTAATCGCTAATGTTGACCCTAATATTATCACCCAGCATGCGTTTCGCCAACCATATTGGCATCATCTGCAGATGATTAAAACTTCAAAGGTTTTAAAACGATTTTTCAAAATTAGGACACCCTGTATAAATTCTTTTACATAAAATTCAGACCACCATCTTAAATGATTTGCTAAATCATTACATATTTAATTGTTTACAGCTTAGGTTGTTTTTTTCCAGTGTGTGGATGGATATCCGTACGTAAACAGATGCCCGTCTGGATTATATTTCGATGATATTTCGAAATTTTGTACTTTCAAAAATGAAGCTAGATGTGGCCCCATTGCGACAAGTAAGTAATTATTTTAATGATACTCGCAAAATAATAAATATAAAAATCGCATATTGCTTGAAAATAATAGAACATTTACAAATCAGTCACGAATCTTTGAGGATATACAGGATGAGAGTTACTCTAATTATTTACCTATGTAACAAAATGTATCCTTACTTGTTGTGCGTTTTAAAACACTTTTCAAAGCAGTCGTAGAGAAATTGTTTTTCACTGCATAAAATAATACAAACCTTATACCATTGCTTAATGTTTTCAGCTCCAGCAACTATAACAGAACCTCCAACAGATCTAGCTGTAAAATGTGACTCTGCAGAATGTCAGCTTCCTTACTGCTTTTGCTCTAAAGATGGAACTTTAATCCCTGGCGGTCTAGATCCTGAAGCTGTAAGTTATATTAAATAATAATTATATTTCACAACAGTTTTTTCCAAATATAACACTTCTAGTAGCATTGTTTTGTGGGTGACTGCCACACTTATGGCAAATAACAAAAAATAGCTCGTTTTTTGTTTAGTAAAATTAACGATTTTCGAGTGGTCTTCACTAATGTGAGAGATATAAGCCTGGAAAGGCTACGGCCTCATGACTACCAAATAGAGGAGTGGAGAGGAAAGAGAAATAATAATTTCAAAAGGGTTTCTAAAAGTCCCGGATCCTTCGCCTTATATTAAAATAACTTTGCAAATCAAATAATTTAAACACATGAGGTATCTGCAGACATTATAGTATCCACAAGACACCGTCATAAAATAATAGAATTGTTTTAGAGTAGCATGCTTATTGTGAGGTATGTGTCGCCTCTTTTTTTTCGGCTAAAAACTTACTAACAATAATAACAATAAAAAACCGCTACCCAAGGAATCACTACTTCCACATCCAGATTTTCTATCCAAGTCACTCATAACGAAAAAATTTTGTGTGGAAATAATTGTTTATGGAACTTTAATAATATAATATTTAAAATCCTCTACCCCAAAAACCCATAAAACGATACCTCATATCGGTAGCGGGGTGGGGGTGGTGATACCGGGTGGTGGTAGTGGGGGTGGATGAAGTAAAAAAACATTTTGAGGTTTCTGGTTCTTGTACACACACTAAATCACAATTTTTTTTCATCATCTTTAATAATGGAGTGGGGGTGGTAATAATGGACGGGGGTGGTAATAATGGAGTGGGGGTGGTAATTTTATGGACTCTTACCTGCTTGATTTACCTATTTTCCCCAAATTTACCTCAATTTACCCCCCAACCCTTCGACGAAACAAGATGAAAATATAATCTAGTTCTAGATCCCGTTAAAGTACATATGTGTACCAAATTTCAAGTCAGTATCTCAAACGGTTCCAGAGTAAACGTGCGCACAAAAAAGTTACAGACAGACCGACAGACAGAATTTTTTTTTTTTCGCTCAAACTTAAAATCTCGACGTTTCGTGACATTCTAAGCATATTTGAACAATCAAAATTTTTAAAAATTTTTTTGTCGTTACTATACTTCCACTGGATGTGGAAGTAATTGGGGAACTTTTTAAGTTATTTTGTCAATAATTTGAAAACTAAGCTATATAGGGCAAAATACTATACGTATCTCTAAATAATGGTAATAATAATAGTTTTTACGATCATTTAAAATGGAATTAGATCTCTGCAAAAAATCAAACGTCATTTATGAATTCCAGAAAACACTTTTCAAAGCACTACAAATTTTTTTGGACATTTTTTTTATTGTATAGGATGACACCTAAGACCTAAAAACCTTACAAAACTATGCCAGTACAACAAATTATTTTTATTTAAATAGCAACAACATAAACAAAAGATCTAAAAATAAGTTGTGCCATGAAAGGATCTTCTGAAGTTCACAGATAATGCGTAACTTTTTTAATGTTTTTAATTGTATTTTAAATGACCGAGAAAAGTCATAAGTTTACCAACAAATAATGACGTAAAACTACGCTTTGGAGACCCATTTTTAAGACTTTGATGGCCGGTATAAATCGACCTATCAACTGTATCGTTCTTTTGTTATAACCAATATCATATAGAATTTTATGCTCTACCAAATAGAGACGTAGTTTTTTTTTACCGCATTTCGCTTAGTTTTCGAGATATTGACGAAAAAGCATAAAAAGTCCTTATTTTGTGCCTACTATTGTTAATTACTTTTTAGCCTGGAAAAGGGAGGCACATAGTTCACAATAACTATGTTTATGCTCCTATCTATATATAGTTAAACTATGCACTATACAAAATCGTCATGCAAAATTCCAAATTCAGATTATAATAAAAATGGATCACAGATATAGCCGAATCGGTACGCCAGCGCCGTTTGTATGTTTCTCTGTGGGTGAGATATGGGATGACGAGATAGTGTCGAGATGCAGTTCCGCGATCGATGTTTTCAAGATAACTTCATAGTGTATAGTGTATATAGTAGACCAAGCGGTATTTGACCCTATAAAAAATTGTGAGAAAATAATAATGCATCACGAAGTTCCGATACAATTATTACTAAGCATCTATAATGTGTAGATCAGGGGAGTGTTAAGGTACATTCTCAAATTTCAAGTATAGATGAAATAATATTTTCGTGTTGCAATAATCATTGGTCAATCCTATTAAAAACCTGACAGTTGGTCCTACCCCTTCCGATCATTTCCTACTCCAATCTTTTTTTAACTTTTTTATTAACGTCATTACAAACACATTGCACAAGGTTTCATTAAAATCCATTCATTAGCACTCAAGTTAGAGATTTTGGTCATTTTAGCGCTCCGTTGACTGGACTATATTTTATAAAAATTATAAAATATCTACTTGAAAGTGCTCGCAAATATTTATTTTAGGGGTATTATTTATTTGTCATTCACGAAAAAATCCATCAATTTTTATAACCAACTGTCAGGTTTTTAATAGGAATAACTAATGATTATAGCAACATGAAAATATTACTTCATCTATCTATACATCAAATTTGAAATTTGGGAATGTACACTTGCTTTCAAAACTTTCGCGTACACCTATTTTTCGCTGTATTAAATCGAGGTTGTAATTAATGAACTCTGACATTTGAAATTTTGAAAAGTCAAAATTCCTCGACTGACAGAGCAAGACAAAGTTTTGATGTTTTCTAAATTAGAAGAGGGGTGGTCCATAAGAAGGGTTGCTATTCATTATGGACTAGATAAAAGCACTATTCTACGAGTTTTAGTATAGTTGTATTTATTTTTATGTTCGTTTTAAATAAATTTTAATTAAATGTCAATGTCATCTTTAACCTAATCTCAAAATTATCCGTTCACACAGCTAAAATTTTGCAAAATCGGTGTTACTTAATTGTGAATGTGTACGCGAAAGTTTTGAAAGCAAGTGTACCTTAACACTCCTTTTATCACGGGTTATGTAACTTGTAAAATTAGGTCAAAAATGAAAACAACAATATATTTCCTTTTTTGGCCCAAAATAAGATATTTTTCGAAAAATGCTTATTTTTCGAGATATGGCAACTCGAATATTTTTAAAAATGGGGGAGGGGAAATGTAAAAGTTGAAAAAAATCTGAAAAAATTCAAGACTTTTTTATTTGCAACATTTTCTGTAAAGTGCGTTTTCACAGTTTTTCCGGAAAAACACGAAAAACCACCCCCATATTTGACATTGTAGCGCTTCAAAAATATATAATTTAAAAATTTGAAAAAATTCAGACGTATGCATTGAGGTCTTCTAAACATTTTTTGTCTCTTGGAATTTTTTTGTAACTTGCTAATTTTCCGAGTTACAGGCAGTTTTTCAACATAAATAAAGTACTACATTTTTATAAATTTTTCCGGAAAACTTTTTCACATTTTCAATTTAAAATTTATATTGAACCTTTAAAAATGGTATAACTATATAGGTTTCATATTTTTTTATAATAATATATATAAATCGCACTGCACTGGTTTTTGGAATTTTCATATATTTTTTAATGTGCAAAAAATTGACATTATTTATCTTGAAAGTCTGCCTATAACTCGGAAAATTAGCAATTTAAAAAAAAACTCAAAGAGATAAAAAATTTTTAGAAGTCCTCAATGCATACGTCTGAATTTTTTCAAATTTTTCGATCATTTCCTACTCTAATCTTTTCTTAACTGTTTTATTAACGTCATTACAAACACATTGCATAAGGTTTCATCAAAATTCATTCATTAGCACTCAAGTTAAAGGTAAAAGTTAAAGGTTAAAGTTAAAGGTGAAACCCCCCGTTGACTGGACCAATAGCCGTAATAGGTATTTACTGTAAACAAATAGAAACCATATTTATGTTATTTACAAAGCTACGAAAATTCTCCTTCATAGTTACTATATTACTATTTGAATCTATTATTTTGTGATTGCCCTTGTGAAAACGATACAATTCCAAATAATTCAAATTATTCTGTTTTAATCTTATGCTGAATTGATTTTGCCGCTTCTCAGCTATAATATGCTGTATTTCTGGCAGAGATGGGTCGAGGAAACTTTCCACATTTGATAAAGGTCTGTAAAAGTCATGTAAACAATATAATTGTATGCACTCATTTGGTATCAGAATGAAGCTTGCATCATCGCGAATCAGATTTCACCATAAAATAGCCTATCAATATACCCAATGGAAGGAAAACTTCTTGGAAACTTTCCGTTTTGAAAACTCCAAAAGTTTCCAGGAAGTTCTAACTTTCCATTGGGTATATTTATAGCGTATTTTATGGTAAAATCTGATTCGTGACGATGCAAGCTTCATTTTGATACCAAATAAGTGCATACAATTATATTATTTACATGACTTTTACAGACTTTTATCAAATATGGAAAGTTTTCTCGACCCATCTCTGATTTCTGGTGGTTCAGTCACATTATCTCTAAACTTAAGGAAGGTGTCGTTTCGTCGTACTCTCTTTTTTGGTTGACCCCATATCGGCCTTATTGGTTTAAATATGTAATAATATGGGGCAACATTAAAATTAAATGTCCGATTTTTTTGGATACGCGATCCTCCATAATGTACTTTTTTAAAATCCTTTACTTTTGAAACTTCTAGAAATTCTTTGTTTGTGTACAGTTCTTTAACAAAACCAACACATAACTATTTATTAATGTGTTAATTAATATAAACAATTAGTGTCAAATAAACTATTAATATAAAAATGATCCGATTTAAGAACCTAACAAAACTTGCCAATATTATGCATTAAGACAAAATGCTTATATCATGAGATTAACATGTACGATTCCCTATTCCACCTCTTCTTTCCTACAACAGGCGTTAATTATTAAATCACCAGCAATAAATGAGCGGCCACACGTGATTCTCATAAAAACCACATTCTTTCATTTTTTAATTTTACAGACCCCACAAATGATTCTCCTGACATTTGACGGAGCAGTAAACTTAAACAATTACGACCATTATAGGAAGGTGTTCAATCATAAACGACTCAATCCGAACGGATGTGAAATTAAGGGGACATTTTTCATATCTCACGAATACAGCAACTACCACATGATACAAGAATTAGCTCACGAAGGTCATGAGATGGCAACGGAAACAATATCGTAAGTACCTATTTTATACCGGGTGATTCATGAGCAAAAGGTCGTAGTTTACTAAAAGATAGAGAGCACTGAGGTGATCTTAAACCCAAATATAGTAATAGCTAAAGGGGACCCGTTTTCGAAATACAGGATATTTTGTACATTTTGGAAGAATTTTCGTTTTGCCATATATCTGGGCGTAATCGCAATGGGGATTTAAGACCATTTAAATATTCTCTATCTTCTACCTATTAAAGTACAACGCTTTCCTCACTAATCACACTGTATGTATAAAATGGACCAGCTGTGTGTATTCGGTTTATTGCTAATAATTAAAATAAATTCATAATATACACCTAATGATTTTTAGTACACAAACATATATGCATTTGGTATATCTAATAAAAATATTTTGCAATGTAAAGGGTGTATATACTTATTTTGAAACAACACCCTGTATATTAAAAAATATTTTATTAGATGCTTCACGTGCGTATCTATTAGTACACAAAAAAACATTATCTTTCACAGCAAGGGGGCTAAAACCTAATACAAACTATTGGATTACCAAGTACAGGGTGGACCAAATTAGATTTGGGGTTTTATCTAAAACTATGGCAGATAGACAAAAACCAATATAGGTGTCCTGAGCTCGATTTTCGAGAAACAAACAATGGCGTAAACCGCGATCGTCTATTTTTTTCGACTACCGAGCTACAGAGCGTTTTTGGAAAATTGACATTTTTAGATGACCTTTTTATATCTCAATTACCAATTATCGAATCGAAAATCGAGAAACACATCCTTAAGGCACTTTTTTCAGTAGAATCCGTTGCTGATAAGAAGAAAATTTTGCATTCCTCAGTTTTCGAGATATAGGCATAACTTGTGGTTTTTTTTAAATGGAACATCCTGTAAATTATTTCATTATTCGATCAAAACTTAAATTAGCTATCCAACGATATATCATAAATATGTCATATTTATCTCTAGAAAAAGTGGTCAATTTTCGAAAAATTTGATATATTTGTGAGGAGGCCATAGAAAACTATCAACAACAACACTTCTTATAATATAAAATAATTTTGATAAAAATAGGAAAAACTAAACTACAGTAAATGTTCGAATTGTCTTCTATCGACATCTTCGCATTTCTAATATTTATTGAGAAGGCCATGGTAAAAAAGAGAAAATCGAAATAATCGTAAATGTCAAGAACTAATTTGTGAGTTAATTGTGAGTGAGCATTGTTAAAAATATTTCAATTTAGTAATGGTGGAAAAATAGTGTTTTATTAGTGCAGGCAAATCCAGTTTTGAGTATGAACTCTCTGGGGACAGCTATTTCTTTATCGGAATAGATAGCTTTATTCATAAAGAATGAGGATATAAATGTCCCGAAAAATCCCAATGTGAGCTAAAGCCACCATTTAGAAAAAATGGCCGCCAGAACCGTTTCTTTTAGAAGGATATAACTCAGTAACCATTGCTCCGATTTCAGATTTCTTTTTTTTGTTCTCTTCCGCTTTTTATGTTCCATCGAAAGTGTTATTACATCTTTGGGCATAAAATAGAAGATAACTGAAGATAATAAGACTTGAGTTCTTGGAAATATACAAGGTTAGTGCTTCCTCGGAAGATTGTGCAAAAACTTTATAAAAAAACTTTTTTAACAAAACAATGTTTCATCTCTACTACAACGTGAAATTATTTTCAATTATACAAGGTGTCACAAAAAGGAGTTACACAAGAATGTATAATTTTTTTAATGGAATACCCTCCAATTTTTTGACGCCAGTTAAGCCTCTAAGGGTCCTGAATTACACCCTAAAATTTTTTGCCAATTGGATGCAGCGTTGCCAAGTTATAATTTTTTTCCTGTTTTTTTGGCAAATTACAAACATTTTTTTGACTACCATATCTCCGCGATTTATTAATTGTTTTTTCTAAAAATATTTGGTGTTATTCGATAATAATGCATTTACTGAAAAACATTTTTGAAATAAATTATTATTATACCGGGTGTCCAAAATATTTCTTTACATTTCTTGTTATTTAATTATTATTTTTCTTAAATTTTTTAAATGGAATGCTTATATTTTTTTACATTGATGAATAAAGCATGAAATTCCCCATATTCTAATACTATACACTTAATTTTTATTTCAAACCGTTTTTGAGATATGATTATTTCAAATAAGTTTGGCGTAAATTGAGATGCTCTTTATTTTAGCATTAAAATCTAGTATGGCTTTGGTCTTTTGTTTTGCGTTTGTTTTTCACTCTATGACATTTCTCTAATGTGTTTAAGATTATCGTAATTAAGTTGAATTAATATTGTTAATATTTAAAAATACAAATTATAATTATTGTCAATAAGATTTAATATCTATGGTAAATGTTATGTTATTGGTGAATGGAAATTATTTATTGGCATCAAGAATGTATGGTCAAAAATACCCCTATAGAAGATGTCCTGATGTGAGGTCTCTAGAAAATTTGAAAGAACGTTTTGAACGTACTGGAAATTTTGCTTATGAAAAGAAGGCGAGACGACGAAATGTATTGTAATGAAGAAAATGAGCTGGCTATAACTTTAGCGGTAATCGAAAATCCTACGGCAAGTGTTCAGGAGTTAAGTAGGGATTTAGAGGTCAGTGAATCTAGTGTTTCCCTATGTCTTCATAAAAATAAGTTTCACCCTTATCGAGCTCAGCTGCATCAAGAGCTTTGGCATGTGGATTTAAATCGTAGATTAAATTTTTGCCAGTGGGCTCAAAACCAAATTGGAGAAACTGAAGAATTTTTCAAATTTGTATTGTTCACGGCTGAATCAACGTTTCATCGTAGCGGATTTGTGAACAGGCACAATTTCCATTATTACGCCAGAGGAAACCCTCATGTTGCACAGAAAAATCAGAACCAGAGTTCAAATGTAAGGGGAGGAATTGTACATAATTATGTTATTCATCCTCGCTTTTTTGAGGGAAATGTGAATGGAGCATTCTTCTTAGATTTTACGCAAAATACGTTTCCACAAATAATCGAGCATATTCCTGATTACATTACAAATAATATGTGATTACAACTTGAAGATGCGCCACCACATTTTAGTAGAAATATTCGTCAGGCCATTAGTAATCAGTTTCCTGAAAGGTGGATAGGAAGAGGAGGTCCAATATTTTAATAAACTGTTAAATAATGTCTAATTTATTATTTTATTAAATTATGTTAGGTCTCATTACATGGCCGCCTAAGTCACCCGACCTGACTTCAGTGGGTTTTTTCTCAGACGTTTATAACGTAGAACCAACGACTCGAGAAGATATGATGGAAAGGATTCGTCGGTATTTCAATTGTATAAATGTTGATATGTTACACTGTGTAAGGCGCTCATTTATCGAGAGACCTCAGTGTCACCTGAATCAAAATGGTGGACATTTTGAGCAGTTGTTAGTTTCAATATCGTGAAAAAAAATTATTGCTCAAGAACCGTTCATAAAAGAAAGTGTACGATATCAAAATGTGAGAAATTGTAAGCGTCACTCATCCATTTAAAAAAATTGAAAAAAATGTAAAACAAAATATAGATTTTAACGCTAAAATAAAGAGCACCTTAATTTACGCAAAAATTATTTGATATAATCATATCTCAAAAAACGTTTGAAGTAGAAATACCTAAAGACATATTAAAATGTGAGGAATTGTATGTTTTATTCATTCATGTAAAAAAAGTATACCTAGGCATTCCATTTAAAGAAAATGAGAAAAATAATAATTGAATATCAAGAAATGTACGCAAATATTTTGAACACCCGATATACTAAAGATTTGTTTCAAAAATGTTTTTCAGTAATTACATCATTATCAAACAACATTCCACATTTTTAGAAATAACGATTAATAAATCGCGAAGATATGCCACTTAAAAATGTTTGTAAACTGCCCAAAAAAAATAACTTGGCAAAATATTTTAGGGTGTAATACAGGGCCCTTGGAGGCTTAACTGGCGTTAAGGAAATACAGGCTGTTCTATTTAAAAAAAATTATACTTTCTTGTGTGACTCGTTTTTGTGACACCTTGTATAATTGAAAATAGTTTTAAGTTGTAGTAGAGACGAAACATTGAAAGTTTTGTTAAGAAAGTTTTTTATAAAGTTAGCCGTTCTGCACAATCTTCCGAGAGAACACTGACTGGACAGTGGACGTGGACACCCTTTTACCTTAATGTGCATTATTAAAAAATGATTACAGTTTTATATATAAATAACTATTACTTCGTTAATATTTGAGTTAGTAACATCGGCCAAAAAACAAATGAAAGCTAATTGTGTGCTCTAGAACTTTTGTCAAAATTATTTTTTCAAAAATTGACTAAAAATTTCAGTACAAACGTCTCGAGTTTACAAAAGTTTAAATTTCCATAATATTTAAATTATATTTTAATTTCCTAAGTTTATCGTTTAATTTATCGTAAAATATGTAATCATACTTTCTGTAAAATGTGAAGTGAGGAATGGAACAAAAAAAAAGAAATCTAAAATCGGAGCAACGGTTACTAAGATATATGATTTTAAAGAAAATGTCTTTGGCGGTCATTTTTTCTAAATGGCGGCTTTAGCTCAGGTCGGGATTTTTTGCGAATTTATGTACTTATCCTACATTAATAGAGCTATCCATTGCGATAAACAAATAACTGTCCCCAAATAGTTCACGCCAAACCCATTTTACACTGAGATTTGCCTGGTCTATATAGAATGCGGAGAAGATTCAAAGAGTGACCGCAAAAAAAGCCGAAAATTCGCCTGTTTTTGCATAGTAGACAGTGGGCCAAGGAAAGGAGCAAAATAAATCCTATAGGGCTCAAATTAAACTTTGAGAAATTTTAAGGTAGCATATTTTTTACTTGTTTGAAAAAATGCAAAAATCTCCCCTATTTCAGGGTAGAAAATATTTTAAAAAGGCAGTATATAATGAATATTTTGAAAAATAAAACAACTATTATTACTCAGATTTTATATTGTATGAATTATTTACGGATTATATATAATTCTCCATAGATGTCAATGGAAGACAATTCGAACATTTATTGTAGTTTAGTTTTTCTTATTTTTGGAAAAATTATTTTATATTATAAGAATTTTCGAAAATTAACCACTTTTTCTAGAGATAAATATGTCATATTATTATGATACATCGTTGGATAGCTAAATTAAGTTGTGATAATGAAATAATTGACGGGGGTGTTCCATTTAAAAAAACAACTGTTATGTCTATATCTCGAAAACTGAGGCATGCATAATTTTCTTCTTATCAGCAACGGATTTTACTCAAAAAAGTGCCTTAAGAATGTGTTACTCGATTTTCGATTCGACACTTGATAACTGAGGTATAGAGGTGGTCATCCAAAAATGCCAATTTTCCAAAAACGCTCTGTAGCTCGGTAGTCAAAAAAGATAGACGATCGCAGTTTGCACCATTGTTTGTTTCTCGAAAATCGAGTCATTGGTTTTTGTCTATCTGCCACAGTTTTAGAGAAAATCCCAAATCCCATCTACTTTGGTCCACCCTGTACATCTTACATTGGAATATACTGAACTGGACTATTTATCTTTCAGCCTACAAAGTGGCCTGGAAGACAAAGGTTTCGAAGAATGGGTTGGGGAAATGGTAGGCATGAGAGACATATTGAAACATCTATCTAATATATCGAAAAGCGAAGTGGTTGGAATGAGAGCGCCATTTTTAAAACCAGGTCGCAACACGCAATATAAGGTAAGAGAAAAATTACGTAACAATTTAAAGATTTAATATTGTTTTGTTGTGTAGGTACTAGAAGAATTCGGATACATTTATGACAGCTCTATAGGGGTCCCAGCATTGCCCATACCAGTATGGCCATACACATTGGACTATAAAATTCCCCACGAGTGTAAATCTGGAACTTGCCCAAGTAAAACGTTTCCAGGTAGGTTTATGCATAGTGATATGAACTTTTATTTCCATCTCTTAGCCCGGGACTGTTTTAGATTAAAATATGAGTTGGTACTTTTGTGTTGTAGATTATGAATTGTAGTCGGAAATCGAGCTTCTAAAAAAAAACGCTCCTAAAATGTCAGGGTATAATTTTGGAAAAATATCTGGAATGACCTTGATCATCTAAATCTATTTTTCATCTAAATATAGAGAGCACCATTCTATCCGCGACTGCAAAAAAGCGTAATTTTTTTTTTTAATTTTTTGTTATTACTGGAAATCGCTGAAAAAATTTCAAGTTTGCGCCGCATTTACAAGCTTATTTTTAACATAAAGGATGCTAAAATCAGTGGTAAAACCAAGAGTAAAACTTATTATTTATAGATGCAGGTGCTGCACATTAAGTTTGAAATTATGATTAATAAATACTACAGAAATTGTTTAAAAAAATGTAGATAATTATTCCGCTAGAAATTGCTCTATTCTGTTTTGCACATTTCTAAACATTTCACAATGCAGTACATGTGACACAAAAATATCCAGGTAATTCGAAAAGTACATAAAAACCGAACAAAATGGTTTCATTCATTTCTTGCCACACTTTTGCCACCTTTGAAATAAATTCCATTAAATAACAAAATATCATCAATGGGTGATACGTACAGAAAATGACTTTACAATTATATTACATTACAATTACTTTTTTTTCAATAACAATTATTGTGTTTTAATTATCAATTTTTATTAGGGGGGGGGGGTGTAGAATAAATACAAAAATAAATGTTAGACGTTACCGAATTAAGAATCTATTTAATTTCTCTAATTTATTAAAAGCTATAGTAAAAACAATGTAACATACTTTTTAACAACAATAATAACGGTAGCAACAAAATTGTAAATCAATAATGCACACAGTATAGTTGTCTACAAATGTATAGGGCACATAAAAAAACCGTCAGTCATAAAAACCGGCCATAAAAATCGTGTTTTTGGTAGAAACTTAATGACGTTTCTGGTAAAAAAAAATAATCGTTCTCTGTTTTGCGTCAAGAGAGGAATATCTTGACAAATAAATTTAAAGTACGACTCTGATTAATCGTCACCCTGGCATTAACGCAGACAATAAACTCCGCTCCATTCTAGTTAGGGGTGATTCGCTTAACTATATCACAAAAGTTAGTTATCATCGTGGCTGAAAAGCTGAGAACATAACGTTTACAAATTTCAAAAAACACATACAAAGTATTTTTTTCTTGAAGAACAACAAAAACATTTTTTTTTCAAGGCCGGGCCTGGATTTTTTTTTGCGTCATACATGTACTTATTGAGGATCACTAGTGTACTACATACGCCAATACAAAAGTAAAAACTAAAAGAAATTTTGGCAAAAATACATAAAACACTCTATATTTCAGCAATACGCCCCACCTATCTTTTTCTATGGATCTTTCTGATTACCCTATCGGTGTTCTCTATGTGCCATTAAGCCATGGCCGTTTTCTCGTAAACACTCTGTATACTTTTTTGCATTTCCTTTTCTTTCATAAAAAACAATAAAGATATATTATTATCGTTATTATTATTGGAACACATTTTGATATTTTCTATTTGTTTTTCAGGAGTTTGGGAGGTTCCGTTAAATACTCACTATGTCGAAGGCTTTGAAGGTGGTCACTGCCCCTATTTAGATCAATGCGTGCTACATAATCACGATGCAGAAGATGTGTTTGAATGGCTACAGGAAGATTTCCTTAGATATTACGACCAAAATAGGGCACCTTATATGATGCCTTTCCATACCAATTGGTTCTCCATAAAAGAATTGGAGCAAGGTTTACACAAATTTTTGACCTGGGTTATAACATTGTAAGTTTTACCATATACAGTCGGTTTCTTATTGAGAGAGTGAGTGATATTCCTGAATATGATTTTCAAGAGAAAGTTTTTCTAACTTTCATCCGCTAGTTTTAGCGATATTAAATATACCACCATTTTTAAAAATATTTTAATAAAGATATATCTCAAGAAATGTATCTATGCAACATCTTAAAATTTTTATTATGCCACAAAATGGCGGTGTCATCGGCAAAAAGAGTAAAACTTCGCGATATATTTAAGTATAGTTGTCAGGTCATTTATATATAATAAAAAGATAACTGGGCCAAGAACAGGCTTTTGTGGAACTCATCCGCACTTATCTTTAATTTTATTAGAGTATTTCCCCAAGAATTGTATCACTTGAGTGTGGTCCTTATGGTAGGATTGAATCCAGACAAATAATGCTTTAGAGGGCGGTTCAAATTTAACAAAACACTAATGGGCTGCATTGCTTGCCGTTTCGCAAGCAGACAGTGGCCGTACTTTCATGCTTCCGTTATATTATTAATAACGTTATATTTTACCTTTTCAGGCCCGACGTATGGTTTGTAACAACAACACAAGCACTAACTTGGATGACTGACCCAAAGCCTGCGAAGGAACTTAATAATTACGAACCCTGGGATTGCAAAAAGAAAGACAATTTACCTCCTGTGCCCTGTAAAAATTCCAACAAATGTGCTCTTAGTTTCAAGAAACCAGAATCAAATGTTACGGACACTAGATATCTAGAAACCTGCAATGAATGCCCCAATCAGTATCCGTGGTTAGGAGATGCCAGTGGTTCTGGTATTCCCGGCAAAGACAATTACGTTCCTGACAATGTGAGAAAATAACGTAAATAGTATAAAATCATTGACAATAAACCATGTAAGCAAATGATATTGTTTTTCTGTAAGACTTGTTTTGATATTAACATTGTCAAGATTAAAATTTACAAACACGTCGATTGTTGGTACTTATAGGAAGAGAATATCACTTGTAAATTACATTTTTAAACCAAATTTTCTTAAATAGGTAAATTAATTATTGTTAATTTTGTTATTTGTAAGTCGTATTGCATAAGTAAACTGTTTTTGTACGCCATCAAGAATTAAATAAATTATTGTTGATTTAACATCTAAAGTAATTAACTTTTGTAACACAATAGGTCTATTCCTTTGCCCTAAAAGTGTAGCACTGAGCTGCACTGGTGTAAGATTGTCTTTCTTTAACTTATGGTATCCGTATTGATGCCATCTCCAGGCCCCCCCACATCAAATCATGGGCCCCGGTACCAAATTCACTGGCGGGCCCCTGCGCCTAAAAGATGAAGGGGGGGGGGGGGTAGAAATTTGAAGAAATTTTTTTTATCAACATCTCTTGCGGGCCCCCGCGCTTAATAATTGATGAGCGGGGAGGGAGAAATTTGAAAAAAAAATTGTCAAAATCTCTAGCGTGTCTTCGTTACTGTTCTACACATTTTTAAAATATTGGCAAATCCCATATAACATTAAGTTAAAGTGACGCCCATGGTGGACTAGTTGCTTACCAAGGTCGAACATGTTGGGGCCATGTACCACGGCTACTCTTCCAGTCTCTTGCTCCTTATTATGTCGCTGTTCTATCTAATTCTCTATGGTTCTGACACACATCATCGTTGTTGGCAACACTGTAAGGTAAGTTATCGACCAATTTAAGGTTATGTCGTGAGATATGTTTAAAATACAGTTTTTTCTTATTTTAATTTATATTCTACGCCCTAGTGCGAGTCAAAAACAACCGAGCGAATCAGAAGTTGCCGAACAATTGTGTATCCTTTTCAAAAATATTTTCTATTTGTCATCGCACACCTACATGATCCTTAACAAAACTTAGATATAAAACTGTTCAAAAGGCAACGTGCAGAACAATTAGAAGCGATAAAGAGTTTTAGAAAAATTTCCAGCTATGAAAAACAATATTCAATGATTACTTTAATGGCGGAAAAAGTATTTACAGTGATTCAGAATAGTCGTGCCATTATAGAATCCTCCCCGTATATTCCTGGAGTGTCGGATTTTCCTTTAGATAATAAGATAAGAGATGCACTATCCAATATTTTAGAAAACACAGCATTATTCTCGGATATTATATTAAGGTTTCCAGATATCAGTGTTTCAGTATTAAAAACAAATAATAACTGGGATGTGATATTACAGTGGGGTATCGCATTTTGCCATCAAGTAAAATATTTGTTGGATAAAAATACTGTAAAACTATTACATCTTGTTAGTCAAGAATTAGAACACGTTGAACGGGATCCTAATTATGTGAATCCATACAGGAAAATAGAGGAAGAAAGAAGCAATAAATTTCAAGATCAACAAATTTCTAAAAAGAAAAAGAAAAAGCAAATTAAAAGGGGCCCAAGATTGTCTAGTCATATTGAACTGTAGTATATATTTCACTAAGTATATAAGATACTTTTAATAAACTAAAAATTTTTTCCAATAATAAAATGTTTTTCAAAATGTTACTTTACATTACTTTTGTTTTCCTTAAAACAAATAATTTAATTAATTTAATTTAATAACCTATTTGTTAAAAGCTAAGCATATTCCAAATAAGGTGCTGTTTTTTGGAATTTGAAACACATCCCAGCTCTTATTAAATTGCTCTATGTAATATATCGGATTCGTTAAGGTTTGCAGGCACACATACACACTTAATTTGCAAGTACTGTTTACTTTTCACTTTACATAAATATGGAAGATATATCTATACTGTAAGGTAAACAGTAAACACTCATTGATAGAATATTTTGAACAATACCCCGAGTAATGGAAATTATGTAGTAGCATAGAAATTCGAATGAAACTAGCAAAATAAACGAAATTAAATAATTTTTACATCACTGTCCAACAATATTTTAGTTTATTTATAGTCATAGCAAATACTTGATTTTTAATTCAAATTTTATAAAACAATAAAACTGTCCAGAATGAATGTAAAAAAGAAAAAGATGCAAGATGAGGTAGCTTTTTCTCTGTCTATGCCTTCGACCGTTTAAATACTAGACTCCGCATACAATCTATGTTAGAGGAAATGTTTGAAGCTTAGATAAATAATACAGTAGGAGCATGGAGTGAGGTAAGATCTTCCAGTGACAGTGGCTTACCTTCTAGGAGGGGGGTATTTTTAAATAAACATCTTTTTACGACCGTATGAAACGGATTACTTTTCGCACTTATTTAATTCAGGAATGGTACATTTTTCCGAAACTGTTCATGAGTAGAGGTGAGTAGTATTCGTATGATTCGTATCATTGGTACGAATCCTTGCAGTGATACGAATCTCACAAAAAAAATATTCGTACATTTCGTATCGCTGATACGATTGATATGAATTGGTAAAATTAATTTTTTTGAGATGAGATTTCTTCCCTTTGCCTAATTTTTTTCTCGGATTTCTCCCCCCGCTCGTCAAAAATTTTCGACGGACTAAAAAAGTTTTTTCGGATTCCTTCCCACCGCTCTTCAAAAAATTTTCGGACTAAAATACGAATCTTTTCTTGATGGATTCGGGATTCGTTTGGTACGAATCATTAAAAAGAGTCGAAGCGCCCATCTCTATCCATGAGTATGACTTGTAGACACACAAACTTTATTCTCATATTGACTTGATAAAGCAACATTATTTATTCAAAACTTGATACAAAATAAAGGAAAACTGTCAAAACTAATATAACATGTTGTATATATATTTATGGAGTAACTGATTATGAATTAGGCAATCCAAACCATGTGACGCGTTGTGGGCAAACATCCGGCAAACGTTTGTTTTCATTCGTTAAACGTTTATTAAAGAGTTTGTTTTTCGGTTGCCTTGGCTACGTTTCCGCGAGTTAATCAAAATAAACCACGTGTTTACCCACAACGCCATATTGCCAATATAATTTGACAGGTTGATGTTGGATTGCCTAATTATAACATTTTTTGCTCGAAAAAAGCAAATAAAATTTGATACTATATTTGCAGTTTTGCACTCCATTATGTTAGTAATTGTTGTTATATTTAAAATCATTTATCCCAAAAACGACATACCACATCGGTAGTGGGGATGGTTGAGGGGGAGGCTGATGTCAAAAATTTTTAGACACACACGAAATCACAATTTTATTTTTTGGCCTCTTTAATAATGAGGTGGGATGATTAAACAAAAATGGAGATCTTGGCTTTCTCGTACATACATCAAATCCCAATTTTAGGGACTCTTGCTTGCTTTGCCCATCTACCCGCCCCAACCCTTTAACGGAATAAGATCATCACAATATAATCTAGTTCCAGATCTCATTATATAATACATAAAAGTGCACCAAATTTCAATATCATAAACGGTTCCATAGTGATCGTATGCACAGAAAGTTACAGACAGACAGACATTTTTAAAACCTCGACGTTTCTTGACATTCTAAGCTTATTTGAACAAAAAAAAAACTTTACCCTTACTATATACCTACTTCCGCTCCACGACGTGGATATGAAAGTAATTAACAATCGTAATGCACAAATAAATGTCAATAAAATCAAATCGAGTCGCTGGTAAAAGAAAAGTACCGCAAGAATATTTTTACAGAAATTTTTAGTCCCGCAGGATATTTTTTACAAGATGTACCAGGCCTCCTTGTGAATTTCACCAAATATAGACTAGGGAAAAATTAAAAATAATAGTATATATATGCATGGTTATTATATACAGTATATCCAAACTGATCATCGATTAGGTATATTTTGTATTCCCGTATTCGACGCCTATGGTTATATAGGTTAGGATTGTACTCACTTATGGAAAGAGCGGCCTTCTCGAAATAGGCACTTCCCGCAATAAGCGCGACACCGAACCGTTTTCTAATTCACAATAACATCACTTAACAAGTTCACAAATTATCACAAAAATTACACAAACAATAATATATCACAAATTGCACTATAACCGCTTAAAAATCTTAAAATGTACATAATTGTCATTATTTGTCAACAATGTCAACATAACAATCTAATAAAGTCAGCCAATAGGAAAGCATGAGTACCCCCTTCCCTCCCATCTCTCTTGGCTTCACTACGAAAATTCGATATTTAAATTTAAATGGTAAAGTAAAAAGAGCAGTACAGTATTTGACCCAAGATTTCATTTGACCTACTCTCTGTCTTTCTGAAGATTAAATTTGCAGTGGGACGAAGATAAGGGAACTGTGTTTCTGTAGGTAAAAATCGTAGCGTCTGTCTGTATGTGGATGTGCATTTAACAAGGGTTATTAAAACTGACCTTTTCAAGAGGTTTTGGCTACTCGCTCCTAACTCGTTTTATTAGAATGTCACTGATGCATTTGAGTCATCATTATATATAATTTCAAATAAGCGACAAATACCATTTATTTTCTCTTCATCGTGAAATATGGCTTATCAGGTGTGAAGATCTAGAGCTTTTGTTGCTTATGTGTTGGTATTGATTGGTACCAAACTAGCAAGTACCAACATAAGGAAATTCATATTCGGTTTTTAAGGTTTTGACAATACGAATTTTATAAATATGTATTTTTATATAAACAACATTAATTATATATAGTTTATGAAAAATTTAAGGTGGTTCTATTTATTATGGATCAGAAACCTAGTATAGACTTAGTGATATCAGCGGTTTCAGCGTTGTACAATAACCCAAACAGAACTGAGAAGGAAAGAGCTTCGCAATGGCTTTTAGAATTACAAAAATCCGTAAGCTTTAAACCTACCTGCTATTAAGTAGTACTATAACGTTTCAATTTTAGGTCCATGCTTGGACTGTAGCAGACGAACTTTTGCACCTTAAACGTGATGTTGAGTCTTGCTACTTCGCAGCGCAGACAATGCGAACAAAAATTCACCAGTCTTTCCACGAATTGCCTGTTGAAGTGCACAATTCCCTAAGAGACTCTCTATTGGAACACATCAATCAAATTAATGAAGGCACTAGTACTGTTATCGTAACCCAACTGTGTGTGGCTCTGGCTGATCTAGCATTACAGATGCCATCATGGCAGCGAGTCACGTTAAATTTGATTAGTACATTTTCACAGACTAATATCTGGCCATTGTTAGAAATACTCACAGTGTTACCAGAAGAATTGGAGAGTAGATCTGTTAGGTAAGTTGGATTTTGTATCGTCGATATTGACAAAATTTCATAACGAGCACTGAAAACTTCCATAACTAAATTAACTGAAGGAAGGTTGCGGTCGTCTTGTGATATATTTGTTCAATTTCTTTTCTATTGCAAAAGCAATATACGTATAGCGTTGGAACATTATCGAAACTGTATTATTGTTGGTAATGCAAGCAGATCCGCAGCATAAGATTCCGTAGAAAAGGCCAGTGCTCTCCACATAGGAGAGCAGTCCTTTTCAGGGTGGATTCCGTAGTCGTCCCGTAGCCGAGATACTTATACTTTGACACTCCCATTGGTGCACAATAGCATAGAATAAGAGTGATGGTTTCATCCTCCACTCCACACATCAGACAAGTAAAATAATCTTGCAACCTCATTGTATGCAGGTGCTTGCATGTTCAGAGGACAGTGTCCTGTTATCAGGCCTATCACCTGTCTCAATTGAAACTGTGTGAGTAATAGTGCAAGTAATTTTGAAAGATGAAAAATATTTAACTTAGATTTAGTGAAAATAATGATGGGTGCACTAGTCCGTGGATTAAACCGAATGATCCATTGTTTAAGGAATTGAGTGGGCGGGAAATATGAAAATATGAATGTTCCTGCGGAATCAACAGTAGGAATAAACTATTTTGCATCATTGTATGAGAGTATTAAAAGAAACATTTTCTCAGGACAAGTACATATGGGTTAGTGTAAACGAAACAACTAATACTAGGGATGAGAAGATAGGTTATGTATTGCTTGGTGGCAAGGAGAAAAATTTGTTGCTAACATATCTGATAGCATAAAAAGTGATAGATAAATTTAATTCCCAGAAAACACCTGTCCTTATGACCACCACTATAATGGAGTGAATATCACAAATACAAAAGTAAATAAGGAATTTTGCGTTCACATCTGATGCAGTTTCATACTTGAAAGTAACGGGAAGTCTTTTGAAACAAACTTATTTTGACATGGTACGTCTGATGTGCTTGGCAGATGAACTTCACAGAATTGCCGAGACCGTTAGTATGTTATCCTGATGTCAACAGACTCATATCAAGTATAAAGCAACGGTTTTTGAAAGTGTCAGAGCACAGAAAATTATTTTGCGATACCCTGCCCCAGGCACCATTAGGTATCTCCAAAGCCTATTTTGTGGTGGTACAGTACTTGGATATAGGCTGCCCCCTTTTTTCATTTCTTTTTATCGAGGAGGGGAGACCCTCATGGACATACCATCGCTGGTATGGGTCAGTGTGTCAGATTCTAACTGTCTGAAATCACTTCTCCCAGGGCTCGTCTGTAAAGTACTACAACCTTCTGGGCTTATTGTGCTCTCCCCGTTTTAATTTACTTTGTTCTTAGTACTCCTGTGCCACTGACAAGGTGATACAGGTCTGAGAATGGGCGAGTTTTAATAGTTTCCGGGTCTGTTTGTATTTGCCCGTAGATATTATATCTTCTGTGGTCCAGCGTCTCTCAGTCGTATATAATATGCCCCACAGTTTCTGGTACCTTGCCGCACAGTCTGCAGTTAAGATTGCCAGCAATCTTTCCGATTATGTACAGGTGCTTGTTAATATAATAATAATAACAGAACAGAAAAGTGACCTGTCACAGGGTCTGTTATAATTCTCAACTGCGTTCTTAAGTCAAAAAACTAGTACAACAACCAAATGCTAATGATGCAGTTGCTATTTTATGTGCTCAGCAAGCTTTCATGGATCTTCAAATTCAAAAAAATTTAGCTTATATTCACGGGAATTCTTCAAAAATTCCTTGAATCGTTCATAATTTTCAGAGAAAGAGCAACAGCAGAAGTGTTTTCTATCATGCATGCATGCAATGTTCAATGATTAGAGAATATTATTTAGGTATTATGCAAATCACAACTTACACACTTTTTATTTATTATGAAAATAAAAAATAAAAAGTGTGTAAGTTGTGATTTGCATAATACCTAAATAATATTCTCTAATCATGATAAAAGCAAATAAATAAAAAATAATTAATTGTAAAAAAAAAAACAATGTTCAATATTTGACTAACGACAGTTTATATTTCAGTTGAGTGGAATTCCTGCGAAACAAGTGCAATACAAATTTGAAAGAGTTTTACGCCGTTGTCATTGTCTCTCTCATATTGTGGATTTTTTCATAGGAAAAGTAGACTTTTATTTCCCAACATACACGATACACATGACATCTTTAAAGCATTATGCGTACCTTAAATATACCTCTACTACATCTATTGACATTGAAAGATCGTTTTTGGAGTATTCTCGGTTCTTTGACAGGAAACGTCAATGTGTGAAGTCTCAACATTTATAATAACTCCTATTTATTGTGCCAGCACAAGTATTGTATTATGTATTTTCCACCAATTTTGAGTTTTCACGTTGACAAGATGTGATACATAGGTCCATTAATAAATGCATTGGCTTCCCATGCCTTATATTTTTATTAACATCTATTTGACGATGAATTAGTTTTCACAAATGCCAAAACACTAACACATATAAACGATTTAGGGTCCCCCGGACTGGCACTTTTTTTTTACAAATATCGTTAAATACATTAGGAGAGATACATTTGGCGCCATTTTTTTGTATATTTTGTTTTTCCTATATTTTATTGACATTTGAATTTGAGGACACGAGACGCGACTTACTTAAGTACTTCGCGGGCTGGAGAATTATTGGACCTGTGAGGTATTCACGTGTGCCTCACGTCCTTCAGTCCTATTTCACATCCAGTGCTATGTCCAATGCTATAAACACATGAAAGATGTTGACAGTAGGAAATCCACCCATAGAAAATGCCCAAAAACTAGGTATATATATGTGATTGAGTATAGCATTGGAGTGTTTTGGTGTTTGTGGAAATTGCTTCATCGTTAAGGTCATACTAAAGGGTCCCAACCCTCATACTCTAGTCTGTACAGTTTTCTCAATTAAAATTAATTTGACACCATGCTCTTTTGCAGGTCTATAAGGAGTCTATCCTGAGTATGTATGCAAGTTCTCAGCTGTTGTCCCAGTGGAAACTCCGCCATCTTGAAAAAATGGTTGAGTTTAGTTTTTTTGAAATATTTCGCTTCCTGGCGAAGTTATGAAAAAAATACAGACAAGTTTTGTGGAGTTGGAAATTTTCTATAATTTTGACCCTTTTACTTTTTTCCGTAGGATCAATCTTTTTTTCCTTTTTTGTGACTTTGGTCTCGTTAAAAATAGGTATTAACAATTGGTGGATCATGAAAAAATGCTCAAAAATGTCATATACATATTTTTTCTCTTTTCGACACCACCATAGAGGTAGAATTCAAAGCGCATTTTTTACATGGTATCCTCAAGAGGCCTAATCCACAATCTGTACTCATTGTAATATGTTTTTTAATAAGCTATTGTATTCTGTGGTGTTTGGATGATTCTGGTTGAATCTCGTTGATTTTTTCCTCAACATAATCCTTAATTGCAATTTCTTCCTCTTCAGTATGCCTAGTGTTCGCTTTACATGTTTCTTCCGTTATCGCAGTGCTTTCGTCTTCGATTTCCTTTTGCTCAAGCGCATTGGGGATGTGCGGTACAATCTCACAAGTTTTTCCTTAACAGTTTTGGCATATGATGGAACACTTCGTGCCTGCTTTTATGACAATCACAAGCTGCTCCACGTTTCGCCTTACACTTGCAAGATATTAATTTGAGAATTACTGGTGGTGCGGAATCGGCTGTGTTGATAATTGGTTCGAGTCCACAGTTGGTTCTGCACCAGCCCTATTTCTCAGGAAATATCATTTTGACAACCGTAACTTTGCTAATATTTAAACGATTGCAAAAAACTTTATACCACATTAAAACTTTGCTCTTTCTCTCAATATTTTGCCTCTTCACTTTTTTCCTAAAGTATCATTCGTGTGGACTATTACCGATTAAAGGAAAAAAATGCCTAATTTCAACATGGCAGCGCATTTTTTCTTCATTTCTGCACGACGGATTTTTTGGGATTTTCAGTCAGAGAGTACTGAATAGCCATAGAATACAATCCCTAAGAAATCAGCTTGTTACAGATTTGTTGTGGGTCAACTATTAATTTTACTGTAGTATATCTCCAGAACATCTATTTGAATTACATTTGTTTTTAGGTTAGGCGAAAATAGAAGAGTGGAGGTTCTGGAAGACATGAAATTCTGCGCCCCAACCGTAACGGAATTCTTAAAGCACTGCTCCAACAGTTACGGTAGCAACTGGCAAGATCACGTTCAAATCAACGTCAAGATATTGCGTTGCTTCACCTCCTGGGTGTCTGTTGGAGCGATAAGCCTCGACGATCTTGCGGAGAATGTGGTTATCAACAGAGCGTTTGAGATACTCAACTTCAAGCCAGAAGACGACAAACACACCATAGCGGGCGCTTTCCACGAAGCAGCGACCGATTGCATCTGCACGTTACTGCAGTGTCTCGAAGACAACAACAATCAACTAGTATTAGAGAATTATCTGTTTAATAATATTATTAATCTAGAAGTACCATATCATATGTCCGTGGCCAACGAGGATCAGGGAAAGTCTATGGACTACTGTAGGCTATTTACCGAGTTGGCGGAGTCGTTTTTAGAGAAAATTATATCGAACAGCACTCCCAAGCAGGTGCATTACGCGGTTAAGGTTCTGGACTTGGTTTTAATTTGTGTCGGCCATCACGACTACGAAGTGGCCGAGATAACTTTTAATTTGTGGTACGTGTTAAGTGAGGAACTGTATCAGAAGAACAATAAGGAGCTTACGGAATTGTTTAGGCCTTACGTCGAACGGTTGATAACGGCATTGTGTCGTCATTGCCAGATGGAACCTGACTACGAGGGTCTGTTAGAAGACGGTGATGAGTTTAAGGATTTCCGGTTGAAAGTGTCGGATCTTATTAAGGACGTGGTGTTTATAGTGGGGAGCAGTAGTTGCTTTCGACAGATGTTCATCAATTTGCAGGCGCCCGGCGTTACGTGGGATTCCAGCGAAGCAGCGTTGTTCGTGATGCAAGCTGTGGCGAAAAATGTCTTACCGTAAGTTGTTCAAGTTTATTAAATATATTTATAATAATAATCTTTATTAATCCTTTTCAAATACAACAGTAGATACCCAATAGGGCGTAGGACATGGCAACAACAATGTAAATGGTAAAAATGGTAAAAAATACAATACAATACTTAAAAGCCAGGGAAAGTTTTACAATTTTACAAAACTGACAAATGAACACAAAAATATAAGAATTTAATATATAAAAACACTTAGAAGAAAGTACAAGAGATAAATATAGTAAATAAGAGATTTATTTATTTTTCATTAATCAATAATAAAAACCACTTTCAGGGTAAAACTCGTACAAGTAGGTAGATAAAATAATTTTTGAAGACCTGCATTAAAATATTTGAAATAGTACATTATTATCCATCAATATTATTAAGTAAGTAATTTTTTTAAATAGGAATCGTAATATACATATATTTAAACTACATTTCAACCCAACTAAAATACATTAATTACTATTGCTATTATCACAGAATGACTAAAGTATAAATGTAATTGGAATATTAAAATCAAAATATACAAGTATAAGAAATACAAAATCTAAAGATATAAAAATGCTTTAACAGTTTATTAAGATTTTAATTAATAAATAATAACACTATCAATCATTATTGTAGGAAATCGAAAAAAAAATTCGGTCTGAAAATGGATGAGTGGGGGGGGGGGGATTTTTCGGTCTACCGTGACAGTTCCTCTTGTTTTACTCTGTAACTCGCTGGCCCAATTCGGACCTGCCTCTGATATACAGGGTGGACCATTAATAATAGGGTAGATTCTTTGGATCAACATAATATGACGATATAACCATACATGCTTTAGTAAATTCAAATCAAATCAAATCAAATCAAATATGCTTTATTGCCTAAAAAATACAAAAGATTTTTATTGACAAAGCCAGTCCTTAATCTATGTATAAAAACAAAACATCCTAGTATAAAATACAAACATAATGACACAAAAACTTTTATTTTTGTATAAAACAGGGACTTACTCTAAGAAACAAACAATAAAATCAAATATATAAAGTCAATCAAATGTGTCCTGAAAGAATTCATTGACTGAATAGTAAGCTTTACTAAGTAACGATTTCTTTAATTCTTTTCTAAATTTAATTTCGTTGATAATTCGCCTCAAATTTATAGGAAGATGATTGAATATTTTTTTGCTGTTATATAAGATAGAATTCTTTGTCTGAGCTGATGATGGAATGGGGAGAAGGATGTTATGAGTTCGACGTGTGTAGTGAACTGGGTTAGCGTTTATCTCATGTCTAAATTTTTTATGCATGAGGCATGCAGTCTCAAAAATAAAAATACATGTAAGTGTCATAATTCCATGTTTCAAAAACAGAGGTTTACACCGGTCCCTTACATTAGCCTTACTCATATATTTTATAGCCCTTTTTTGCAGAACAAAGATTTTATTAAATAAATATTGTGAACAACAACCCCAGAAACAAAATGCCATAACGCAAATGAGAATCTATAAGTGCGAAATATGCATTTCTGGCTGAGTCTAATTTTAATTCATTTGATACTACTCTAATTGCATAACAATTCGCAGCTAATTTTTTACTTAATATTGAGACATGGTTTTCGAATTTTAATTTGTTATCAATATGCAAGCCCAGAAATCTACTTTCAGTTTGATTTTTAACAATTTGGTCTTCCAAGTATACCTCATTTAGGTTACACTTAAATGTAATAATGTTAGTTTTAGGCACATTAAAGGATAACAAATTAGCATCGCACCATTCTTTAATCATTTCTAAATCAGTGCTTACAATCTCATGGAGTTCATCAATGAATTTGTCATGCCAGAGTATCGTGGTGTCGTCAGCAAAAAAAGTGAAATTTCCTTTAATTTTAACAGATACCAGATCATTGAAATATATTAGAAATAGTAGTGGCCCAAGGACGGAACCTTGTGGCATACCAGTATTCACTTCCATTTGTTTTGAAACATTACCATTAAAAATAACTTTTTGATTACGCCCAGATAAATATGACTGGAACCAATCCAGCGTTTTACCTCTAAACCCGTATGTTTCTAGTTTCCTCAACAGTATTCCGTGGTTCATGCAATCAAATGCCTTAGTCAAATCACAGAACACTGCTGCGGTCACCTCTCCATCATTAAGCTGAAGATATAGTTTCTCTAAAAAAGCAGATATAGCATCATTTGTGTTTCTTGCAGCATGAAAACCAAACTGTTCTGCACAAAGTATCTTATTTCGATGCAAGAAATCTAAAATTCGTTTCTTGACCAATTTTTCTACTATTTTTGCTAACGTAGGGAGCAATGATACTGGCCTATAATTAGAGGGCGATTCACGATCTCCACTTTTAAATAAAGGAACATTTGCAATTTTTAAACATGATGGAAAAGTTCCTGTTTCAAAAGATGTATTAATAGCCTCCACTAAGATCTGCAAAACATTTTCTGGAAGTTTTAGGAAAATCTTTAATGAGATACAATCCCAACCACTAGTATTCTTGTTCTTAATATCATTGAGTATTTCTCTAATTTCTTGAGTATCGGTAGGTGACAGAAAAAAAGATTCAAGTACAGAAACATTTTTTAAGTACTTTAGGGGATCATGCTTTAGGGTAATTTTATTGCATAATTCTTTTGCTACAGAACAATAAAAATTGTTCATTTCATCAGCGCTCAGAGTACTATTCACAGTGGTATTAATATTTTTCCCCCTAAGATCATTCACAATTCTCCAAGTTTCTTTTTGCTTGTTAGATGACTGTGAAATTCTATCCCTATAATAGAGATTTTTGGCGGCTAAAATAGTCTTCCTGTAAACTTTTCGGTACCTATTAGAATAAGCAATAAAGTGAAAATTATCTACTGCATATTTTCTGATTAAATGCAGGCAACGCATGTTATTAGATGAGACTTTCAGACCTCTTGTAAACCAAGGTTTTTTATTATTTTTTTGTCTAATGGTTCCGATTGGAAATGCCTTATTAAATAGATGTGTGAGTTCTGTGTGAAATATTTCTAAAGAATTATCAGAACCGTTAACCTTACTCCAGTCTGCTTCCGAACATAACTTTGAGAACTTATCATAATTGGCCTTAGTGAAAAGCCTGCCCTGTCGCTTTTTCGCTTTGGGGTTCTTTATATCTAGCGATACTTTACATTTACTTTACAATTGTTGCTGTGAAAAAAGATACAGCATGTCAAAATTGAATTTTTTTTTTTGCAATGTCTCAACTACCTCTCGACTGATTTGCTCCCAATTTGGTAAGGAAACATTTTTTAAACTAAGAAACAATAATTGATGTATCACGTCATGCTAGCCCATGGAGAACGCCTCATGAGCTATACCTGATGATGAATTATTATCAAAAACTCTGGAACAATTATATTTGCAGTCCCAGTCCATCATTCTTATGGGAGATATTAACATTAATTTATTATGTGAAAATTCAAATGAAGCAAGAAAGTTTAATTCTGTTTTATCAAGTTTGAACCTAAAACAAGTTATCAATGAACCTACAAGAATAACTGAAACAACTGAATCATTGATTGATGTTTATATGTATTAGTGACAATTTAGATTTCGAATCCTGTGATACAATAGACATGCATAATAACACAGATCATATGTTCGTTTCCTGTAAACTTAAATTTGAATTAAAAAAAGACGAACCTAAAATCATACAGTATAGAAATTATAAAAATTTTAACTTAGAACACTTTAATTTTGATGCCAGGCGAATACATTGGGATAAAATCAAGGCAATCGAGGATATTAATGTAAAAACAAAACCCTATATTAGTTTCAACATTAAAGGAATGATTAAAACAAAAGATAAAGCCCACAAAAAGTATTTAAAAACAAAAACAGATAGAGATAGAGAAACTTATGTGATATTAAGAAATTATATTAAGGAAGCAATTATCCGAGAAAAAAAAGCATACTTGGAATTTGTAGTTGATAAAAATAAAAACAACGCTAAACTATTATGGACAAACCTTTCTCAGTGGGGTGTGTGTGCCAAACAAAAAACTAAATCTAATAGTTTACCTGTAAAACTTTCAGATCCTAATCAATTAAACGATTATTTTTTAAATGTCGCAGGGCAGTCTAAGGTAGATACTGACACGCTGACTTATTTTAACAATAACTATTTGAATCAGGATATTAAATTTACTTTTACAGAAATAAGTCATAATGATATTTACTCAGCCATAAAAAATATTAAATCCGAAGCCACAGGGAGCGATAACATTAATTTAAAAATGATTAATTTAATAATTCCTCATTGCATCGATGTACTGCAGAATATATACAATGAATCTTTGGAACATGGCATCTTTCCAGATATGTGGAAATCTGCTAATGTTCTACCTATCCCTAAAATATCCGTTCCTTTCCTATTTCAATACTACCATCATTTGGCAAAATATTAGAAAAAATCGTATCCACTAACTTGAAATCTTTTTTACATGCCTATGACATTTTACCTGTCGTCCAATCAGGATTTAGAGAAAAGCATAGCACTTCCACTGCTCTTCTAAAGGTATTAAATGACATATCATTGGATTTAGATCAATCAACTTCATCAATATTAATCCTTTTAGACCAAAGTAAGGCATTTGACTTAGTAGACCCCGATTTATTAGTGGCAAAATTAAAATATACGGGCTTTGACAGTATTGCACTAAAATGGTTTTGTAGCTATTTAAAAAACCGCACCCAAAAAGTTGTACAATACATCGCAATTAGGTACTACTAGTAAGGGAGTACCGCAGGGCAGCATTCTCGGGCCTATACTATTTTCTATGTATACTTTTGACCTACCCAATTGTATAAAATACTGTAACATACACTTATATGCGGACGACGTCCAATTATATAAAGCTTGTTCCATATCACAAGTAGAGGAATCCTTCAACTTTATTAATATGGACTTGCATTCGATTACAGTATGGTGCTCTAATAATGGCCTAAAGATTAATCCCATCAAAACAAATGCATTATGTATTGGGAATGAACGCCAAAGAGATGTCATTTGTCAAGAGAAGTTAACTATCAATAATATTCAAATTAATTGGGTCGAATCAGCTAAAAATCTTGGCTTGTTTTTTGATCAAAGTCTAAGTTTTAATCATCATGTCATTCATATTATCAGTACGTCTTACTTTAAGCTCAAATCATTGTATCATCTAAAACATCTGTTAAGCGAGTAAACAAAACTAAAATTAGTAAAATATCTTATCTATCCCCACACATATTACTGTTGTATCCCATTTCGAAATCATGTTACTCCTTATTTAAATAGACTAAAGGAACTTAATGTTGCCAACAGGGCACGTTACCTTTATTACACATTCCTTTTCAAGGTCATAACATACCATGTGTTTTATTACAGAAAAGATCTAATATCCACAATGTCAACATAAGAATCAACTCTTTTTGTGTTCCACAATATTCCACAAGTAAATTTGAGGGTTCGTTTACATATATGGCACCTCACTTGTTAAATGAAATTTTAAATTTGTTGGGTTTATCTAGCCATTCATTTACTATGTCCATTAAGAATAGATTATTAAATAGCACTTAGTAACATGTTTATAACACTTATTTAGAATGGCTTGTATCGACGGGGTATGAACTGGAATCGGTTTGGTTAGGGATTAGGCTGATTTTGGCTCTGGCTTGGTCGATACAACCCATCTATAGATGATAGTTCATCATTTTTATTTATTTATATGTTTGAATTCTGGGTATTTATTTTCTGTGGAGGAGTGGAAGAACGTCTTAGCCGAACTCCCACCTTTTATGTAACATAATAAACATTTTTGTTATTAAAAAAAAAAAAAGAATATTTTTCCCTTTTTTTTACGAAAAGTTGCGGCAGTTTTGACTAGAAAATCTCATGCAGGAGTCACTTCTACGTAAAAAAGGTACACTTGCTAGAACTTGATAATTCCAACTGTTTTCGAAAAAACTGCTACAAAGATTTCAAGATTTCTTTGAAAACAAACTCAATTTGAAAAGGACAAATTGTATTTATTGGAAAGTGTGCTTTGGTGACGTCTTAGTTCTGTCAAAATTCAAACTAATGAAATTATACGTGAATGACAAGAGTTACCTTTTTTTTGGAATTTATGCAAGACCAAAATGTTTTTGGATCGAAATGAATACCCTGCTCGATACTGATTAAATGCTGCTGATAAGCATTCTAGCATAGATTAATAAGAACTTGTAGTATTGGATATCATTAGTTAGTCTGAATTTTTTTAGCATACATTCTTTTTTTGATAATATCGTTTATAATATTTCTTGTAGATGTATCAAATGGGATATTTTCATTTGTTGCTTCTCAGTGCAACATATAATGAAACTCAAAGATCAAAACCGGTCTTTAATACAAAATAGAAATAGGAACGTGCTTAATTACTACATTTAAAAGTTTACAGTTAATAAATGATTGTACAGGGTGTAATTAGTTTCATGTCATTAAAAAAAAAACTGGTAATGGGGACCGACTAGACAGACAAAAAACCTTTATGACTTTTTCCACTAGGGACACAAAAAACTGACCTAGGTCAACATTTTGAATATTAGGGTAGGAAACATTTGAAAATCACTGCCTTTCTGGGTCAATTGACATGTAGTTCTTGTCAGCACGCGGCGGCCCGCGGTTTCAAAGCAAAGAACGGCGGCACCTTTGATGACCGCATCAACGGAACCAATTATAAAAATGTAAATAATTCGTTCTCTTTTTGCAGAACTGCAAGCAAAGGATGGGCGTAGAGGTTTAAACGCAGCACTTCTTTACATGTGTGATTTTTAATTTTAAATATTGGACCTTTTATTGTTGTTTATAATTTTTCAGATATAAGTGTGATTTATTAACAGTTGTAACCTTAAATGAGTGTTCTGGGTTAAAAGCTTAAAAAATGAGAAATTATTGCATGACATTGGGAAATAAAGAGGTAGATGTCTGAGATACGATAACAGAAAACAATTATGTGTATTTTAAGTTAGGAAAAAATCTGATTTATTTAACGGATTGCAGATCAGGTATCGAAAACTAAAATATTTGATAAATCTAGAATTTACCAAATTATTGTTGATTTACATAAATTATTCGAAATGGCTTCCGTCTGCATCAGTACACTTTTCGGCACGTCGAATTAAGGACTACGCACTCTGTTCAACACATTTGGTAAATTAGGATCATTTTTTATGGTTTCAATGTACATTAAAATACCACACTAAACTATCAACTAACGTTGTCAATAAAGAAAATAAAAATAAAAACTTGGTCCAAAATCCAAAAAGCAACACAAAAAAAAAGAACAAGTGCCTGTTCGTAATCAAGAACTTAACGACTTGAACGGTAAGTCAATAAAATAAATCTTAACTGTAAATACATGGCCCAAAATTCAAAAAGAACAAAAGCAACATACAGAGACAACGAACGGGTTCGACGTGTGTACTTAACGAAGTACCCATAGAAACTAAAATATTGCACAAGGGAGAGTATAGTTTTCTTCAGATCTACTAAGCACTCAGAAAACGCCGACGTCTTTCACCTTTACCGCACCGCTAAAGACCTTACCTTACCTACTTTTAAAAAACCATAAAAAAGTGTGATTATCAACTTGTGTCCTCGCCGACGCGCGGTCTCTAACAAAGGAGCGCGACACTTTGAAAGAGCCGTATTAGCGTATTTGATGGTTAGAGGCGCCGACATACAAAGATAAAAGCCTATTCCAATATTCCAGCAGTTCTCAAATAATATTGAAAATTTTCGAAATTTTTTTTAATTTTTTTTTTCTAAAGCTATGATGGGTTTTAGACCCCATGTTATATAAGGTTTCTTTTGTTCCTTTAGTCTTTCCCACCACCATTTTTTTTTTTAATGACATGAAACGTTTACACCCTGTATAGCATAAGAAAGTTACTTTATTAAAATTATTATTTTACCCAAATTCGCAGTGGGGAAGTTTAAATATTTTGGTTTAGCCACATTAACAAAAATAGCTAGGGGGTTTAAGTTGACAATACAATAATTGCTAAGTAAAACAGTACACTTTATATTAGCCTCTATAAGATCAAGTAATCTATTGTTTATATTCTAAATCATATTGTACTGCGTACTATTATTTTATCGGACATCTACAGTTGTACATTTGTTGTACTGTGCATTTAATTACTGCCTTTTAACTATTGCACATCTTTTTCAGTACCGAAAATGAAGTTGTCCCAAAAGTGGTGGAGGCCATCCTAAATGTGCCGGAAAATACTCATATAGCAGTGAAGTACACGTCTGTCCTACTCCTCGGCGAACTATGCGAATGGATCGAAAAACACCCCAACACCCTGGATCCCATCTTAAACTTCTTGGTGTGTTGTTTGCCGCAACCCGGCGTCGGAGCTGCGGCAGCTGTTGCCCTGCAAAATATCTGTGCAAGTTGTAACGACCACATGCCTGGCCACGTTCCCATCCTGCTACAGCTTCTGCACCAAGTGGACACGTTTGCAATTACGAATAATGCCGTGATCGGTCTCTTGAAAGGCGTGGCCTCGATAGTGGGTCGAATGCCGCACGCGGACATGACATCGTCTATGAGGGAGTTGTGTTTTATGCAACTCAACCCCATCTGCCAGCTTATCGATCAGGACGTGGTGCCGGTTAGGGGGACGAAGACTGACGCTGTCTTGTGGCTGGATAGGTTAAGTGCTGTTCTGCGATATGTAAATGTTAATGTAGAGGAAGGTAAGCTATTATTATTATTATTATATTGTCTGAAAGTTAACGTCAACATTGATTTTTATTTTCCAGGTGAAATTCATCCGTGTAAAGCCGTAGTGATCGAAATGTGGCCGGTCCTGTCCCGCACATTTGACAAATATCAAAGTGACATAAGAATAATGGAGAGGTGTTGTCGAGCCGTACGATTCATGTTGAGATGCGTCAGCCAACAGGTCCAAGAGATCCTAGAAAGCCTTGTCAGTCAAATAATCAACATATACTCCCTATACAAACACTCATGCTTCCTTTACGTGGGCAGCATCCTGGTAGACGAGTACGCGGTCAACGCGAACTGCGTTCAGGGACTCTTGGACATGTTACAGGCGTTCCTCGAACCCACGTTTCAGCTGCTGCAGGAAGAGAACGGGCTTAGAAACCATCCAGACACTGTCGACGACTTCTTCAGGTTGTGTGCCAGGTTCATGCAGAGGGCCCCCGTCGCGTTCCTGCAGTGCGCCTCGTTGGTGCACATCTTGCAGTGCGCCCTGATGGCCTCCACCTTAGACCACAAGGAGGCGAACATGTCGGTCATGAAGTTCTTCTACGATCTGATCAACCAGGGGCAAAGCGGCAGATCGCAGCCCAACTATCAGGAGAGGAAATTGTTGGTCCAGAGAATACTGGACGAATATGGGCAGCAGCTAGTGGCGAATCTGATCCACGCCTGTGTTTTCTACTTGCACTCTTACATGCTCAGTGAGGTGGCGGATGTTTTCGTGCAATTACTGGATTTCGACAGGGAGGCGACGGGAAAATGGCTAGCGAACGGGCTCGATACTTTACCTAAGCAGAGCAATGGCGGCATAATGGCTGCTACCCCACAGCAATTGAATGACATACATGTATCTATATCCAGGTGAGAGATTTTTCTATTAGGCTTTATAGTTTTGTGTCTTAGAAATGATTTATTTTTTGACAGAGAGATAATTGCTATACGGGGCGTTTTTGAAATACATGCGTATATTCAGAACTATAAATATTCATATCTTTCTGATGTATAGAAAAATATCTTTCAAATTGCCCAAAAAATATCCAAGAAAATTAATTTTGAACATTGAAAACAGAAAACAATTATGTGCGCCCACGGTACTGTTTACAGTGTTTGTGTTGAGATTGCTGTAATTTACAACCTCTCCCAAAATTTTGTAGACCAGATTTCCTTTTTGACGAAGGTTTCCTCGGATTTCCTTCAGATTTCCTCCATATTTTCTTTAGAGTTCCTTAGGATTTCCTCTGATTTCCTTCTGGGTGTACACCACATTTCCTTCGCGGTTTGCCCCTCGGTTCGTGTTTTCGAAAATCTGGTTAACAAAATTTTTAAAAATAATGCTCTACTTTCATTTGGAGCTGAAATACATTAGTTTTTGCATTTCAGTCGCTTATAAATAAATAAATTGATGTCTCTTCTTGAAATTTGCACTGGTTGTTCTCCAATCCTTATTTTTTGTCCTACTGGTTGAGAATAATCCAGAACTACGATTTTTAGAATAACATCGAATATAGCGTCTTTAAGAACATAATGTTCGGTTGACACAAAAAATTTCCCTCCCCTCTCCTCGAATTTTCTATCTAGTCAACTAATGCATTATTATCTCCCTCAATTTTCATCGTATCAAGAATTTTATTTTGTAATAAATTTGTTCTTGAAATGACTAAGATCTTTAAATTAGCTGTATCTCTCGGATTATTTCTTTTAGTAAAAGTTGTGGTATTGCATTTTGATATATGTTTATTAATTTTACACTATAAATTAATTTTTGAAAGATCATGTTGTAAATGACAACAATCTTCATCAAAATTAATAGATGCAAACAGTTTAAGATGATCAGCATAAAGAAGAACATTAATTTGAATATCCCTGCAAATATCATTGATAAATAGAATAAATAAAAGTGGTCCCAGAACAGAACCCTGTGGAATTCCTGATGTTGCTAACACATCAAAACCATGACATTGCACTTTTAATTTTCTTTTTTTACCAAGAATCAAAAAGTTTTAATTTTTTTTTGCATGTTGACCTTCGATTTTTAAAATATATATTTAATTTAAATCTTTTTTATCTTGCTTTGGTATATACTTTGTTCTAGTCAAATTTAAATAAAAAAGAGCTACATGATCATATTCAGTAGGCTTGTTAAACATTAATCCTGTTGCTTATATAATTTCTATGCAAATTTAATAAACTATTTTTTTAGGTCAAATACATCAAAATCGGTGACTCACGCTTTGAAAGATTTGACAAGATTATACCGTTAATTTTAAAAATTATGAACTTGATAAGAACTTGCATGTTGTAATATAATAAGTTTTATATTATTTTCCATTGTTATTATGTAATATTAAATTGTATTGATATATACAAGATATTGACATTAGAAAGAAAAATGATGTATTTTTATTGTCTTAAGATCTAAATAAAATATTGTTAGTGTTAAAACAAGGGTTTACTTATGAAGTTTGTCATGTAAAATGTAGGCGAATTTGCTGATGCGCGCGAATTTTTCACCTTCATAGGCACCTTGAAACCTATATTTAACTGTTTCCAGTCTGTAGATGTATGAAAATATTGTCTAACTAACCAACTGTGGTTAAAATCATTTTAACTGTGGGAAAAATAATTGTCTCAATATTGAACTTGGAGCATGACGACAAATAATCCGTTGCAAACTGGTTCCGGTAGTTCAAAAACTGACCACCAAGACATTACAGATGGCACTGTGAGAATGACAGCAGTCAGGGGCGGACTGGACAGATGGAGCAATAATAGTAATACTGACGTAAGTATATAAAAAAAATTATTTTTCTAATTTTTAGTTTCTAATTTTTTAACAAAATATGTGACAAGGCGGTGGGGGTTATGATGGGCCGGCTGGGAAGATGATAGAATTCTGGGGGGCTGGTCGTTTTGAAGTTGGTCCAAACCTACGTGACAATTTTTATGGCTGGTGGTAATGTATTGAGAACAAGCCCTCTTTTGGTATTGTAACAAAACAGGTCCAGGCCAGTGCTGATATTTTGATATCTTTCTGAGCCAGTTTACTCTACCCCATCCACCACTGGCCTCTACAGATCAACTTCGTTAGTGTTATGTTATATATTTATGCAACCAGCTTGCGATAAAGGAGATTTGAAACATCAACTTTGGTGGTTTGGTCTTGTGGTTAACTTCACTTGTATTTATTTACGTTTATAACCTTACTTTATGAAGTTCTGATAAATTATCATTTTACGTTTGACTTTAATTGTGAAAATGTTTTTTTTTTTAATTTTAAAATATGGGTTTGTGTAAAGCTAATTAGTGTATAACTACCTGTGTTTTATTATTTTAAATACTATCTATTATTTTATTATATAGGGCACGTACACCATTTGACAGCTGATGAGATTGAAGGGCACACAACCTCAATCATTTAGGCCCGGTATTTTCATCTATAGATGATGATATTTTTTAATCTACTGAATAAGGTTTATCCTGGAGACAGGGTGTATTAAATAGGTGATGCGACGACAACCCGCACAGTGACTTCATAAGTGCTTACTTTGTACATAATGTAATAGATGGCAGGACCAATAAGTTCTCTCATTACTTACGCATAGATAGATAATTTTACAGGTTCTGTGCATACATGCATACAGTGTTGCATACATTCCCGGCCTTTTGTTTTTGTTTAGTGAAACAAGAGTTCAGTGACATCTGACATTAAGTAGCTAAATTAAAATATTGAAAGAATATATGCAACACTACATGCAGCATTGCACGTGTCGCCACAGCTAACCTTAAAAATATATATTTCTTAAGATTTACGAGTATTACGTAGCTATTATTAAAATTTCTGCCTGGTTCCTGTAATTTCAACCAAAATCAAGTTCATAGCAATGTGTATGAAGTTTTAAATAGTTTGTCATAATAAAATAAGGCACTTTTTGCAGGTTAGGAATCTAACCTATAATTAGCAGTCTATTTTTATTAATCAACAATATTGAAAAATTATTTGCGTGAATTTTTAAATATTTGCTTGAAGCCAGTATGGCTCCAAGCTAAAAATGCCTATAGAAACATTAAAAATGAGATTAAACGAAAAAACTTGATTTGAATTTGAGGTTATGTTAGTTATACGATGCACATGCCCAGGTAATTGTAGGACCTTATTGCTCGCGCCATCTACTAAAGTAAATAGAAACCATGCACTTATGAAGCCATTATTATAATAGGACCACCTATTTAATACACCGTGCCTGGAGATAAGCAAAAAAATTGGTATTTTCACCTTAGTCCAATAAAGATATCATTTTTCAAAGAAATAATTCCTGGCTTTTCAGGGTCAATGGAGAGGTGTCTCCCGAGTATCCGACCAAAAAGTCACAGTCCACACCCCTTGCAGAGCGTTGCAATAGGGGTGGTTTCTTATTTTTTGTTTTTTTTGAAATTTTCTTTTTCGAGCTTGTACATAAGTAATATTCTCTACAACTTTGCCTAATAAATTTTTTTTTGTAACTGATTTTTGACGGTCCAGCGCCCATTATATGGGAAAACATTCACTATATTTATTTACTATGGTTCAGGAAACATACAAACAAAAGGCTGAATAGGTGGTTTGTGCAGGGTTGATTGAGAACTGTCTCCTGAATCTCCAACCAATTTTTTTTTTTTTTTTCAAAATATGTAACAATAGGAAGTATGGAATTTAATAAGACAAAAGTTCTAAATAATTGGTGTTCTAAAATGATAAACAGAGAAGTTATAGGAGTTTTCAAAATTTACAGAGACAAAAAAAATGGAGAAAAAATTCATGTAGTTTCAAAACAGCTGGTATTTACAAATTTTTTTTTAAATAGTTAAAATTATTCACAATTTATTCATTAATCGTATGGATCACGTTTCAAAGTTCCAGCCATCGAAAAATAATTTCTCACCGCAGCGCCATCTCTGTGCACTGTGAAGGGACAATTCTAACTGCAGTTATTTAAGACCTTTTTTGGTGTCAATTATCCGCGATTTACAAATTTTAAATATCTTTATTATTTTTCGAGATAATGACCCAGAGACTTTTAGCTGAAACACCCTGTATACTAAATATCAATTTTATGGACTCTTACCTGCTTGATTTACCCATTTACCCCAATTTACCCCCCAACCCTTCGACGGAACAAGATGAAAATATAATCTAGTTCTAGATCTCGTTAAAGTACATGTTAGAGATGGGCACGTGACGTGAATTTCACCGTGTCACGCCGTGAGCGTGTACATTTAAGGTACCAAATCACGGAAGATTTCGTGAGTGTGCGTGAGTCAAAAGATCCCGTGCGTGAGTTTGCCTTAACATATATCAGTCGTGCGTGAGTGTGCGTGAGCTAAAGGTTTAAAGTCGTGAGCGTGAGTCAAAATCGACTCACGCGCCCATCTCTAGTGCATGTGTGTACCAAATTCCAAGTCAATATCTTAAACGGTCCCAGAGTAAACATGCGCACAAAAAAAGTTACAGATAGACCGACAGACAGAAAATTTTTTTCACTCAAACTTAAAATTTCGATGTTTCATGACATTTTAAGCCTATTTGAACAATAAAAATTAAAAAAAAAATTGTTGTTACTATACTTGATGTGGAAGTAAAATTAAAATAAACTTAAGAAACTTAAAATTTTCACGTTATGTTAGTTATATCACAGAGTACAGTACCTACACAGAGGCGAAGGCTTTGTCGGCTCCTTTGATTTTCGATGGCTCGTTTTTTGTGACCTTGAGTACCAGTTACGTCTACACTGAGAGAAATATGTTTTTAATTTTTTTCTGTACCCTACATTTAAGGATACACTGAAGAAAAAATGTATTTCAATTTGGATAGAATAATATTACCATTTGAATTGTTTATAAACTGCGTTTATTTTCAATTGAGTTAGGCCCTAGCAAATTTTCTGAAATGTAATTATTATAATTGCTATAATGATACCACTTGATATTTTTTTGTTTCGATTTCGAGCTAAAAATATTATTATAATGTGACGAAGGAGTATTCTAATTTCCTTACCAAGGAAATGTATTTTTCAAAAAAACTATATACCTTCTAATATATTTAAATAAGGCGCCATTCTAATTTCCGACCACCCGGCCGGCCAAATTGGCTAAAGCAAAGCAAATACCCAAGCAACACACACAGCAACCAAGCTTTATTAGTTTTTATTTCTCAAATATTTAAATAATAATTATTGTTAGTGGCTCTATGAAATATTTTGAACGTGAATCTTTGTTTTTTCTATTTAGTTCAGCGCTATTTGAGTGTCTTCATTCCAGACTATATAAATAAAGTGAGTAGAAAGAAATGTATAAAAATATAACATAACCTTTTAAACTTAATGTTATGAAAAACGTATCTGACTGATTGAATACCTATTTAATTATAGTTATTATAATGTGTTCGAAATGATGAAAATTTAATACGATGTTTTATACTTTCAGAATGTAAGCTAAAAAGGAAGATTTATATATATTCCAGTATTTTAGTTGACAATCGCTGAGAAACCTACAAAATAAAATATTATATAATTTGGCGAGAATTGAATAATATTGAATCAGCTTGGAGAGAAAATGTGAATCATGTGAAAGTATTATCAAATCTGACAATAAATCGCTAACGTTTTGAGAAATGGTGAATGACTAGTACAAATGTTGGTGTAAATATCTCATAATATACTGAGAATTGCTTGGTTTTTGAGAGAAATGCGTAGACAAAAGGATGAGTTCAAGGCACTCAAAAATCTTGAAGGTATATGTGGTTGGGTGTAAGAAGTACTCTCCAAGAAATTTGCAGGATAAAAGCTTTTTGCAAAGGTAAGACTTAGTTGTCGATGATCAACCTTTTTTTCAATATATGCTTACCTGATTAAACATTGCTTAATGAATAATTGCCAACATGCAAATTCATTTTTCAGGTTATGAACTCTTAGCGTAGCATCTTCAACAAAAGCCATCGACTCCTTGGATTACTCATTGTGACTGTGTTACTAATCTAGACAAAATCGTTCACTACCCATCAGTCTTTCCTTTCAATTTTTTAGCAGTAAACACGGTGGCTATGTTCGAAGGTTATAAATGTTATAAATTTTGTGAAAAATACCATATAAAGTAAACAATGAAGATCTGGAGTATTGAACTACTTGAAATATGTAAAAAGGTGTACACTTCTTCCAGTTTTTGACCTCTTGTCTATGATATACCTATAGATGGAACTATACAAACCATTGTAATTTGTACAAAAACTTCTTTTTATCGTGTCTTGTTAATGTTATACAGTATCGCAAAGCAAGCAATGATGTACATTAAGGGACGTGTCTGCTTTGCCTCTGCTAGGGTACTGGTAGACGCCTTTATTGTAGGCAGTCGGTTAAGTCGTTGAAACTATGCAATCTCAACGGTAGAACTTTCCGATACTGTATAATATGTCTAACACGTATTTTATTATTTTATGTAGGTAGGTCAATTGTTAAATATCCCTTGTATTTTATTAAATACATATATCCACTTTTTATTATATTTTATTTATCACTTGTATTATTGTTGTTAGCAGTAAATTAAAATAGTCGATTATGTAGAACTTATATATACATGCATCTTTGCATCTAACTGAAAGTAAAACAAAATATATTTACTAAATATCAAATTATTTATTATCCAACGTTCCATTAATACTCAGAAGAAGAATTAACAAGAAACTTACTGGAGATATAAAGAAAGATCTATATTGCAATAAAAAATAAATGATTATATTATACACATACTAATATCTAAGTAATAATAAGTAACATTTGTAATTACATAATTCAAAGAATATTTGCTACAATTTGACACTTTCAAAACCCATTCGGGCTTTATTTATGTGTTCACTGACTGGAGGATCACTTTCAGTCTTAATTTCATAGTTTTTGAATGTTAAACAATCCCAACACTGGGTTTTTAAACACCACACAATATATTTTAAAACGACGTTTAGTTCCAGATCAATTAATGACAGCAATACTTTAAATTTCTTTGATTTAAGCACTTCATCAGATATCTTAATGTAGTCTGTGTATTTTTCTCTTGAGATACCTGATTTAAAAAATGCTATTACGCTTCTTTCTCCCTCAGCATCAGCTCTACCGTCGCTCAACTAAAATTTAAACAAATGATTATTAAAAATGCTGACAAATTAATATAAAGTGTTATTTTTTACCATGAATTGTTTATTGTTTGCTTAAGCAGTAGTTATTATTGTCACAAGCACTTTTAGTTCCACATTTAGCTTTTAATGTTGTATCCCATAAACATCTAACTGGATGGATCATAGTGGTCTTGAATTACGGACTTTCCTGCAACATAAATCCACACTAAAAATCAAATTCTTAAATTAACAAGTAACAACTTACCATTAATAAAATACTTGGAATATTCCAGTAAAATAATTCCTTTTAACTGCTTGGAATCTTTTAACCCTAACCTCTTCTGGTTGTAAATCGACGTTATTTTATAAAAACTGTTTTCTCGGATTGCCACACTTCAACAACTAATAATACAACAAAAACTGGCCATTTTGTATGACATAATGTCCATAAAAACTCTAATATTGTGAAAAATTCAATTCTTACGTTCAGTCAGTCGCCATTTGACAGCAATGACAAGTGAATTTAGAAAGTGAGGTTGATTGATATACCAGTTAAAAAATGGCGATGCGTATACAAATTTGGTTTTGGCGGGAAGGCTTGCTTTCGCCTCTGTGTAGATACTGTACTCTGTGGTTATATCACAGAGTACAGTATCCACATAGAGGCGAAAGCAAACCTTCCCGCCAAAACCAAATTTGTATATGCATTGCCATTTTTTAAATGTTATTATTTATATTGATTTGTTATTTCATTATTATTTATAAAATATAAATAAATGAATAACAAGGACAGCTGTCAGTGATTTAATAATCTCAATATAATAAACAATCATGAAAATGACGCAGACGTCATAAACCACAAGATCTTTTCTATGTCTATTTGAAACATAAAACTTCCTTATTTTACAGTGCTTTAAGTTGGCAACACTTTGGAAAGTATCTAGTCATATCTATTGGATAGTTAACCGAATGAAAGTATGCATGCAAGTTATCCTGCAGATAGCAAGCTCCGGTTATCTTATCCGTGAGATAAAGTCTATTTATACTTAAGTGAAAGTACCCGCCCTAACTGTATTAAAGTTTAAATTCACAGATTTCCTGTACTTTTGTTAACATTAGTAAAATTAAAATATCCACTTTTAAATTTAAATTTCATTATAAATAGACAATCACATGCGTTCTGTAGTAATTCTTCCTTTAATTTAGTGGGATGTAGATTGTTTTCTTATGTGTATATAATCATTTTCTTGTGTAAGACAATTTATAGGATTTATTATAGGATTTATGGTATTATATATTTATATATAGAGCATATTTAGCTTATTAAAAATTTGAATATGATAATAATTTTGTTACAAATTTTTCAAAAAAATTACGATGCAATTTGTAGGTACCAAATTTGCTATTGCTGGTTTGGCATTGATTCTTAGGGAGATTATTAAATCACTGACAGCTGTCCTTGTTATTCATTTATTTATATTTTATAAATAATAATGAAATAACAAACCAATATAAATAATATTTAATATCTAATTGAATGGTTGACGCAACCATATCCAGGAAAATATTAAACACAGTACAATTTTTAAATACTTATATATTGACTAGCACCAATTAATTAAACAATTAAATAAACGTAAAGACATAAATATCAAAAATAAGAGTAAATTTCCTACTATAAAAAATACAAATAAGAATTTTAATCATCAATTTTTTAAACAAAGTAAATGTATCTTGATAAAATCTTTTTTTTTTACATGTATCAACAATGAAATGTATAGAAAACATGGATAAAATGTTCAAATATTCTTTTGTACCTTTTGTTTTGTAGGAGTAAAAATAGTAGGACTTAAATGTAAATACAGGGTGATCTATAATGAGTATAGACAGTACTTACATTGTAAGTGGGTGCCTAGCTAAAGTAATTCTAAGTACAGAAGTCTTAGTAAACATATGTCCAAATTTAAAATAAATGTCAAATGTGATTCCCATTTTTAGTACTCCCAGCTCTAGTCGCATGGCAATAATATATATATTTTTTTAATGCCTTATTTATATTAATATCCTGGCGAAGTTTAGCTAATGCTACTCTACCACTTAACCAGGCCGCCGAGACGAGAACGGTCACCCATTCAAGTGATGGACTCGCCCGACATGCTTAACTTCGCCGATCAAGGTCTCGTCACTTCAACCGGTACCGTACCTCACCACTTTATATCTAATTATACTCATCTTTTTGTAAAATATTTTTATTTCCCGTTAAATCTATTCAATAGATAGATCCCATGGAAACAATAATTGATAAAATTGTATCCAAGGAAATTATCTGAAGAATAAATTTGACAGATGAAAATACTGGCCCTAAGGATATAAAGTTCCAACAGTAGATCCATGAATGTGCGAGTTTATGGGTTGCACAAATTCCATAATTTGTTTTGGCAGTTATTTATTTATTTTCCTAAAGTGTGGAAAACTGAGGTAGTAAGTCCTATATAACATAACAAGCCTGTAATAGAGTTTCTACTATAAGAGTTGAACTTCGCGTTTTATTTCTAATCTGTTGTATCCCCTTAGAATGTAAATTGCGTGGAAATAATAAAGACGTTTATTATTATTATGTAAGAAAAAATAGTCCTGTGTTTTAACAATCTAAGATCATTGTTGAAAATGCATACAGCATGTTAAAAAACTTGAAGACAGAATGTGGGATACAAACCACGTGACCATGCTGTGATGCCTCCTCATTGGTTGCATTGGATACCATTGCAATATCCATAAATAAAATGCATATCTGCTAATTCTTTAACTAGCTCATTGGTTTGAATATAAAGCATCTTTTTTGCGACGCTTTTGAAGTCGCTGTAATTACATAATGATGGATATGTGGACTTATGTTCACTAGGACTCTCTTTGCTCGACTAAAACACCAAGTAGAAAAATACATGAAAGTATTTTAAAAATGTACACTTTTCAACTAGTCTTGCCTGTTTTAAATATAGATTAAAACTATGATATGAAGTAGGTAATAGGTAAAAAAATACAAAACTAGAAAAACTTTCAGACATGATGATCAATTAGAGGGGTTTCAAATTTTCTCGGCGCAGAAGAGCACGGAAGCAACCACAAAAGTGGGTGTTCTCTGCCGCACACTTCACTAAACAGTGCAATCTTTGGCTTGTGCGGTCGATAAGGACCTTGATGCTGCACCTGCTCCACGGCCGTTTCGTCCGATAATATGGCCTGTATCTGGTCGATCAATATTGCAGCAACGAACATCCCAAATAGTGCACTTTCTAGCAGCAATATGATGCAATGCATTCTAAAAAATATATATAAATGAACATTTATATAAGTATTACATGCTCATGATTTTAAAGTGAAGCGTTCAATAATATTTGTCAAGTTTGGACATCAGTATCTGTATTATTAGATATTATATAGTCGCAGTATAATCTGTAAAATACACGCATAACCTAGGCATTTTGATTACTGAGCTGAATTTTTCAGGATATGTAGTTTTTGATATGCATAATAAGATTAAAAGTCCCAGTTAAACATTAGTTGTCATGTTTATAAATTGCGCAAAATTGAAGAACATTTTTTCCTTACCACGTTTATTAAGCGATGATATATTAAAAATATATAACTACTTTTGTTTAATGAAAATATAAATGGAAATGACTTACGGCCGCTTGCACCATATCGTTTAATAGAGGATTAAACTTAAACCTCCGTTAAATTTAAAATTTGCTTTGCACCGTTCTTTAATCCTTGATTAAATTAGCTTAAACTTGCGTTAACTTAAACCCCCAAGTTGGCCGCTTAAAGGGCGATTAAATTTAATCGCAATTCCTGCGCAGTCGTCGATGTTGTGCATAACCTCAATTTTTAGTATATTTTCATTTTTTATTTTTATTAACAAATATTTGCCTTTTCTTGAGACGTTACGTTATTTGTTTGTTTATTTTCTAATATATTCTTGCATTTTGTGGCCGTATCATAAGTAAAAGTTCTTAAACTAATGAAAAATTATCGGATCTTGATCTTTTATTTTTATTATGGTTTTCCATATTTATAAAGATCTTGTAAACAGATAACTAGTAATAAAAATGTACACACACAGATTCACGTTTTTTTCTGAAAAGAACAAATATTTGACAATAGTTGACAGAAATAAGGTTACAATTTTGAAAGAGAAGTTAGCAGAATACCAAATTCCCTAAAATCACAAGTTAACTATCAACTTAAGTAAACCACAAACAATAAAGCACGGTGCAATAAGACGCAAGTTAAACCTGGTTTAAAAATTAAACCTCGATTAGTTATTCATCGCTTAAAATGAAAACGGTGCAAATGGCTGTTAGGGAACTTGGGAATTAAGTTTTTTTTTATACATTGGTGCAATTCTGATAATATAGATATTGAGATATTCATATTTAAAAAAATTATAAGTAGACAAAATTTAAATAAAAACTTTAACCTGTACTGGTCATACCTGACCAGAAGTCTAGTTAATTTATGTAGGATAAAGTGCTTACCCTTGCATTGAAAAACTGGGCCTTAATGGCATGTATCAAAGCTTAAAAATAATTTCATTAATAGATGTGTATTTTGAACAATGAAATAAATGTTTAATTTTTATAATTTATACTTTTACTTTCTTACTACTTATGAACTAATAAACAAAAACCAGTAATATCAAAAAGTAATTGAAGGGTGGTAGAATCTCAATACTAATCTATGAAAAATGAGGACACGCAGAAATTACGATACAAGTTCGAGTAATTTTGTATTTATTAAACACGTCTATATTAACAGTCCAGTCGGTAAAGTAAAAAATACACCAGAAGCTTGCAAAAAAAATTTTTCTGAGATTTTCCTTCAGTAACAGTTAGTGGAGGCCTGTATCTGGTCGATCAATATCATCACAAAACCACAAAAATCAGTTCTGGGGGTGCCCCTTCGGTTAAAAAAGCCTTATTTTACTGATAACTTGTTAACCATTCAAGATATAAAAAAATTGCTCATCTTAAAAAAGAAAGCTTGACTGATTTCCTAAAAAGAAGTCCTTCTGTAATTTTTTTGTATATACCAGTTTTCGAGAAAATCGATATTAAAAATACAAGAAAAATTGAATTTTTAGGAAAATGCGTTATATAATCGTTAATATCTTCGCCAATTGTCGAGAAAATCAAGAAGCAAATGACATTATTTTTATAACCTTCAATTTTTCACCATAGAAAATTATAAAAGTAACTAGATTTCTAGGATTTTTAAGGTCGTGTTAGTAAACATTGATTTTTTCCCAATAACAAACACTTTTATCACTTAAAAAACAAATACGTATTTAAATTTGTATGATTAAACAAAATTATTGTAAATCCAGTTATTATACTCTTCGCAAAAACGAAGAGTATATTGTATTTGATCGGCACATTTCTACAATCGTAAATATCGCTCGCAGACAAAAAATTTTCATATCATTGCGTTAGTGAACGAATTCTGAACAACTTTCAAAATGTCCGTCCGTCTGTCCGTCCGTCACGTTTCTTGTAAGCACGATAACTTGAGAATGAAAAGTCTGATTGTATAAAATTTAGAAAGTAAGTTAGTGTTAGCTAGAGGAAGAACCCTATTGTTTTTGAAGAAAATCGATCAGTAAATAAAAAGTTATTAATTATTTAATTTAAAAAAAAATATTCTCTTAATTTTTGTCGCTTGTACTAAAATGGAAATCTTGCGAGATATTATTTCCATATTTTTTTTTGTTCATGAATTTTACTAATAGATATTTCATAAAGTGAAATGTGACTGAATGTCGAAAGATATATATCACAGACAATCAATTTTACAGCAATAGGTGGCGGCGCAGCGGCTAAAACTTTGCGTTGCAATCCAAAGGTCCCGTGTTCGAATCCCACACAGGTCGGACATTTTTTTTCTTTTTTTTTTCATATAATTTTTTTCACAACAATATCAACAACAACATCACAAAATTTAGGATGTCCAAAAACTAACATTATGTACAAGAAAACTGCGAAGAGTATCCTATAGAATGTGTAACAATTATATATAAAAAGCTCAGTAAATTGGCGAAGAGTACGTTTTTAGCTTGTTTTTCACTTGAAATTTCACTAATTTTATTTGTTTAATAGTCAATTTAATTTAATCAAATTTATTAGAATATTTTGAAAAAAACACGTGGCTGTAAAACGATGCACATAGCAGAAGAATATTTCTCTGCAACTGTTGTATTTGAGTTGTTTGTTGTAGGTTGTAGTATACTATACAATGCACACGGATGCGCGGTCCTTTTCCATCCATTCTAAACGGAGCGTCACTGATCTCTCCCTTTCAATAGCATTTTTTTTCTACCTGAGAAATACAGTATAATTTTTTTTTTCTGTAACTGACTTTTAGGACTAACTCGAACTAACTAAGTTATCGATAGTCAATATTTTTAATGATGGTGAATGGTAGTAGCGCTGATTGTAAGTTAATTTTTTATCGCACAGACAGTTTAGTAAATATGTAAAAATACATTAAAGTCGAATACTCTAGTTACAATTAAATCGGTTCATTAATGAGGCGAGGAAAAAATATTTCTCCATGCATGCCATTTTTTGAGCATGGCGGCTAATGCTCAATTCGGATTCTTCAGGACCTTCGGTATGTTATTGTACGTTTGAAAAAAACGTACATATTCTCAAAAAATTGAGTCCAGTACTCAAAATGTCCGAGCTTATTCTTACATTCTGGCCTGTTTCAATGGAATGTCTTGTGTACAATCTTTACACTCTGTCATCCATGACATTATCACTAAGGTCACTGCATAAGCTGATAGAGCCCCTAAAACAAGCAAAATCATATTACATTTCAGTTTTCATTTACGTTCTATATACAGTGTGTTTCAGTTAACATTCCCACAGCCGATATTTCGGAAACTAAGAAATATATTTTCATTCTGTAAACAGTAATGGATTTCTATGGTTAATGCCTTCTTCAAGAAGTACAATTTACTATTATAACATTATCACCAGAGATGGCGCTGCAGTTTAAAAATATTTTTCGATCAAGGTAGGTCTGAAATATATGCCATTTGATTAAGAATTAAATTTTAAACAAAATTGTTCTTATTCCAAAAAGTCAGATCTGCAGTAGTTTTTGAGTTATTTTAATTTTATTGTCTAATTTTTGAGTGTTATTTTTTTTAATTGCTGTAACTTTTTTAATCTTGATATTCGCATGTAGGTTCTTAATAATTTTTTTGCCTATAAGAGAATTATTTACTGGTGGGATTTTTTTTTTAATAGCACTTCCGATTTTACTGGAAATTTCTTTAAATTGAGATTATTTATATTGATTATAGTGCAGGGAGGGGGGGCAGCAAAATGCCATTTCGCCCAGGGCGGCAAAAGAGTTAGAGCGGCCCCTGCATGTCAAAGCGATGTTCTTAATAATGTACTCTACTTTTCAAATATCCCCACAAGAAAAAGTCCAGAGGAGTCAAGTCCAGAGAACGCGCGGGCCATCTAACCGGTCCTGAGGTGCCAATCCAGCGCCTTGGAAATGTGTCATTCAAATAATTTACAACATTAGAGTTGTGGGGTGGGGCGCCATCTTGCTGAAACCAAATTTCAGCTCTGTTGTGGTAAAAGTCTTGGTAACTCATTTTCTAAAAATCTTAAATAACGCACACTGGTTAAATTTTCATGGTATAGAAACGGACCTATAATATAATCATTTAAAAAACCACACCATACATTTACGCTGAACGCAGTTTGGTTTCTTATTCGAATCATCCATCTTGGGTTGTTTTCCGACCAATATCTACAGTTATGTTTTGTAATCGGGCCGTGACAGTGAAACTTATTTTTGTCACTCCACACTACTCCACAGTACATTTTTAAGGCAATTACAATTTCCTTCATAAAGAACAGCAAGGGAGGTTAAGCAACGATCATAGTCCGTAGGCAACAAATGATGTAATAAGTGTGATTTATATGGAAACTACTTATTTTCTTTTAAGATTCTTTGGCATCACGATAGTGATACATTGGTGGGGCTCTTATTTGTCGCAATGATGAGTGGGGATCATTGTTAATGGTTTGTAAAACTAAAGCCGTATTCTCCTGGGTTCTTGCTGTTGGTCTCGCTGTTGGTATTCTTTCACATTTCTACTTTTTAAAACTACCATATTGTAATAAGTTGTTACACAAATTGGAAAAAGTCTTGCGATCGGGTTGTGGTCTGTTTGGAAATTGTAATTGATACATACGTTTGGCTGATTTTGCATTTTTATTGCATTTTCCATAAATTAATGACATATTAACTTTGTCAACATTGGTGTGGGCCATATTTTGGACAAATTTTACTAACGTATTCTTAAAATGACACACGCAAACGAATATTAAACTGCTGACAGTTAATAAATAAACAATTGCAAATTATTCAATTATTTTAATTTAAATTTTTCGATTTAAAGTAATTTCTGGTAAAATCGGAAGTGCTGTTAAAAAAATTTCCCACCAGTAAATAATTCTCTTATAGCAGGCAAAAAGATTACTAAGAACCTACCTCTGAAAATCAAGATTAAAAAAGTTACAGCAATTAAAAAATATATATATAACACTCAAAAATCAGACAGTAAAATTAAAATAATTCAAAAACTACTGCAGATCTGACTTTTTGGAATAAGAACAATTTTGTTTAAAATTTAATTCTTAATCAAATGGCATATGTTTCAAACCTTCCTCGATCGAAAAATATTTTTAAACTGCAACGCCATCTCTGGTGATAATTAGCCCGTCGGGCAGAGCGCGAAAAGCCTTCTCTTTCTTGACCTACCCAATACTGAAGTATAACCAGATGGGACCTTCACTACTTATTAAAGCATGTTATTTTACATAGGAAATCAAAATTGACGACACTCTCCATTGGTCGAGACCGAAGACATAAGAAAAAAACTAAAAAAAAAAAAAGAAATTTAGAAATTTAATATTTAATCAAATATAACTTTAGAACTAAAACAGATAAAAATAAAATTTTTGTCTGGTTTTGACAAGTAAACATTGCTGTTTAATTTGAAGTATAATTTATTGCAATAATTAAAAAATTAACATAAAAAAACTGGCAAAATTCAAAAGGATACACAAATCAGGAACATTTTTCAAATTCTTAACTCGCCATAACTCGCTTATATAACGAGCTATTCAATTTTTTCTTTCACCAAAAACTGACAAATTTAATAGGCTTCATTTTGTCTCGATTCATGCCAGATCTAATTATTTAACTAAAAGCGCTACAGCCCTTGAAACAACGAAGCTCACTACGACGACGAAGACACGAGGCTTCCTCTCTCGCCCCCGCTACGCTCTCGGCCCATCAAGAAACGTATCGGCTGCTGGCCTCATTATTGTCTGGATAAGTATTAATATAAGTATATATTATTTTATTTACATTTAGGCTATTAGAGTTTATGTATATTGTAGATACATTATCAATGAAAAAAAACTGCATGTTAGAAAATCTAATGGTAAAAAACCAACTGTTACTGGCATCAGGTCTATTATACATTGTGCAAATTAAAGAAAAAATTCTTATAAAATAAAGTGGTGGCACTTATTTACACACTCTTTGGTACTGATTTCATTATTCTTGTCGGACATCTTTTTGTAATAAGAATGATATTAATAGAGACAAGACATATTGCCTCTGATATTTGAAAAGTGATTAAAAATGTAAGTGAGCCTTCATGTGGTTATAATGAAGATAAAAATCAGATTAAAATAATATAGCATTGTCTGATCTGTGGAAAATCCAGAAAAAATAAATTAAAAACATTTTTAAGAAGCAATTTGTACAGGAACGGGTGCGGAAACTAGAAAAAAATATATATTAAAGCTGCAATGACGCATTGTGATATAGAAATAAAAGGCAGGTTTTACTTTTATTCAGATTTATTTGGGGATGACAGAAATTATCATAAAATTTGTTATGCAAAATATATTAGCAAAAAAAAATTAAATGTGTACAAACTAAACCACTGAAAGAAAAAATGAATTTAAGGTAGCGTTAAACATTTTATTTAGGGAGGTTGAACTTGCTGTTTTGCAAAAAAGAATCCTTAACTTTAACATTTCTAAAAACACTCCTTAATGATATATTTAAAGAAATCACGGAAGAAGAATTAGATTATTATAGCTGCGGAAATATAAGAAAGAGACTAGAAAGCATTTAAACAAAGTATTTTGGGAACACAAAGGAAATACAACAGTTCATTCAAGTTATAATAAAGCTAAAAAGACTAACGAATTTTTGTTGTCAGACACAAGTGCTGCCAGTATCTTAAATGAAGCTATAGGTGGACATTTTAAAACTGTAAAAAACACGACTACTATTCAGAATAATCATCAATGTAAACAAGAAGCTTCAGATTTGTTATAAACATTTATGTCGTGGATACTAAATATGTCGGCACAGACAAATTTGATTTAAACGTTATTTCTATAGTAATGCAATTTATATTAATAATTATGAAAAAAAAAACAACCAGCATAGACCACTTTTTTAATCCTTTACATATAATTACATGTGTATCGTGCCGTCAGAAGAAAAAAACTTATTGATATGCTTTATTCTTTTGGCTATGGTTAATCCTACGACCTACGATGAAATACGGATATTTAACATCTTTAGCTAGTCACGTATTAGTAAAAACTACGACATTTTTATTCCACCTGGAGTTCCTCCAGTAAGTTCTGAAGAAAACAATTACATTCATCGACATCGACAATTTTGATCAAAACTAAGACAGTAGATGGTAAAAATCCCACTCCCATTACTGCTTGCAATGGTATTATTTAAAAAAAGATCGGCCTATTTACACAAGAATATCTATCCAATAAATTTTAACTGATTTTAACCCTTCCAGTTTACACGAAAACAAAAATATAGATGTACAAAAATCCAACTAATCGTTCAGATCCTCTACGAGTTAGTGAAAGCATGCCAAATAACTGTTTTGATTATGTGGTTACCTCTGACACTTTATGGAAAATATTAAAATTTACGAAGCAAAGTAGAAACTTTACTAGCTGGCATGAGTTTAGCAATGATATATCTGAAAATCAGTTATCTCTGTCTGATACCTATTATTTTCCATTTAATATCCAATTAATATCATATTATTCAATTTGATTTATTAATTTTATCATCTTACAATAAAGGAAGATTATTGTAAAGCTTTTGTTACGGCCGCTGATTATAGCCTTGCGTGGTTTATGGCGAACGCGGGGTGTACCGGGAACGAGATTGGAAGACTTGCGACTCCGGCGCCGAAGTGCGCTTCGTTGTGTTTAAAAGGCTGTACCTCTTTTATTTACAGAACTAGACCCAGCATTAATTGAGACAAAATGAAGTCTATGAAATTTGGCAGTTTTTGGTGAAAAAAACATTCGAATAGCTCAATACATAAGCGTGTTACAACGAGTTAGAGCTTTTAAAAAAATTGACAATTTGTGTAACATCTAAATTAACATCAATTTTCTAATGTTAAAGTTATTATTTTTGGAATAAATTATACATCAAATTAAAGAGAATCGTTTATACTATAAAACTAAAAAAAATATATAATTCTATCTTTTTTTGTTTGAAAGTTATTCGTGGTTGAATTTGAATTTTGTTATTTTCATTTTTTTTTTTGTTTTTTTCTTGTAACTTCAGTCTCGACCAATGGAGAATGTCGTCAAAAGTGATTTCCTATGTAAAAAAACCTGCTGAATAAAATGAAATAGGTTTTGTTTGGTTATACCTCGGTATTGGGTTAGTGAACGCTAGAGCCTGCCATCCGACGTACTAAATGTTATAATAGTAAATTGTACTTCCTGAAGAAGGCATTAACCATAGAAATCTATTACCTTTACAGAATAAAAATATATTTCTTAGTTTCCGAAATATCCACTGTAGGAATGTTAACTGAAACACACTGTATACAGGATATGGCAATAGTGTGTATTAGAATTACAGCTCTTGAATTAACTGAAAAGGGATAATTTCTGGTATGTAGACTGGATATAAGCACCTATTTTGATGCTTAATTTCAATTAATAGCTCAATTTTATACGGATAGATCCATACCAATGAATTATATACCTACTACACTTCTTATTATTTGAATATCCACTTACCTACATAAATTAAAAACTGTATAAAATATTTTTGATTTCTTTCTCCAACACAATTGTTTATCCAAGGGCAATGGTGATCCATTCTTCTGATGCATCTTTGGCATATCCGACAATGATGTGCTCTCGGCGGTCTGTAAGTTTCACATCTTGCACAAATTGTCCAGTTGACAAAATCACAGCCTGAAAATAAGAACAGCGTTTTTCTTCTCTATGAACATTTACATAAGTGTGTATTTACCAGTATCAGAAGAATGCATATCAGAAAAATCGACTCTGTTTTGAGGAAGAGGGATAGTTCCAGGATCAGTTAACACTGCTTTGATATGTGCTATCATGAGGAAGAATATTACAGTGTTAAACATGACGACATTAAAAGTACCCCAAAGGCTGGAAAATTAAATGTTACGAATGATAAATCAAGTAAAATACCTTACCTGTCAATCATTGTTTGTAAAACCACCCATTTTATTATAACATAATCTGCGTAAAATACTGCCAAATATGTAATTAAAACACATACTATCCCACAAGGGTCTTTGACAAACATATTTGCTGTATTACTACATAAATAAAATATCTACGAATAATACAACAAGGACATTAACTGTTTTTAACCTCAATATTTAAAAGGTACTTAATAAACTGTGACTTCATTTTCATCAAAACACTTTCACCTAATTCCTAAGTAAGAATGACTATTTTTTTTTCCTTTAGCACTTGATTAGACCACAGACCAGATCTGGTAGATGAGAAATGAGAAGAGATGACATCTGTCACCGTCAATGTCATCAATGTCTAACACAGAATAGGTCCTTTCCTTTGCATACGAAGTGTAGCACTGAACTACACTGAATTACCCAAAGTCGTTTCTTCGCAAAGATATTGTGTTATATACACTACACTTTACCATTGCTTTGTCCACCGGTCAGCACAGGTGTAGCTTATCTATCCTATATAAATCTTTTATCTATGAGCTTATCTCCACCTGGTCGAAGCAGGTGTGAAATGCACTGGACATGCGCAATAGAAATATTTGAATTAATAATAGTTTCTAGACTTTTAGGTGAACTGCTTTTGTGCATTGGTGTGGGAAAATTGAAGAAATTCAGTTCAAAATTGCAGGTTGGAAGATGACCCACAATATTTAATCTTCTAAGAAATGGTAACTATAAAAAATACCATATAGGAAGAAATGTATTATTTACCTAATCTAACACTTTTTCTTAGCTGATCAATTCACTGAGGAATTCGAAGAAAGCTTTCGAAAAAAATAAATTAGAAAAATTTCAATTACACTTGTCCACCCTTTGCTTTTATCACACTCATATACACCGAATTTTCAGCTGACTTTAGGTGTAGTGTAAAACACTCTACACTCAAAAACAAAGGAAAGGGCCTAATATTTATTTTTTTCTGTGCCAGAATCATAAAGAATAGAGAGAAGGCACACTCTCTTTAACTGTGTCAGTAAAAGTGGCAGAAGAAAATGGCGCTATTGTCGAAGAGAATCACAAATGTTGGAAACATGCGATTCCAATTGACGATTTGCACGAAAGAAAGTTCAGTAAAAAGTGTCATGGCGCACAGTATAATGGTATCACTGTAATTCACTGTCATAACATCGTTTTCATTATCTTTAATGTTAAACTTGCTTCCATTGAATATAAATAGTCTTTATCATGATGTAAAGGATAAGCACACCTTATTTCCTTTACATCATGGTCTTTATTAGGTTGTTTGGTAGTCTACAATATTTAAAAAATGTCGGATTATGCAATTTGTCAAACACTGTTTCCAACTCTCAGTTTACTAGAAGAGTTGGCAGCAGTGATTGACAGATTGCATAATTTGACATTTTTTAAATATTGTAGACTACGAAACAACCTAATAAAGATGATTTATATTCAGTGGAAGTAGGTTTAACATTAAAGATAATGAAAACAATGTTATGATTATTATATTATAGGTATTTAATTGTTGCAAAGTTTGGAAATTAGACGAGTTGGTCAACATGTGCAGTGAATTACAGTGATACCATTATACTGTGCGCCATGACACTTTTTACCACACTTTCTTTCATGCAAATCGTCAATTATCAGATATCTAGGAAATAATGTCTTCTTTCCTAGTCTAAAATCAAAGAGGAAGGTTATATATATTTTACTGGGAACCAAAGACGAGTAGATTAAGGGGTATAGGCCACGAAGTATTTTCTCATGTAGAAGTTTCAACACTTTCAATGTTCGATGCGAGTCAGTTGCGTAACTAAATTTCACTGCCACCACTGTTACAGGGAAATTTAAACTCAAAGCAAATCCACAAAAGAACTAGAAATCTACCAAGTGTGGTAACATTGCATATTGGTTCGCCCACGGCCATATCGTAAAACAAGGCCACGTCGACCAATGGTGTCCTTGGGTTGGGTCTGAACAGTGAACACTATGATTCCATGACTGATTCGTTCGAATTTGATTGGTCCTTTCAACGAGACCATAAATAAATATGTATGTATACTTTAGTAAGTGTAGGTTATAGTAATACATAAGTGCAGAAGATGTATAAGCCTAGTTCAGACAATATATACACTTGAAAATTATGCATACATGCTTATTTTGATACTTTTTGAATATCAATTTTAAATAACCCAAAAATTAACAATGATAAGAACAATATTCAAATTTCGCGCCCACTCTCAAATATTGTTTTATTTTTATTGGGCTTTGAATTTGAGGTCAATTCCAATTCTTTTTAAGCATATGTTTTGCGCTTTTACCTTTAGTCTTTAGTGTTTTTGTTGATATTTTAGGTTCTGGGGTGTCCAAAAACTAAAATAAAATCGCCAAGGGGCCAATTTATTTCTAAAATAATCCTTGACGATTTATGGAATTTTAAAGCAGCAACAACAAATAATTTTTAATGGAAACTTCAGATAGTGATTATTTTGAAAGTGCAGATGAAGATTTTCATTCTTCTGACGAGAATGATAAAAGGAAAACAAAAATAAAAAACGCATTGCATACTGAATCTAAGACGAGGAAATTGCATAGTTTACATCTATATGAAAATGAACAAAATACCACATGTGAACACGATACAAATAAAATTACGACACAAGAGGAGACTAGACTGACTGATTTGATAAATGAAAATTTAAAACTAAAACCAGAGGATAATATTTACGAGGAATCCAACAAGAAAAATGTGATAACTCAAAGTTCTGTAGTAGATAATGTAGAAACTAAAATAGAAAAAGATGATGTGAGGTTGAATACAGAGTGTAAAGAAAAAACATTGGTTACAAGCGATAGCAATATGAAAAATGAAACTATTGGTGCGACAAGAAATAATGATCAGGAGACGTGTGATATTGAACATTTGAACAAGAAAGTGCTTTGTAAAGATGCAGGAAGTAATGAAATTGAGTGTGATAATGAATTTGACAACATGTGGAGTGAAGAAGATTGGGTAGTAGATTATAAAAAGGACAAGGAAAACATTCTGGATAAAGTAGGGGAAAATACTACCAAAATAAAAAATAAATCACAAAATACCACAGATGCCGTAGAGGAAAATATGTGGGAGAATGACGAATGGGAACCTATTGAAGAGGAAGAAATTAACAGTGTTAAATCAAGTCCAGTTAAACAAACCACCAGTACATTAAACGAAAACGATGACTCTCATCTATGGGCAAAGTGGGGTAATTGGGGAGTATCTTCCGTTCTTTCCACTGCAAGCCAAAGTGTTTCAACTTTAACTACTTCGGTATCTCAGGGTATTAGCACTGTTATGGGAGTTCCAGATCCAGAAGAATTAGCTAGGTTAAACCGTACAGAAGAAAAACAAAAATTTGATCAAAGTAAAAACAATTTGGACGACGAATATAAAAATAAAAACTTAGACGATGAAAATAAAAATACGAACTTGCTTCGGTTTGGTTTCGGTAATATTGGTAATTTAGTATCTGGGGTTTCAAAGTTAGTTGAGTCCACCAGTACGAAGGTAATATCAGGGGGCCTTGATACCTTAGAAACAATCGGTAAGAAGACTATGGAGGTACTTCAGGAAGGAGATCCTGGTTTGAAAAAGAAACGAGCATTCCTAAAATTAAACGTGGAAAGACCCGTTCTTTCGCAAGTTCTAAGAGAAGCCAAAGAGAAAGTTGAGCAGGAAAGTGAAACTCTACAGAAACCCGTTATGAAGAAAATTAACTATGAAACTTTGTTCGATGATCATCAAGGTCTCGTGCATTTAGAAGCTTTAGAAATGTTATCCAAACAGTGTGAAATTAAACTACAAACGTTAATTGAATCTTGCACCGGCGAAACCCTGTCAGACATTCAAGAAACGATATCCCAAGTCAAAGAACTATGTGAACTACCAGATGAAGATGAACCTGAATTGATGTCTTCTGATGAGATTAGAGAAAGGTTGAGGAGTCTGGTAGAGGAGATAAGCGTACGTATAACATACGACAAGTTGATTTCTATATGGGAAGATACTGAGTTGTGGTTGAACAATTTGGAGCCAAGTGTTTGTGATGAGATGGAGCTGCATCAACGAGCTATTGATACACTGGCGCGATTGACGGCTGTTGTTGTTGAACAATTTCATAAAACTGGAGAGTTATTATTTATTAAGGATCATCATAATACGGCGGATGAGGCAGATGGTTTAGTACAGTAAGTAATCTTTAGCAGAAACATAATGTTTCTTGTTAAAATAGGTTAACGAAGCGTTAACCGCTTTGCAATGAGGTGCAAAGTACTTACGAACGGTAACTATTACATTCAGTTTATCCGAGTACTCTAATCTGAACAACAGCTAGCAAATGTAATTCTATTTTAAGTGTATGGTATCCAAGATTAAGTTATCTCGAGTAATAGGTTACCTTGATTTTAAAGTGATGAAGGCTATTTTTGAATCATCTCGTCTTCCTCTCGACCAAAAATCGAAATAAAACCATGGCGTATACAGTAGCGCTACAATCAGACAATACCGGATAATTTTTGGTTGACTTCAGCGGCGGCTGGTGAAATTTCAATATTTTTTTTCTCGTCTGTGGCGCATGGGACCCATACGAAATTTGGGAAATAACATCTAGAGAAGCACTTCTCTAATGACCCCTAAAAAATTTTGAAAAAGCAGTTTGCGAAAAAATTTTTGAAAATTTGCTAGCCTCCCCTGGGTCTAGGGACCCCTGTTTACTTTTATTTTTTTTTGTCATATGCATTTGACTTTTCATAAAAATGCATCGACAGATTTTAGAGTTTGTGAAAATATTTTCATTACTAACTGAAATACAATGAACTGAAATTTTGTAATTTACAATTTAACAAATTACAATATTTCAATTCGTTGTATCTCAGTTAGTAATGAAAATATTTTCACAAACTCCAAAATCTGTCGATGCATTTTTATGAAAAGTCAAATGCATATGACAAAAAAAAATAAAAGTAAACAGGGGTCCCTAGACCCAGGGGAGGCTAGCGAATTTTCAAAAATTTTTTCGCAAACTGCTTTTTCAAAATTTTTTAGGGGTCATTAGAGAAGTGCTTCTCTAGATGTTATTTCCCAAGTTTTGTATGGGTCCCATGCGCCACAGACGAGAAAAAAAATATTGAAATTTCACCAGCCGCCACTGGTTGACTTATATTCATGTAATGTACCTTTTGTAAGTTTTTCGAGATTTCTAGACAGAAGGAGTTTAGTTTTTGAGAATAAGGAGATTTCAAAAAATTGTTTAAATTTACGCTCCAAAAAAAATTACTTTTTGATTATTTCTCATCGAATTTTCGCACAAAAAATATAAAAAGTCAAACACAATTGAAGGTCGTGTTTGAGATCAGAGCATTGTATTATCTTTCACTAGGTCGGGTCAGAGCTGGCGAAAATATAAAAACAGAAATAAACAAATTAAAGATAATCAGTCTTAATTTTTCTTTTCGATATTTTTTTCTAAACTCGATGTGTTTTATTAAATGTTCGTAATAAGGTAAAAATGGGTTATTTCTTGAGGATTGTCAAAAATTAGCCCTGTCAATGAGCTAGGTAGGGGTAGGGGGTCTAGAGGGAAAAGCCGAGATCACAATTTTTGACTTGAAGGGGGCTGTGTTGGGACTATTTAGGAGGTAAAATTACCAAAAGTTCCCAAACATAGGAGGTGCAGGGGGGGCACGAAGAAGGTCCCGGTTTTTGGTTTTTCGCTCATATCTCAAAAACGTTTAGCCATAATCAAAAAGTGGCTAGGTATATGCAAAATTAAAGCTGACTAAATTTTCTATAATAATGTTTTGATTAACTTTTGTTGTATCTGTTATGGTTCAATAATGGATTGTATATCTTTTAACTGTATTCCAACTTTATTATAAATTTATTATAAATTAAAAAAAAAAATTTAATTATAATTAAAAAAAATTGTAAACATATCCGTTTCATAGCAGACTGAACTCAAATATCGAATCAAAAATATCTTTGTGTTTGTAACTGTGTGTGTGCGTGTATATGTATGTGGGTGTGTATACTGTTTCTTGTAAACACGATAACTTCTGTTAGACTTAAAATATTTAATTACAATTTGGGACACATGTAAAACAGCATAGTATAATAATCCCTGTTGAAATTAGGCCATATCTGTAATACATGGTCATAACCAGAGGTCAACAAACTCTCACTCTTACATAAAATAGGTTTTATTTTAATTTCAGAGCAAAATGCGTTTTTTTGATTAAGCATATAAAAATATGAAGATGTATAAGATTCATAAACCTCAATATACCGGATGTATGTTAGGTTCAAACTAACTTTATTTAAAGTAGATGATATATTGGAATTATTATATTCCAATATATCATCTACTTTAAATAAAGTTAGTTTGATTATTATGTTGTGAGAGTTTGTAGGTTATCACCATGTATTACAGATATATATGGCCCAATTTCAATAGGGGTTATTGTACTATGGTGTTTTACACATGTTTCAAATTGTAATTAAATATTTTAAGTCTAACAGAAGTTATCGTGTTTACAAGAAACGATATACACATACATATACACGCACACACACAGTTACAGACACAAAGACATTTTTTATTCAATATTTGAGTTCAGTCTGCTATGAAATGGATATCTGTACAACAAATTTTTTTCTACGATGATTATTAAAAATTTGTTTCAATTTATAATAAAATAATAAAGATAGAATATCAAATACACATCTCAGAGTTAAAGTGGGTTGGAAAAATATCATTCCAGGTTCTTACAGCTGACATATTGTAGTTCAAGCTAATATATTACTATTTTTAAAAAATTCATTCAAAATATTTATTTTGTGAAAATTGTAAAAATTTGACTTGTTTTGCAAGTTTCACCTTAAAATGGTCTTCACAACAAAAGATCACAGTTTTATCAGAAATATGCAACAATCAATGTCTTGCAACCACAAACCATTTTTTCTTCGTTTTCTTATCACTTGGAATCGAAAAATATTTTATCGGTTGTCGTATAAGTTGTACTTTTACACCCTGGCACAAAACACCACTTTCTTGAAAGTATTTTAATAAACAAAAGGAGCGTTCACCCCCAAAAGTTTTCTTGTGGCGTCACTGCTGCTAGCCTCACTCTAATGAAAAGAATTAAAATGCTTGTAACTCTTTTTTTTTGTCATTTTTACGAGTGCCATGTTTCCATATTATGAATAGTAATAATAATAGATTTTTGTTATTAGTGTTGTCAATTTAATTTTTGGCTATTCGGTGGTAATGATAAATATTTCCTTGCTCTTACAAAATTACACATTTCATTTATTTGTAGGTTAACAACTATACTGACATCAGTCATAAGTATCATAGCAGGAAAATTCTCTGAAAAATTGAATGCCAAAGCATCAAGAAGTGCAAAAGAAGAGGAGATTAATAGTCTCATTACTAATGTATTTTTTGAGGTGAGTTTTGCAATTCTTAAGTTTAAAATTACATTTACAGCATGCAATAAATTAATGTAACAGAATAAACCTGCTATTTTGTATAACTTTATGCAAAAAGCTTTGTTACTATAATCATAAAATATTTACTGAAATTACTGGTTCTCTTCCATCATCAGCCAAATTCAGTCCAATAAGCCTGACTTATTTCTTCTCAAAAATTAAGAGCAAAACAGTGTGTCTTATCAAAAATTATCCAAGCAGTTTGCAGGTCAAAAGCAGAAAACTGTCATTTTGGGACCCGTTCGTTTACTGAAGGCACATGATTCTGGGGTCTTCAGTTACTAGTCCTATGAGGCATGAGAAGCGGCTGTAGTTGATTCCCCAATGTTTTCCTGTGTATTTTATGAATCGTAGTTGATTAGCCAGCAGCAGAAATCCATTTTAAGTTCGATTCTTATTATTTTTTTTCATTGCTGATGTTCATATCACTGCGCTTGGTCGAAAGACCAACACATGTGGCTGTCGCCTTGATTTCGCAACTGTGTAATTTTTTCCAAAGAAATTCATTATACTTGGATATTGAGTGTGTGTCCATTGCCTTTCAAAGTGTTCCCTCTTCCCGAACAAGATTTCTTTCTGTTACTGTTGTTGCTATAGGCTAACAACATACACTAGTATAGAAGGTGTTACGAAGATATTGAAAATTATTTACTTTACTTTTTCAGGCTGCCAATAGTAGTTCATATATTCAAGATGCATTCCAACTATTAGTGCCTGTACTTCAAATTGGATCAGTAAAGGTTTGATATAGGGTAAAGTTGATACTTATAGAGTCAGTGGTATATATATCTATAATTCAGATTATTATAAATTGAGCAATGTAAGAAATATTGAATATATTAAATGTTATATTTATTTTTCCTGTTTTATGTTTATTTTTGGTTGATAATAAAATTAATAAACCACAAGTTAAACTGACTTTTTTTTTTTTTTTTTTTTTTTTTGGTATTTCAATATGTGAACCGGATGAAACCGGTCTGATCTGTAATGACCAACTGGGAGAGGCTTATATAGGACCCCTCCCTGTGCATTTTTCTTCAAAATGGAAATTGATACCGATACTGCCTTCCGTAAAATCAAACACCAAACCAATAACAAATATAAAATAAAATAGTGAAAGTGTACCTACAAGTAAGGTCTGAATTTTAAAAAGGATCGTAAAATTTTACCCTAGTACAGGAAGATACCTAAGTTACAAGAATGAGCAATAGAACATTTTCCTTTTATTAGATAAAATTACTAACATATCGTTAACAGTAAAATCAGGTTAGGTTCAAAATATTTTGGGCTTTGTCGCCCAGTGATTTTGGCTTAAAAAAATCCACTGACCCCTCCGCTTTTTTATAAATCTGTATAAGGACCAAGTGGGAGAGGCTTATATAGGACCACGGTGTATTAAATAGGTGATGCGACGACAACCCTCACAGTGGCTTCATAAGTGCTTACTTCGTACATAATGTAATAGATGGCTGGACCAATAAGTTCTCTCATTATTTACGCATAGATAGATAATTTTACTGGTTCTGTGCATACGTGCATACAGTGTTGCATACATTCCCGGCCTTTTGTTTTTTGTTTAGTGAAACAAGAGTCCAGTGACATTAAGTAGCTAAATTAAAACATTGAAAGAATATATGCAACACTACATGCAGCATTGCATGTGTCGCCACAGCTAACCTCAAAAATATATATTTTGTAAGATTTACAAGTACCTATTATGTCGCTATTATTAAAATTTCTGCCTGGTTCCTGTATTTTCAACCAAAATCAAGTTCAACGTAATGTGTATGAAGTTTTAAATAGTTTGTCACAATAAAATAAGACACTTTTTGCAGGTTAGGAATCTAACCTATAATTAGCAGTCTATTTTTAGTAATCAACAATATTGAAAAATTATTTGCGTGAATTTTTGAACGTTTGCTTGGAGCCATCAGTATGGCCATAAACATCTCTCCGTTCTTGAGAAAAAATAAAATCAGTGTAGAATCAGACCAGACCTTATAATTTTTATAAAGTGAACAATTCTACATAAGAAATGGCTATTTATGATATTTTTTTGCAGTACAGATATTTTTCATTTCGAAAAAACTTGAGAAGTTGATTGATTATAAAAATCGTGTTTCTTAACATTTGCACTGGGATATCTTCAAATCTAATTAAGCTATCGATCTGACTTTTTTCTTAAATTCAAGTACACAAATAAGCGCTTCCAATGGTCTTTTTGTTTCTATCGATAATAATTGTTTATTATTTTCTTTAACAACCATAGACTTAAAGTCTATGTTAACAACAATGAACTTATTACTCGACTATTACTTCACTAAAAATGTACTCATATTTTGACTAAGCGACAAACTTTTATTTTTGAAAGTTTTCATATTATATATGCAGCGAGGCGATTGAAGCCAAGATACAGAAGTTTTTGAAAAAAAAAATTTATCTAGGACTTATAGGTTCTCTATTTATGAATATTTTTGTGACGTAGTAGCATATGGTGTACACCCTGTAGGCGTATGGCGTAAATTATCCGATTGATCTGTGAAATAACATTTTTGCAGTCATATTTAAAACAATTTAAACCCTTTTAAATATGGTACATTTAAATACACACTTCACAGACCGAATACAACTAAATAATTTTAGGAAATAACCGCAACTGGACGAATTATATGTTCGAGTCATTGCACGCGCAGAGATATAGTAATAAATGACGTAAAGGCCAATACAAGTGTTTTCTCAGATTTGCCCCTTCTGCTGGATATTAGTCTGTGATTTAAATACTTTCCAGTTAGAAATTATGAAAACAGATTTGATAACTGCTAATGTTTAGTAACACTATATTAATATATATAAATTAATTTAAAATATACTGCACATGTAAGAGGCCTATTATACAAATTAACAATATGCAGAATACTGCATTAGAAAGTACAAGAGCTTCTGAGCAGATGGGACCAGTAGATGGCGACACAATATGAAATTTGTAGGCATGCTTAATCTAGGAGTATATAAAATGTATATAAATATTTTACTATGAAATGCATTGGCCTTGTGCACAGGAATTGTTGTTTCTTAAAATAATTTATTTATACATTATTTTAGAGAAATTGCCAAGTAACTAAAGGCGCGTTTTCACTTCAGTGAGTTCAAAACGTGTTGTCTGACAGCCCTCTTTAAAGATGAAGTGTCACATATTAGAAGAAGAAGAAGAAGAAGAACAATTCACCTTTTCAAAACAAGTTCATATTCTTTAATCAACTTAAAAACGTTAACTTATTTATAAAAAAGTATATGTCCGTACTGCATACACTGCCTGTGGCGCCAACGATAATAAATCTTTTAATATCTCCACCGTCAGCAAATTGCTCTAAATTATTTGTGGTAATGGAGTTCTGAAAAAGTTGTCTACTGGCTTTACACCTAAGTAAGTAGTGCCCTTCTCCTTAAGTTTCTTTCTTGTTACTTCAATTACTTCCTTAGAACTACAGCTGGATCAAGGTTTGGAACGGGAAGCATAATGTTTGGCACTCCTGCTACACAGAGCCAACCAAATTTTGGATTTGGAGCGCCTGTAACTTCTCAATCAACAGGGGGATTTCAGTTCGGCACTGCAACATCTCAGGCCCCAAATTTATTTGGCACTCCAGGGAGTAACATGAATTTTAAACCTGGTGGATTTGGTGCTCCAACTCAATCTGCTGGATTTGGTGCTCCGTCTCAAGCTACTGGATTGTTTGGCACTTCTGGGTTAACCAACCCTGCTGGGGGTTTAAGTTTTACTGCTACCTCTACTGCTGCTGCCCCCAATACAGGGTTTGGATTCGGTTAGTAAAACTTGATTTTCAAAAATTATAATGCATACAATGTACACTTCTGTGCAGTAAAATCCAGTACACCTCTTTTTCGCTATATTAAATCATTCTTTATTTATTTGTCAGTGTCAGTGTTACATTTTTTCGAAATGCCGAAATTAACTGAACATGAAAAAATTCTAATTCTCTCTAAAATTGAAGAGGGATGGTCTATCAGAGCAGTTGCTAACCATTATCACTTAAATAAAAGTACCGTTATGAGTGTGAAGAAAAGAAATTATATCCAAACAACACATTCATTTATCGCTTTTTAATGTTTTGAGCTTTCAGAATCTGGCCTTATCTCGGACACAATTTTTCAACGTCAGTTTTACATTTGTTATAAATCGTAATCATTAAATCATTAACATTTTTCCAAATACCTGATGACATTTCACAATCAATGTCACTTTATATGATAATAAAAAATCTAAATTTCAAAAAGACTGATTCATAACACTTAATATTAGTAAAAACTGGATTACTTGATTTTTCAAGAGTACGGGATTTTATTGCACAGAAGTGTACATGATGCCTGTTGTTAAATTTATGGTTATATTATGATTAGGTACTTTTACGTCCTTATATTGGGCGTATTCTTTATTTCAACAGTTGAGTTCCACCACAGTATGCTTCCCTTTCTTACAACACAAGTGATAAAGAGATAGCAACACGTCTGGTGCCACCTGATGAACTCAACTGTTGAAATAAAGAATATGTCCATTTTCTACCGAGGTTACCCTTTTTTCTGCTTCCAGCAATAGTACAGGAAAAGATTTTTAAAAAATTACCGTAATTCGAAAAAAATTTATACAGACTTTAAACTTTGGTTATAAGTTTAAAATAGGCCAAAGTTTTCTATTTTCTCGGGAAATATGGCATTTACAAAAAAATTGTTCGAATAAAAGTTGTTTCTGGCAAAATTATCTTTCATTTGGTGTTTTTAAATTAATTTTATTAGCTGAAATACAGCCATTTTTCGATGGGGGGATGGCGGATGAAATTTTTTTTTAAAATAAGTGTTTTATACGGATAAAATAAATTGAGCATCTAGGTGATGCTATATATTAACAAAAAACAGCATTTTTGAAAGAAAAATTAATTACTGAGCAATTACAATAACAAAATGCTGACATTTTGTTAACAAAAATGTGAAAACGCACATTGAATCGGCCATAACTTCTTTACTTTTTGTGATGTATAAACAAACAAGAAATCATTTTAAAAATTGATTAATTACCTTTAATTTCGTTTCTTAGAACTTTTGATGGAAGTGTCACAGTTTTTAAAATATTCAACATTTTAAACTAAGTACTTACTTCATCCAAAAAACGGTCGGATGCCATCTAGAAAAAATTAAATGTCTCCGAAACAATCACCCCTACACAAATATATAAACAAAATAAATTTGTTCTCAGTTTATAAGCTTCATTTTTGATGTCTACCATATTTTCTCTTAAACTAATACTTATTGAGATATTTGCAGAGAAACAAGAATATTACGTTTTTTCTAAAATCCCTTTAAAATAGACAAAAATCGATTTTTTAATTAAAATGAACCTCTTTTCACCCCCCTCTGTAGATTCTCGCTCCTAAACTTTTTTGTTTCGTGAACTTTGGCCTTTTTTGAACCTATAACCAAAGTTTAAGGTCTGCACAATATTTTTTCGAGTTAAAGTAAAGTTTTCCTGTACTACAAAATATAAAACATTGTGTGTAGGGAGATATGTCGATGTGCATTTGTCAGCTCAAGTAGCACAAGAAGCTGTAAAAAGCTACGCCAATGTTGCAGCAGCAATAACTGGTAGTTATTTTGTTATAAAACCTACCGCGGCAGCCTTACAATAAAGCTGCGACAGTGCTGTAACAGTGAAAATTGTTTTGCTAAAGTTTTTTAGCTGCAGTCATTTAACTGATGATAGAACCAGATTACAGCCATTGAACTGTTTATTTTTAGCTGTATTTCAAATTAACACAATATATTTTACCATAACTATGTATTTTCGGGTTATTAAATCATATACTATTTCAATGTCATAATTCTCAATCTTCCATCAAAATGTTTTGTTATAAAGGTGCACCAAGCGGCGCAAACACCACAACCTCAACCTCAGGTATTGGATTATCCTTCGGTACTCCAGCTACAACAACAAATACCTCCATTGGTGGTCTTTTTAATACATCTGCAGCCACAACAGCACCTACGCTGTCATTTGGACTACCGACGCCATCCACGACCGGATTATCTTTTGGCACTACACCAGCTTCTACGACTGCAGGCGGTGGCCTCTTCGGCACAACTGTGTCGTCAGGTTTTGGTTTTGGAACTTCAAACAGCATTACTCCTGCTACAGGGACGAAAACTGCGAGTGGCTTCGGTAGCGGCCCCCCTATATCGACAAACATAAGTTTTGGTAAGTAATAAAATATTCTTATGCTATTAGTCGAATAAAACTGTGCTTTTTTCAGCAATTGTTTGGGAGAGGGAGCCAATATTTTGTGTTTGTCTTTTTGGAAACCAAGTTTTAATTTTGAAAAACGTGTTTTTTTTTTTAATATCTCGGCTTCTGTTCGTCGGATCAGGCCAAACAAAAAACCAGTATATTTGTAAATAAATTATGAATATAACTACATAGGCACAGAAAACTAAACAATCAGAATGGAAACTGGCGGCTTATCCTTTGTACAATTTAACTCCAGAATCGCGTATCTTGTTGGAATAGATATTTTGTAATGTTGTAGTCAGGGTCGCAATGAGGAGTTTATAATTTAATTTTGTACAAATCTTCAACTTTAATCAAATTTGCAAAATCACTCTTTCTGAATTGTCTAAAAGTTGTCTTGGTTTGACATAATGCTGAACTTGTCATTTTGTTAATTTTTTTAATCTATTTTCAAAATTACAAAGTATGTAACTACTAAATTGTACAAATCAGATTTCTTTGTACATAAAGATATCTATAAAGAATCCAAAATTTTTGATTTGCGTCAATTGTATTTTACAGCAATAATAAATTCACAACACAAAAATAAGGACAAATTAGTAGAAATAGACCATAACTATCACACTCGACATAAACTCACATCTTATAGAACACCGTTTTCATCTAAGTCAATAGGCCAACGTCATGCCACTTATCTTGGTCCGAGACTATACAATACACTACCGATTGAAATAAAAGCATGTCGATCCCCATTTTGTTTTAAAAAAGAACTAAAAAAATTTGTATTGGACTTTAATAGAACCGAATTACAGAATTTAATAGAAATGAGGCTCTGAACATACGCTACCGAGACGATACTGATTTTTTCAATTAAAAATCGCATTTTATAGCCGTAAGTCATCTATTTTACATCTATTTTATATATTTATGTATATGTAATTCTGTTTTTTTTAACGTTAGGGAATATTAATATGTTTAGCTTTAGGAAAAATTAAATAGTTATTAGATACTAAAATACCTACTTAATTAGATATGTAAGAATATATCGTATGTATATGTAATGAATAGTTTGTCTTGAAGTATAATTATATTATAAGTAAATGTAATTGAATATAAATAGATTTTACAATATTTTCAGTAATGAAAAAAATAATTGGTACCTAAACCGCGGACAGCCCTGGCTTTGCGGGTTACCTTAGTTTATTTGCTTGTTAATTGAATCTATTGTGTACTTTTCTTTTGTCTGTACAAATACTTAGTAGCTAATAAACAATTATTATATATTATATTATATTATTATTATTATCTGGCAACTCTGTATTGAGTACCAGATTATTTGTTGTTCTCAATTTACCAAATGTAGCATCGCTGTATTCTATTCCAGGAACATATGGGGATTCGATGCGCGCTTAGAAATGCGCGAACCTTCCCCCTCCCTGAAAGATTCCATTCTGATTGTTTAGTCTTCTGTGACGGTCCAAATTTGATCTGCCAAAACGAGAACTCAATACATTTGTATCGTATATCATTTATAAATATTTCATAGCACAACAAATCATGCGTGTTTTTACATCCGATGATGTATACATCGTCATTAATTTATTGAATATGTCTTTCAGGCTTAGATGCCAATCCTACTGCTACTACATCGGCTGCAACTGCCCTTAACCCCAATCCAACATCTTCAGCTGCTGCTAATGTAGGGCTAGGTGGTCAAGCTTCATCTCTGCTGAAAACAGGAGCAGTAGTAACAGTCCAAAAGGAGATACCTCCAAAGGACCAGCCGTTACCCAATGAAATCCTACAAAGCGTTGAACAATTTAAGGAAATGGTAAAACAACAAAAACTACATAGTTCGGACATAGCTAGATGTTCGATAAGGGACTTCAGGAAAGTCGAGCAAGAAATCGACTTACTTAATAACCTCCTGAACGATGTTGAATATCAACTTCAAAAAGATAGGAATTTGGCAGAGAAGTTAAAATACGACACGGCCAAGTGCTTACAAAACGTTGAAATGGCCCAAAGGACGCAAGATACTCCCCCTGGTTTACAATATGAAAACACGGCACCTCTACGATATTTCCTTGAATTAGCCAACCAGTTTGAGAGAGAAATGCAAGGTCTGAAGACTCAAATTGAAAGTGCCGACAAGTACGTGAAGAATCATAGAAATCCCGACAGTCTTACACCGCAAGGTACAAACTCAATTTATTATTTAATTATTTTTTTTTTGTTTCTTGTTACTAGGCAGTCTTTCCGCAGCCTACGACATAAATATTCATTTGCCTCCTCTTGTGGGGTCTGTGACTGTAGCTATCAATATTGTAACGTGTTTATGTAGAACACACTACCAGGCGTCAAATTGGGGCAATACCAATTTATATTTAGAAGGGCGCCAGCCGCGTTCTGCCCCATTCTTCCACTCTCAAGCAGGTTCGAGATAAGATATACTTCGATAGACGAGTAATGAGTCAAGGCTGCACTACCTCAGATCATTAACGATGCTCTCTCAGGACGTGATTTAAATTATTCATTGATAATAAGGGCTTTTATGTCTTTGGATTATTGCGATTTTTGCATAAAAAAATCCCTATCGAAGATTTATCTCCAACGGGATTGGAATTTGACGTGATTTGTATATATTTACCTACTAATAATGGTCTCTGCACTTAAAGATTTCTGGAGAAATCGCATAAAAAAATCCCTATCAAGCTCTTGTAAGGCGATCAGAACACTGAGTATCAAATTTAGGGAATCGTGAGATCCCAATTAACTCAGTTGTTTAGATCTTCCAAATGAAAACTCCAGCAAAATGATATGTGAAAGAATCACGCATCCCCAACTAAGGCAAATTACTTTTTAACCATACAAAGATTCATTTAACCTTCTCAGGATTTAATGCAAGCCTTTTAAAAAGAATTTAAAAATGTTGTATTTTGGTAATTATGGCTGACTGAAAATAATATAAAAATATTTTACTTAAAAAATTTTGGTTCGCTTATGAATAGCTTAAAGGTCCCAGATCGTGATTTTATCATTCACGGGACAGAGTTCAGCTAATACATGAGTTTAATAATTTTCGGCCAGTCTTACGACATTACTTGTCCCCATGCAGGTTCAATATAGGAAAAATGACAGTGACTCGCTTCCGAGCAACTTTTGGGCAAAATGGATTTTTGAGTCCTTTGTGCACGAGGCGGTTTTCTCTATAACTTTATTGTTTGGAAAGCCCTGCTATTGGTTTTCCTACCATCGCTTTGTATTGACCACCCAACGCACTCGACCAAATTACGAGTCGCTGGGTGAATCCAAACTTGTTTTATGCAAGAAACCGGCCTTGTGCATTTTCATTTATTTTTTGCCAATTTTTGCTTACAGACGCTACGCCGCTTTTCCCAAATTCGTCAGTTTCGCCTTTTTTATACATTGCCTTGTTAAAATTTTATAGTCAATCTTTAGAGCAAGGTATATAATGACTGTACCTCCATGGTCAATGTCTTCGGCGGAGGAATTAAAGTTGAAAATATTTTGAATATTTTCAAAGTACCTTTTTGGCGTACTTATTTCGGCTACTCGTTACATATTAAAATAGAGACAGATTTACATTAGAAAAAAATAGTTGTCCTATTTTTTTTTGCTCACGACAATACCAGGAGTTGAGGCAAGCGATCGATCTGTTTCATTTCTCATATAGTGTATTTTCGTAGATCTGGCCCTGGGAATGAGACGACTTCACGAAACATTCGTAGCTCTAGCCGGACGACTTCAGTCGGTCCACAGCCAGGTGGAGGCCCAAAAAGAAACTTATTTGAGCATTCGTAGGCAAGTGTATCACGATTCTTCCAACCCTTTTGAAAAATTGAGCACACCAGCTGAATTGAATGTAAGCAGTTTAAGAAATGCCCTGATTTACTCCCCGCCGAAAGTTGCGACAGGACCAACGCCTTTTAATAAGCTGGAACTTGGGAATGGAAGTATGCTGATGACGCATCAAAATCAACCCACTCAGTATCCCGGAAATTCTGCTAGTAGTATGCCATTAGGTATGTTGATTGATATAAGTTGTCTAAAATTTTGCAGGTTTTTGATTTTTCCTTCAGGTAATTGCTAAACCGGCAACTATTTAAAAAAATTTGATGATTTCATTGGGACAAGTAATTGTAACAGTCGGAAGAATGTGATCTCCTCCCAATATTCTGCTCTACTACTCGAAATTTTAAGAAACTCTGCACATGATTTTAAAAAGAGATCATAGTAAGTTCACCCTCAAACAGAATCACAGAAAAAGAAACATGGTTAATGAGAAAGTTCTCTAAAAATTGACCTCTAAGTTACTATCTTGTGCACTAAAAATACTTTAAAGTATAAAGAAAAAAAATTAGGGGATCAATAAGACTTTAAATGGATGTTTTTAACTTTAATATTTTAGAATAAAATTATATAAAAAAAATATTTTTAAGAAAAAGCTTTTATTTGAAAAAACTACTAAAAAGTACAGTCGGGGCCCGCTTATAACGAGTGTGTAGATGACAAAAAAAAGTGCTCGCTATATTCGAACGCTCATTATAAACGGTTTTTTAATGGATCCGGTTATAACGAATATACTCGTTATAAACAATTTTTATTGGGTCCTAATATAACGAGTACGCTCGTTACAACCGGTACGCACGTCTCTATAGGTATGTAGTCTTAAACGGTTACATATACATCTATAAATGGTCTATCCAGCTTTTCGAGCACACAGCTGCCTCATTATTAGGGGAAAATAATTTAGAAAATTGTTCTGCTTTTTCTTGCAATATGGGCCCAGTTATGGGTATGTTTTGAATTCTTTTCTGCTTAAACCACTCAAGCAATGCCTGATCAACTTGCTTTTTCGCTGGTTTCCGGATTTGTTTTAACTTTGAAATGTTTGAATTTAAAGATCCTCTAATATTATCCCGGTTTTTCCAGTCAGTAGAAACAGTCGAACTGGATAATTTGTAATTTTTACACACATCGGCAATAGATATGCCACTGGCAATAGCATCAATTATTTTTATTTTGTTCTCTAATGTAAGGGACTTTCTCTTACAGGACATGGCTGTTATATAAATCAACGAACATCGACGATTGATGACAAATCACTGAGTAAATAGTAAAGACCCGACCGTCGCGCTTTGGCTAAATTATGTGCATAACTTCCTAAAAACATTTACCTACTACTCATAATATAATAACGAGTCATGGCAAATTTGTTGGAATACTAGCAAGCACTGTTTTGATACAATTAAGTCGGTGTCCGTTAAATGGCAGCGTTCCAAGAACTTACTTCGTATGAACTAATATCAGTCGCTATAAACAAAGTTAATTCTCCAATGAATCATCGAGTCCTCGTTGTAATCGCAGCCGCAGAGAATCTCCATCATCCCTACAAAGGTGCTCGTTGTAAGTAAACATATTCAGCAAGTTATTAGAAAAATATTACTCGTTATAACAAAAGCGCTTGTTATATCCGAGCTCGTTATATCCGAACTGAAATTGTGTTGAGCTTAATGGATGATTTTTGTGTCTATGGAAATTACTCGTTAAAACCGAACGCTCATTATAAGGTGTACTCGTTATAAGCGGGCCCAAATGTAAATATAATTTTTTTTAAATTCGTACACCTGGAAACCAAAAGCTTTAGAGGCGGTCATTTGAGCAAAGTAACTATGCAATAGCGCTATGTGACCGCCCCCAAAGCTTTTGGTTTCCAGGTGTATGAATTTAAAAAAAAATTATTTTTACTTTTTAGTAGTTTTTTCAAATAAAAGCTTTTTCTTAAAAATATTTTTTTTATATAATTTTATTTTTTACTTTTTAGTCTGCTTATTTTACAGACAAACGGACAGACAAAACCCTTTCATTTGCCACCGCCATTCACCCCTTCCCTCTCCCGTCTTCTCACCTCTCCAACATTACTTCCCACTTCTTCCCACCCCTTCCCCACCCTGTTTCCACCTCTTTCCACCCCTTCTCATCTTTTCTCACCCATTTCCATCTTCTCCCCCTCTTTCCACCCCATTCCCACTTCTTCCCACCCTTCCCCTCCCCGTTTCCACCTCTTCTCACCCCATCCCCACCTTTTCCCACCCCTTCCCCATCTCTTCCCACCCCTCTCCCTCCTCTTCCCCTCTCCTTTCCCACCTCTTCCCATTCCTCTCTCACCTCTCCCCACCTCTTACCATCTCTCCCACGTCCGCCATATTGAATTTAGAATGATATCACATGGTTTATCGTATTTTACTCGTCAAAACCTTTCATTTGATACCCATATCAAGGGGGTTATGACTAAAAAGCCGATCCGGCATCTTCGGACGTACGCCATATTGAATTTAGAATGACGTCACATTGTTTATCGTATTTTTCTCATTAAACCCTTTCATTTGATACCCATACCAAGGGGGTTGTGACTAAAAAGCCGATCCGCCATCTTGGTACGTGCGTCATATTGAATTTAGAATGACGTTACATTGTTTATAGTATTTTACGCGTCATACCCTTTCATTTGATACCCATATCAAGGGGGTTGTGACTAAAAAGCCGATCCGCCATCTTGGGACGTCCGCCATATTGGATTGAGACCGATAATGGCTATACTATGTTGCATTGTCACCGGACTTATACACGCGTGCCAAATTTCAAAGCTCTAGCTTAGTTAGAAATAGCCGAAATTTTGATTGCAAGATTTGACCTAAACAAACATACATACATACATACATAAAGAGTTGTAGTTGAAAATAACTCGAAAAATACTTTCAAAGAATTACTTTTTATGTTTTGTAGGTTATCAAAATATCAATTTGCTCTTTTGTGTTTGTTTTTTGCTGTAAAAACTGCCTGTTTTATAACAAGAAATATCTAATTATGTCTTATATAATGTTTAATTTAAAAAAATATAGGTAGGTAGGTAGGCAGTAGGTGAGGTGGGGGACAGATATGGGCTTTGAACTTTTTTTAAATGGAGACGATTTAAAAAATTGCACTAAATTTTGTTAGGTTAAGACTGATCCATCAGTATCAGTGCCACTCAGTGAAAGTTTCTTAAAAAATAGCCTGTCGTAAAATCTAAGGCGAGTTGTACCAAACTACTCTAACCCAGTGTTAAGCTAACCCCGTATTAAAATTTAACACTGGTTTAAAAATTTCGAGAGTTGTACCATCTGAATTAATCCTGGTGTTAATAATCCCAGAAATAACTAAGGATAAGCACAGAATAAAGAATTACTAGAAGCGACACTCTCCACACCGCCTTTGTTGTTTCCTGATGAATTTTTGTGACCTTCGCCATCTTTTTGTAGGTATTTGTGTCAGTTCATTTATAGTTTTAACCTAACATTCTGTGACATAATATCCAACAATTCAACTATGTTTTTCAATAAATGAACTGACGGAAATACCTACAAGAAGATGATGTCAAAGGAATTTGGGCAGGTAGCTTTTGGTAGTTCTCTTTTCTGTGGTATAAGTGCAAGTTGCTAGCGATGCGAGAGTGTTGGCAGTCGAGTTACATAGAATAGAATATAAAAGACTTGTCGAGTTGTGTCAAATGCACTACAAATATTGATATCATACAGGTCGTAGGTTATACCTATAATGAAAATCGACAATTTTGAATTGAAGGAAGACATAGGGGCTGATAAAATTATTATTAAGTAATTACAATGTGCACTGTATACTCAAGGAATGTCAAAATTTGAAAAGACATTTTTACTAACTCCGCCTTAAGCCCCCCTCAGCCTAGTTTTACGGTGCGCCCGATAGCCTTAAAATTCAAGGTTAGGGTATTGGCACAACGTGACATTGCTCTTAATCCTCTTTTAACACGGGGTTAGGACTAACCGTGTGTTGGTAAAAAACGAATTTAATTGTCATCTTTCAGTGAATTAAAAAGTTTTTTGTCGACTTTTTTTAAAAATTGCTAATTATGCAAGAAAAGCAGTGAAATCTCTTGCGGATTCAGACAGCTCATACAGCTTTGGATGTAGGACGCATTATGTGTGCGTTTTTTGATGACAGCCGTAGTTAAAAGGTTAAAAAACATATTTTAATATTTTCCCCCAAAACGCTTATTATTAGAGATATTTGCAAAAGACGCATTCCCCACCTTCTTCACGCCCCTAAAGAAAATTTCACTTCAATTTTATGGTAGACCCATTTGTTATTAAAAAAGTGAATTAAAAGAAGATCTATGTAAAGTTTTATTAATCCTGTAATTTTCTGTTTCTATTTGAATCGAAGTATCTGTGCTGAAAGCTATTAACCTTCCGTGTAGTCGCTTTTGAAATATTGACGTTTTATATCTTACAGATACATGCCACTAACGAAAGGTTAATTGTAAAAGATTATTAAATATATTTTCTTCCTGATCTTTAACTTCTTTTTAAGGTTTTGGAAACACGTCATTTGGTCAACTAGGCAACCAGACTTCCAGTACATCATTATTTGGTAGCACACAATTTGGTCAAACTTCTTTTGGAAATACATCTTCAAATTTCCAGCTGCAAAAACCCCCAACTGGTAATAAACGTGGTAAACAATAAAATAAAAACTCAAGTGCCAATCAAGTTTGTTTATACACATTTTTGTTTGTTATGTTTTTACAGGCAATGTATTTTAATAATAATGAGTAATAAAATTGGTCTTCTTAACAGTTGCATGATTTTTTTTTTTTACTAGAAAATTGCAGATTTTTTTCTTAATTTTCATAAACTTGCACATTGTAAAAAGGTACTGGGCTTAAGAGGAACTAGGCCTTTTCTGGGCCCTTTTTGCCAAATGAATTTACACTACCTACCCTTCATCTAGCATTCACAAATATACACAATAATGGGACTAATGGAGGAAGTTTTGACCCTTTGGTGTGATTCTATCTATGAATAAGTGGTTTTCACGAACATCAAAACACTTGAACACCACACCCAAGTACTAATTACACTTTCGCCAACCATGTCGGCATCATCTGGAGATGAACACTATTTTACTATTCTCCAGATGATGCCGACATTATTGACGAAATATGAGTCGAATGTAATGTAATGTTTGTGGGAACTACTCCATCATCAATAATGTGAATTGTTTAACGTTAAAAAGTAGCTTTATTTGTTAACATATTGGTCTAAAATTGTTCGACTCAGGTGTGGCAAAATGCTAAATAATCACTGTAACTGTTAATTTTATAGTAGGTAGCAAAATTGAAAAAATAACAATTTTACGATCTACCCTAAAAATTGTCTCAAAGACGTCGTTATGTCGCCTGACAATATGAAATTTTGGAAACTACACCGAAAGAAAAAATTACCATGTCGCTCCACAGCACAAATTTTGGAAAGTGGAATGTTTGACTTCGAAAATTTTCATGTCACCCAGGAACAGATTATGCGAAGTGCATCGAAATTCAATGTTCAATTTTAAAGACCTTCAAATCTGATTTCTATTAAGAAAAATCTTATTATGCATTGGGATGATTTTTAACATTTCAAAGTGGTTTTCATCCAGCAACAAGAGCTTTGGGGGAAGGCAGTGGATGACAATCCTCTGGGGATGTATGCCTAACTTGCCATGCATGGTATGTAGCAATCTACGGTAAGTAGAGAATTTTTATCTTTCATCTCGCCTACCACAGGACTCTTGTCCTAAGTCCTTAAGAGTTGTAATGAAATTGCAAGATAAGATTTATTGCCGGTTTAAATAAGCTAGATAGCTGTAAAACTCTGTTTAAACGATTGAGAACATTAACACTACCATGCACTATGTTATTGAGTCTATTAATGTATGCTAGAACAAACTTAATATAATAGTCCAAGATCCCAGAGCTGCCAGACCTACGTCATTTTAGCAAAGCTAATAATTTGACAACAAATAGTGTAATATCTAATTAAGAACGTATGTGTATTTGCTAGTTTGAAAGCGGGGCCCTTTTGCATAAAACAGGTACAAAAGGTACATACAAATTTTAGTCAGTACGTTAAAGTATGATAGATGGTTTATTTTCCACGTGACACACTAACAACGTGGTATAAGCGTCAACCTCCGAATCTTAAGGTCCGAGGTTCGATCCTGAGCGTTCTCAGCTTCTTTTTTTTTTCAACAAATATTAACTTAAAGTGGCGATTACCAAGAAAGAGACAACCGATAGGGAAATATTTATTATTTTTGGCCATAACTTTTTTGTTAGTACATATATTTGAAAAAAAACTGAGAACGCTCAGGGATCGAACCTCGGACCTTAAGTTTCGGAGGTTGACGCTTACACCATGTAGTTAGCGTGTCACTTGTAAAATAATCCAGCTATCATACTTTAACGTAATGAGTAAAATTTTTATGTACCTTTTATACCTGTTTTCTGCAAAAGGGCCCCGCTTTCAAACTAGCAAATACGCATACGTTCTTAACTAGATATTACACTATTTGTTGTCAAAATATTAGCTTTGCTAAAATGACGTAGGTTTGGCAGCTCTGGGATCTCACTCTATAAATACTCTTAATAATTATCATTCTCATAGCACACAAAATAATATACCACTAGAAATACCAATACATAGACTGACAAAATATGAACAAGGAACAAGTCCAAAATACCTGGCTATAAAAGCATATAATCACTTACCTGCCAAATACAAAAACATGCAGATAAAATATTTTAAGTTAGAACTTAAAAAATTATTAGTAAATAAAAGTTATTATTCTTTAAATGAATATTACAAAGATACTAGTCTGTGATTGTTCTTTCTCTCTAATTTTTTTTTATTACCATAACCTACGCGTATTTCTTAAGTTTTTTTTTTAATGTTATGTATAGGTGTTATCATGTGCACATTTTACCCTTACCTTCATAGGTGTTTTATGCATACATGCATTGATTTATAGATTTTTTATTACTTAAATGACCTAGATTATTTGTGTATATATTTGTTATATTTTTTACAGATAAACTGTGATTTGTATCTACTATTTACTTTGACTTATCCTATATCATGTATTTATGATCGACGCGCGACGGGATAAATTATTATTATTACTGATTCTTGTTATGTTCTTCAGACACACAATTGTAAGATCTTCATAACACATCATATAACTAGATAACCCCCAAATCCAAAGCTAGTATCTGTACAAAACATTAGTTGTTACCAAGGAGCTGATGGGATTTTCCTTTGGTGATGGCATACTCTTAACAGGCAACCATGGCAGACAGCATGATGCTGTTAAACATGATGTACAAAAAAGAACTAGAATAATGCATACATCACAAAATCTCTGCCAAGACGGGAATAAGAGGTGTAGCTAATCAAAAACGATTTTAATTATTTTTACTTCAGTCAAGAAGGAAAAAAATAAAACTTTTTTTTTTCGGCATTGCTTTGTATGTATCGCCCTTATTGGGTCTGATACTGCACATCTTTATTATTTCATACAAATTTGGATAATGTATCCAAAGTGGAGTCAAATTAGGATTTTAATGTGAAATGTCTGGTCAGGGCAGTTTTTCTGTTTTAACATGCTAAGGCGGTCAACTTAAGTTCACAGCTGCTCGCAGTTTCTGTGAGGTCGGAGTATTGTTTATTTATAAACAATTTAATTTTTTAGACCGTGCTATCCATCGGTTTTCTTTGAATATCTAGAAAACTATAAGTCCTATGGAAAACAGTAAAAACAAAGAGTTGTTTTGAGCTATACAATAAAAGTACATAAAACTACAATTCATTCCAAATGTTATTATTATTTTAAAAAAATTGAACATTTAAATAAATCACTGTTCTTTCAAAAATAATAGATAATATTCTAAACGAAATTTTGGAGAGCTCTTATAAAGTACAATCACCACTTAAAGTTTCAAATTAAAATGATTACTAAAACGGCTCAAATATACAATTGTTGCTAAAACTTTTTGCACCCTTGTGAGATCCGCCATCAAGACCAAGAAATGTGTACTATGGCTTAAATTGTAGCATTCTATAAGTACGGAGAAAAACATTGTTTTTTTCAAAATTTAATCCCGTTTTATTGCAGTGGTTTATAGTTTTCGAAATTTTAGTTCTGTAGCTCTATTTTTTTTTATGAAATCAAAAACGGCAAACAAATAATGAAAGTAGATTAAAAAAGCCAACTTTTGAAAAAAAAATTAATGCTCTACTTGCATTTGGAGCTAAGATACATTCGTTTTTACGTTCAGGTCACTTATAAATAAACAAATTGATATTTCCTCTTGGAACTTGGGCTGGCTATTCTCCAATGCTTATTATTTTGTTTCTGCTATATTTGAAGACAATCCAAAGCTACAATTGTTAAATAACATCGAATAAAGCGGCTTTGAGAACATAATGCACAATTCAATTTTTATAACTTTTTCAATTTTTGTCACGAAAATGGTAAACCAACCTAATTTGAACAACTACCCTTATGTTCATGTACACAGCTTTATAAAACTTTTAATATTACTGATACGATAAAAAAAATATTTTGCGAGCAAGGTTTTGTACCCCAGACATCCGCATTATCCACTGGCCTATCTAGTGACTAAAGTCAGGTTTGTAAAAACATAATACAACATTCCAGACATATTTGGTAATTTTCGGATCACTAAGGACCCCACTTTCGGGTCTCAATACAGTATCTTTTAACAATTGAAGCTTTGGATTATTTTCAAGTAGCAGAGACAAAATAATAGACATTGGAGAATTACCAATCCAAGTTTCAATAAAAAATATCTGGTTGTTTATTTATAAGTTTATTACCTAAACGTAATAACTAACGTATCTTAGCTTCAAATGCAAGTAGAGCATACATTTTTTTATTAAAGTTAGTTTTTAATCTACACTTTCACTACTCCTTTACCGTTTTTGATTTCATAAAGAACCAGAGAGTTATTTGAATTTGTTTATAACTACAATTTCGAAAATTACAACTACAATAAAAAGGGTTTAAATTTTGAAAAAAAAAATTCTCTCTACGTGATCTTAAAGTACTTATAAAAAGCTACAATTTGAGCCATCGTACACATTTCTTGGTTTTGATGGCAGGATTTCATAAGGGTGCAACGTTTTAGCAATAATTGTATATTTGAGCCGTTTTAATAATCATCTTGATTTGAAATTTTAAGTGGCGGTTGTACTTTATAAGAGCTATATTTCTCCAAAATTTCATTGAATATTATCCATTATTTTTGAAAGAACAGTGATTTGTTTAGAAAGGCATAATTTTCCAATATTCAATTTTTTTTAAACAATAATAACAATTTCAACAACAAAATTTTCCTCCTTTTTGTTGTTTTCCATGGTCTTATAGATTTCGAGATATTCAAAGAAAACCGATGGAAAACACGCGGTCTAAAAAATTAAATTGTTTAAATAAACAATACGCCGACCTCGAAAAAACTGCAAAACTGAACTGTGAACTTAAGATCATCCCCTGAACACGTTAAAACAAAAAAACTGCCCTGACCAGACAATTCACATTGCGAACTTTTTAGTCCTAATTTGACTCCACTATGATATTTTCTAACAGCTATTGAGATTTCCAAGACTATAATTAAATAAAATAGCTACTATATTATAGGTATTATATACACGCACCATCAGTGGTGCAGCCAGAAACTTCATCTGGGGGGGGGGGTGGCAATAGAACTGGCCTCCACGGATGTGTATAGATTCCTGTACTAGATAATATTGGCATTAATTACATTTATTAATTTCAAGAAATATTTGGATACTGCTTTTAGTCCCTTAAAATTGCTGTTTTATGGAAAAATCTTCCCATAGTTATGAGACCTGTAAGAAGTGAAGTATTTGGGTTGTCTAATCATGATTTTAACCCCCCCCCACCCGCAGTTCTAAAAAGGGTGGTTTTTGGGAAATATATACATATGTATGAATTTTAGCGTTTTTTCGTCTTTTTCTCTAATTTGAGGGAAACTATGCATTTTGGTGAAAAATATCAAGAGAGCAAAGTTGTAAAGCATAAAATTTCCTATGAGTTCTGCCTCTACCATTTTTTTTTTCGAATTCAGCTTAGTTTCGCCGCTAGAGGGCACGAAAGAAATAAATATACATACGAACTTTTGCGCCTTTTTTAGATTTTGAGCCAAAATTATGCATTTTTATGAAAAATTACGTGAGATCAAAGTTGTAGAACATAAAATATATATATTTTTATGAAAAAAAAAAAAAAAAAAAAAAAAAATGGAACTAAAGATAGTGAATTTTATGTTCTACAACTTTGATCTCATGTAATTTTTCATAAAAATGCACAATTTTGGCTCAAAATCTAAAAAAAGGCGCAAAAGTCTATATGTATATTTCGCGCCCTCTAGCGGCGAAACTAAGCGGATTTCGAAAAAAAAAGAAGAGACAAAATTTACAGGAAATTTCATGCTCTACTACTTTGCTCTCTTGATATTTTTCACCAAAATGCGTAGTTTTTCCTCAATATAGAGAAAAAGACGAAAAAACGCTAAAATTCATATATATGTATATATTTCTCAAAAACCGACCATTTTTAGAACTGCGGGGGGTAAAAATCATGTTTAGACAACACAAATACTTAACTTTTTACAGGTCCCATAACTGTGGGAAAATTTTCTTAAATATTTCCTAATTTGAAGGGACTATTTGTACTAATAGTGATTATGCTTCTTTATTTTTTGGTTCATGGAAGACGGCTTGCCCCCCCCTGGCTGAGCGCCTACGCACCATCAGTTATTTTGTTAAGATAATCTAAAACTTAGAAAATTTAAAATCTAAATAATACGATAAAATACTTATTTTATTTTAGCAAACTTATATTTTTACATTTTCAAAAATAACGAACTTAAAAACTAATATTTATTTAATCACTGACATTTTTTACTGTATGTAATCAAATATAATTTAGGCATATGATCCAGATATCATTTTGACTTTTGCCACGTATTGTTCCTTTGCTTTGTTTCCACTAATTCCTTTTTTCCCGTTCCAAGAATCCCATTTAAGTTTTCCTTGTGTATCCGAAGGTTTTGCTAAAAATGTAAAATAAACATGATAAGCAGAAATACAAGATATTTTTTACTTTTTATAAAACATGACACCCACTAGGACATAGAAGTAGTCATAATAATTTGTTAATATCAATATTGTATATTATAACATTCCCTAAAACTTTTGTTTAAACAATTTTCTTCTATGATCAATTGTCGAAAAATTACAGCTAAGTTTAAAATGTATTCTCGAATTTCGGAAACGTGTCTATCTCTGTTGCAGGCCCCCACATCAAATCATGGGCCCCGGTACCAAATTCAGTGGTGGGCCCCCGCGCCTAATAATTGATGGGTAGCTGGGGGAGGGGGAGGGCAGAAAAGTGAAAAAAAATTTTTCGGCAACATCTCTGGCGGGTCCCCATTTGAAAAAAAAATTTTTTTCAAGATCTCTAGCGGACCCCCGCGCTTAATAATTGATGAGCGGGGGGACAAATGTGAAAGAAATTTTTGTGCAGATCTCATAATTAATGAGCGAATGTTGCGTTTACTGGTCTAAAGTGACCACGCCCGGGTCCTATATTATTATTGACTATCTCCCAACCATGTGAATGCTAGCTACGAGACATCTAATTAATGTTTTTGAATCATTTTTACTTCCTAAAAATGTATAGGGTGGCAAAAAATTATTTTTCAATTAAGAACTTTTTAAATTGAACTTTCTCAATTTTTCTACGATGTGATGTAGAAATGAAAAACGAATATTTTTTATAAGTACTTCCCTATTAGTCTAGTCAATGAATGGTTTCTAGAAGGAAATGCTGAGATCACATTTTTTGACTAGAGGACTGTGTTTGGACTATTTAGGAGGTAAACATACCAAAAGTCCCCGGACGTAGGGGGTGGAGGGGATGCAGGGGGGCACGAAGAAGGTCCTGGTTTTTGGTTTTTCGCTCATATCTCGAAAACGGTTAGCCCTAATCAAAAAGTGGCTATATGCAAAATTAAAGCTGACTAAATTTTCTACAATAATGTTTCTATTAAATTTTTTCGTATCTGTTATGGTTCAGTAATGAATTGTATATCTTTTGTTTGTGTTCTAACTTTATTATAAATTGAAAATAAATTTTAATAATCATCTTAGAAAAAAATTTCTTGTACAGATATCCGTTTCACAACAGACTGAACTGAAATATCGAATAAAAAATGTTTTTACGACTGCAAGTGTGTGTGTGCGTGTATATCGATCTATGTGTGCGTGTATACCGCTTCTTGTAAACACGATATCTTCTGTTAGACTTACAATATTTGATTACAATTTGGAACATATGTAAAACAGCATATTACAATAATCCCTATTGAAATTGGACCATATCTGTAATACATGGTGATAGTTTTTAAGTTATAATGACTTCAAAATGGCGATTTTAGCTTAAAAAAAAAGGTATTTCCAAAAGGCTTTCGTCAAGTATCTCGAAAAATATTACTTTATCGAAAAAATGTTACAGACCAATTACAGAAAGTACAAACTGGGAATTAAATATATTTTTTGTTTATTAATGTAGGATTAATAATTTCGGAGATATTTAAGTTTATATTTTGCATCCAAGTGTTTCGAACTTACCTTATCTAAGTATAAAATGCATTTTTTTTAAAGAGAGTTTTTTAAATGAGCAAAAAATTGAAGCCTTTATGTAATGCTACATTTTAAAGAAAAACTGTATTTGAGATTATTTTTTTTAAATTACTAGCTAATTAGAGTATAACAAAATGGCGACCCTTTTATATAAAAAAATATAAATACGCACACTTTTCCGTCATAACTTCTTTATCTCTTATGCTACAAAAACGAGTAAAAAATAATTTTTAAGCGCAATTAATTGTCTTTAATTTAATATCTTAGCATGCGTGACGTAGCTGTCACAATTTCTGAGATATTTAACATTTAAACTGCTTTTTCGTCTCATAAAACGTTCGGACGCCATTTATAAACTTTCATATCTCCGAAACTATTAAATCTATGTTTTGAGCTTTACTTTTGGTCTACCCATTTTTCAATAAAACCAATATTTATTGAGATATTTGGAAAAGGAAAAAAAATACGTTTTATCAAAATACCTTTATAGTTTAAAGAAAGAAACAGTGTTTGAAATTCTTTTTTTTTAATTTACTGGCTAATTACAGTAACAAAATGGCGACTTTGTTATTAAAATAATGTGAAGACGCACATTGCTTCGGTCATAACTTCTTTGTTTTTTATGCTACAGAAACAAATAACAAAAAGCAGTTGAAAGCTTAATTAACAACCTATCATTCTACCTATTAGCATCCTTGGCGTAGGTGTCACAGTTTCTGAGATATTTAACTCTCACTCTAAATAATTACTTTATGAACACTTGGATGCCAAATGTAAACTTAAATATCTCCGAAATTATTAATCCTACATCAATAAACAAAAAATATAATTAATTCCCAGTTTGCACTTTCTGTAATTGGTCTGCAACATTTTTTCGGTAAAGTAATACTTTTCGAGATACTTGACGAAAACTGTTTGGAAATACCTTTTTTTAAGCTAAAATCGTAATTTAGAAGTCGTTATAACTTAAAAACTACAGTGCGTGTAATTGCCCATTAGGCACGTACATACATCCACGTAGCGCGAGAGATATGACAACACAGCAGAGCAAACAACTCGCCCGTTGGCGAAGCATCCCAGCTCTCAGTTATTTCATTTCAGCCAGCTGGGACACGCGATGTTGAATTCTTACTCCCTATACCTAGCCCGCCACTACACACAGTCTATCAATGTATGTGAAAAATTACATAGAACATTTTCTTCTTAAAATCCGATCCTTTTTCACCTCCAATAAATATATATTTTTTAAGTGCCACCCGAGATGGGGTGGCATCCACCCCCTCTAAATTAGCAAGCCCCTGCACAATATAGAAACTTTTCTGTGAAACATTTTCTATTATACTGCCAAAAATGGACAAAATCCGTTCGATATAACATTATTCCGAAGTTTTGCATATTTTTTACCTCTAGGTACTGTACTAATAGGAAAGTACTTACAAAAAAATGTTCGTTTTTCATTTCTACATCACAGGGTGTTCCTTTTTGAAAATTTTTTAAAAAGTTCTTAATTGAAAAATATCTTGCCACCCTGTACATTTTTAGGAAGTAACTAAAATCTAAAACAGAATTATTTGAGTTTCTTTAAGACATTGTAAACAGTTTAGTAGAAACACTCTTTACTTTTACGTGCTCAACACATAGGGGCATAACGACAAAAACAAATATACACGTGATTTTTTTTGTAAAAATACTTACGAATATTTACGTCTCCTATAGTTGCCTGCTTATATAGTGAATATAGTTCTAGCATATCTGAATCTGGCGGCCTCCTTTTGAATTTTCTTACTTGATCACAGGCAGATTGAAAATCCTGTTTATCAATTCAGTCATTAAAAAATATGATTTTTTTTATGTTTTAAAGATACATATGTGGTACTTAAATACGTCAGAATATTTTAAGGTGCGATTCTTAGATGAGTTATTTGAAGAGGAAAATGAAGGAAAATTCATATTCTGGTGATGAGAAATAATTTGTATTGGAAAAGTCCGAATTTGAAAGTGAAATAATGATGAAGGAATCTGATTACAACAAATATATTTTTCTCACATTATTCGTGTTGTAACGATTATCTTGAACTAGTATACTTTTTGTTTGTTTTAATATTATTCACTTCACTGTTTGGAATAAAATCAATCAATTATCCAACATTAAATTCAAAAATATATTTAAGTTTAATTTGGCATCATATGGATTGGTTTAAAAAAAGGTTTTAATCATCTACAGATGATCAACATAGTTGATTAAACGCACGTCGTGCATACTATTCGAGTATTCGAGGGTTTGTGGACTACCCGATTGCCGTTTTGGGTGTACTTATGTTCAGTTTTAAATGTATTTTGCGTTTTAATAAGTTTAAAGTAGTACGTGAAAATTACTTGTCTGATGATAACTTTTCTGTATGTATAGAGTTCAAATACTACTTAAACTTATACTGGAGCGGATCTGGCGAGAAAGAGGAGTTTTGAAATCAACTTTTTCAAAAAAAATTTTTTTGACAGTTCGGTTACACGCGTTCTCTTTTATCATGTTATCAAGTTAGTTCAGCTTAATCGCACGGGGTGGGGGAGGAATTCGCATTTAAAATTCGCGAAAACACGTTCTTCCGCGATAACTTCGTTATTATTGACTTGACGAAAAAAAAGTTGAATCAACAATTGAAGATCTCGCGGAAGCACATAATCTGGTTTCAAAGGCTCAAAGAAGAGGGATAGGGACTTCGCACCCACCTTGATATTCGGAAATATAAGTCTTTTTTCCATCTTAATACTTTATCAATCTACCCTTTTATCAAATATTAAACTGCCGAAACCGCTGATTTTCTTAGATTTGTAATTGAATAGAAATTTTGTTAAATGCTATTTCCTATCATTTATTTATATATCTAATATATATATTTCATAACAATATAATATTAAAACGTAGACATAATTTTCAAATAGTGACATTATGTTAGCAATATTATCGCTTCCGGAAATGGGGTATGGTGGTGTAATAGGTAGAATTTTAGCTTGAAATCCAAGGATCGCAAGTTTGAAACACAGGCATGTTGTTATAGACGTAGTTGCTCCTTTTTACTTTTTTTATACTGACAAGTCGTCAATATAAGATTTAAAATGTCCAAAAATTAACATTTACAAAAAACTGCGAATAGTATTCTAAAGAAAGTGCAACAATTATATAAAAAGTTAAACAAACCGGCGAAGAGCATGATTTTTTTGAACCGTGAAGACATTGAGATTGAAGAGGAAATATATGCAAAACTTATTTAAACTTATTTAATGATAAAAAGATCATAAAGAACATGAAAATCTAATAGCAATTAATTGCATTACCTAACCAGCAATCACTCATTTGTAATTTTCTCGAAAATTGCTAATACCAGAAAAAAAAGTTTCAAATAAAAAAGTTATGTCCATCTTTTATCTTTGTTTCTTCGATACAATTGGTATCCTTTTTTGAAAGATAAAAAAGTTTCCCGCATGTAAGATTTGAGAATGCAAATTTTCGACATAGCCTTAGAAAATAATAATAATAATAATAAATTGTCTTTATTCAAGTATTATATCATATAATAATAATAATAATAAAAGAACTTTATTGAAATGAGCTAATACATTTCAAAGGGCAATTGACCGAGGTCCTTCAGCCCGTTTCGATTTCCATCTTAATGTCATTTAACAAGTATACATGAGTTAATATAATTAATAAGTTCATTTGTATTTATATAAAACAAAAAAGAAAATTTAATGTTTAAATATATATATATAAAAAAAAAAAAAACATGCATATATGTGTGCTGTATATTTTGTGGTGATTATCCCAGCATTGTGATTTTCTCCCAAAGAGTATTTGCAGGATAGATATGTCTGCTTCTGCCATTTCTTCTTATACAATACTCATCTATTATATTTTTGTTTTGATGTTTTTGACAAAATCTGCGTGTAAGAGAGGAAAGTCGTTCCTGGATTGGCTGGATTATAATATATATAAAATAATGCTGTCTACACTTATTAAAATTTGACCTATCCACATAACACAGTTTGTACTTTTATGTACTTATACAAAGTACTAAGTACAAATTGTTTGTATTTACGATTTAGTATGTACTGTCTGTTTAGTACTGTCCGATTTGAATTCGAATTATGTGCTTTCGCGAGATCTTCAATTTTCAATTTAATTTTTTTTTTCGTCAAGTCAATAACAAACTTATTGTGGAGAAAACGTGTTTCTGCGAATTTTAAATGCGAATTCCTCCTCTACCCCGTGTAATTAAGCTGAACTAATTTGATAACATGATAAAAAAGAATGCGTGTACATAACCGAATTGTCAAAAAAATAAAAATAAAAAAAGTTGGTTTTATTTCAAAACCAGATCCGCTACGCTATTAAGAGAATATATATTTACCTCATCCAATGCCATTTTTAAGCTTATCATTCACTCACCAACTGATAAATTTAGAAGCTAAGGTAAAAGCAGAAGTCTTATATACTAAACTTCTCAACCCTCTGTCAGAGCATATTTGTTATAGAAAACTTACGAACTATAATTTAAATGTCATTGAAACAACTTTTGCAAGTAAGGATGATATTAATTTTATATTATTTGAAAACTATTAGATTGTAGTTATTTCGCATACATCAATACTGGAGATATAATAGATTACGCAGGCACACAAAATAAAAATGTGGTCTTTTTCTGGTGCTCCATTGGGTAACCCATATTAGACCATGTGCCAGACCTATCAGTCATTATAATTTGGGGGGACTGAATTAAACCTTTACCACGGGTTTCTGGGGTCATATGGAGCAAAAAATTCGGGGGTCCATCATGGGGAGGTAGCTTTCAAATATGGCGGCCGTTCAAAATGGCGGCCCGATTATGAATATTTAAATTCAATTATCTCGAGATCGGATGGAGCAATCTTGAATTTCTTTTTTTCTAAATGTAGGTGAATGAACGAACTACAGTTTTGTTCCCAATGTTTATGGCCGAAAAAACAGTATTTATCGGTCAAAACTCGAAAAAGCAAAAAATAAGGTTTTTTTTTAAATCTGCGGTTTGCTGTTTATTGCACTAACGGTTGGGTATATTGAGAACATGTTCTGGATAAGGGTTTTAGAGAAACATCTCGCCTTTAAAATGCAAAAAAGAAATTGAAGATCGGATGAACAGATATCGAGATTCAAAGCAGACGGAGCGGGGTTGAGAGCATTGACAAAGCGCTCGGTGCTTTGAGCACCGTGAGGCGAGACGAGACGGCCAGCCATATTTGAAAGCAACAGAGGGATATGTGAACAACTAAGAGAAATAAAAATGCCTTTTTAATATTATTAATAAACTTGAATTTATTCTTCTTCACTAGAGTCACTATTGCAGCTATTGTAATTGTACTCTTCCTCATCTACTGTTGCTTTCGTACACCCCTTGCACTCACAGTTCTCGGTGCATTGGATTTGAGTTGCTATATAAGCACGAGCAAGTTTCTGGTACACAGTTCCTCTTGCAGTGGCACCGCAAAAAGGAAAATACGCACTCCGGTGCTGGCAAGCCTTCTATCCACTTGACGCATAAGTTACCAGAAATGTCCTTTTCCACCCTTGAGCAAATTATGGAATTATGGGCCTGGTTTCCAGACTTCTGAGCCATATTCCGGCCTGGTAGTTGGCACGTTTATTGTGCTGTCTCAAGGTGTCTTTACAAGGAGGCATTTGGAAACTCTCAATTTGCCCCTCCTTTCCTCTGAACATCTGGTAACGCAGCTCATCAACAGGTTTCACCTTGCATTTAGGGGCATATAACTGGCAGACTAATTCCTCTACGGTGTCGTCAACATCATTAGACAGCACCCAATTTCTGCCTAACTTGCTGAACGCTTCAATAAATCTTTGCTCCTTTTTGCACAAAAGCCTAAATCCTTTAAGTTTTCCCTGGCTAGTAAAAGCGCTGACTATGCCTCAACCAGACCAGCAATAATACCCGATGAGAGCTGTAAACAAGCTGTTCGCCTAAGGCAGATACTATCTGGGAAACTTGAAAACACCGTTAAAACACTTTTGTTTCTCTTCACAATACATAAATTTTTGCTTTTTATGGTTTTGCATAAACCTACGGCCAAAACTAATACATCCGTATCGTTTGAAAAGCAAAGAACTGATTCATATGATGTAGCCGCGTTCCTTGCATGCAGCATCATTCTGGAATCAGCTTCTTCTTGAGTGCAGAACAGCTCAGGAACAGTTTCGCCCCAGACGTGATCCTGAAGCAGATTTCAACTGTTACGAAAATTTCTTGGTTTCCAATCATGTTCTTAAATTTCTCCTCTTTCCAACTGTCAATAAAGAATTTTATAGTGCCAGAGGATATTTGAACACTTCATGTCAAGTTTTTTATTTTCTGCGATATAAATCATTTTGCTGAATAAATTTCGGTTGCATCGGAGGATTACTTCTTTGTTTTGAACCTTGGTCGTTTTGCTCGTCTTTGGTCTACTTATCTTGAGATCCACTTTCTTAAGAGGATTATGAAACTCTTCTCCTTTGGCTAGGCGAACCGTGAACTCTTGACACGCTCTTTTCCCCTTGTTTTCCGAATTAATGAGATCAGCAGCTGTTGATTCATCAACACATATTTCACTAGATAAATGTACAATATCTGAAGGATTAGGATCAAAGGGGTTCGTCCACTCGTGGGCTAGAAGTTCTGTGAGACCTGTTACATCTTTATCATCTCTAATTATCCGTGGGCTTGGGAGGTCAGGGTGGCAATGATTTGTTTCGCTGGATGATAGAACGCTGCGGAGGATTCCTACTGCAGAAGCTCTGCTCAGCATTAACATAGTACCGTGCTACAACCTGCTTTTTTAAACTGAAACCCTTAGTACCTCCAGCAGTTTGGGTGTCTTTGTTCACAGTCTCTTCGATGGCTTGGTCTACTGGAATTCTAGTAGCTTCTTAGTTGTACTGAAAAACCTCCATCTACAAAGTATTGGTGAACAAATTAACAATTTAGTTAATTTAATGAAGTGGCATGATTGATAGCGTGAGTAGTTCACCATATCCAGTGCAAAACACTAAGGCACCATTTTTTCAACCGCAGCTAAGAACAGAAACCAATTTCCTTCCCGATTAGTTCGTAGAAAAGCGATAAGTAGCTCCATTAGGTCTATATATTTCATCCAAAAGGACGATATTGCTCCATTACTTGTACGAAGATATGTCAAGTAGTTGTCAAAAGACTTTAGAGTGGCTTGAACATGTTCAACTTGAAGAACAGAGTTATGGGATGCATGGTTCGTCTCGCGATTCAGAGAAGTGAAGTATTGAGAGACGTAGGAAAGGTCTAACTCATTTGTATCTACCCATTCCAAAAACCCAGAGTACAGATGAATTAGAGTACAGTGAATTATGAATCGATAATTCACTACAGTGAATTATAAGTACGATTTTTCACCAAAAAATGCTAATAATTGTCATATAATTAAATAGGTGTAGAAAAACCCCATTATTTTAAAATACAGTATTAATGCTCAACCCCGCCCCGTCCACTTTGAATCTCAAAATGTCGGGTTCTATTGAGCCGATCCTCAATTTCTCATCCGATTTCGACATGCTGAATACGAATCAGGTATCCGTTTAGCTCCATTACCCACCAATTTTTAGTAAATCTCGAAAATAACCTAAATTATGAGTTTTTTTAAAGTTATTTTCGCGATTTACAAAAAAATGGTGGCCAATGGAGCTTCTTTATTTTGTGTGCCTGTGTTATTCAGCGAGCGTATAATGATGGCTATTACTCGCGAAGGTGATGTTTACGTCACGAGTCGAAGGAAAGTGTCGTAAATCATCCGAGCGTGTAATAGCCATTACATGCGAGCTGAATACTGTACTTTATGCACGATTATCGTATATTTTAACTGTTTTAATCGTTCAAAAGTGAAAAAATAAAGTTAGTTTACAGTAAAACTTTATTTGACGTTTTAAACGCCAAACACGAAAACATGGAATCTTCCTTGGAAAAAATGGACTCTCCCGTTCTTTATGAAAACAGCTAGTTCTTGATTGGCCAAAGATGTGTTAGAATGTTCATTATACGTTAGACTGGAATAATGACTATCGTTATTTGTTTCCTCGTAAGTTTCCATTGTTTTGTCGATCGTAAGTGCTGCTTTATGTACCAAATTTGGGAACATTTTTTCTTTTATATAACAAGTATTAAATTAAATATTTTAACTTTTTTGGAAATAAATCCAAACAAGCCTTTTACTTGTTATATCTTCTATATCCGACATTATTTTCAAAAATTTTCAGAGCTATGTTAGTACAGTACCTAGAGGTAAAAAATATGCAAAACTTCGGAATAATGTCATATTGGTTGGATTTCGTTCATTTTTGGCAGTATAATAGTAAATACTTCACAGAATTATATATTGTGCGGGGGCTTGTTAATTTATAGGAGGTGGATGCCACCCCCTCCCAGGAGGTCGCACTTGATTATTTTAAGAAAAAAAGGTTCTATGCAATTTTTCACATAAATTGATAGTTTTTAAGTGATAACGACTTCAAAATTGCGATTTTAGCTTAAAAAAAAGATATTTCTAAACATTACATTTAGCATCCAAGTGTTCATAAGGTAATTATTTAGAGTGAGAGTTAAATATCTCAGAAACTGTGACATCTACGTCAAGGATGCTAATAGGTAGAATAATAGGTTATTAATTTCAACTGTTTTTTTATTTGTTTCTGTAGCATAAAAAACAAAGAAGTTATGACCGAAGCAATATGCGTCTGCTCAAATTTTTTCGCTCATTTAAAACATTTGCTTTAGCTTGGATCCCAAATATAAACTTGAATATCTCCTAAATTATTAATCTTACATCAATAAACAAAAAATATAATTAATTCCCAGTTTGTACTATCTGTAATTGGTCTGTTGTAACATTTTTTCGATAAAGTAATACTTTTCGAGATACTTGATGAAAGCCGTTTGGAAATGCCTTTTTTTAAAGCTAAAATTGCAATTTTGAAGTCGAAAACTATCAATTCATGTGAAAAATTGCATAGAACCTTTCCTTCTTAAAATTTGAGTATATTTCAGCCCCAATAAATACATATATTTTTTAAGTGCCACTCCCTGAGAGGGGGTGGCATCCACCCCCTATAAATTAGCAAGCCCCCGCACAATATAGAAACTTTTCTGTGAAGCATTTACTATTATGCTGCCAAAAATGAACGAAATCCGTTCAATATGACATTATTCCGAAGTTAAAACCTCTAGTTACTTTACTATATTATAAATAATATGATTTAATTTCTCGACAGTAGTTGTCATTTGAATAGAAGCCGAATCCTAAATTTATTTTATTGACGGTTGCCATGGATATTCCAAGCTACCTTTACTATTAGCAAATATGAAATCTTACCCAAATAAAGTTTTCCACAAGTTTTTTTCATGAGTATGTCGAAAAATATTATACGCACCGCGGGTAGTACAGTGCGATTTTTTGGTCTCGTATACTTGCAAACCTCGACCTTACGGGCCTCGGATTGCAAACTGTATTCTCGACGAAATAAAGGGCACTCACGACCCTTGTTACATAAATAACTATAATTCTTTAATGTAGAATGCAATGATTATACGAGTCATAGATATATGTGAAAAAAAATCAAGTTATCTATGCCCTGTTATCTACAGGGCCAGCCTTAGTTCCTCAAGCGCCCTCGTGCGAAATTTGAAAAGGCGTCCTTTTTTTTGGTCAAATCAGAAAAAAAATTTTCATCTTCATAAATTTTACTGAAAAAAAAAAAGTATATTAAGCTCGTGACACAGTCGCGCCTCTCCCCCATTTTTTTTCTACTACCATCTATATAAACGACCTTTGCAACCCTAGCAACATGCGCAATAACGAAAGTAAACATTCGAGTTACCTGGTTGCTAAGGCGTTGCTAGCTGCTAGCTACGAAAGTAGAACTTTTGTCAGGACAAAAAAATTAAAAAAAAACTAGTTATTTACATTACAAGATGCGAAAGTTTATTTTAGGTGTGAGATGATTTTTATTTTTTCAATATGTCCTGTAAAATTTAGCAACCAGACATCCTAATCACCCCCGGGGGTTGAAACTACCCCCTCCCTCAATTCTGAAATGTCCATTAAAGAGAAGGTTTCAAAAAAGGTATCCTCCGTTTTGAAGGTGGAGAACATGATCGTGGTATCACTTTCTCTCTTAGCCCTCAAAAACCACCCTTGCATGGCCAAAACCATCGGATTGTCTTATAGTGAGATCACAAGCGCTCAGTGGATCGGATTTTCTAGGGAGATAATTTTTTTATTGTAGCTTATGCGCAAGTTGATAGGGCGGGTTATGCACATGCATACAGGGTGTTTCAGCTAAAAGTCCCCGGGTCATTATCTCGTAAAATAATAAAGATACTTAAAATTTACAAATCGCGGATAAATGACACCAAAAAGGTCTTAAATAACTGCAGTTAGAATTGTTCCTTCGCAGTGCACAGAGATGGCGCTGCGGTGAGAAATTATTTTTCGATGGCTGGAACCTTGAAACATGATTCATACGATTAACGAATAAATTGTGAATAATTTTGACTATGTAAAAAATTGTGTAAATACCAGCCGTTTTGGAGTTATATGAATTTTTTTCTTCATTTTTTTGTCTCTGTAAATTTTGAAAACTTCTGTAACTTTTCTGTTTATCATTTTAGAACACCAATTATTTAGAACTTTTATCTTATTATATTCCATCCTTCTTAGATTATTACACGTTTTGAAAATTTTTACTAATTTCAAATTTTAAAAATTATTTGCATTTGAAAAATTCTGAAAATTATAAATGAGTGCTAAGATGTTACCTACTTTCTTCCAACCCAATCCGTTGGTTCCAAGTTTTCTCCTCGCCAAGATTAAATATGGAGAAGTACTCTGTAAGAATGTTGACATAATGCATCAGATGTTGGTGGCAGACTTGGTAGAATCCCGGCAGTACTAGATTGACCGTTCAACTGATTGAAAATAATGAACCTTTGATGATTTAAGGATGTCTCTTTTTTGGGGCTTTGTAAAATGCAAGCGCGAATTGCTCTCCAGCACTTGTGTGATTCCCTTGTTTTCAAATCTCTCCACCAATGTTGAAACACTACTCCAAAAATTATAAATACCTGACTGTTTATTTGCTTATATTTAATTTTCAGACTATCAGGATCTGAGGAAGAAGTAAATAAAATGATACAGAAAATGCAATATAATTTTAAGTATCCTATATATACGTTTAAGGTAATTATTCATGTCTGAAGTTTTTATTGCTGTAATCCTTCCGGGTATAGCCTGGGGCCGTCCTTATATCTACGTCGGTACTATACATATTTTACGTATAAATTATAAACCATCTGTGTGAGAAAAAAAGGAAAATAAATAAAAATCACTTGCGCCAAAACCCGTTACACATGCATCTTATAGAGTGAATTTCTCTATAAGTTCATTTCTGAGCATTATTTTTCTCGTTAAAGTAACCGGTTTTAAGATATTCGCTGTGAAATTTCGAATAGAATCGATTTTTACCTGTCCGTTCCAAAATACCCCTCTATTCGAAAGCTGTTAGCACGAAATAGGTGAGGATAAGCTACAAGGTTAATAGAACATTTTTTATGCAGAATTTAATATTTTTTAAAATTTCCTATGCTTTTTTCTTTCCTGACGAATGGTTCACAAGATACAAGTGAAAAATCAGCTTTAAGTTCCCGTGGGGGTGGTTTTTTGCCAGAAAAAAATGGACGTTCCTCCCCTAAATGGGGGGGGGGGGACTTTTCGGTTATCTATTTTTAACCCTCTCTAGAGTACTCATCTCAAATATTATTACTTTATAAATTATTTCTTCTATTCACTGTTTTTTAATCTAATTTGCGTGTACTATAAATCCTCGCATGCCTGACAAAGAAAAATGGGTTTTGTTTTTTTGCGTTTAAGGGTAGTTCGAGGGACCGCGCGACTATCTCCCTCGTGTTGGCCGCCTTTGAACTTTTGGGGTTTAATCCTTTTTTTGCAACTTTGGTATGGACTATACTTTGAAAACTTTGGCTTGTCTAATATGATTCCGTTGATATTCGGTATATAATTTGAGACCGATTTGATTTTATTAATCAAACTGAAATTAAATTTACATAACTACATATATACCGAACAGAATTATTAAAAACAATTTTGCATAGTTAACATACCAAAGGAAATAATTCGCCTATGTCTTGCTACAATATTATTTGTGCAATATGCAACCTGATAAGGTTAATGTCCACAGAAGGAGGCGGTCAATGTAATTGCAATCTGCTTCCGTTTGATGATCGTGCAACTTTCGCGTAACAAAATATTCTAGCAAAGATAAAAGTGTTTACATTAGTAAAATAAAATTACTTACTTTGTAGGTACGACATGAAAACATTTCAAAATTGATCATTATTCAGTAATCGAGAACTTATTTCATCACATCAATTACCTCTTTTTCTATTAAAATGACTGGAGATAGATATACAGGGTGGAATAAAATTAACGAATAAGTGCTGTAATAGTAATAACGTCAGTGTAATTTTTTTGATAAAATGCTTCAAAGCTAGTAATTTTAAGGGTGTTCCTCACTATTTGTTTTTGACCCTTCTAATTCCTTCTACTGGAGCGGATCTGGCGAGAAAAAAAAGAGTTTTGAAACCAACTATTTTTAAATTTTTATTACTCAAGATTTTGTGTCTAATAGAAGCCCATCAAGTAAAAATACCAATACAGATGGCGGCCATATTGGATTTATCGCAAACAGGCCACCAGAGGTCGCACACAAGTTGCTTGCGATGGTTTCCTAAAACCTTAAGCACAGAAGACCACCTATAGCTCTTCTGTGTCTTAAGAACATACTTAAGACTATACCAAATTTCAAAGACTTGGCACAAAGTACACGATTCTTATGAATTTTCAACAATTCCTGCTCTGCTAAATTTAAAAAGTAAGGTACCGTTGTAAAGAGAAAGGGCATAGAGAAAGGGGAGGGTAGAGGTGGTAACTACCCCCCACAAGAAATGTTAGGACATTAAAAATCAGGCGAGAATTAGAGTGGGTTACCTGCAGATGTAAAATGGTATTACACTTACGGTTTATTTTGGTTTGCAGTGTGTTTTCTCAAGTTAAATTTATGGCCACTTGACACTTCATAGAAAAGAAAAGTCAACCCTTCATAAATTGTACTTCTCAGGTCAAATATTTTATATAATGGTTTTAAAGTTAATAGGTTTATCATAAACCCTCGCCACGATTTACACATTTTGTAAACACCACTTTTATTTTTTAATTTTTCATAATATCAATTTATTTACGCTCTTGTTTTCAAGTCACGTGAGAAAGTTCGGCACCGTTTTTTTTTTTTGTATTTGCATGCATAGACGCAGCTATCTATGAAAGGCGGAGGATCCGGTGATATTTAAAAACCCTTTTAACATTTTTATTCCTTTTTCCTACAAGTATTATGGTCGTGAAAACCGAATTTAAATCGGCTCAGTAGTTTTGCTTTCAAGTTAATTTTGTGTTCTACCAAAACAGTTTTAGAGATGAAGAATTCGAGTTAAAGCTGGAGTACTTATATTACTGAATTAATTTTGATAGACGTTATACCAAACTCAAATGCTAAAAGGCACTGACGTAATTTATGAAATTTCAACTGAGAAAATTACCAGTTTTTAGTCCATTATACGGCACCAGAAATATACCTACCTCACTCGATTTTTTGCTGTCTATATGTCAGTAAGTGTACCAGAAGAGGGTGAACAAGAGTTCCTGTCTTCTGTGCATCGGATTTTAAATAAAATTTTTTGCTATTAGCCAGGGAGATAATAACAGATTTTTCGCGTTAATATACATAAAGCTAGATTTTTTTCCCATGATAACTTAGACAGTATCAATGATGAAGGTGGAATTCTACCAATCTATAAGTCCCGTAAAAATGAGTAAAAAATTAAATAACATGTAAAAAGAGATATCGATTTTCTGAAATGTCACAAAATGTCACTTTTGTTTCGTTCGTGCCGAGCCGAATTTTCGAATTTCGCCGTGCAATTTACGATCAGGTTTCTCTGAAAGACTTTCAATTTACGTCGCGACATCATACGGCCGTCCCAATGGTGTTTTTGGAAAAATATGAACGTGTCAAGATTGCATGTTTTTGCAATTTTTTTCTACTCCGAGATGCAAGCTGTTTTTTGCAATTTTTCCCAGATATCTCCAAAACGGTCGGAGTTAGCTCAAAATAAAAAACCGCTGCTCAAGGAATCACTACTTCCACATCCAGATTCTCTATCCAAGTCACTCACAACGAAAAAATTTTGTATGTGGAAATAATTGTTTATGGAACTTTAATAATATAATATTTGAAATCCTCTACCCCAAAAACCCAGAAAACGATACCCCACATGGGTAGTGGCGTGGGGGTGGTGATAAGGGGGTGGTAGTGGGGGTGGATGAAGTAAAAAAATATTTTTAGGTTTCTGGTTCTTGTACACACACTAAATCACAATTTGTTTCCATCCCCTTTAATAATGGGGTGGGGGTGGTAATGGGGGTGGCTAATGCCAAAATTTTTTTTGAGACCTTAGCTTCTCTTGTATATACTACATACCAATTTTATGGACTCTTACCTGCTTGATTTACCTATTTACCCCCCAACCCTTCGACGGAACAAGATGAAAATATAATCTAGTTCTAGATCTCGTTAAAGTACATACGTGTACCAAATTTCAATATCTCAAACGGTTCCAGAGTAAACGTGTGCACAAGAAAAGTTACAGACAGACCGACCGACAGATCGACAGACAGACAGAAATTTTTTTTCGCTCAAACTTAGAATCTCGACGTTTCATGACATTCTAAGCCCATTTGAACAATAAAAATTTTTTTAATTTTTTTTGTCGTTACTACTGGATGTGGAAGTAAAATAAGGTCACAGGAGTATTTTCCACTACGAATTTTTTGCTTTAATCAGAATTTTGATTTTTTTTTTTTTCGTTTTGGAGATAACTACTGAAATGTCGGCCATGTACGGCAAAAAATCGCAAATTTTGAGCTTCTACAGTTGGTAACTTTTTAATCTTGGCTCCTACACCAAAAGACTACTCTAGCTAATTGATATAGAATTAAATTTGCTAAGACCCTTTTTTATATTTTTTGAATTCCAACAAAAATGAAGGAATTAGAGGGGGCGGGATTTGGGACTTTTTGTTTTTTCGGTAAAATTTCTCCATTTTGTCACCGTAATTAATCGGTAATTAACTGAAATCGATCTCATATACGATGTTCACTTAATATCATGTACTACTTTGACGCTTCGTTAATCTCGGCCCTTCGAAACAAAGGTTTCTGAGAAAATTAATTTTTTTAAGATTTACATACACTCTATAGGAAAACGTGTAATTTCCTTCATTTCTTCGAATATCTCGATAATTATCGTTTTTTTCGAAAAATTTGTAGAGAACTTATGTAAAGAGAATTAATTGAGCTTTCCGATACTTTTTAAATTTTTTCTCTAACATAAAAAGTATCAATGATGAAAGTGCAACAATTTTTTTGATATGTCTGCAGTCATTGGTACTGCTACACAATCGACTGCAGCTCGACCACTAGCAATATTAAAAAGTAAATAAAAGTGATTATTAACACATCTATAAGAAAACTGTCTGTTCTTTAATATTAATGAAGAATATATAATCCAGTCAATGAAAGAGTTGTAGAGAACATTGAGGAGGGAAGAATTTTTGTCTTCAGGAATGTGTTGGGGCTAGTTAGGAGGTAAACATACTAAAAGTCCCTGCCCCTAGCCCCGCCGCTTCAGGGGGAGAGGGAGGTGGAAAGGTTCCTTTTTTCGATTCTTCGCTTATAACTCGGAAACGAGCAAGTGGCTTTGCCTCTGTAGCAGCCGAATGTTTTTTTGGTCATAAGTAGATTCTAATTTGTTCTATATTTGAGTAAAATTTGATTGAAATCGGAAACAAAATGAAAAAGTTACAAGGGTATCCCCATTTAAAGAAATGTACAGATTTCGAGAAAATATAACGTTAGTAAATACGTTGAGTGTTGTAAAATAAAGATTGTTTTGTGACTGTGATTTATTAGCAGTCCACGGTAAACCGCTTTGATAGAAATATTCAAGGTACATAACTGATTCTTTTTTATTAATCATCGATTTTCGCTGGCGAGTATCTCGTAAACTATAACACATAGGAAGAAAATGAATGTGGAAAATTTAATTACGTTTAATTTTGCATAGATTACGTTTTTCCATACGACGCATCGTTTCCGAGTTATAAGCGAAGAATCGAAAAAAGGAACCTTTCCACCCCCTCCCACCTTAAACGGCTGGGCTAGGGGTGGGGACTTGTAGTATGTTTACCTCCTAACTACCCCCAACATATCCCTGAAGAGGAAAATTCTCCCCTCCTAAATGTTCTCTACAATCCCATTTTGGGCATTCATTGATTGGACTAATAATTGTCATGACTTGTTTATGTATTGCCATTTTGGCAACGTCTACCAAAGATTTAGCCACCTTTCAGCGGAGGTAGAATGTGATTTTTAATCGAAATAGTGCATAAACTGCTTGTAGGCAAAAAATCAGCTTTGCAGATTAATATTACGCGGCGGAAAATGCAAAACTTCTCCGCGAACTGCAATAGCCCGAAGCGCATCGGCCGTGGTCACGCGCTTGCATTCCATTACGTCTACCGAGTATTCAGCAACATGAGATGTAGAGTTAATTTTTTTTTTAACTATAATTTGATTGGGTAGTGTATTTACTCAGACGTTGCATTCTAAGAAATGCCGGAGGATCCAGTTTTAAACTACAATTTGACCTTTTTTTTTACTAGTGAAATATTTTGTCGAACTCCTCTATACTTCCTTAAATAGATAAGGAGTAAGAAATAAAAAAATAGACTGCAACCAACAGCTATTCTCTGGTCTAATTCCCCGCTGAGCGCTGAATTACGAATTACAAGGCTGGCCTCATTAAGTGCAATAACTATGTATTGCCAGAAAACGCTAAAGTTTCGATTGCAACAGATATCAGCTAAAGACTTATTCCTACTCAGAGGAGGTCTCCATCACTTGCAGGCTGCAGTTTCGAGCTATTGGCTCTCGTCAGTGCAAGGTAGGTCTGGGATGGCTGGAACGAGGCACTGGCTCACTCTTAGTACATGAGGAGATTTATAAAACCACGACATGCAACAAAAATGGCAGGCTCCATCTTCGCACAAAAAGTAATAAAAAAAAAGTACAGTTACTTTATCAGTAGTAGTCATTTTTGTGAGTGCCTGTACTTTAAGTTTGCAATTAAATACATGGATTCTGATATTGATTATAAAGAAAATATACCGCTAGATATAGTAGAAGAGGCAAATACTGCCGAAAAAATAGTTTCATTGCAATGTTATTTTCTACAGAAAAGAACTTTAATGCTTTTGTATTATTGGAGAACATATTTGTTATGTTTATTGATTTCTAAGCATTCCAATAAAGACAGTAGTCCTTCATTTTCTACATGTAAACATCAAAATCCTCTCTAAATGAATGTAATAGGTTGTTTAAAATTCAATAATCCTTGGACGCATATATTGTTTGGGTTATGGACCAGAGATAGGCGCCTTGGGAGTGTAAACATGGACTGTCAGTACTGTCACTGATATTTACATGAAATGATCCCACGCGACGGCGACATTCGTTTGTCGTACACAGAGTGTTTGGCAAAGCGATACCGATCTTTTCAAAGACTTCATTTAAAAGGTTATAATTTTTTTTTAATTTTAAAAATGAGATCCATTATTTCTAATACATATCCAAGCTTGACTTCTTAGTTCAACCGTAGTCGTTCTTTAGTCCTGTTTAGTAAGGTAGCTTGCTTCATTTTTGGTATCAGTTGAACATGGCTTTAAATTGCCTCATTGTAGACAGGTTCTTTCATCCTACTTCCTTCTCCACAGGCAAAAGTCCAGTGGTGTTAAATCTGGCTGATGCCTAGCTCACTACCACGTAACAGTCCGCCAATTCTTAGATTGAGCAAATCCCGATGGATGAATCGGACGTAGTAGGTCCACTACTCAGTGATCTGCACGATCCCTAGATTTAACGCCACTGGATTTTTGCGTATGGGGTAGGAAGAAAGGAAGTTGTCTACAATGGGGGAATTCAAAGCCGTACTCAACTCATAGCAAAAATGTTTTAAATGAAGTTCTTGAATAGGTAACCTTGTTTTTGTTGAAAAAATCCACATATTTAATTTTCGATTAAATGAAAAACTATTGTCGATTGATATTCTTTTGTCCTTTTTTAGTAAGTGATGAAACTTGATGGGATGATAATGCCAATAAACGAAAATAAAATAGAGAATAAGTTTTCAAAATAATTGTTAACATGTAGACATTAAGAAAAAAAAATTCATGACTTTGAAATACGACACCTTAAGAATTTTTTTTCCTATAAATGTGCTTATATTTTTTTCTAACCAACAAGAACTTTAAAATTAGTTTTTTTTTAGGATAAAGAAAAAAACATTCAGAATGCCTATCAAAAGTTAAATTGTGCGTAATAATTACATAATTGATGAAAAACTAAGAATGTTAAAAAAAGTACAAAAGAAAACGTAGCGTTTTTCATATAGGTATCTTTGATCATGTAGACCCCAATGACATCCTGTACTTTCCTGTTCAGGATTGTCATCGCTTTACGAAACATCCTGTACAGGGTTGACCAAATTAGATGGGATTTGAGGTTTTCTCTAAAACTATAATAATAATAATAATAATAATAATAATAATAATAATAATAATAATAATAATAATATTTATTGATGTATAGAACAGGAAAATTGTTTTACACAAGTCAAAGAAAAACATACATATAAAACATATATATCATATAAAATTGTAGAAGAAATTGTGACACGTAAATAAAATACATACACAAAAAAATCATACATTAAAAAGGAGTCTATAAAAAATTTAACATATAGTCAAACTGCAGATGCAGTGAAGTTTATATAATAGTGAGAACACATTTGTACATATGGCAGATAGACAAAAATCAATATGGTGCACCCTGTACATAAGCAATACTCATTTTTTAAACAAAATCTCAATATAGTTTATTCAACATGAATACATTTATTTTTGTTTTGGGAGTAGTTCACCAGTAGTTCACCAGTAGTTCACCAATAGTTCACCCCCTTATACGAAAGTTTCTTTTCTGATAGATAAGTGATTCGCGAAGGCAGTTTTTTCTAATTCATGTGGCTATTTTTATGTTCAAGATGACGCATTTTGAATTTCCTGCCTGTTTGCTGGCCCCCCGTATGGGGGGGTCTATTGGGTACTGAGTTTAGGGGCTCGGGCTTCCGAGGGGCCTGTAGTGGGGGCCCGCCAGAGATTTTGGCAATTTTTTTTTCAAATTTCTCCCCCCCGTTCATCAATTACACAGCCTATGTATTCCTATGTATTTTCGGTCGCTGAATCCGAATCCGGGGTCAAAAAAAATCGCACACCCCCAAAATCATTAGCTAGAGCCAAAAAACACCCCTGAAATGGGGTAAAAAGAATATTAAGCTACGAGAATAGTTGTTACATCTTAATCAATCGAATTATACAAATCAAGGTTAAACAGTAGCGTTTTCGCCCCTCCCCCAGGGAGGGGCGAAAACTAGCCCCCATATATAAAAAAAATCGATCCAAAACAGCAATGACTGCTGAAAAAGCTCAAAATGTCTAAGTTTTGTTAAAGTGATAAGAAACTGCATCTGGTCCGCCGTAATCTTCATAAATTGCCCCTATAGAGTTGAGAACAACCACCTCCAAGTTTAAAGGACACGAGAAAGACAAGAAAAAACGTAAAATGCAACAAGATTTCTATTTTCATGGATGCTATGATTGGCTGAAATTGCGTAGTACTCTAAAATAGAATTAAAAACTTACGTACCATCAACATTCTACAGTGTCAACCCTCAGAGGGTGTGAAAACTACCCCCTATATAAGGTTTGACTATAAAAAGTTACAGTGACTTCCATAAAAATTCGAAACACCTGCGTTGTGTGGAAGAGAGAAGAAACTAGACTATGTTCGACGCTGTGCTTGAAAACCACCCCCACGGGGTTGAGAGACGCCACCCTTATAAAAAAAAACTATGGAAATGAAACGAATAAGCAACAGTATAGCTTTTTCGTTACATCTTGAATTACGGTAGTTTACATCCTTTCTGGGGGTGTTACTTAATAACATTTATAGGACATGAGTTTTAAACTTTAAGTGTGCAACGCGATTTTTGACAATCATAGCATCCATAAAAATGTAAATCCGATTAGTTTCTCTCTGTTTTTCCAGCATCCTACAGATATAGCAACCCCGTGGGGGTGGTTTTCAAGCACATCGTCGAACATAGTCTAGTTTCTTCTCTCTTCCACACAACGCAGGTGTTTCGAATTTTTATAGAAGTCACTGTAACTTTTTAGTCAAACCTTATATAGGGGGTAGTTTTCACACCCTCTGAGGGTTGACACTGTAGAATGTTGATGGTACGTAAGTTTCTAATTCTATTTTAGAGTACTACGCAATTTCAGTCAATCATAGCATCCATGAAAATAGAAATCCTGTTGCATTTTACGTTTTTTCTTGTTTTCTCGTGTCCTTTAAACTTGGAGGTGGTTGTTCTCAACGCTATAGGGGCAGTTTATGAAGATTACGGCGGACCAGATGCAGTTTCTTATCGCTTTAACAAAACTTAGACATTTTGAGCTTTTTCAGCAGTCATTGCTGTTTTGGATCGATTTTTTTATATATGGGGGCTAGTTTTCGCCCCTCCCTGGAGGTGTATTTCATATCTATTGTATGTACGCTGCTGTTTAACCGTAATTTGTATAATTCGATTTATTAAGAAGTAACAACTGTTCTGGTAGCTTAATCTTCTTTTTTTTGACCCCGGATTTGGATTCACCGACCGAAAATACATAGGGATACATGGGTCTGGTTCGCTGCTTTGAACTTTTTTTTTTTTGTGGGGCTGTGTTATTAAGCACGGGGGCTCGTTGGCTTTGGAAGGGTCCGTTGACTTTGGAAGGGATGTTGGCAATTTTTTTTTTCAAATTTCTCCCCCGCTCATCAATTATTAAGCGCGTGGGTCCGTAGCGGGGGCCCGCCAGAGATTTTGACAAAAAAAAGTTTTCCCGCTCACCAATTATTAGGCGCGGGGGCACGCCAGTGAATTTAGTACCGGGGCCCCTGATTTGATGCGAGGGGCCTGCCTGTTTGTTCTATATAATTCTAGGGCATTCACTACACGTCAACTTGTAGACTCCCGCTTTATCATTTTTTGGGGTTTTGTCTTTATTTTTAATGTACTTTCCTAATACATATTTTTCCTCGTCATTTCATAAATTCCACTGCAACGGTCAAACATCGTGTACAATGACCCCGTTATAAAAACTACGACTACTAAATTATTTTTTGTACGTAAAGCGGTAATAAATATATTTTTATAATAAGCAAAAAAACTGCAAACTAGAAAAGAACAACCGGTCGCTAGCGCTCAAATGATTACGTTAACAATCAGTGGCAAACTGCACCTACGATTGTAAGTTCCAAGGAATCAGTTAAACTTCACGTGTCAAATTGAACGGACGATCCTCGCGATTTTGTCGGTGCCTAAACTTTAATTTTGAAATATCCGCGTACGTGAAGTGTAGACCGGAGTCGTCGGAAGATTTAAATATAAACTATGTCCGAGCCGTTATTTTTTTGCATTTTCGGGTGTATTTGGAAGTCAAGAAAGTGAATCCAGTTTGGCAGAAACGACCTCACAGGGGACGCAGAAAAAAATGGTAAAAATGGTACATTTTTTTCCCTTTTCGCGCTGTAACTTATAACGTAAAAAGTGTAACTTTCCATATTTGATAAAAGTCTGTAAAAGTCATGTAAATAATATAATTGTATGCACTTATTTGGTATCATAATGAAGCTTGGATTCATCACGAATCAGATTTCACCATAAAATAGCCTATCAATATACCCAATGGAAAGTTAGAAGGAAAACTTCCTGGAAACTTTCAGTTTTGAAAACTCCGAAAGTACCCAGGAAGTTTTCCTTCTAACTTTCCATTGGGTATATTGATAGGCTATATGGTGAAATCTGATTCGTGATGATGCAAGCTTCATTTTGATACCAAATAAGTGCATACAATTATATTATTTACATGACTTTTACAGACTTTTATCAAATATGGAAAGTTTCCACGACCCATCTCTGTTTTTTCTTTACTGTTTACGAAGAAAATGTGCTGGGTCCGACTCCTCTACGATAATTACTTTCGGATATATTAGTACCTACCTACGCTTTGAGTTAGAGTAAAAATATGTTGTTTCTTTACATTTATGTCGTCAAAATTTGCATGATCCAGAGTCGGCTCTGGGTAAGCGTATCGAAATGGGGTTTTATGCATATGAAAGTGCTTGGAAAAAGGAAAATTTCGAGACCAAAAAGAACTTGATCGGTTAACCGGAACCGGAAATATAAGTGATATTGCGTTAGAGGCTCTAATTTATTTATTAACAACTTTTTTGACACGAGGTTTGGTGCAAATGAAAGCTAACAAGTTTTTCCATCAACCACAAAAAGTTCTACAAAAAATATTCAATCCCTGAAGAGTTATACTCGTTTTGACCCTTAAAAAAAATCTCTCCCGCAACATGAAAATAGTAAGATTTGATGTGCAATGGGGTAGCTGGTTCGATCCTCGGTGTGGACAAATTTCACTTTTTTCTTATAATGAAAAAAGTTCACGTCTCATGAAAAAAATACACAATTTGTTATTTGTAAATGAGAAATAATCAAAAGATTTATTTTATTGTTTTAAAAAGTGAAAAAAAAATTGTTGCCTTTTTATTTTTGCTCCTTTTTCGACAGGCACCCCTCTCAAATAAAGTAAAACAAGCCTTCTCTTTCACAAAAAGTAGTAAAAAAAAAAACAAAAACTATTGACAAACCCTCGTTGGACAAGAACAATCATATGTTTGTTACAAGATAGCCATTTATTTAATGAAAATTGCAAAAATAAAATTATTTACGACGTTTTTAAAAATTTATCAGAAAGTAAAAAGATTTATTATCATAAAAAATACTTGGTTACATGAAAAAAAAGCAAATTTGACTAAAAAAAAATTGCCCACACCGAGGATCGAACCCGCCACCCCATTGCGCGTCAAATCTTACTATTTTCACGTTGCGGGAGAGATTTTTTTAAGGGTCAAAAACGCGTATAACTCTTCAGAACTCATCAAATATTTTTTGTAGAACTTTTTGTGGTTGATGGAAAAACTTGTTAGCTTTCATTTGCACCAAACCTCGTGTCAAAAAAATTGTTAATAAACAAATTAGAGCCTCTAACGCAATATTACTTATATTTCCGGTTCCGGTTATCCGATCAAGTTCTTTCTGGTCTCGAAATTTTCCTTTTTCCAAGCACTTTCATATGCACAAAACCCCATTTCGATACGCTTACCCAGAGCCGAGATATTTCATTCGTTAATTTGCAAAATTAATTTAAACTTTAAATAAACAAAAGCAAAAAGTTGCATTCGTGCAGACTTCTATGGGGGTTATGCCCGACATCAATATTTATCGTTTATAGTTGGTTTGAAGTCGATCAAACTCGAAAAAAAAGTTATTTGCTAATTAACAAATTATGCCAATTGTTTAAACAATAAAAAAGTATTGAAGATATCGGGCAAAAAAAATATGGTATATTCTTTGGTACAAAAGGCATGTTTTTTGAAAAAAACAATATCCTGACCTCATTAGTGTCGGAGTAATCAATTTGTTAATTAAGAGATTTATTTTGGCTATAACAAATGAACGGGTTGACAAAATGAGTTGTGCCTGGCGCCAAACGACGCGTATTGAAAATATCTTTCGATTAAATCAAGATTTTTTCGGAGCCGTCAAACCGTTTTCATGTTATTAAATAAAAACGAAAATCTTGTTCGGCGGAATTTTTCCTATAAGAATCAGTTGCTAACTCAAATGGTATACAAAATTTGTAAAATCACCTTTATTTTACCCCAGGCAGACTCGCCTATTATCTAACGAAGGAAATGGGACCAGTGAATAAAATCGGACATACGAACTCTTGAAGTTCGGTATAAAATGACTATTATTCATTTTTACGTTTCTATAGCCATTTTATACTCAATTTCACGATTTCATATTTCTGATTATATTCATCGCAGCGATTTCTTTCTGATCCCATTTTCTTCGTCATTTTATGAACGCTATATCAATGTTTGATGTTGAAATCATGCAAAGCACGACGAAACAAGATGTAAGATATGAGGCTTTTTGGTCGATTTTCGCTATTTTCTCACTAAATTCAATCCAGAATATCTAGAAAAGTATTTATCGTAGAAATTTCGAACAGGGACAAAATCTTGTATTCGATACTTTGCAAAAATGGGTGTTTTTTCACTTTTTGCAACATTTACTGGTGAAAACAGTACCCACTTTTCGCAACTTATACTGGGGTCAAATTAGGATTTTAATGTGAATTGTCTGGTCAGGGCAGTTTTTCTGTTTTAACGTGTTCAGGGGGTCAACTTAAGTTCACAGCTCAGTTTTGCAGTTTCTGCGAGGTCGACGAATTGTTTATTTAAACAATTTAATTTTTTAGGCCATGTTTTCCATCGATTTTCTTTGAATATCTCGAAATCTATCTAAGGCCAATGGAAAACAATAAATAGAAGAAAAATGTTCATTTTGAGCTGTACAATAAAAGTACATACACTATAATTCATTCAAATTGTTATAATAATTAAAAAAAAATCGATTATTGCAAAATCATGCGTTTTTAAACAAATCACTGTTCTATCAAAAATAATGGATAACATTCAATGAAAATTGGAAAACATAGCTCATCATCACTTAAAATTTCAAATCAAAATGATTACTAAAACGACTCAAATATAGAATTGTTGTTAAAACTTGTGGAAATTCAAATGTTTCAGTTATAATTAAGTATTACCTTCACAGTCAATGAGACTTTAAAATTTGTGAAAACACCGAATTGTTGCTAAAACTTTGCACTCTTGTGAAATCCTGCCATCAGGAAATGTGTACGACAGCTCAAATTGTAGCATTTTATAAGTACTTTAAGATCATGGAGAAAAACATTTTTTTTTTTAATTTAAACCCGTTTTATTGCAGTTGTTTATAGTTTTCGAAATTTTAGTTCTAAACAAATTCAAGTAACTCTCTGGTTTTTTTATGAAATCAAAAACGGTGAACGGGTAATGAAAGTAGATTAAAAAAGCCAACGTTTGAAAGAAAAAGTAATGCTCTACTTGCATTTGGAGCTGAGATACGTTAGTTTTTACGTTTAGATCACTTATAAATAAACAAATCGATATTTCTTCTTCAAATTTGGGCAGGTTATTCTCCAATGCTTATTATTTTGTTTCTGCTATTTGAAGATAATTCAAAGCTACAATTGGTAAAATAACATCTTTGAGAACATAATGCACATTTTCAATTTTTTTATAACTTTTTTAATTTTTGTCACGACAATGGTAAACCAACCTAACTTGAACAACTTCCCTAATGTTCATGTAAACAGCTTTGTAAAATTTTAATATTACTGATACAATAAAAAAGACATATTTCGTAAGTGATCTAAACGTAAAAACTAACGCATCTCAGCTTCAAATGCAAGTAGAGCATTTTTTAAGTTGGATTATAAACAACTGCAATAAAAAGGGTTTAAATTTTGAAAAAAAAATTGTATCTCCGTGATTTTAAAGTACTTATAAAAAGCTACAATTTGAGCCTTCGTACACGTTTCCTGGTTTTGATGGCAGGATTTCACAGGGTGCAAAGTTTTAGCAACAATTATATATTTAAGCCGTTTTAACAATAATTTTGATTTGAAATTAAGTGGTGATTGTATTATATTTTTCCAAAATTTCATTGAATATTATCCATTATATTTGAAAGAACAGTGATTTGTTTAGAAACGCATAATTTTGCAATATTTAATTTTTTTTAAATAATAATAACAATTGGAATGAATTATATTTTATGTACTCTTATTGTATAGCTCATAACGAACATTTTCCTTCCCTTTGTTGTTTTCATAGGTCTTATAGATTTCGAAATATTCAAAAGATACCGATGGAAAACACTGTTTAAATAAACAATATGCCGACCTCGCAGAAACTGGAAAACTGAACTGTGAACTCAAGTTTATCCCCTGAACACGTTAAAACAAAAAAACTGCCCTGAACAGACAATTCACATTGCGAATTTTTTAGTCCTAATTTGACTCCACTATTTGAGTCAAAGTAAGAATAGTGAAAATAGCCTCAAAATATCTTGTCAAAATTTGCAGGATCCAGAGTCTAAAATTGGCATAGATAGCGTTCAAGAAATTATATAAAGAAGGAAATGAGACCAGAAATAGGTCGGTGCAATGACTAAAATCGGACATACGAAGTTTTGAAGTTGACTATTTTTCATTTTTACGTCACAAGAAACAGCTCTCTATAGCTATTTTATACTCAATTTCATGATTTCATATCTCTGATTCTATTCATCGCAGCGATGACTTTCTGGTCCCATTTTTTTCGTTATACCTACAGTGTGTGCTATTTAATACCGCAACACCTCATTATTTTGGAATGCGCTGGTCGATTTAAATTATTTTTTTTTATACAGTGTGTCCCGCTTTTCACGGGAACACCTTTGTAGCTCAGTTATTAGTCACCCAATTTTAACCAAGTTTGGATGGGTATCAAAGACCTTTATTATATCTTTTTTAAGTAAAACAAAACTTATTTCAGTCATTGGCGTGCATTTTTATTACGAAAAAAATCGTCAATTTTTCGAGAAATTATATTAGGCATTTTTTTGTTGAAAAACTAATGCAATATTATTGATCAGCATGCTGTAGAACCGCTATATCCAGAATTTAACAACATTTTAATTCTTGGTTTTTGACTTACGGCCCACTTAAAATTACCTATTTTAAACATCAAATAATCAATAAATTGGTAACGAAATTTTTTTCAAAAAAAAGCCATTCTTTATTTTCTCTTTAACTTCGTTTTTTCTACCACCCCATATCATCGATACTTTCAAATTTGGTGATCCTTAATGCCCGAATAATTTACAGGTCTGATGACCCAAAATTTTTCAATGAAAATTCTTGGCTTTCGAAATTTGAAAGTTTCGATGATATGGGATAGTAAAAAAAGTGAATTTAAAGAAAAAATGAGGAATAACTTTTTTTCGAAAAATATTTCGTTACCAATTTATTGATTATTTAATGTTTAAAATAGGTAATTTTAAGTGGGCCGTAATTCAAAAACCAGAAATCTGCAGCGAAGCACAAATTTTCATCATTCTGAGAGCTGTAAATCGGGAAAAATAGTTATAACAAAAGTTGTAGTTTTTTCAGTTTCTGTGATATTAGGGTAGAACTAACAGGAAAGGAGATAATTGAGGAAAACCTATTTTGGTCGCCATGTTTTCAAAATGGCGGCCATAGCGGTAGCGATATTTTTGTGGAAAACTTTAATTATGATTGTGCAACCCCTCTGCATTATACAAAAAAATTCCTCGTAGGAAATGACAGATTGGCTGAACTATGATTCAATATCTTCTAAATAAAACAAAATTAAAGATCGGGTTGTTTGAAATCTTTTTACGGTTTTACGTAAAATTTTATATTTTCTTTCAGGTTTTGTTGCGGTTTTTTTACGCATTTTTCAGTGATATTTTATAAACAAATACATTTTAAAATTTTCCACAACCATTTTTTTTTAGTTTTTTTTTTCTTTAAAGCAGTTAAGGAAGAATACTTTTGAAATATTCTAACGTTCATTACACGCTGTATACAGTGCGTCCCACTTTTCACGGCAACTCTTCGTAGTTCAGATATTAATCATCCAATTTCAAGCAAATTTGGATCGGTGCCAAAGATCTTTATTATATCTCTTTGAGTAAAACAAAACTTATTTCATTCTTTGGTGTGTATTTTTATTAAGAAAAAAAGGGTCTATTTTACGAGAAGTCATATTAGGCATTTTTTTACTGAAAAACTAATGCAATAATATTGATTAACTTGCTTTAGAACCCCTGTATCCAAAATTTAGCAACACTTTGATTTATGATTTTCGAATTAAGTACGGTCCCCCTGAAATTACATTTTTCAAATATTGAATAATTAATAACTTGGAAACGAATCGTTTTTCGAAAGAAAGTCATTCCTCATCATCTATTTGAAATCACTATTTTTACCACCCACTGCCATCGACACTTCCAAATTCGGCAATCCTCAATGCCCGAATAATTTACAGGGCCGTTGGCTCAAAATAGTAGTCAATCTACGAAAATTCTTGGTCCATGAAATTTGAAAGTATCGATGACACTAGGCGGTAAAAATAGTGAATTTAAATAGAAAATGAAGAATGATTTTTTTTTCGAAATACAATTCATCTCGAAGTTAATAATTATTTCATATTTGAAAACTGTAATTCAAAAACCAGAAGTCAAAATTTCGTTAAATATTGGATGAAGGCAATATCCTCTATACTCTAAATTCCTAATATATTCCTCTATATTCTAAAGCAAGCTGATCAGTAATTTTGCATTAGTTTTTCAGTAAAGAAATACCTAATACGACTTCTCGGAAAATCGACCCTTTCTTCTTAATAAAACTGCACGCCAATGACTGAAACAAACTCTCTTGTACTCAAAGAAGATATAGTAAAGGTATTTGATATCGATTCAGATTTGGTTGAAATTGGATGAGTAATAACTGAGTTACGAAGGTGTTACCGTAAACAGTGAGACACACTGTATATTATGTTGGTTATCAAAATACAAAGAGTAGAAAGTAGAAATTGGCATTTCAAATGACATATTATCAGTTGGGAAAAGGAATATGCTACCGTTATCGGCCACAAAGCAGAGGCTAGGCAGGAAAGAGGAATACAAATTTTAAAGGATCCTTCGCCATTTTCGAGAAAACAGCGCCTATGTATACATTACAACGTGTCTCACTTTTCATGCAGTTACTCTCATATCCCGCTTATGTGTAAACCAAACCTCTTGAATCTTTAATGGCAAATATATACCTATAAGGTACTTTTATGTGATTAAATTTTATATTAGTCATGCATAGACGTTGCGTCGTGTCCGAATTAAAAAAGTTTTTATGAACAATTTATTTTTATTCAGCGTCACTAGAAGTCCCTCTGTACCAAATTTCAAATTTTAAAACTTTTCCAGATATACGGGGTGGGGCAATAGTGCTTCGATATCTCGAGTTCTACGCTAGCTAGAAATTAAAAAAAAATGCAAGTAAACTACATAAAAAAGTCTATAACCGGAAATTATATTCTAATATACAGGGCGAGTCAAGACGAAATTACAGGATCAAGTGCCTTTTTTCTTAATGGCATGCTATGCATATCGGTACATTTTCTGAAGCCTCTTTTTAGACTCTATTCATTCCTGTATTATTATTGAGTATCTGCCAACCACTTGGATGTAATTAATTTTTTTGTTGAAATAATGCCATCTGCGGATGCATATTGAAAAATCACCAAAGTCACAATTATGGGCTTTAAGAAAAACTTATGTGAATACGAATTAATGTTTTTGAATCATTTTTACTTCCTAGAAATGTGCAAGGTGGCAAAAAATTCTTTTTCAGTTAAGAACTTTTTAAATTGAATTATTTCAAATTTTTCAAATGGAACACCCTGTATATTTTTCGACGATGTGATGTAGAAATGAAAAACAATCATTTTTTGTAAGTACTTCCCTATGGCTAATTGCAACCGTTTTCGTTTTATTGGGCAATAAGTACAAAATTCTAGAATAAACCTAAAAAAATAGAGGTTTCTTCATATAATCCATTAGAAAAAATTATAATAAGTGCTCCACATGTCCATTTTGATTGACACACATTTCTATATGCTTTTGAAATGAGATTTCTACCGTTCGTAATGATAGATGTAGAAGCAGTTAGAGTGAAATTACTTAGAAAAGATAACATACGTCACGGCTTCGCGTGTAACAGTTGGCATAATATCAGTGCCGTGCCACCCATTTTTTATTTAAATATTAATCGTAGTAGGCAGTACGACGCCCATGCAGCTGTAAAAATAGGATCGTTACCCAGGTAACGAGTACGCGGTAATGATATTGGTCTCTGCGCATTCTATGGCAATGTTATCTTTTCTAAGTAATTTCACTCTATCATCCTTTCTTTCATATTTTGTACTGTTGTTGATGTGTCTTTATAAACAATTTCCTTCACGGATCACCCATAAAAAGAAATCCATTTTTGTTCGGTGATACTACTGTATCACCGAACTTCGCCCTTTCATTTGTGTTTATTAATTTTTTTTTCTTATTTATTGCATTTTAATTTGTATACACAATGAATAAAGGCATTTATTATAGTAAGCTCTGGGGATCAGGCCATTTAGTGGGTCCATGTCTTCCAATTCATTGAAGTGGGTAGGTATGATTTAAGTGCTCTCTAACTGACTTTAAGTAATGTGGTGGAACACCATCTTACTGAAACCACATCCTATTTCGAATCCTTTCAGGACGATTCGCCAATAATTGTGGCAGACAAATTTGCACAAGACAAAATTTATACCAAACTGAGGTTTTATTGCTTGTCTAATAATGAAAACAGCAAAAAAATTTACAAAAAAACTATTACAGTAAGGGACCAGTGAAATACTATTTATCCACTTTAATGGATTGGAAGAAATGGTCCCACTAAATGGCCTCATTTCAAAATTGCATAAAGATTTTTTTTCACTTTTTTTTTATGTTCTGCATCCTAGCGGATGTAATCTTTTCTGGATATTATTCTATACACTTTCACGAACTCATTGAAAAAAAAAATATTTATTTTGCAAGTTTTTGGACACTTCACTATAAATTTTTTTCTGTCTTTTGGGCTATGACATTGTTGTATCAAATAATTTTAGAAAATAAAATTGTGTTTTTTAATTATGGCTTGGTTTTTTATAATTCTTTATTTACGTGACTCAAATCTCAACAACTATAATGTAAATTTTTTAATTAATACCATAAATTAATCTTTAATATTGAATTGCGAATCGTAATAATGCATTAACAATTTTTATTATTTTCTAGGTGGATTGGTCCTCATGTTGATGTTGAATATTCTCCAGGTCCCACCACTATTTTACATACCACGTAATGTTAATACCGTGTGATGTGACGTAGTGGTGTGTCTAGGAGTTTGGCTAAGCATCCTCTATTCCCACTAGATTTCTACAAATTGACGCATATTTTCTGCGTTGAACATTATATTACTTTAGAATAGTTTTCCGTTTTATGTCAATCAGTTTATAATGGTAGTAATATATATGCTTAAAAATAATGAAATTTTTATATTAAAATTATTTGCTTTAATACTCGTGTTTTTTTTTTAAATATTATTACGTTTCTTACAAAGTTTTATGTCAAATTATCCTCTTTCTTAACTTGTGGTCATAAATATATCAAAATACGTTTTAAGGTGTGTTTATTTTTATTTTCTTTAGATGGGAATTTCATATATTTTATCAAAAATATAAATAAAAAAATGGTTGGCTGAAACCCCTGACTCTGATTTTTTTCTAAAATTAATTGTTAATTTGCAAAAAAAGTGCTATTAAGTCTTGTCATTGTACTTCACATTGGTTTTAATTTGTTTGTTTTTATATCCATAAGTAGAGAAAAACATTGGCTGACGTGTACGCTGATTTTCAGAAATATTCCCAATTTATTCCAAAAAATGTCAAAGAAAATAGTCCAATCAGTGGGGGATTTTACCCTACAAAGGGTGGAGCGGTAATAATTTTGATATATGTTAAGTTGAAGCCTTGATAAAAAAATACAAGTTTTCGACCTTGGAAGGCGGGTAGGCGCGAGCCGCCATCTTGAAGTAAAGGTGTAAAAAATTGGATTTTTCGAAATAATTCGGCAACGCTCGATCATACGAGAAAAATGTTCAAGACAAACTGAAGAGGACAAAATTTTCTACATTTCTTTTAAAATAATTTTTATTGTAAGTCTAATGTTTAAAGAGATACAACGTCAGAAAGATGGATGTAAGAAAACATTTTTTTTTTAAATATCAGAATCACTTTCAGCATGTCAAAAAATCTAGGATAAGACGGTTTTGGTCAGCCTGTGTAAGTGTGTAATGAAAAATCAGACTAGCAGATTTCAGCTACTATTTTTTTACGTTTTTTACAAATAAGCACAGCTTCCTGCAAAATGGCTGACACGGTAAAATAATATAAAGCATTTTTTTACCCCATTTTTGAAAATTCACCTCGTTTAAACGCGGTAGTATACAGGTGAGTAAAGTTATTTGTTTTATTGTTTCTTATCACTTTGCGAAACTTTTGGTATAAACTACACCGACAATAACTTTACTTAATTTTTAGTATATCATAAATTAATAAAAAAAATTAAATTGCAAAAAAACACAGAGCCAACTGTATTTCTATCAATTTCATATTGACAAGCAACGTTTAAAACAAGTGGCTGACATAATAAAAACGTATAGGAGCGTGTTTTTTTATTGCATTTTTAATTAACTGTTAATTCAAACCTCAGCAACGCCGTAATGACTGAAATGGTTTTTCCGGCTTTTTATTATGTCTTTACACTTTTCAGCTTGTCATACAATAAGATCATATAAAAATTTCTGCCACCAGCTACCAGCTATTAGAGAAATATGAAAAGTAAAGTTCTATACATTTATTAAATATTTGACAAGCTAGAATAGTTCAAAAAATAAATTAAATTTGGAAATAAAATGTTTCGGTATAGTCAACTGCTTTACAAAACACAAATTTAAACTGTGCACAAAACATTTCAGTAACAAATTAGATAGGCGACTTGGCTAGAAACACTATATATTAATATTGCTAATCTTAGCTCAAACCTATATAAGCCAATTAGAGTTCTTTGGTGTAATAATTTCTTAGTTCTTGATTTCAAAGGACATGTAATAAACTCCTTTGAATGAACTGCTCCTCTATATTCTTGCCAGTACTGGAGTATTTTCCTCTCATTCCAGGCCAAGATGGTTGTTTTTGCAGTGCTCAATGATATGCCAAGCATTGTATATGGTGTATGGTAAATCTCGATACTGCACCTTCCTTGGCTAAAAAATCGGCTATTTCATCGCCTTCCATGCCAGAGTGGCTCGATATCCAGACCACAATTAACTTCTTGTTTCTGCTTAATCGAGTTAGAGCCTTCTGACCGTTTCAAACAATAGGATCCAAGAGCTTTAAGAGCTGCTTGGTTGAACGAGAAGATTTTTATTGAAATTATTCTTACCTTTGGGTTGCAACTGTATATTCCCGCTTCAGTTCCTTCAGGGGTTTTGAAGCCGTCCGTAAACCAACAATTATCTGCTCTTTGCAAGTCAGTTTTATTCCAATCCCATTAATGTCTTACAGAAAACAAGATGTTAAAAAGTAGGTCGTAGTTGGTCTTGGTAGACATCACATCTGAAAACATTCCCAGGATGTCGTGACTATCTACGTCATCTGACAGCTAGGGAAGGAGCATTACAGTACTCTAGATTGGAAAAAATGTAAAATATTAGTCAATAAAATAAATATTTCAAAGCAAACAAAAAATTCAAACTAACTAATAGGGACGAAATAAGAATACCTAAGCTATAATCGGCACGGTAGCTCAGTCGGCTAAGGAGTATTGTGTGGCGAATATGCTGGTCTCACTATCTACCGTGTGCCGGATTCAAGCCCCAGTCCCGGCACTGACAATGTCGGTGGGTATGGATTGTATGTCTGTGTTTTTCCAAATGTGTAAACCTCTTCTGGACAGCCTTGGCTTTGGATATGGTGTTTATGTTTATAAATGATAATGAAACTATACTTAAATATGATTCAGTCATAATATAAAAATTAAATGTTCAATGACTGCAGCTGGAGATCCGTTAACTTTCACAAAATCATCTATTTATCTGTGTGATAGTTGGTGATGTAATAAGTTTCCTTTTGTCCGTTTACTGTATATATATATATATATATATATATATATATATATATATATATATATATATATATATATATATATATATATATATATATATATATATATATGTATATATATATATATATATATATATATATATATATATATATATATATATATATATTGTAGTTTGACACTCTAGTGAGATTGTAGGGCAAACATTTTTAATTTTGGACCTGATAATCAGCCCATTTTACATAACCTTAGAAAATGTTAATTTCAAGACAGACGTATTATTATTCTCTACTAAGGCATACTTTCACCTGTTCTGCTTTCGATTTTTTTGCTTATGAACTTTTTCTATTTTAAAGTGTTTTAGATAGACTAATAGATATGTCCAACTGACACGATTTGGGCATGTCTTTAGTAATCTATTTTACATCTTTTTTTTTCTTTCTCATACATGTTTTCAACTGTTTTAAACTGTTCTTTGTATTTGACTTGTGTAAGCACCTATAATAGCACCAATAAACTATTATTATTATTATTATTATGTAGAGTAATCTGTCTTTACCTGTAGTAGGTAGTCCAGAAATTTTCTCCTAATATATGGCTGATAGTTCATCCAAGAATAAAAGTATTAAAGCTAGGTGGCTTTTTTGGCACTTCATCGTTTTATGAACTTTGAGATATTTTCATGGTTTAATAGCAATTCATAAAATCGACTTCTGGCGGGGCACCTCCCGACAGGTACGTCATGAACACTGTCTAAAAATCATTAAAATTATGTTATCGTTACAAGGCTCATTTTTTGTGTGTGTACAGATTTTATGTTTAAAATGAATAAAATCAATAGATGAACAGAAAGTGTGGGCCGTCAGGAGGTGCAGCTAGAAAAGTCGAAGTAGTAAAAAATTGAGTGATCGTTACAAGCTTTTTTTAGGCTGAGCATATTTATTTAAATGTTTTGAACGCAGAAAAAGATTCCCAGAAAGAAACTCCTGTCAGTAAGGCTTGCCAGAAAGAAAATGTTTAGAATTTTTGAAGAAAATTGGATTTTTTTGCATATTTCATCTCAGAACTTTAAACTCATCGTTACAAGTTCTGGCTCCTTTTTAAAACATAAATATAAGCTCCTTTAACAATAAAATAGCTTCCCCAGAAAGTTCTTAGTGTCAAGAAAAGTACCATACACTCTTAAATACACAGGAATTTAACACTTTCGGCTAACTTGACTTCCTACCATACCTCAGATGTATTGTATCTTTATTACAAGGTCATTTTTATATTTAAAAAGTAATTATAAGTCTCTTAAATAAGAAAGTATAGATTTTAAGACCAAATTCCAGTCACAACAATTTCTACATGTATATAAAAATGAAGAAACGGACGATTTTGAGAGAAAATTAACGTTACCGTCGCATCTCGGAGGTAATAAGTCATTGTTAAAAGTTTTGTCATTTTCTTGGTACCTTAATACAAGTCTCATAAAAAAATATACTCTATAGAACAAAATGACCGTCAAGCAAGTTTTTACGCTCATCCTGCTCATTTCAGTCAATTCATAATTTAAGCGATTTCCAGCTTCCCTTATATCTCAGGGTTTAGATAACACTGAAAAATGTTCTGTCACTCATTTGTCGTGTTGGCAAAAGTCCCCTTAACAAATAAATATACTCCCCGGAACAAGTGACCGTCAAACAATTTTTCACAGACAACAAATTGCCTGACAACATAAAAAATCTCACTTTAAAAACATTAAAACTAGAACTCAAATGGATACTAATAAAAAAGGCTTACTATACGATGAACGAATATTTCACTGATATTTCAATACATTAATAAAAACACTTACTTTTGTACTCTCAAACTAGGCTGTTCTCAAATTTATCATTTATCATTAGCTCTACTATATTGTTTTAGCATTTTTATATTTTAACCAAAGACACTTTTATCCAAACTAGGCATATTATCTATTTTAAAATTAATTTTAATACTGTTGTCACACTCTATTTATTTTCACCGTTACCATTTGTTAGTGTTTCAATTTTATTATATGTACTTTTTACATTAATATTAGCTGTATCCTTTTCTCTGTTGTTTTCTCTTAATGATTTGGCATGTTCTACCCCAGTGGGGTATTGCATTAAAAAGGAACAAATAAATGTATCTATCTATCATATAAAAGGCACTCTATCCATTTCATCCAAATGGAAACGATCTCCAGCTTTCGTAGTATCTTAGACTTCGGATATCATTGTTAAATGTTCTTTCTCTCTTTCGTTATGTTTAGAAAAGCCCCTTTAACCAAAAAATATACTCCTCAGATGAGATGTCCGTCAAACAAATTTTTACCCGTAAAGGTAACGCATCCCATTCAAATCAGCCAAATTAACGTTATTTCGAGCTTCTCTTGTATGTCAGAGTTCAGATACCATTATTAAACGTCCTGTTACCTTGATAAAACTGCTTTTAACAAACAGAAATACTCGCCAACAACGATGTGATCGTTAAGCAAATTTTCACGTACATATAAAAGGCACTGTATTCTTCCCATTTCACCCAAAATAATACCATTACCAACTTCCATGGTATCTTAGACTTCATTATTAAACGTTCTGCTTCTTTTGTTATGTTGATAAAAGTTTCCTTAACAAACAGACATACTCACCAGAATGAGGTATCTGTCAGATACATTTTTACGTACAGTTAAAAGATAACGGATGCTGCCCATTTCAGCTATATCAATATCATTGTGAGCTTCCGTTGTATCTATGTTTGTTCTTAACTGCCCATCGTTGGAATGGGTCTGAGTGTCAGACTCTCTAACTGACTAAAACCTCTCCACCTGGGACTCGTCTGTAAAGAATACTCCGAGGGCACATGACAGAACTTGACTATACAGTGTGTCCCAGGATAGATGTAACAAGAGGTGTAATGGACCAAAAATTTTGGAATGGTATTTGGGGATTGAGTCCTGCTTGTTGTAAAACTAAAGTATACCAAAAATGACTTTATTTTAGTCTTCTACAGGGTGTTCTATAAGCAAAGTTGTAAAAATCACCACTAATAAAGTACCTTTATTTTTCAAAATATGAAAAAATTCCACTAAGAAAAGTTATTTAGAATGCAATTTTATACCTCTATACCAAATGTCAGGAATATAAAATTATTTTTTTGAAACTTCCCATTTTTTGCAAATTAAGAGTTGAATTCATATTTAAAGTTGTGTAGGAGCAAATGTTAATCATCCACTGCTTTTTTCATAGCCTACTTTTAGCTTCTACATAACTTTAAATATTAATTCACAAAAAATAATTTCCATGCAGTTTTAATTGAATGGTTCAAAATAAAATACTAATTTATTGAAAAAATGGGAAGTTTCAAAAAAATAATTTTATATTCCTGAAATTTGGTATAGAGGTATAAAATTGCATTCTAAATAACTTTTCTTAGTGGAATTTTTTCATATTTTGAAAAATAAAGGTACTTTATAAGTGGTGATTTTTACAACTTTGCTTATAAAACACCCTGTAGAACACCAAATCAAGTCATTTTTGGTATACTTTAGTTTTACAACAAGCAAAACTCAATCCCCAAATACCATTCCAAAATTCCAAAATTTTTGGTCCATTACACCTCTTGTTACATCTATCCTGGGACACACTGTATATGCACTAATTTTAATATTATAGTAAATGTCATAGAATATTTACAACATCCTGAGCTGCCAATTAATTCATCAATCCCTGCAAAAAATTTGTTCGGTTTTCGACAAACTTGAGGAAATATGATATATAGAAGTCCTCAAAATATATTAAATCGTGTTCTCGAAATACCCCGACTTTGAATAAATTGCTAAAATTATTATTTTGGAGGGTAACTCTGAACAATATAATTAACTACTTACGTCTGTCACTGTAGAATGCCCCTTTTCAGCATTAAAGTGGATATTTAGCAGTATAGACAATTTAGAAGGAATAGAATTTTATATCATGAAAATAAATATACTTATGTAAATAAAATAAAGGATAAGACATTTTTATTATGCTTTTCATTCGATACCTATTGTACTGTACTGTATACCTATCTGAAGCTGGCTGTTGGTAGGTACTCTTTTAATGTCGTCCAAGCCTGGCCACAAATGAACATCCGGGGTAAATGCTTATTGTTTTCCAATATATATTTTCTCAGTGTCAATTGTTATTTGTTACTAAACATTTCTCTAATCAATAAAATAACTTTACAGAAATACAATAGATAGTATGTGGTACACAGGCTAATGCAAGGCACAACGCCCATAAAGCAACCACAAGGAATAGGGCACCAAAAGTTATACTTAAAATATGTATCATGGCATTGGTGTTGGTTTGCCGGATATCAATAAAAGGTAAAGTATGTCAACTTTTCTTAAAGTGGTTTCATAATGTTATGTCAGAAGTTTACGTTATACTACATGCACAGTACTTTCCAAATTTTTGGAAGTTTCCAGAACGAAGTTTTGATAAAAATAAAAGTTTCCTATAAAATAATTGGATATTCCCGAAAGTTTCCAAAATTCCGAGGGTTTCCAAAATTTAGGGAAACTTTCCAAATTTTTCACGAATATTTACAATAGACCCCTTGCATGTGCCATGTATTTTAAATAATAATAATAATAATAAAGTACTTTATTGGTAAAACCAAATGGCTATCGACCGAAGTCCTTCTGCCAGTTGCATATTTAAACATATTTTACATATAATTTTATAGGAAGTTATAATAAGAAAGTATAATTATCTTGATTTACAAAAAAAAAAAAAAAAAGAAAAAAGGGAAACTCTTCTTTGCAATTATTCTTCATTAAGTTCTTTAAGTAGTTCCAATATGGTTTTTTCGGGATACTTGTGCTTCGAGCGTTGTTGTTCTCGTGTCTTACAAAATGGTTGCATCGTAGTCAGAGTGTGTTCGTTTTTTGCAAATTTAGTGGTGAGGTGCACAAGACGTTGGGCTATGGGTTGGGTATTTGTTGCTTCGTAGAGAAGATTATTTGGAGGGTTATGTAGGGCATTTCTTGGATGACGGATTTTAGTTATTGAGCGTATGGTGGATGTTTCTGCTACTTTAAAGTTATTTATTGCTGGTTTTCTGCAATTTATATATAATGGGTGTGCATATTCAAGAATTGGTCTGCATATGGATTTATATATGTGTGCCGCTGTTTTCTTGTTTATTCCCTTATCTTTGTATGTCAAGTTTCTGAAATGTTTTCCTCTGGTTACGCATTTTTTCTTTATGAGGTTTGTGTGGTGGTTGAAATTAAGCTTGTGGTGTAAGTGTATACCCAAGTAATTGGCAACAGGTTTATTTTTTAATGTTTGTCCATTTATTGAAATTGTTGGTGAATTGTCAGTTTGGGTGTGATTGAATATAATGAACTGTGACTTAATTGGATTTGCTTTTAATCTCCATACATTAAACCAGGTTGTTGTTCTGTCCATAAGTTGTAATTTAGTTACCGTACAGGTAATCGAGCTGTTATGAGATACCAGCGCGGTATCATCAGCATATTGGAGGGTATAGACGTAGCCTACGTAAATGATTTTATCAGGCCACCGCATTGCACTCGAGTCCGTGTGTGACGTCACGAAAGGAGTCCTACGACTTTACAAAGTTACTGCGGCTACGGGTGGATTTAGCGCTCTTTTGCAAGATTAATATTTTATTTCTTCGTATAATTTGTTTAGTATTAAGTTGAGTATGGATTAGTGCCAACTAATTGGATTTCAATTTGTACTGGAGTCGAATGAAAAGGGAATTACTTAAATATTTAATGTGCCTAACACAGTAATAATTCAGAAAATAGATCGTGAGAAATACTACAAATAAATGATTCAGCCTCCTAATACTGAAATTAGATATAATGATTTATTACTGTATCTTTATACTGTGAACATCATGAAAACGCCCTTAATTAATGAATGTAAATTAAAAGAATGCCCCGTCGATGGCGTCGATGTTGTGTGCCAGTGCAAATCAAACTACAATAAACAACGATATACTACTGTTTCGTTTTCCGTCGGACAAGAACCTGGCAAAAAATGGTCTCACAGCATTCACCGAAAACATTTTATCTCGAATAAAAATTCAGTAATCTGCGTTAATCACTTTAGTAAGCAATTACTTCCACATCCAGTGGAAGTCTTGTAACGACAAAAAAATTAAAAAAAAATTTTATTGTTCATTTAGATTTAGAATGTCATGAAACGTCGAGATTTTAAGATTGAGCAAAAAAATTCTGTCCGTCTGTCACTTTCTTTGTGCGCACAATTACTCTGCAACCATTTAAGATATTGACTGAAAATTTGGTACACACGTATGTATTTTAACGAGATCTGGAACTAGATTATATTTTCATCTTATTCCGTTGAAGGGTAAATTTGAGTAAATGGGGGTAAAGAGGTAAATCAAGCAGGTAAGAGTCCAAAAAAATTGATATTGATATAAGAGAAGCTAATGTCTCAAAAAAAATTTGCCATTAGCCACACCCCCTCCTTACTACCCCCACCCCATTATAAAAGGAGGTGAAAAGAAATTGTTATTTAATGTATGTACAAGAACCAAAGACCTCAACATATTTTTTTACTTCATCCATCCCCAATACCACCCCCCTTCACTACCCCCACCCTACTACCGATGTGGGATATCGTTTTATATGGGTTTTTGGAGGTAGATGATTTCAAATATTAATTAAAGTTCCATAAACAATTATTTCCACGTACAAAATTTTTCCGTTGTGAGAGACTTGATATACTTTTCTAATATATTGTTGAACAATTATTCTAAAGTGAAAAATAATCGTATCCAGTGAGGAAAAAAATGAGGTGTAATAAGAAAAAAAATGACTAGCAATGAAGAGATTAAAATAAAGTCTGATAAAGAAACCGCTGCCCAGGGAATCATTACTTCCACATTTAAATTTTTTCTCCAAGTCACTCACAACGAAAAAACATTGTATGTGGAAATAATTGTTTATGGAACTTTAATAATATATTTGAAATCCTCTACCCCAAAAACCCATAAAACGATAACCCACATCGGTAGAGGGGTGGGGATGGTGATAGGGGGTGGTAGTGGGGGTGGATGAAGTAAAAAAATATTTTGAGGTTTCTGGTCCTTGTACACACACTAAATCACAATTTTTTTTCATCCCCTTTAATAATGGGGTGAGGGTGGTAATGGGGGTGGCTATTGCCAAAAATTTTTTTGGAACCTTAGCTTCTCTTGTATATCCTAAATACCAATTTTATGGACTCTTACCTGCTTGATTTACCTATTTATACCAAATTTACCCCTTAACCCTTCGACGGAACAAGATGAAAATATAATCTAGTACCAGATTTCGTTAAAGTACATATTATGTGTACCAAATTTCAAGTCAATATCTTAAATGGTTCCAGAGTAAACTTGCGCACAAAAAAAGTTACAGACAGACCGACAGACAATTTTTTTTTGGCTCAAACTTAGAATCTCGACGTTTCATGATATTCTAAGCCTATTTGAACAATAAAAATTTTTAAAAATTTTTTGGATGTGGAAGTAAAAGAAAAGTTGAAAAGTTGCAATCTCTGTGATAGGAATTAAATTTAAAATAAATATGTTGTACCTACATACTCGTGTATGTACCGATCTTTTAATATTTATTACAATAACTGTTGTAACTTATTATTAGAGAGGCATTTTAAATTTTTGTTATCCACAATTTATTGCTGTTAGAAATTAAAGAAATAATTATTTTTTGTTTTGTTTTTAACTATTATTAGAAGTGTTTATTTATTCTGAATCAAAATAAGGTATCAAGTGTGTATTTTAGTTTTACAGATATATTTTGTTTAATAATAGTACAATAATACTGATTCTTAATCATTTATTTATTTATTTTTAGAAAACTATTTATGTTTTTATAATATATTTTATTATTAATTATATAAAGTAAATCATTTTTAACCATACGTTTACATTCTTTGTTGTTAGTTCATATAATTTTATTAGAAATATTCAAGAAAACGTTAAGGGTTTCAGTATGCACCGGAATGCTAGGACTCCGACGGCCGCCATTGAAATCCAATGCGTAGGCCTGATAAAATCATTTACGTAGGCCACGGTATACAGGTCCTTGTTAAATGTGTTTTGGTTTGCCCTGTTATTGTTATATATATCGTAGCAGTATATATTGTATAGGAGGGGTGAGAGTGGCGAGCCCTGGGGGACTCCTTGTTGTGGTGAGAAATTATTAGAGTATTTGCCGTTAATTTTAACTTGTAGGCTGCGATTATTCAGATAGTCTTTTATTAAGTAAATTAGATGTTTTGGACAGTTTAACAAATGTAGTTTGTATAATATACCTTCATGCCACACACTGTCGAAGGCCTTGTTAATGTCTAAAAAGATTGCAGCGCTGTGTTGTCCTGAGAGTTTCGCTGTTTGTACATTAGAAACTAAAATTGTGAGAGGATGCACTGTTGAACGTTTTTCTTGTATTTTAAATTAATTTATATATATTAATATAGTGTTACTAAACATTAGCTACTAAACATTAGCAATTATCAAATCTGTTTTCATAATTTCTAACTGGAAAGTGTTTAAATCATCGATTAATATCCGGGAGAAGGGGCGTATCTGAGAACACACTCGTATTGGACATCACATCATCTATCAGTGTATCTCTGCGAGGGCAATGATTCGGACACATAATTTTTGCAGTTTGATATGACTGAAAAAAGTTATTTCAAAGGTTAATCGGATAATTTATGCCGTACGCCTGCCGAGTGTATGTCATATGCTACCGTGTCACAAAAATATTCATAAATAAAATCTGCCCTAGATGAAAATTTTTTTTTCAAAAACTTCTGAATCTTTCAATCGCTTCGCTGCATTTATATGAAAATTTGCAAAAATAAAAAAGTTTGTCGCTTAGTCAAAATATGAGTACATTCTTAGCGAAGTAATAAGTTCATTGTTGTTTAAAGAAAATAATAAACAATAATTGATAAACAAAAAGACCATTGGATAAACTTGTTTGTGTACTTGAATTAAAAAAAAAAATCAGATTGATAGCTCGATTAGATTTGAAGATATGGCGGTGTAAATGTTAAAGAACACGAAATAAAAAATATCTGTGCCGCAAAAAAATATCGTAAATAACCATTTATTATGTATATTATATTTCACTTTATAAAAACTATAAGGTCTGGTCTAGTTTCACGCTGATTTTTTTTTTCTCGAGAACGGAGAGACTTTTATGGTCTGCTCTGCTTCACCATCAAGCGAGGGCAACGTCCATAAATTGAATTAACTTAAAATATACTCTAGTACTGTAGCGTCTCTTGTTACATGACATCTCGCGTTGTTTGCGTGCCTAACAGATTTATTCAAACTTTAATGATGAATACCGTTTGTAAAAGAAAAAATAAGAAAAAATCCTTCACACTGTGTTTTGTATTATTAAGTAAAGATTCTAAAAATATTAAAATTATAATTTAAAATTACCGCCACGGTGATCTGGTGACCTCTTGTTTGGTAACATAACCTCAAACATCAGAAATCCGTTAGACGCTCCCTTTCTAACCTTATTTGTAGTGGCGCGTGTTAGAAAGAGAGCAGCACCAACAATGGTGAGTTTAAGCTGACGTCGATTGTACGTTTTATTGAATTTTATATATTTTTTTACTCACAAAAATTTCGAGATATATTTGCTATTTACAAGGTTCTGATCCAATGTTCGCCACTTTATATAGCCGTGAAAAATGAGGTAAATGTTGCCAGGGCCGGATTGAGAAATATTTTCGGCTCGAGATTTCTTATATCAGCCCAATGGAGGAATTTTTGCGCCCCAAAAAAAATATATTTTCCCTCCAAACATGGAAATAAAAATTGAAATGAGGAGGGGGATGGGACAAAATAGGAACAAAATCGCAAGTGCGTGCCTATAAACGCCAACATTAGATCCAACATTTGACACATCGTGTAGCACCGGCTTTAGCACTATTATTTTTCGGTGAATGTACTTTAGCACTGTTTTTTGTAACATTAAAAATAAAAACTAAAAAAAAAAAGAAACATTTTTATTTAAATCAAATTATGATGAATGTTGTGTCGATAGTTTATTAATGTAGTTTCATGATACTAAGAAATATAAGATATGCTCGGTACGAGTACCAGCTTTAGGCCTGCTGTGCGCATAGCGTCACCCTCTAGTCAACTTCAAATAGAGCCCGCGTTCGCGACAGTCCCGTGTCCAATATCTACCTAAAAATACATCGAAAACCGTAATATAAGACCTAGAAAGCTGATTGCAGGCAATTTTACTTTTTAATATCATAGAATTCTATGACTGCTTCTGTCAGCACTTTTCATTTTGCATAAGGCCATTGTGGATTTAAATGTTTGTGAAAACACCTCCAAAATAATTGATGCACGCGCGATTGATCTTTTGCACTGTTGATTTTTCAACGTGTAAGCTATTTATTTTGTTTTTATTTAATATTAAATTTTAATTCATTTAATTAAACGCAATAAATAGTAGTAGTAAATAATGTACTACTTTAATTAGTTTAATTATGATACAGTGCATTTATCTAACGTTATTCAGGAAAATAGACAAACAGTTAAGAATGAAAAATATTTTTTCAGTTATTTCGAAATAAATTGCCGGATTCTTTAATGTTTCTATTATGAAAAACATTTTGCATCTGCAAAATACTGTTTTCGCAGTATGACAATTCAATAGCGCAGGATAAATCAATGTGTTCTCTCATGGTAATTATTACAAATATTTAATAACCCTCTATATTGATTTGCTGAAAAATCTCAAGAAAATCTGAATTCGATTTCATTAAACAACACTAAGGTACGTTATTTCTCACATCGCATTCTCTGCACTGCTTATCGTTCCCGAGGGCGTTCCGTATACTTAATTGCAATTTTCTCGAAAACTGTTAGTCCTAGAAAAAAAAGTTTCAAATAAAAAAGTTAGCTCCATCCTTTATCTTCATACGTCCTCAATATACTTGGTATCTAATTCGAAAGATAAAAAAGTTTCTCGCTTGTCATATTCGAGCCTGTAATTTTTCACAGTTTATCGACATGGTCTTAGAAAAAAAATCATATTTTCTTTACTTATTAAAATTTTACCTTCATATTAACACATTTTCTTAACAGATATAGTCATGATGTAGTAAAAATTTGAGATTAATTCGTTGGCCCGTTTCTGAGTTAGGGCAAGTTAAACGAAAGAATAATTGTATCTATTATTTTACAATTTTCTCACATTTTTGGTTCTATCTTTTGTCTCGATCAACCAAAAGAATCGTAATTTCTTATTTCATTGAGGGATAAGCTTCCAAACACTTCGGTTAAGGTAATTCTAATTTACGTCTAAAATAAAAATTGACCGCTGAACTAGTTGACTTTTAGGTGACGTAACAGCGGAGACTGCGGTAAGGGGAGGTATGCATGAGAGCGTATCTTACTTTCTTAGTATCATGATGTAGTTTATTTTTGTGTTAATACTAACCCAGCAAACACTCATAATTAGCCCATCATTAATAAACTACATGCATGCCTTCACTAGATCATTGGGGAAATACTAGCAAGCAGAGCTAAATTATTGAATAAAGTGCAACATCGGCCAACGCTCGGCCATCACACACTTTGCCAATATTAATGGCGGTATACTGTAGTTCTAGCATTAACTTATTTTTCACGTGCCGTCTATGAAAAGTATGATTATTTTTCTATTATCTTGATATATGGTAGCATACTAATATATGGGGATTGCAGATATAGTTCGAGAGAGATATAGATGCAGAGAATGATGGATGTATCCACTACATAATACAGCAGTAATGTTATTATTTTAGAAAGTTGTATCAGCATAATTTATGCATCTTCGTAGACTTGAAATGTGTTTGCACAGCCAGTTTTACTGTAAACCTATATAAAATAGTCACAGAAAACAAAGGGGCCTCGTGAAATACCTAAATTTTAAAAACGGGTAATAGAATTTAATCTGAGTATTTTTTTTTTGCAAAATTTCAAGATGGCAGGATCATCAACAGTGATCATTAGTAGTTAATGCATTGATTTAGTGAGTTAAAATGTGACTGGACAAGCATTTAAAAAAATGATATAAATTTTTACTGGATCTACTTTTCGATCAAAATAGCAACATGGCTGCCTCCCATCTTGTCCTAAAGGTCTGAAGGGGTTATAATGTATATAATGGGTTATAATGTTTATAGACAAAGTAATTTGTATTCGCTTTTCAGGCATTGGCAAAAAAGTGCTTTTTTATATCGACTATACCAGTGATGGTTAAATATTTCCAGGAGCTATGATGGTTACACAGGACTTTGTATTAGTTTTTTAGTATTGACAAAAGAGTGCCTGTATACATTTGATGTACCAACAATAGTGAAATAATTCCAAGTATGTAATAACAAAACACATAAGGCCATCAACTTACCATTACAGAAAATACAATATAATGTTAAACAGCACTTTCTATTCGCTTTTGAGGTATTGGCAAAAGTTTCCAACACTTTACCAGTCATAAATCTAATGGCCCATTGCTTTGCCACCTCTAGTGTGTTTGCTGGGAAATTATTTTCTTATTAGTTTTTTTAGTGTTAAAATTAAATAAACATTTACTGATTATTTTAATAATTTAAGTTTTCAACTTTTCATTCATTATTACTATATGATCAGTAGCGGATTTACGGAGGGAGGGGTAATGAATTACAGATGTAAAAAAAATTATGTTTTGCTAATAATAATAACAATAGAAGAGTAACGGATTTTGTTGTTTGATTAATGCTTTTTACTAAGTATAAAATAAAAATTTTACTGTCTTTCATAATAAATTTGAAAACTTTTTCCCAAAATCCCACAACTTAGAAATGAAATAAACGCTTAACAAAAAGAAAATGTTTTAAATTTTATTCAGTGCTTAATTTTAATGCTGCCTTTATTAAAAAATCGTACTCATCCGGGAGTTTACCCCCCCCCCCATGACAGAAAGCTAAATCCGCCCTTGAATATGATATTTAAATATTATTATTTCATTTCTGTCTTGTTTTCTGCAATTCCGTTTCTATACTGTGCACCAAAAAGATGTTACTTATGAGTCTTACGATAAATGTATCAATTTTTAATTTTATAATCCACATATTAATCACATTATTTAAATCATTTTATTTAAATTTAATCATTTAATAATTTAAACAAAAAAATACAGGACATAACCTCACAATCGCTCCATAACAACTAATTTCATTTTGTACTTACCCACTCTCTAATTTCAAATACTGCCAGTCCATCTCTGGAATGACGACTCAAGATCCGGTTTCTCCTGAACAATTTTCTTTCTACATAAGTACTATAACTTCTTTGAATAAAATCCAACAAAATTAGTTGTGTCCATGATTTTTAAGGAATATTCAAGAAATAAAGAAGAATGGCAGGAAGTTGGAACATTTGGTGTTACGTTGACACTGAAGTTGTTTCCAAAAACTCTGAAATACTCAACACTAAAACCATGCTTCGTCTACCAAGTTGGAATTATCAGGAGATGATTGAAACTAAACTAAATCTGAGAATATATTCATACTTTTGGTGTGGAAACTACTTCAACGTCAAATAACAAGGAACATATGGAGGAAGAAAAATTAAAAAAACGCCACAAAGAAAATAAAAAAATATCTTTAGAACATAATGAATATTGGTCATCGAGGATTTACTTTTGTCAATAACCTTCTTTGACTAATTTGATTGCTTTATTGCAGTCCCTGGTAACACACGTACATTAATTTCTCTTTCGTTTATATATTAGATACATTTTATACTTCAACTCCCAATATCATATCCACAGTATAGTCGTAGCGACTTGAAGATTTATCACTATTTCTTTTACTATCCTTACTTTCACTATTGTCTATAATTTCACTATTTGTACACTGATGCTTTTCGTCATTTAAACGTTTTAGCGTGTTGTTTTCTAAATGGCACTCGTCACTAAGCAAGAAGGGCACATTGGTGATCTTTGTCGTAAAGAAAGCCATTTTCTCTCTGCAATCAAAAATAGAATCAATAACAAAATAGAAATTAAAAACAAAAGCATCACGGTGCACATCATGACCAATAAAATCTATATCTATCTACTAACTTCTGTATACACAAATTATATTAGTTTACTTTCAAAGCTACCTCAAGCACAATTTTTCCCTTTTACCTCCCTCTATTGGCTACTAAGAACCAGTCTGAACTAACCTGAATGAAATAATATCTGGTTTCCCGTTTCCTGCCTTGGATTTTCTCAATTTGTAAATCTCTTTGGAAATCTTTCTAAGCATCGTCTCGATCTTCTTCTCTTGCAGCGTCTTAGTCGCCGTAGAACTTTCAGCTTCGGCTATCAAATTTTGAAACTGTTGATCTTCCAACATGTAAGTAACCATTTCCATGTCGCCCTGCTCTTTGGCAGTTTCCAGTCTTTGTTTTAACTCTCTCAGTCTTAATAATTCAGAATTAAGCATTTCTAGTCTTGTGTGCTGAGCCTGCAGATCCAACTCTAGATCTATCGACGTCCTGGCAGTTGTCGGTAGGTGAGTTTGCGATTTGCTCGTGGACAGAGCCGCAACCGAGCCAGACTTCTGCCTGAACCGCAAGGATCTTCTCTCGACAGCGTTTCGTTGGAAAGGCTTGCTGCCTCTTCTGTACAGGGGCATCGCGCTATCGCTGTCGCTTCTGTTTAACTTGCAGGTGTACTGATTTTTGGAAAAGTGTGCGCTAGGCGAGAACGTTTGCGATCTTTTGATCACTCCTCTCTCGTTCGACACTGCCGTCGCCTCTGCTTCTTGCAGTTTCATCTGTTTAGCGTGTTCAGGATAGAATGCACATTCGGTGTTTGTCTGTTTATTAGAATACCTGTAATTAAGATTGAATTGAACAAAAATATTACTCAAAAGAAGTCAAGCTTCAATATAATTTTAAAAAAAGCAATATGGAAAAGGTTAATGTATTAATTTTTTCTGTTGAATTATTTGAAACCTGTATTTTTTTAGTTTATTCATGAATTTTGTACTTATTGCTCAATGAATTGAAAATGGTTTCAAATAGCTACAGGGATGTACATAAAAAAATTTTTTCGTTTTTCATTCATACATCACGTCGAAAAATATACAGGGTGTTCCATTTGAAATGAAACGCTTCATTTTTTAGCCCTTGGCAATAGTTTATTTGATTTACCGAATTTACATTTTGTATATTACCATCATAATAGAGGCTGACCCTGTATTTTAGAAAGCCATATAACAGAATAGAAGCTTTTCTTGAATTGGTGCATGAGTGCCAGCTTGGTATTTTAGCGCGTAACCGGGTCGCATCATTCGAGTATGGAGCTCTGAGTTGGGCGGGCGTAATACTTATGGGAATTTACCGGCCCGTTCCAATTAATTGCTCCCCTAGTTTTACAAGTATTTCCTGATCACTGTTCATATTTTAATTTGCCTTAATTATAAAAATAATAAGAAAAATACGCGAGTATATGAGTGCATCAAAGTTCCCGATTAAAACTGTAAGTACTGAAACTTTATTTTAATGCGTTTCTGGCCCAGCAAAATAGCTATGCTTAAAAAGTCATGCTTTTGTTTTTATACAAGGATGTCTAGCTGTTGTATACATGCCTCCAGCGTACGCTTCTGTGTTAGTGCCAGTTTCAGTCCATTTATTAACTTTCGCTGCATAATTGGCAATAAATTACTTCTGTATTAAGAATACCTGTAATTAAGATTGAATTGAACAAAAACATTTCTCAAAAGAAGTCAAGCTTAAATACAATTTTAAAAAAAAGCAATATGGGAAAGGTTAATGTACTAATTTTTTCTGTTGAATTATTTGAAGAAACCTGTATTTTTTAAATCTATTCATGAATTTTGTAATTATTACTCAATAAATTGAAAATGGTTTCAAATAGCTATAGAGATGTAAATAAAATTTTTTTTTCGTATTTCATTCCTACATCACGTCGAAAAATATACAGGGTGTTCCATTTGAAATGAAACGCTTCATTTTTTATATTTCCATCATAATAGAGGCCGACCCTGTATTTTAGAATGCCATATAACAGAATAGAAGCTTTTCTTGAATTGGTGCATGAGTGCCAGCATGGTATTTTAGCGCGTAACCGGGTCGCATCATTCAAGTATGGAGCTCTGAGTTGGGCGGGTGTAATACCTATGGGAATTTACCGGCCTGTTCCAATTAATTGCTCCCCTAGTTTTACAAGTATTTCCTGACCACTGTTTATATTTTAATTTGCGTTAATTACAAAAATAATTAAAAAAATACGCGAGTATATGAGTGCATCGAAGTTCCCGATTAAAACTGTAAGTACTGAAACTCTATTTTAATCGTTTCTGGCCCAGCAAAATAGCTGTGCTTAAAAAGTCATGATTTTGTTTTTATACAAGGATGTCTGTTGTCTACATGGCTCTAGTGTACGCTTCTGTGTTAGTGCGTGTTTCAGTCCATTTATTAACTTTCGTTGTATAATTGGCAATAAAGTACTCTATTATTATTATTATTTAGAATACCTGGAGTCTTGATCGTAATAAGAAGGATCTATGACAGGCTGCTTATCATCAGTTGACGGAATGTCCACCATAAATCGTTCTTTGCATTCTACCTCCTCTATATCTTTTTCTGAATCGTCGCTATCGTATTCCTCTGTGCTCTTTAAACAATTGTATAATTCCTCGAGATTTAGGTTAAGGGTTGGCGGGAACACAGTCTCTTGATTTCTGGTCAACGTCGATGTTTGGGAGGAAATGATAGTGGAATCGTCGGAGCTCTCTTCTTTCCCCATTTGTCTATACGACACGTCAAGTTTCTCACGTTGACCACCGTCTGCATCCTGTGTTTGGTGGGAAATACCGGTTTGTACCTCTTCTTGCAAACACAGTATGTTGTACCATTTTTGAGAAATGCTATGTGTGTTAAAATCAGCTAAACTGACTTGAGTGCAACCCTGAAACAAAGAAAATGATATTTTTTTATTTTTGGCATACAAAGTTTGAGAAATAATATAGTGGCACACAATTTAGTAACGATGGAACATGTTTTTTATAAAGAATAGATATATCAAATCATAACCTTGAGATAGCATTGGCAAAGGCCAAACAGAAAACACATAAAAGTAAAAAATTGGGTTTATAAGCTCTCGTGTGAAGAATGCAATAGCTGTTATATTGATCAAACAGGAAGGGCATTTAATATAAGGTACTCTGAACATTTAAAATCATTTGAAAATAGTAAAAGTAATTCAAATTTTACAAATCATTTTTTAGAAACCAACCATCATTTCCCGTCTATAAACACTTTTACATTATTCAACAAAATCTAGAAAATTAAATATATTAGAAGCAACTGAAATCTATAAATATAGAAATAACCCAAATACTTAATGCTTAAAGCGAGTTTAGTATGCAAATTTCCAGATTCAGATGTTTCGATGATGTTTACGAAAACTATCTCATCGTCATGCAAATACAAAATATGCAATAGACTATGACTTACCACACATTTTTCTTGCTGATCGTCGAACTTGCTCCAAACATTGACTTGAAGGGTTTTGGTACAAATTTTATTTGCAGGTACACAAATGTTGAAAATATCACCAAATGTCGCTTTCTCTAAGTCACTCACTGATTTTGTACAATGAACAGATGGAAGTGTAGAATTGGCTGGTAATAACGCAGTTTTTATATATCTGAAAAAGGAAAATCTACAATACTCGAATTTGTAGAGTGACTGTGAATGCAATTACAATTGTTTTCTTTTCATTTTAACATTAACTGTTGTGAATTAAATGAGCATATGCGGGAAGATACTTTTACAAGAATAAATTAATAAATATACAAGAACTTAAAAGGCACAGAAATATTACAGTCAAACGAAATACTTTAGTATATATACACATACACGCACAGGCTTCAGTTTAGATGTATGTCTATAAAACAATAAGAATAAGAAAGTTGTTAATGTGGCTGATTAATATAAAAAATTCTTAAATATATTTTTATTATTATATTTTTCTTAATAAGCAGAGAGAACAAAGAGCTTGCGTGCCCCTTTATGCATGGTCACCCCTAGGCTATAGCCTAGTTTACCCTGACTACCTCGATCAATGAAAAAAGAATACGATTTCAACAAAATTAAGATAAAGTTTATCATCTCGCTATGTGACCTGAAACCTTATGATATTCATAATTATTTACACCATCCGTATCAAGATAACTAACAAAATCTGTATTGTGCTATCTTTTAGTATTTATTGTTGTAAACTGTTGTGATTGGCTCATACTTTTGTTATATTTCTGAATGTAGTGCAATAAAGTATTATTATTATTATTATTATTATTATTACTTACACATGTGAGGTATCAGCGATAAGTAGCGCTTCCAAATGTCTTGCCTTCTCAATCGTCACTTTGAGCATATTTTCAGTCGAAGCATACTTCATCTTAATTTGTACTTGTGCTGTTTCTGAATCCAACTCCGGAGCGAAAATATCTGATCCCTTCTTTTTATTCGACGCCTCGAAGACCCCCGAATCGCCCGCAACCGACTCGTCACTAACGGCTGCAGAAACTGACCTCGTATTCGTACCCGAAGACGGCGTCCTCGACAACATCGATCTCTGCAACATTTCGTCATGATCCATCAAAGGAGGTGTCTCCGATATGGGCGACAACGCGGGTTCACCAGAGCTCTCACACAGGTACCTACCGGGCCTGCCTAATCCAGAACCTTGCGACATATTACTCGCTTGCACTTCAAACAGATCTGTTAACGGAGATAGATTGGGAATGGAGGTTCTTCGCGATATCATGCTGTGGAGGTACTCGTCGCCTTCGCAAGACAAAGGATTGGGAAGTCCTAACTCCTCCAGCTTCTCGTTGATTTGTTTCGGTTCAGACTGTAAGTTTCTATCTCTCTCGACTTGTGCGTACGTTGGAGGTGGTACGATACACGGGAAATTCTCGTACATGGAAGAAACCGATGGTGATATCGAAGACAGGGAACTACGAGGTGATATTGAGAGGAGGGATCTGCTCGGGGACGTAACCTGTGGGACGTCCACGTTGTTTCTTAATAACGTTTCCACTCTTCTCTGCAAGTCTTCCATGTCTATGAATTTTTCGACGACTGGAGGTCCGACGCATTGAGGTCCGCCGTAAATATCAGTAAAGCTTAACCCTGAACTCAACGATCCTTTACTACTCGTAGTCGACAAGGACCCAAGACTAGAACTGCTACTCACGGAGAGCGTACTGGCAGACGTTTTCAGTTGCGACTCCAACTGTGTCATTTGTTGTAAGCCGTCTTTTAGTTGTTGCAGTAATAGTTGCTTTTCCTCGTGTAACCTCAGTCTATCGGCTATATCCCTGTTCGATAATTCCAGAGCCTTATTCAAGTCCTTTTCCAACCTCTTGCATTCCGTGTGGACTCCACTCATTTCCTCTTTGGATTTTATTCGAGGCGTAATGCTCCTCAACTCCCTTAATAACTGTTCTTTTTCTTGGAATAACAACAGTCTGTCTTTGTCAGATTCCACCTGACCGGGTTGAACTTTTTCTTCTAAATCCGCCAATGTTTGTTGGATATGTTGTACTCTTTTTCGCGCTTCATCATATTCCAATCTCATCTTGGCCATCTCCGCTAATCTAGTACCTATCGACACTAATTCACACGAAAGATCTGTTTGTGACGCAGTACTTAACGTTTCTTGGGGCAAACTCAACGTCGAAACATCAGGAGAGCTCTCCGATAACTGAAGCCTCGTCAGATCGTCTTTGAGTTTCGCCAGAGATTGCATAAGTTCTACTTTTTCCCTTTCCCCGGATGACAGGGATTTCTGAATGTTCCTTAATTCAGCCACGATCGCGTGAGCTTCCGCAATGTTGTAGCATGTTCCTTGCTGTAAACTTAGTTTCTGTTCCACGCTGCAATAAAAATGATACAGTTAGTTAAATGAAGTAAAAATTAACAATGTCTTAAGAGAAATTCCTTAGAACATAAATTACTTGCAAGATGGCCGCTAGAAGCAAAGCTTGTGGTGGTTTTTACACCTAGAGGTGAAAAAATAAAAAGTACTCGGCACTCACGCTTGATTGCGTCTATATAAGATAAACGAAGGAAAAGAAGGCAAAACATGATGCCCATTAGTAAACAACAACTTACTTTGACAAGGTTTCAACGCCTTTCTGAGTATATGTCATCTCGTTTCTTATTTGCTCCAACTCCGATTTTAACCTCGAAACTCTATTTTTCGCTAATGCGACATCAGACTTAAGCAGATCTGGATCATACTTTGTACTGACACTACTAGTTGATGAACACACTGCGAACATACGAAAAAATTATGAACATTTTTAAAATAAACTAAGAAAGGTAATTAGAACACTTACAACTTATTCTAGATGTGGTGAGCGTCGTCAACGTATTATTCAAATGATCATATTCATCTTGGGCCAACATTAATCTCTTAGTCTTTATATTATATATATCTTTCTTCGCCTGGAACAACGAAATACATTGCAAAATACATGTTTAGGTGTAATCGGTGGTTATTGGGGAGCCGTATGATGTCTGAAATTACGAAATTGTGAAGTGCTATTAATTTAAAAATCCATATTTAAGCTTTCAGTAGGCCGCATTAAATGGCGGCTGGTGAAATTTAACTTAGTTATATCTTAGTATTGGTATTACTTTATTAAGACATGACTTCCAGGACCAAATGGAGAAGCTTTATGGAAGAAAAACTAAAACTGAAACTTTCAAAAAAAATTCCAATGATGGGCAGGTTACCAAAGTTTTGTGTAATAATTTATTTACAAAACATTTTTTTTTTCAGTATAAGGAAAAAAATTAAGTCAGATTTTAAATTTCATTAGGAAAAACTTTTTCATAAAGTTACATCGCTCTCAAATTTAATTTTAGATTGGTATTTAATTTATCTGCTAAATGCTACACTGGGTTAGGCAAATGTGTCTGAACTCCTCATTTCTTGCTAAAATAATAATAAAGTAAATAATAATCTTAACAAAAGTACTCGCACGAATTGGCATTTACTTTTACATGCAACTGATTTTAAATGACTTTTAAGAGAATAGTCTAAAGGATATAAATCTGGTGACTCAATACGTACTCTTTGACCTACTCACTCACTTTGGAAACGTTTCGTTTAGAAAAACTTACAAAATCTACATTTATTAAGTTTCTTTTTAAATTTCACTTAAACCGTTGCCTGAAATAAGGTGTTTCCACACTTCTGTCCACCTTTGTAACAGATTACACGTAACTTTGTTTACAGAAATCTTCATACTGTATTACAAATATTTCTAAGATCAAACAAGCAAATACTAGAAAACTTAAAGAATTAAAGTAGTTCAAAATAATAACGCTGTCAGTATGTTTTTCAGTTTATAAATGTTGATAATCCACATTTACCTCTAAAACATCTTGAGCAGTTAGCAGGTAATCTCGTAGCATAGCTTCTTGTATTGTGCGCCATTCTTGTCTGGGATCTTCCAATTGTGTGGTTTCTGAAAAAAAAATGTGATAATGTCAACAGGCTGTATTATCAAATCGTATCCAAGAAGATACGAGAAGTACTAGCCGATAAACAAAATGCTTATATTCGACGTGTGTCTTGCCAACATCATAAAGAGAGAATTAAGACAAAACCTTCCCAAATGATCCCAATATGATTGTCGAAACACTCGTCGAATATAGTATTCAAGTGTTTGATGTAAAAAGTAAAAATCTACTTACGATTTACGTGGTTAATGAAATACGGTCCGATTTGTTCATCAAAAGCCTCCTCCCAACCCAGAGGCAATTCATTTCCTGTGCAGTCAGCAAACGTTTGTGGTTTCGTATATCTGAAACAAAATAACATGACTGAAACGTTACTCAATTCATATAGATATTATACAGGGCATTAAGGGCATTAACAATAACGTCGATTTACAGTCAGAAGAGGTTAGGTTAAACAATTCCAGGCAATTAAAAGAAATGCTTTAAGTTAATGCATAAGAATGATTGTGATAGTAATAACTGCTGCTCAAACAAGCAATAAACAATCCATGGTAAAGAAAATTAACATTTTATATTGGTTTGTCTCTATTTTTAATAACTATTTCTTATTTAAATTTTAGTTGAGCGAAGCATGAACTGCACGGAGGGAGAGTATATTTAAGAGAATACAAGTCATAATTAACAATTGACCTACATAGAATAGTAAAATACATGTTAAACATTTTATATAATATATTATAATAAAAAATTTACAAAAATTACAACGGTTTGCGTAGTCCAATCTATAGGTATATAAGGTATAGACGAGGGGTTAACCGCTGGAAGAAATTGTGTACATCTTATTACATACTTCAAACAGTTTACAGTCAGTCTTTCATTGTTTATTTTATAAAGTGTCTTTTTCACAAAATTTACAGCGGTTAATCTCCAACCATAGCCATGTTCATTGCTAAAAAACTAAAAGGAAAGATTTCCTGTTAATAAGTGGTGAACATGTTTTGTCTAGATTGGCAACACAATCCCAGTGTGTGTGTGTGTGTGTTAAGGAACCATCTGAATCTGCAATAGTCTAAGGAGTCAATGGCTTTTATTCATGATGCCTAAGAGTTCATAACCTGAAAAATTAATTTCTGCATTAGTAATTATTTATAAAACAACATTTAATTAGGCAAGCATATATGAAAAAAATGGTTGATAACTAATTCTTACCGTTGTAACAAGCTTTTATCCTGTAAATTTCTTGCAGAGTACTTCTTTCACCTAACCACAAACAGCTTCAAGACTTCTCAATACCTTGAATTCGTCTTTCTGTCTACGTAATTCTTTCAAAAATCAAGTAATTTGCAACATCTCTTATGTGTAACATTTAGAAATACATCAATATTTGTACTAAAGTATTTTTTTCTCAAAATATAAGGATTTAATTCGATGGCAGCCGTATACCTAACCTCTACATCAGGAGACAATTCTGCAAAATACGAACTAACCGTCATCCTGACGAACAAAATTGTTTATATAACAGTATTAAGAATAGTTGTAGATGTTAAATAATCCAACAATAAGTTCTTAAATGGCACAAACACTGCAAAATTCACTTTAAAGAAACACGTTTAATCGGCGGATTTCTCAATGACAGCTGTTTGTTTTTCCTAAGGTCTCAAAATCTGTGACGTCGGCGCACGCGACCCATAGTGAAGGCACCCGTTCATGCAGGCGGCTGGCGTAAACGCACAGAGTTCGGTTGTTGAAATTCGTGGAAAATGTCAAGTAGGCGGGCGGAAAATTACCAGTGGGTGTCGTGTAAACAAAATTGCAATGTATGAATCAAATTGGCGGAGATTGCTCTGAGGCCGACAGCTGCTTGATTATTTATAAATTCAGGCAAATAAACGATAATCCTTAATATTTATAAAATGTTGGTGAATCAAAATTTTGATTCAAATGTTACATATTGCACAATTTGGCAGCTGCGCGACGCGGCCCAGTCTGCGTCTATGGTCTGCGCAGTGCTGGCAACGATGTAATATTTATTTCTCTTTGCGGTGTGAGTTTTCTGTTTCTATTGTAGGTAATTTATACAAATCCAAATTCCAAACAATTTAAATATGGAACCAACCTAACAAAGTGGAATACCATATTCGGACTTGAAGTGTGTATTAATTAATTTTGTTTATAAGTGCTAATATATTATCTGGTGTGAACAACATGCATGAAGATAATCTGCTAAACAATTATTAAATAGTGATGAACTTTTCTACTGGGCAGTAATTATTTGTATTTGGAGCAAGAAAACGGCCTGTGGTAAGAACTTAATAATTATGATCTATCGATTTTGAATTTGTTTCTCAGTAGTTCCTTAACGGTTTTTAGGCTAGAGTTTATCAGAATGCCAGAATAGTAGGGTTATTATCCCCAAATAAGTAATTACAAATTGGCAGTTAAAAAGAATAATTATTGAGCACTGAGTAGGTTGGAAACTGGAAACCAACATGAAATATTTCTTGTAGGTATTACCAAAGCACCTGATATCAGCAGGGCCGCGCCAAGCCTTTTGAGCGTGCAAATACGAATATGCGCTCTCAAGTAGCATATCTAGAATTCAGCTAAAAAGTGGGTCTGAGGAAAAAAGTATCTAAAATAAATCAAGCTTAATAATTAAATACAAAAATTCAAAATTTTCCAGTTTATGCCAGGGCCGGACTTAAGATTATATTGTCTTCGAAAAGTAATAAACTTTGTGGGCGTAAGACAAAAATATAAAATGCCTATAAAAAAAGTTTTATTATTTTCCTCTGAACTAAATATACACATTAAATACAATAATAATCAGGGTGTATACTTTCTGGAAAACCTGGAAAAGTCGGGAAATTTGATTTTGGTCAGGGAAATCAGGGAAAAGTCAGGGAATTTATAATCAGGAAAAATTTATTAAAACTACTTATAGTTATCTAAAGTTGTTCACATATTGGCTCTCCGGCTTGTCAAAAAATGTTTTCCATTTCCCCTCCCCCGCTCATCAATTTTCATTTTCGAGCAGAGAAAATTTCTGGATTTTTTATCGAAGTCCTAGAAAACATGGAAAGTCAGGGAATTTCAAAATTGTGAATTGATATAAAGTAGTATTAATGAGAAGATGACAGCAAAAAATATGCGCAGAAACGAGTTTGTGCACTCCATCATTCTAAGCCAATGAGAAAGAATTACGTGACATTCAATGTCAACACCAGTGGCGGCGGTGCCCCACAGTTGAGCAGCGGCGACGGTAATAATAATAATAAAACAACTTTATTAGGCAAAGTTTAGTACAACTTACTATTCTTACACTTCTCCTGAACAAAGGTTACTCGTAACAGTTGGCAAGTTTTAATCTACTCCATTTTCATAGTTCCTTGACCGCGAAACTTTTATTGCAATTACACATCTCTATACCCCAGATAAAGCTATGCCACTGGTAAAAATATTCGCGCATTTTGGCTCCGCCCTGTCATCTTCTCATAGTAATACTAGTCTACACCCTGAATAATAGACTGAAAAACAAAACTTATATCCTTTTTCGTGACTTCTTGCTTGCGAACTCCGCTGTAATATAATCCTATAAATAATTCTGTAAAATGTTGTAATGTCGATAATTCTACCAAAATAACAAATTTAACACACCTTGTTTTCTTTGTTTGGGGTCATTTAAAAAATATTGTCTACACAACCGCTATTACAACCCGTGAAGACCTGGAGCTACGAGTAAGACGCGCGATTAATAGCATAACGACCCGGCAATTGGCGAACGTACTTCGAGAAACAGCTATGCGAGTTCAGAAGTGCAATGATGTTAATGGACAGCATTTTAAGCAATTCTAATGTTTTGTGTTCATTTCTTATATTCCAAGCCATGTAGATATAACAAGATACCTAATTAGAACAAAATTGTATTTTCTTTTAGCTATAATTTTGTTTGTATTTATCCCAGTATTTATCGCACATTTTAATACGACATATGAATACATTTGAAAAAAATTAGTTTTGCCCCAAAAACCATTTTGATGAACTTTATTTGCTCATAAATCATGTAATTTAATATTTTTGACGGGATTTCGATTTTTCTAGCATTACACGGGTCATTTAGAATAGGTAAATCGGAACCGCTATGTCATGGCATACTTTAATGGAACACTAAAGATTATACTATAAAAAATATTGACGTTTGAAATGTCACTAATTTGGTATCGTTGGATTCAGAAAACTATGCAGAATTCAAAAACGCAATAATATACAGGGTGTTCCATTTAAAAATCGAAAGTTAGTGTCACTTCCGGCGAAACCGGAAGTGAAAAAAAAAATCACTTGTATGTCAAAAAGTGTCGCTTATTATGTATATAGGATATCCCAAGTTTCAATCAATTATCTTCAAAACTAAAGGAGAACAGGAGAGAGGTGTAGATCCTGTTACACCCGGTATAGTAATCGGAAAAACAAATCTGAATTATTTTGTTCAAATGGGCTTATAGAATAGGGTGGAGTGAAACAATTTTTTTTTGTTTTCAAAAAGCTTGGGTGTGCAAAAGTTGTCACTTAGCGTATGTAAACACATCATATATTTTTTTTAAGCTGCCACAAGGGTCATCATTTTTTTAATTTTCAAGAATGACGCCATTTTTTTTTATTGGTCGCCACTGTACATAAACTGCACAGCGTACTGTACTGACACACTGATGCCCACGGTGCAAGCGTAGGTTGCTTTCTAAAACAAAACCCAGAGGTGTTACATTAATGAGTTAAAATGCTAAAAATTTGATTTAGCAGCCTTGCAGCAACTCATAGATTTTTAATACAAAACTGAGTTTTTTTTTAGAGACTGACAAAAGTATTTGAATGGATTTTTATACCCAAGCTAAATTTTTACACAAAAAAATAAAAAGATATGAAGATTATTTGCAAGCGGGTTTTTCCAAAACTAAGGTCTTTGTGGCACCTCAAATTAACATTAGATTTTAATAGTATTTTATCATGGTATTGCTTATCTGTTGTAGTAACTTTTGCAACCCCAAGCAGCATTTCTGATTTCCAAAAAAAGTAAAAAAGTGTCTTTTTTCACTCCACCCTATTATAGAACCATGACACCTACTATAAAAAAAGTGATACGCTTTCACGCATACCTCCCCTTACCGCAGTCTCTCCGCTGTTACGTCACGTAAAAGTCAACTAGTTCAGCGGCCAATTTTTTTATTTTAGATGTAAACTAAAATTACCCTAACAGAAGTGTTTAGAAACTTATCATTCGATGATGAGAATTGTTTGAGACAAAAGATAGAGCCAAAAATGTGAGTAAAATGTAAAATAATAATTTTTTCGTTTAACTCTCTCTAACTCAAAAACGGGACAACGAATTAATCTCAAATTGTTACCGTGATATGACTCCGTATGTACAGGGTGCGCCACTTAAAACTCCCCACACTTGTAACTTTTTTATTTTTGAAGCGATGACTATGTTGGGCACATCAAATTGTAGACATTTTTAAAGCCTTTAAACATGCATACTAGGGTGAAGTAAAAATATATTTTGAGGTTTCTGGTTCTTGTACACACACTAAATCACATTTTTTTTCATCCCCTTTAATAATGGGGTGGGGGTGGTAATGGAGGTGGCTAATGCCAAAATTTTCTTTGGGACCTTAGCTTCTCTTGTATATACTAAATACCAATTTTATGGACTCTTACCTGCTTGATCTACCTATTTACCCCAAATTTACTCCAATTTACCCCCCAACCCTTCGACGGAACAAGATGAAAATATAATCTAAAGTACATATGTGTACCAAATTTCAAGTCAATATCTCAAACGGTTCCAGAGTAAACGTGCGCACAAAAAAAAGTTACAGACAGACAGAATTTTTTTTTCGCTCAAACTTAAAATCTGGACGTTTCATGACATTCTAAGCCTATTTGAACAATAAAAATTTTTAAAAATTTTTTTGTCGTTACTATACTTCCACTGGATGTGGAAGTAAAATTGGAATGAACTATAGTTTATGTACTTTTATTTTACAGCTCATAACGAACATTTTTAATCTTTTTGTTGTTTTCCATAGGTCTTATAGATTTCGAGATAATCTAAGAATATCTGATGGAAAACACGGTGAAAAAAAATTAAATTGTTTAAATAAACAATAGGTACGCCGACCTCGCAGAAACTGTAAAACTGAACTGTGAACTTAAGTTAATCCCCTGAACACATTAAAACAAAAAAACTGCTCTGATCAGACAATTCACATTCCGAATTTTTTGAGTCCACGTCCTTTCCAATTTTTGAAAAAAATTTTATAATTCAAAAAATAGATTTGCTTTAGAAATAGATGTATAAGCATTTTTTATGCACTTCTTTTGGGCCAACACACCTCGTGCAAAATATTTGTATGTATACTCCAGACCAGAGATGGGTAAAGGAAAGTTCCCGGAACAAAATCTCAATAAAATATTTGAAAATTTGAAAGTTTCTAAAATTCCTTTGGAAACTTTCGGAATATTCAAATATTTTATTGGAAACTTTAATTTTTATCAAAACTATGTTCCGGAAACTCCCAAAAACTTCCTGGGAACTTTCATTGGAGAGTTTCTTTTACCCATCTCTGCCCAGACACCCTGTATAGTATATTCACTGTTAGAATGTGATTTGCCGTAACCAAATATAATTCAAAATTTTCTATAACCATAAAGTGGGATGTTGAGAGCCTTGAAGCGAGTCAGTGTTATGTGAACTAGATATCACAATTTTATAATTAGGAAGTTTCCTATTTTAGAAATATCATGTACATTCAACCTCATTTAGTAGTCTTTCAGATAACTAGTCAAACAAAAAAAAAAATTATCTCGACATCTGAAAAACTCACGAACTTTCTTATTTAAATACTTCGCCTCGGCTGAAGTCACAATACATAACGCGCTGACTTGCCATGCCGGCGGCCCGCCGTATGTTCCCTTTATTTAGTGTATGTGCTCGATTTTCTGAAGTGTCACAAAATGTCACTTTTGATTCGTTCGTGCCAAGCCGAATTTTCGAATTTCGCCGTGCAATTTACGATCAGGTTTATCTGGAAGACTTCCTCTTTACGTCGCGACATCATACGGCCGTCCCAATGGTGTTTTTCGAAAAATATGAACGTGTCAAGATTGCATGTTTTAGCAATTTTTTCGGCTCTCAAATGCAAGCTGGCTATAAACTGCCGGTACCTGCCAGCGAATATAAAGGTGTTCGCGCCCGCTCGCTGTTGGCGGAATCATGTATTGTGACGTAATCGAGCCTCAGCCCAGATGATCGCAGCATTTTAAACTTGGAAGGACCACAACTTTTTTATTTATAGGGATAATTAAAAAAAAAATTACAGATATTTTTTAGATTTTTACGACTATTTATTACGAGAAAATGAGAAAATTGGAAACTTCCTAATTGTATGGTTCTCTAGTACGCTTGACTGATTGATATCATTTCTAGACTTTCTCTCAACGCCGAAATTTAACATTTTTATTTTATTTTTTTGTGAGATATCAACTGTTTTATTAACTAGGTACCTTCCTTTTATAAATAACGATAAACAAAGAAATTTACAGAATTCGCCACCAAGCAAACTTCTAACACATTGGAAATAAATATAGTTGTCATGAAGAAAATAGAACACCACATACAGACCGCTACATAAATTGATTTATTGAACAAATATGTAGATAAGAACAGTTGAACGCCCCTTACCCCAAATTACCAAACAACTCTGAAAACCGTCCAACCCCTCACCTACCTACTTGTTAACAACAGTCGCTAAACGTCATCTAAAAAGTCATTTTTACATATTTTCTATTTTTCTCGCCTTCGAAAATCACATTGACACGAAATTATCCCTTACCCTAGGTGTCTAGGAAAACTCTGTTTTCACGCTAAGTTCACTTATAGCGAACTGAAACATCGACAGAGTCTTGTAAAAAAAATAGCCAAAATGTAGTTTTCCTCCCCCATTACCATCCCCCTAATCGTGGAACCCCTGGGTCACTTTTGTGCAACTCAGAAAGGTATAACTTATACAACGGTACCAAAAGCACTCTGATCGGACCGCTCCTGCGCTCTGCGTTGGCGAACATTTTTTATTACACATTAAACAGGAGTTTTATAGCATTCCTAACATTTCCAATGTTAATAATTTATACTAATATTCAGTCAATACCTTATAGAATAAATATTTTGTTACGCCGCTGACTGCATAGCGGACCGAAAACTTCAGCTTAGATGAGAGCGTACGCTGAATCACATACCTACGATGAATCTATACTTTATAATAATGTATTTTTTGTACGTACTCGAAACACTGAATAGTTGTGCAATGAAGAGGAATTCCATTTGTGGGAGTGATCGGGGTAATAATGTTTTTTCAGAAACATTATTAATCAATGATTAATTTTGTGTTTAAATAATTTAGTTAAATAGTTTATAGAAGCTTAACGTTTTATATTTTCTTTTTAAATAAAGGTACGCTTATAATAAATAGTCCGATCGTGAAACCCGGGTTTTTGTCAAAGTCAACATTTTCGTATTAAGTTTTTTCTTTTTAGAGTATGACATGTTTAAGGACATTACCTATAAGCTGCAAAAAAACTGCATGATGACAAGTTGTTATCACTTGGGCATCCCGTTTTATAATAAAAATAGTAGTAATAGTACTATACATATAATAAACAGTAATAAATATAATTTTTCGATGCGGTTTCGAGTAGTATACATTGGAAAAAACCAGGTGGTTTTTCTGTGGACTGGTCAAAATCTAATTATATTTGCAAAAAATTATTATACCAAAAGTCAATCAAAATGATGTGACAAGTCCCTTTTTTGGAGATTATTTCTAAACGGTTTGAAATAAATAACATCTAATGGTAATTTTAAGCAGAAATAAAAGAGTAAGTAAAAGAACCCATTTTTTTGAGTGGCTATCCTGAAATTGACTTCTTTTTAAGGGATTTTTTTGATGTTTGGTTTCGCCTTTCTCCCTCAAAATGTTTTACTTCGGTAAAATGAGCTATTCTCGAGTTATTTGATGTTTTATGCCGTTGCTTATTTCAGTATTCAAGTATTAATTTTTGCATATTTCGCATCATAAAAATTGTTTCATTCGGAAAATGAAATAGTTTACTAGCGCTATAAAATATCTAAAACTATATAACAATACAGATGTCAAATTCAGCCTTACATGAAAAGTCGTGACCCTTTTAATTTTTGTGATGCAAAATATGCAAATTCTTGAAATGGCCACAGGAAAAAAATCAAATAACTCGAAAATTGCTTATTCTACCTTATATCAACAAGAATACCTCTCTTGAGCGTATTAGACCAAGGAATATTTTCCTTGTTTTCTTTTACATTTTTGTTCCTCTCTAAAATTATAACTTGATATTCCAAGCCTATTAGAATTAATTTCTACAAAAGTGACAGGTGAGCCCTCTTTGGCAGTTAGTGTCTAACAAAAGCTTCTAGGGAGACGAGGATACTTTGGCTTCGAGACTTCCGCATGCGCAGTCCAGCGCGCGCATGCGCAAATTTAATCGCTTTTGTTATGTTCAAGTTTTACACACATTGAGTCAGGTACCAAATAGCTCAGTGTGTAGGTTAATTGCATTCTTGTACTAATAATGTTAAATAAAATTGTTTTGAATTGAATTGAATTGAACCTGTCAAGACTGATATTCGCGGTTCGAATCTTGTTGCCTGCAACTTTTTTTTTCTTGTATCCGAGACATTTTTTCCTTGCCCTAAATTATTTTCATACCTGAATTGCAAATTAGGTTAGGTTAGGTTAAAGTTGTGTTGTTCCTTTTTTTATTATTACTGTATTTTAGTGCGCATGCGGAAGTCTCGAAGCCAAAGTATCTTGGTCTCCTTAGACGCTTGTGTAACTAACACCTTTATTATCCGTTATCAGACTATAGTCTAGAATACTACACTCAAAGAAAATGATAGGTAAATTCAACCAAAAAGAGCATATGAAATCGCGCCTATCTAGTTTCATAGTTAAATCAATCAGAAAAGAATAGTCATACAACTTTATTTGTTTTCGTAAACAAATAGTAGTTTAATAATCATATCTTCTTGTAACAAATTAAATAGTACAATGACATTTTTTTATGTTCACTAACCATTTTCAATTTGGTCTACAATTAAATAGTACAACGACTTTGTTTTTTGTTCACCAACTAATTTTTAGATTGATCTACACTTTATTGTATGATGAAGTTTCTTTTGGTTAGCCAAAATCTCAGTATTGAGACATCAGACCACCCAAACCAAAGATTAGAGATCGTTTATAAGATCCATTCAAATATATCGATGATCCCTGAGAGAATTTGAACATTGCAATCATGTTATTAATTTTCTATAAATTCATAAGAGTATAAGATAATGCATGATTGATTATTGTCAGTGATTTGTATGTGGCGTCATCTGGGAATAATTTAATAGACTACGTGGTAAGCAAGCAAATTTTATGGTAATTCTTTTAGAACTTCTAGAAGACGACAATAATATTGGTTTGTCTACCAAGTACAATAATACAGCGAACTAATACTGGGTTAGAATTACAATTCGATAATAGTTAAAAATAAAATATACTATTATCTAGTTTAATTTGACAGAAATCAACAAAATAATAGTCAGACGAACAAAATAATAGTCTTATTCATCTATTTTTTAAGTTAATGTTTGTTTTTTTGTACGACAACTTTTTATTAATTAAAATAACAATCACCTCTTGTTTAAAAATACCATCAATATAGTTTGGTTTAACAAAATTAACGATATTGTTAGTTAACCATTTTTTCTTGTTGAATTTACCCATACTATTTCTTTGAGTGTAATATAACAAACTATACTTTATTTTTCATCTACTATCGACCTCCTGAAGTATTGCCACGTAATTACGAATCATCCTGTATATCAATAATAGTTTTTACTCTGCCCCATGTTGACCACTGTTTTTTCCATTTTTTACCAATTTTGGCCCGGACTTTTCCAGAAAAAAGCAGTTTTTTGCCAACCCTGGGTTTAGTTAAATAATTTTCCATTCTAATCATGATGTAAACAAGCAATGTTACATCTGTGTTAGGTCCTGTTGGATGACAGTCGTATAATTTATTGCACTTATTTGCCAAATACGATTATGCTAATGAACGTGTACACTGTACAGGTTATTGTCATATCAGATGATACTGACGTTTTTCTGGCTTTATTTTTATAATTTAAAGGAAATATCCACATCGTTTTTAATGGAGTCGGCAGTACATGGTCGTTCGGTAGGAGATATGAAACCAACAGCTATTAAACATCAAGATATATCACTCGACATATTAGCAGCTTATTACGACAGCAATCTGTTGTAGTACAGGTAAAAGCAGTCATCAAAATATAAAAAAAATGTAGATTATTTGTGTGAACGGACAAGTTTTATTGAAATCGTTAAACAAGCAACCAAGTTCATCGCAGCATGTTATGGGAAAGCTTCGTGAGGGTCACTTTCAGAGGCCCCAATAAAACTTTGGACAGAAAGAACTGGAAGTGGTAGGCCTTTTTACGCTCGCTGCCTCCAAGAAATAAAGCTTTTGCTAAAAAAAGTGTGACCTAGCCCGTTCAAACCTTCATTAGAAAACACGCATTTGATACACTAAGTTTGGACCAGACAGATTATGAATTTTGTATGCAAATGCAAAATGCTTAGTACTAACAACTTTACCTGAAAACACACAGATTATATGTACCTCCTGACATTCTGCCACTAATAAAATGCTCTTGTGCCAGCACTAGCCCGTGCCAAAGACGCGGCTACGAAAGTACGGCTTTACTTTGCGCGATGTTTTGCGCATTTAAGTCGAATGGTCAGTTAGTGCTGGGCGATGTTTGCGAAACATCGATGTTGACATCGGAAGACCGTCATCGATGTAGGAAGAATATCGGTAAAAAACCATCGATGTATAATAAACATCGATGATACCTAAATTGATGTGCGGGGGGAGAAAATCCAAAAAAAATTTTTGCTCACCAAAAGAAAAATTGATGAGCAGGGAGGAGAAAATCCAAAAAAAATTTTCACCAAAATAAAACTTGATGAGCGGGGAGGCGAAAATTAGACCGCCATCGATGTAGGAAAAATATCGGTAAAAAGACATGTATATGTATAATAAACATCGATGTGTAATAAACATCAATGTTACTCAAAATTGACGAGCTTGGGGAGAAAATCCAAAAAAAGATTTTTTTCCCTCCGGAAATAAAATTGAGGCTGGGGCGAGAAAATCCAAAAAAAGATTTGTTTGCGTTTGCCGAAATAAAAATTGATGAGCGGGGGGGGGAGAAAATCAGACCGCCATCGATGTTTGGGTACTTCTAGTATCGATGTCAAAACATCGTACATCGTTAACGAAACATCGCTCAGCACTAGTCACTGTTACAATGTAACACCTGCTATAGAAGAAAGTGACTGATAACAAAGCACCAGAAGAAGAGCCTTGCAATTAATATATTTTTGTAAGTACATTTTTTAACGTTACCTAATTTACCTGTAATAGGCACATTATTTCAAATAGTCGTTTCGATATCTAATATAAGTATTTCAAATATTCGAATTCAAAATTCTACTTATTTGTTATTTTAACCAAAATTTTCAAAAACCAAACTTTAACTTTCATTTGTTTCTTAAGACAATTTATGTAAAACGTAATTGAATTAATACTAATAATAATCTTTATTCACCTTGTTCTAATGATACAGATTATGTATATTTGGTAAGTCAAGAACAGATAAATAAAAATGGTACAATACTCGGTACAATATTAACAATGAATAAACAAATAACACGTATACAAGAGAACACATTTTATAAACGAAAAAGAAATATAATTGTCAAAAGATAAAAGGGTTATAACAGAATAATTAAACATTAATAATAGTAATAAAAAAACATACAGCATGAATATTAAAAACAAAAAACAAATAAACTGAATTATATAGTAGTTTATATAATATCGGTTACAAATTCTTCAATAGTGTAATATCCGAGGTAATATCCTTTTTGTACAAGAATGTTTTTAATAATAATTTTAAAACTGATGTTCATATTTTGAATATTACTTGGCAGTTTGTTATATAATGCAATAGAATTACTTATATTGAAGTGATGTAGGGGAATTGTTAAAGTATTTTTGTTTCGAGTATTATATAAATTATGTTCAGATAGACTCTTGAAAGTATCCATATTTTTTTTGTATTAAGTAAACATTTATAGATATAAATACAAGGCATCGTCAGGAATTGTTTGTTTATAAAACTAGCTTTGCAGCTTTCTCTGCAGTCTAAGTTGAATATTAGTCTCAATATTCGTTTTTGTAGAATAAATACTCTCCTGGCATAGGATGATCGACTTGACGTGTGAGTACGCTAAAGCATAGTACACACTAGTGAGTCCTACTTCATTCAACATATCTTTTAGTTGTAGTAGTGCAAAGTAAGCTTGATTTAGCTTTCTGCATACATGGTTAGTATGCTGTTCCCATGATAAATTGCTATTTACAAGGGTGCCAAGAAATTTCGTGCAATCACTTAAAACTATTCCAGGTAAAGTAACCGTACGTCTTAGGTTAAAATTTAAAAATATGGTTTTATCCTCATTTAGCATTAGTCCGTTTCGATCGCACCAGGTACTCATCTCATTTAATACAATATGAACCTTATTAGATAGTTCTTCAGGGCTATCAGCTGTAACCGTAATGGTTGTGTCATCGTATACACAATGGTGAAGCCATTTTCGATAAAATCTGGAAGGTCTTTAATATAAATTACAAACACTAGTGGGCCTAAAATAGATCCCCGAGGAATTCCCGAAAGAAAATCGAAAATATTCGATTGCACTTCATTGCATTTCACACGAAGAGATCTGTTTTGCATAAATGAAACGAGGCATTCCAGGAATTTACCTGATACCAATAGCCTGTAGCTTTTGGGGGGGGGATAATAATTCCCAACTCCTCAAAAAAATGTTCTCCAAAATAAAAATTGATGAGCGAATCCTCGAATTCTCCCAGATTGAAGCAATAAAAAAAATCTCCTTCGAAAATAAAAATTGATGAGCGGGGGGGGGGTTGTTCCCGAATTCTTCAAACCTCGCTCCCAACTTCAAGCTTGAATTTCCCAACTCGACACCACGATATTGGGGAGGGGGAGCGATCTACCCATGCCATGATGGGAATCTGTATACATTATATATTTTTTTAAGAATATTGTTACTCTATTACTGATAATGTTTACACCTTATGGCCGCTATGAATTTTTAGTAACCCTGTATATCTCGAATTGCCCAAACGTATGAGAGCTTGTCATGAATCGGATATGTAAATAAGTCTACCTGAGGCTTCTTCTTCCATTTAAAAGAAACTTGAATACGATACATTTGGGTTCTGAGCTCCGCTACCGGACTATAAATTATCCAAATACGAAGAGTTGATCAGCACATTGGCACATTTCAAAAACCGTAAATATCGCTCGTGGAGAAAAAAATTGCGTTAGTGATGGAATTCTGAACAACTTTTAAAATGTTCGCCTTCTGTCGGCCCGTCGCGTTTCTAGTAAGCACGATAACTTAAGTCAGAAAAGTCCGATAGAATTCAAATTTGGACAGTCAGTTCGTCTTAGCTAGAGAAAGAACTCTATTGTGTAGAAAAAAAACGATAAGTAAATATAAGTTATAAAAAATACACAAGAATATCGCATAATATACTGAGGAACGTTTCGTCAATCAAGATGGCATCATCGGGTGATGATTAATCCAATACCTAATATAGCCAATAAACCTAAAGAATTAACTTATTATCGAAAAATTGCAAAGGGCATGCTATAGAATGTTCAAAAATTACAATAGGCCGGCGAAGAGTATAACATCTAGGTTTTTTCATTTATTTGAATCTAAAATGCGAAAATTCCATTTACAATTGAGTTTTTAATTCCACATTCCACAACAAACAACATCAAAGCACGCCACTGGAGGTAGGTATTCGATTTAAAACTACCCAAATAAAACACGTGCAAATAATATTGACGTTAAATTAGAAACCAGACCAATTACAAATAACCATTACATTAAAATCAGTACAATTTAGTGTCTTAAAGCTACAATCCATGAAGGAAATTAAAAATAATTAAAAATGCGAGCCTAGTGAACAGACCACAAAAGTACTGTCACATTTTGGACGTACGTATCTAGGTATTTATTGTTTTAACGTAATTTTATAATTTTCATTTCTTAATTTGTAAATTCGTTAAAATTAATATATCTTAACAGTGAAAACTTTCATCGAAGCATTTGGTTAATAAATACCAACTACACAATTTAAGATATTTTACATTAATGAACCAAATACCCGAGAATTAAAGAAATTATAATTTCTTTCTATATTCTTGACCTTGTTTCATCGATACATTTAAAGGGTATTAGCTGAAGAACGTAAAACTCGATGTAAAATATCTTAAATCTTCAAATATTTATTTATTAACCAAACATTTCTCCTTTTCCAATGTTTACTAAAATATAATTTTCATCGGAATTACAAATTTCCAAAACTAAATATAATACACACCAATCACATCCGAAAATACGACACTTGCAATCCGTTTTTACGCATGTTTATGTAGGATATTTACCCACTTATTTATTTATTTTAAATACAAATAGGGACCTGCTGTATTACAGTATATAGTTATACAGAGGTTATCCTATGTCATTAACTTCAATTCATTCAGATCATAATTTCTTCCTGGCGATAGAAAGGGTAATAACGAAAACTATCACAAAGGCAGTACTCAAATAATTTAAGTGTATTATTTATGCAAAATTAAGTTTAAAACTATTGTAGCTGGTACCCAGTGTTGAAGAATGCACTTACACCTACCTGTCTCGCGGATCTATCCACGTAGTTTTCTTGGCTATGTGATCAATAAAGTATACTTTCCCATCGTAATCCCGTCCGAAATCCCAACCTTCTGGCAAGGGCACTTCACCATTCCGTTTCCTTGGCATATTTCACTATTAAATCCATAAATACACTATAACTAGTACACAAAACACTATTACACGGCCATGTTGAATACCACATTACTATCAAGAGCAGTCGCTCGCGTGACGTCACTAAGTTCCACCAATGGAGTGCATTTAACCTCGAGGAAGGAATGTGACTATCGTACTAACTTGGCGTACTTAACATAGTTTAACATAACATAGCGTATAGGATAGGTAGAGATTGGAGATTGAGCAAAGTACAAAACAAACGTTCTGCGTGAAATATCATCTCCACCTCGCTAACAAAGTTGATCTGACACTTGTTACCTGATTTAAATTAACAGTAGGGGCACTGCCTTTTCTGCTTGTAAAACAAGCCTTTTAAATGTAGCTAAGTAGTGTCGACGCAGTTTGTAAAACGCAGGCCATTTTTATAGAAAATAGTGTACCGTGTACCTAGTTTTAGTAGGTAGGTATGTCTACAATGCCTACAATTGAAAGCTATGTTATATTATAATATTGGATAATATGTACGTAATATCAAAATAAGACAGAACAATGTACCTATATATAAAGCAGTTTCCTCAAATATCAAACCAGTCGAATACTGTACTCGATCCCCGTATCGCCCACCATGTTGGCATCATCGAGTGACGGCAAAATATTGCCTGGCTCGGTTTTTTTCTGGCATCATCAGGTCAGCCGCTGATATAAAAGGAAAAAAGTAGGTACAAACGAAAGTTTTGTAGTGGACTAATTGTTATTGTAAGCAATGGAATTTGTTTTGTGCTCCTCTTTCTCTTCTTCACAACGTCTTCCCAGACGTTTTGTGATCCATGACATTATTTTCTTTGCTGTATGGCACGTCTGACAGTAACATGCCATCAGTCGCGGTTGTCTGTTAGGCGCACGATCTCACCAAAGCTCTTTACCATATCACCTCATTGTTTTTATGAATCTACAGAGTGTAATATTAGTCTATTGTCTATGTACTGTAAAAAGGAACTAAAACGTTAAAGGGTTTTTATTCTTTCTTAGGTTCAATTGACCCCAAAATATGAGAAAACCGCGGAGTGCTACCATTTCAAGGGGTGCGTTTTTGAGATCGAAGTAAAAAAGTCCACTTTTCACATTTTTGAGTTTCGCTCGAAAACTATGCATTTTTTCCTATAAACACGTCAATAGAAAAGTTGTAGAGAATTAAATTTCCAATCGAAATGGCGCCTTCAAAAGTCAAAAATTTTTTTTTTACAAAAATACGTCCAAAAAACAAAAAAAAACACGAAGAAAGGCAATTTTTTATTTTGGCCTGTAACTTTTTTTCGGGTACCTACATTTAGGTACAGACATTGCTACTTAAAAAATAAAGCTGGCGTTTTACCCGTTAAAATGAGATTTTGTAAATTTTTTTACGATTAATAGTGACCGAGATACCTATAGCGTTTCAAAATTTGCAACTTTTAACTTTTTTTGCTAATTTTTACTATTTTTTTTTTTTCCAATTTCGTCCTGTAACTTTTTTCTGGGTGAATTTAGGTATACACATTATTATATTAAAGTGAAAGCTGACTTTACGCCCGTTGAAATGGTGGCTGGTAAAAGACTCTACGACAAATAGAAATACAATCGAAGATTGTTACTTTTATTAACTTTTTTCTAATTTTTACGTTCTTTTTTAAATTTCGGCCTCTAACTTATTTGTCAAATACTTTAAGTACAGATATTGCTACATTGAATGTACTCGTAGCATTCTTGTTTAAATGGTCTGCAATAGAAGTTTATGTGATCAATAGCAGGCGCGTGCTGGCCCACCTGGATACTGGGAGTTTCCCGGTGGGCCTTCACAAAGTGCCTCGAAATGTCCCCAGAGAATTTTCTCCCCCCGCTCATCAATTTTTAATTTTGGAGGAAAAACGCAACACGCGCCTGTCTGGCGCCATTTCTAAGTTATTTTCCCGGGGCCAAAATCGTCCCAGCACGCGCCTGATCAATAGTAACCAAGATACAGTCTAGATATAGTAGATTATTGTACTTAAAAAATAACTTTTTACATTTTTCCACTTCTGAACTTATTATCACGTGATTTTTTTTTGTTGAAATAACAACTTAGAAAAGATTAGATTAAATTAATTTATTCATAATTGTATACCTGTTATACATTATTTATGTTTCTAATTGTACATTATTTATGAAATTATTTAAATGCTGGATTTAACATATTTTCAAAATCAAAGTCGATTTCTTCATGGGCATCTACGTGAACATCGTCTTCCGTTATTTCAGGTACATCAGCGTTTTCACAGTTTATTCCCATACATTCTTTACAAAAAATGGAACAATTCATTCCCAATTTCCTGCAACCGCAGTTTCCTCTGCTCCATTTACAGGCTCTTTTTCCAGCAAAACTTGTGGTGCAGGAGGTTTATTTGTCAAAATTGGTACTAGTAGTAGTATTTGACAAATAAGTTATAGGCTGAAATTTAAATAAGAACGTAAAAATTAGAAAAAAGTTAATTAAAAGTAACAATCTTCGAAACGCTGTATCTAGGTTTCTATTTGTCGTAGAGACTTTTACCAACCACCATTTCAACGGGCGTAGGGTCAGCTTTCACTTTAATATAATAATGTGTAGGGATTGCATTACCGGTTAACCGGTCATTAGGACAAAAAACACATGACGATAATTACCGGTTATTTTAATTTTTTACCGGTTATTTCGGTAAATTCTGAACTTACGATATGTCACGTATTCGACATTTCTATTTATGTCACTGGCTAGTATTCACTAAATACAGAGTGACTGTCCCCACACCAAGCACTTTTAACAATAAATAAACAATATTATAAAAAGTAAACTCCAAATACCAAGCCCTAAGAAATACAAGCGAGACATTGATAATATCTTACGACAGAAAATTGAATATGTCACTGCCGCAAATATCCGTAGAATACATTTAGAAGTATGTTATTACATTTTCTTATTAACTTATCGACCCACCAATATCGATTGAGGAAGGACATCTTCAGCTGGTGGTATTCTATGCACAAATATCACACGATTAACAGATACAGCTTTGAAAAACTAACTCTTTTAACAGGCTATTTTTAAAAAATATTGTATTTTTAGATTAGGTATTCAGTAAATGCCCTATTTGAGTTTAAGTTTATAATTTTTGTTATTTAAGTGGATATTTTTGTTATTTACAGAATAATTATTTATTTAAATGTATTTCATTTATATTTTTTCCTTTTGGTAAATTAACTCCTATGTAAAAAAGTCTATTTGACAGTCACATTTTTGTCACTTTGACAGCGATAAAAAAAAGGTGCATCGCTTTTTATCATCGATAAAATTGCCTGTTTCTCAAAAGCAGAATAGACCAGTAGTCGCACGTCATTTTGAAATCTGTACTGTCAGCTATAATTTTTAAGTATTGTGGAAACTATACTGTACGATATGAGTCGTTTTGTGAAAATTATAATTATTTTTAATAAGTTATTGTTGTTCGTTCACATTCATATTCTGTCGTTAATTTTAATTTATCTTGCCAAAAAACACTCGAGCTTTTCTTTTATGGATAAATTTCTTTTTAACTCAAAATTTTGCCAATCAGTAATTTTGCTCGAAAAACTGACATTTGACAAAATTGCTCGACCTCCGGTCTCGCGATTTTTTCATGTCAGTTTTTCTTATAAAATCATTGATTGGCAAAATTATTTCGTTACAAAGAGAAATTTATCCGATAAAAAAAGCTCTTGTGATTTTACTGTTGATAAAAAACCTTTTGTATGTTCATTATATCAAATATACGTATATAAAAATGTTTTTTGTTAAATTTAGATAATTTTGTACATGGAAAAAGACAATTGCCATTTTCGCCACCCTAATCATCCATTCTAAAAATTACCGGTAAATACCGGTTAACCGGTTATTTACATTTTTATTTACCGATTTACCGGTTATTAAAACTTACGGTAAATTGCAATCCCTAATAATGTGTAGGTATACCTAAATTTACCCAGAAAAAATTTACAGGACGAAAAATTAGCAAAAAGAGTTAAAAGTTGCATACTTTGAAATGCTATATCTCTGTCACTATTAATTGTAAACATTTTTACAAAATCTCATTTTAACGGGTAAAACGCCAGCTTTATTTTTATGCAGCAATGTCTGTGCCTAAATGTACCCGAAAAAAGTTACAGGCTAAAATAAAAAAAAAATAAAGAAATGCATTTTTTCGTGTTTTTTTTTTTGTTTTTTGGATGTATGATTGTAAAAAAAAAAAATTTTGACTTCTGAAGGTGCCATTTCGATTGGAAATTTAATTCTCTACAACTTTTCTATTTACGTGTTTATAGGAAAAAAATGCATAGTTTTCGAGCAAAACTCAAAAATGTGACCTTTTTACTTCGATCTCAAATGGTAGCACCCCGCGGTTTTCTCATATTTTGGGGTCAATTGAACATAAGAAACAATAAAAACCCTTTAACGTTTTAGTTCTTTTCAACCCTCTTTTTTTGGACATAGACAATAGCTTATATAGTCCATGTAAAACGCGGAATCAGGCCTGTAGCTAGGGGGGGGGGGGCAATTTTAACTGTCTTTTTAATATTTTGAAAGAGATTGGGTAAAATTTTTCTAATTTTTTCGGATTAAAAAGTTTTTTTTGGATTAAATTTTTTTTGGATTTCTCCCCCCTAGCTACAGGCCTGCGCGGAATGCCCCCCTCATCGGGACTGCTTGCATTTGATGTTTTTTGGGTCGCTTATCACGAAAATCGGGATCCCGCGGCTCTAAAAATAGTGCGTCACCCCTAAAAATGCCATAAACTACCCCTTTTAAGGGTTTTTTCGCGGTAATGTGAATAATACTGTAAAATAATGTTACGAATGTATGAAGTGTTCATTTATCAACAATATTTCTACCGTCTCTTTCAATTCCCTGCAAGTTTGAGGGTAGTTTTCACTCCTAAAGGGGTGAAAACATTTTGTAGTATTTTTTTAGACGGAAGTTTATTAGAAATTACAAGCAAACTGTGTATGTATCTCTACTTATTTTCTAAGTATTAGTTCAATTTAAAGGCGATATATGGGTAGTTTTCACCCCTGAAGGGTTGGAGAAAAATTTTCTTCATTGTACAATCCCTATTCATCTAAACTCAAATCAAAAAGTGAAAGAAAAAAAAATCCATTATTTTTCCATTTTACGTCAGTTTAGGTTTACCCTCTCTGGTTAACTCTCAGCATAAAATTTGTCCTTATTTTAGATGAACACACTGACCTAGCAAAATATTATTACAATTACCACATATAGCATTATTTTACAGTATTATTCACATTACAGCGTATTTGGCATTATTAGGGGTGACGCACTATTTTTAGAGCCATGGGACCGATTTTCGTGATCAGCGACCCAAAAAACATAGGATAAAAGTAGTCCCGATGCTGGCCTGTACACGGAAAAAAATCCTATACTGTCTCCAAGAATAATCCTATTCTTGAAATTTTAAATTTCATACAAGAGTAGAAGTCTAGGTTAAATAATAGTCGATATTTCTATCAAATATTTATATGGTGTTGACTTCCAAGCATCATTCTATTCAGGTAGAATATTTTAAATTTAAGTTAAGATTAAAATTCATATTCATTTAAGAGAAGAGTTTAATTCAAGCTAATTAAAAAGTATTCTTGATAGAGAACTATATAATTATTGACCCAAAAGGTTCAATATTCGATTTACTTCAAATATACTTATTCTTAAATGTTATTTTCTGCACATGCGTCGACGGGCCTCCATCATGACACCTGCCGCTTTCGTTGTGTTGTGTGCAGTTGATGGAGAATCATTTAACTGTGAATAGTGCAAGGGTTTTGTTTTGTCTGATGTGTGATATGCAAATAGTGGAATAAGGAAGAAATACTATATATTGCAATGCAATTGGTAAAACCACTTGCATTAATTTCCCGGTGCTTGAAAACGTTATTTCTTGGAGCCATTCGATTCAGCTCGATAGGAAAAGTATTTGTGAGTACTTTTAAGGTCATCGAATTTGTTTAAAAAGTTATACGAAAATTGTTAAGAATTAGAGGATAGTGATTTTTAACCTCTCGTCGCTTACGTAGCGAAAACGGTAATAGATTCGACATAAGTGCACTGAACCTTTTTGTAGACCATCGAATTTTCCAGAAAAAAGTCTGCAAGGGCATCCATCATAGTTTAGGATCTACAGCTACCCGTAGCTCCTTAATATTAATTTACACTTTATAAACAAAAAAATATACTTCAACATTGGAGCAATTTTTTTAAGAAAAAAAAATTGGTTTGAACTGCTTATAGTAATATTTAAATTATTTGAAAAATCCTGAACCTGCCTTGATAAAAATTTGCTTGAAAAGAAACCTCTTTTAACACTGTTAAAGTATAGGTAAAGCAAACAGGCTCCGCAAAAAATATAAAATTCAGCGTTAAAAATTTTTTAATTCGATATTTTTGAAGTAACCAAAGCAAAGTGCGTCCAAACACAAGTGTAAAATCTAGGAATTTTTTTTTGTTCCTGCCATGGATGCTGCCAAAAATAGTTGCAAAAATGTTTATTTTTTCTGTTTTACTGCACGTCCAGAGGAAGTATAGTAACGACAAATTTAAAAAAAATTTATTGTTCAAATAGGCTTAGAATATGTCATGAAACGTGGAGATTTTAAGTTTGAGTAAAAAAAAATTCTGTCTGTCTGCCTGCCTGCCTGTCTGTAACTTTTTTGTGCGCACGTTTACTCTGGAACTGTTTAAGATATTCTTCACTTGAAATTTGGTACATCTATGTATTTTAACGAAATCTAGAACTTTTTGGCATTAGCCACCCCCATTACCATTATTAAAGGGGATGAGAAAAGATTGTGATTTAGTGTGTGCACTGTGTACAAGAACCAAAAACCTCAAAATATTGTTTTACTTCATCCACCCCTCACTACCCCCTATCACCACCCCCACCCTACTACCGATGTAGGGTATCGTTTTATGGGTTTTTGGGGTAGAGGATTTCAAATATTATATTATTAAAGTTCCATATTAACAATTATTTCCACATACAAAATTTTTTCGTTGTGAGAGACATGGATAGAAAATCTGGATGTGGAAGTAGTGATTCCTTAGGCAGCGGTTTTCTACTAATTTTTCACTGCTTACTTTATTTTAAAACCGTACATAAGATATACTAAAAATTACTTTGTTTACGTGTATTTGGGCGTCCTTTATACTTTGGCTATTTCCAAATTATTAAATTATATACAAACTATTTGAATTTTTGAAATTTGATTTTTCTGTCTTGTTGCCAAAAATTGAATAGCATTAAAATTGATTTCTTTTAAAAGCAAAACTTTTTATAAAACGATAATAAAAAATATTCCATATTATGTTAACCAAATCTGCACGTAAGAGCAGAATTATTTGTTATATTTAAATTGTGTTACCAAATTTTTCTAGTTGGCTGTACATTAAATTTATAATTATTTATTTACTTCTCTATAGTAAAAAATATTTTTTGCTATTTAGCGTTTATATTGAGTTTTATGAATTCGTTATTTATTTTATATAATGTGAATGTGTTGTTATGTTATATTTATAAAAAATACATTTTACTTTTTTTGGTAAAAATAAAATAGGACCTATGTACTGTTATTTTTAAATTGTGCAATTTCCATTTTTTTAATTTGTTGTACATTTACTCTTATGTGTGTTTACTTTTATTCATAATAAAAATCTTAGAACTATACATTATGTTTTTATTTTTTCTGATTTAAACTGAAAACACTTTAAGAAGCCATTTTATATAGATAATTCTCAGAGAACTACTGTTGTATTTATGGCAAGCATCTTGTATATCCACTAAGTTGAGGAATCAATTTTCTTAAGGTAAGTCGATAAACATCTAATTATTGTTCCATTACATATTTCAGTCATTGGCGCGCATTTTTATTTAGAAGGGAAAGGTCGGTTTTTCGAGAAGTCATATTAGGCATAATTTTTTTACTGAAAAACTAATGCAATATTATTCATGAGCATACTTTAGAACCTCTATATCCAAAATTGAATGATATTTTGATTTACAGTTTTAGAAATACGGCCCACCTAAAATAATATTTTTCAAGTATTAAATAATTAATAACGGGGAAACAAATTGTATATTCACTTTTTATCAAATTTCGTACACCAAATTTAGAAAAATAATTCATTTCTAAGTTATTAATTATTTAATATTTGAAAAATGTAATTTTAAGGGAGCCGTTATTCGAAAACGATAAATCAAAACGTGGCTAAATTTTTGATATAGGGGTTCTAAAGCATGCTGAATAATAATATTGCATTATTTTTTTCGGTAAAAAAATGCCTATTATGATTTCTCTAAAAAAATTTTAATAAAAATGCACAACAAAAAACTTTGTAATAAATGCAGCTATTCTAATTTCAGGTAGTGTCAAAGGCTTGATTTAAAAATATGTTACAGTTTGATTTAAGAATATGTATTTTCTTCAATGTTTCGAATCAAGAACATATTATTTATATACAGTGTGTCTCATTTTTCACGGTAACACCTTCGTAGCTTAGTTATTACTCATCCAATTTTAACCAAATTTGAATCGATATCAAAAGACCTTTACTATATCTTTTTTGTGTAAAACAAATCTGATTTCAGCTATTGACGCGTCAATGGCTGAAATCAGTTTTGTATGTAGCATCATTGAAATAAGAATAAGATATACTTAGAACGAGATCTATCTACACCTTAAAACAACCACTACGCTTTCCTCGATTCAATAACGGCTTATTCTTAAATGGAGAACAAGCTAATCTCATTATTTAAGAATAACATAATACTCGAAGTAAGTATTATTTTATTTGAGGAATAGTGAAACTAAGATATTCTTGGATAAAGTCTATTCATCTTGTAATCAGTGGAGCTTTTTTTCCGTGTAGCTAGAAAATGCTTTAAGGGTGGGCAAACAATTTTTCAGAGGGGGCCCGTGGGCCAAAAATTCGTTTTTTCCATTTAAAAAAAATAGCTTATTTTCTGTGGTCGCCGTAGGTCGGGCAAAAATTATTCCCCTAGCTACAGGCCTGTCCCGATGAGGAGGGCATTCCGAGCGTCAAACCCCGCGTTTTACATGGACCAATATCCAAGTTTTTTAAATGGGCAAATGGATACATTTAAGTAATATATCTGTATTTGACTCTCAACCCTTTAAGGGGTGGTATTTGGCACTGGGAGAATAGTTATATTTTTACACATTTTTATGATGAAATGAATAAAATTAAAATATTCTACGAGTGGCCCATTTAAAAGCAATACAATTTTTATTTATTGTGCGACTTGAATCAAATTTTACTCAAGTATAGAACAAATTAGGATCTAATGAAAAACATTCGCCATTCGCCCCCTACAAATGCAAAACCACCTTCGGTACCAAAATATGCGGAAAAAATCAAAAAATCATATTAGGCATTTTTTTACCGGAAAATTTTGTTAATGAAACTTGTTCAGAATTGTTCAAAAACCTTAATCAAAAGTCCAAAATTTGATCAAAATAAAAAAATATTGAAATTTTGATTAAAATAATGTCCAACTCCGAAAATATCATTTAATGGGTTTTTTTGTTTAGAAAACTGTGCTATGACAATTTTGTTTGAATTTAATGATAGAGCGTACAGAGTCCTGCCGGCAGTACGAAAACGACTCATTTGAGTACGCTAGAAATCGCTAAATATTAGGACTATGAGACCTACCTGCAGGACACATTTGTACATTTTCCAGAAGCCAATGAAATGCTCTGAAAGCGCATCTTTGTCCGAGGGTGCTATCTTTATTAGTTCCAAATTTATGCGTGCTTGAACTTGTCACTCAATTACTCTTAAATGATGAAGCGAGGCACGCGTATTTCCACGCCGGCAACGATGTTTGATCCGAAAAATAACCATTCGTGTAGTATATTGCAATTTGGTGAAAAGTGGAATACCGCCAGGTGTTTCGGAGTAATAAAAAAAAAATTCAAATCAAACGTGGCAAGTGTCGAGTGGGACATTGATGGAAGCACCACGAAGATTAGTTGTAGTTCTCTTCAAATTAAAGGTAAGTAAATGCGTTTTTTGTATACTTTGACCTAAAAACCGGTCGCATTAAAAGAATAATTTGTAAGGAAAGTCTTTTTTATATTTCATTCACATGAATTTTTCAGACACTCCAGAAACTTTTTGCCTCCTTTCGCAGATAGATGTAGTCAAAGATCTCTTTGTAACCAATACGTAGACTGATGGATGAAGCTTCATCAGAAGATTGTTCTTCTGGACCACATTCAATCACTTCGTCTTTTTCTTCTTCGTCAGACTCCGATTCAGATGACCTTGGTGGCGAAATTTCTCCGACTGAGTAAAAAAATGCTGAAACCCCAGTAAATGAAGAATCTGTTTTTGATGATAATAATAATACCAATGTTAATAAAGTGACGGTCCATGACACTACTTGGACCTTTGGAGAAACAATCACAATAAATGCTTTCAAAGATGCTTAATATAAGCCCCAATTGCATGTCCATAATATCCAGAATATGACCGAGATGGATTTTTGGGTAGCTTTTTCCCATCTGAAGATATGGACCTAATTGTTCAAAGCACAAATGCAAGATTGAGAGAACGTCGAAGGGTTATAACTAAAGGCGAGTTATACAAAGCTTTATAATTAATGTATGCAATGACAGTAAATTCATTGCATACAAAAAGGGATTATTGGAATACAGATCCTAGCCTGTTTCCAGCTCTTGCTTTTGGTCAGAGATTTGGGATGGGACTTCATCGATTCGGAGAAATAATAAACTGCCTTTCCTTTGCAATGCCTGTTAATGAACATAATAATGTAGAAAATGATGACAACTGGTACCAGGTGAGAGCTTTCTTTGATATGACAACTGCTAAATGGAACGATATTTTTACACCAGGATACAAAATAACAGTCGATGAATCTATGTTTGCGTGGTATGGCAAAGGTCTACATAATGAGAAGGATGGTATGCCAGTAGTTATGAAAATTAAAAGAAAGCCAAAAAGCGTCGGCTGCGAATATATTTTTTATTGAACATTTGCGTTCGTTTTCACTTCCAATTTTAGATTTAAAAATAAATTGAAAATAATATTTTTTATTTTATGTTTTTATTTCAAAATAAAATACAAAGTTATTTTTTTAATAAAATATTTGTATTTTTGCATTACCTATACATTTATTTAAATCATTTACAATATGTAATGCTCCAGAAATTTATTTATTACACAACTAATAATATCTTTCCGTTTAAGGCGCTGTACTTCTGTGAGTCCTGCCAGCAGGTCTTCGATTTACGAAGTTAATGACAATATATATTTTATTCATTTTGCTGCATGTACTGCTGGTAGTACGTTACGTCCTGTATGCAGGATAACTTTATGAGCGGAATATTGTCCTGCTAGCAGGACCGGGGTCTCCGTACAAAAGTCATTCCGGAAGCTCTTCCAGCAGGACAAAGCTCTGTACACTCTATCATTAAACCCAAGCTGTCCGGTAGTTGTCAAGTAATTTGCAGTTTTTTTTTAAATCATTGTTTTTAAAATTCCAATTTTTTAATTTTTTATTTTGGACTAAATTTTAGACTTAAGGTTTTTGGACAATTCTGAACTGGGCTTGATTATCCATAGGCTATACCGGCGACAATGCGTACAGGGGCGCGCGTTGGGGCATGAGGGGCGTCGCGAGCTCTTTGCGCTCTCTGCTTATGAAAAAATACAATTTGTTAAGCCCCCCCGCTAATCAATTTTTGTTTTGTTCGAAAAAAAAATCCGGCCCTGATTCTGAACAAGTTTCATTAGCAAAATGTTCCGGTAATAAAATGCCTAAGGTGATGTTTTGATTTTTTCCGCATATTTTGGTACGCAGATGGCTTTGAATTTGTAGGAGGTTTTTCTGTTCATAATTAGATCCTAAAGGAAGAGGGTCCATTTGGGCGGTTTTTGCTCCAAATTATTTTTGGATGAAAAAACCAGAAAACATTTTTTTTAATGTCTGCTAACAATAGTAAGTCGATTTTACCCTAAACGGACGATCCCCCCACCCCGCTACCCCCCCCCCCTCAATCCTGAATGTGCCTTGACTTGCTAACACCGTTCTTGGGGAGATATATCGCTTTCAAACTTATATTTGCTTGATAAAATACCACACAACTCCCTTTTAACTGTATCCGCTCTCATTTATCATTTTTCCCTTTAGGGGGGTGGAGAGGGTGGTTTTACTATTTATTCGTTTGTGGGAAATATAAATGCGAAATACAATAAAATAAAAATAAATAAATAAAAAACCACCCTATCCACCCCCTTGGGGGGAGGGTAAAAAGTGAAAAAATAATAAATGAGAGCGGATACAGTTAAAAGGGAGTTACTGTGGTAGTGTGCTATTTTATCAAGCAAATATAAGTTTGAAAGCTATATCTTCCCAAAAACGCTGTTAGCAAGTGATGGCATATTCAGGATTGCGGGAGGGAGGGAGGGAGGGGGGCTGGGGGATGGGGGGGATCGTCCGTTTAGGGTAAAATCGACTTATTACTGTTAGTAGACATTAAAAAAAATGTTTTCTGATTTTTTCATTCAAAAATAATGTTACGTGCTTACACCGTTTTTGTAAACACCCTGTATCGTGGATCCGGAAATTATAACACATTCCAACACATTCTAGAATGTTCCAGAGGATGTCTGTAATGTTCTAGCTTTTTCTATATGTCTCTAGAGGGTTGAAACACATAACAATAATTTGGGGCAAAAACCGCCCAAATCGACCCTCCTCCTTTGTTCTATACTTGAGTAAAATTTGATTCAAATCGCACATTAAATACAAATTTTAGAGAGGTGTCCCGCTTTTAAATGGGTCACTCTGCATGTAGATTGTTGTATGTCTCAACTCCACATAATTAATGGCCATGGAAAAGAGTAATTCAAAATAATTTTGTAAAAGAATCACAGTGGATTCATTAAAGTTGCTTAAAGCTCTTCAGAGATGGTAAGAACTTCGATTTATTCGTAGGAAGTTATTTTGATATTATACATGTATTTTCTGCACATTAATTTTTTTTTCAAGACAGTACAAAACACGAATAAATCGAACTTTTTACCATCTATGAAGAACTTTAGGCAACTTTAATGACACTACTGTGATTCTTTTACAAAATTATTGTGAATCACTGTTCTCCATGGCACACTATTGTCGATATTGATCTTAGTTTAACCTTTTTTCTAAATAACTTTAAATAACCCAATAATCGTACATTTTAATTATAGGGAATGCACATATAGGATAAAAGGTAATAAAACAGGGAAGCAAATAGTACTATAAAAAAGTTGGACCTCATTTCCTGGGCACCCTGTATGTTTTGGGGCATTTGTAGCTTGAGCCCACATAGGCTCCATCTCTCATAGACGTATGGGAGAAAAATTGGTTATCGTAATTTACCACAGCGAAGGTTATTAATTTCCAATAATGGGTTAGTTTTCGTATCAGATTTCATTAAAATCGAAATATCTCAAAAACGATTAGTTTTTCAGATAGGGAATTATATTAAAAGTTACCTTAAAATAATAAGTAGAATTCGCATCCGGCATAAAAAACCGCTGGCCAAGGAATCACTACTTCCACATCCAGATTTTTTATCTAAGTCACTCACAACGAAAAAATTTTGTATGTGGAAATAATTGCTTATGGAACATTAATAATATAATATTTGAAATCCTCTACCTCAAAAACCCATAAAATGATACCCCACATCGGTAGCGGGGTGGGGGTGGTGATAGGGGGTGGTAGTGGGGGTGGATGAAGTAAAAAACCATTTCGAGGTTTTTGTACACACCCTAAATCACAATTTTTTTTCATCCCCTTTAATAACGAGGTGGGGGTGGTAATGGGGGTGGCTAATGCCAAAATTTTTTTTGAGACCTTAGCTTCTCTTATATATACTAAATACCAATTTTATGGACTCTTACCTGCTTGATTTACCTATTTTCCCCAAATTTACCCCAATTTACCCCCAACCCTTTGACGGAACAAGATGAAAATATAATCTAGTTCTAGATCTCGTTAAAGTACATATGTGTACCAAATTTCAAGTCAATATCTCAAACGGTTCCAGAGTAATCGTGCGCACAAAAAAAGTTACAGACAGACAGACCGACAGACAGAAAATTTGTTTTCGCTCAAACTTAAAATCTCGACGTTTCGTGACATTCTAAGCCTATTTGAACAATAAAAATGTTTAAAAATTTTTTTGTCGTTACTATACTTCCACTGGATGTGGAAGTAAAATAGGGCATGCAATTTAAAATAAGGAAGTTGATCTCAACTTCCGATATAGCCGGAAGTGTCATATACGGAACGTTATTTTCATTAAATAGTGCACCCCTGAAAACCCCTCTTCCTAAATTTTCAGCTTCATTATTTGTAGTTTTTCTAAAACATCTAATATGCCACTAATCGTGATGCACCCAATACAAAAATATATAGTTTTCAAAACAGTACCAGTTACAATGAACCAACCACCAGCTTCTGAAAATTTATTGAAAATAATTTTTTGTTCATGTAAAACTGGGTGTGGCTCTTCTTATGGATGTAGAAAAAGTTATATATTGATTTACTATGTGAATGAGTTAGGTCAGGGCCGGTTTTCTGACTGGGCCTCATAGGCCCGGGTCTAAGAGCGCCTTTGCCTTTCATCTTAGTGGCTAGTGCTCATAAACTGATAACAATCATAGAGATTATAATACAAGACATTTAACTTGTTCCTATTCCGGCGTAGGGGGGCACAAAATTGACCTGGGCCTAGGGACAATTTATATCTAAAACCGGCACTGAGTTAGGTGCTTAAATGTTCCACCAATAATATTAATGAATGACATCGAAAACGAAAACGTCCGAGACAATTAGTTTACATGATTATCCTTGTAATAAAAATATATAATTATTTATGTCATTAAAATTTATAATAATTCTTATTAAGCATAAGTTGTTAATAAATTATTTTCTTAAAAAAATTGATGTATTTGTATTGTTTAACGTTTTTTTCATTTATTTTGTTTTTTGGAGCATCTGCCATCTTCAAATTATTTTAGTTCAACATATTTTGTCAAAGTTTCAAGCACTAAAGTGCTTTTGTTAAAGAATGAAAAATATTTGCAAACTGCGAACATTTTCGCGTTTTTTTGCAATTATTTAAACAAATTTTCAAGCGTTTTAAACGAAACACCTCTCAAATTAACCGTTTTTCAAAGTTCTAACAGTATCTACAAATTGAAAAACCTATCGTAAAAGGTTTTTGAGTTATCTTTAAAAAAGTCAATTTTTTTGGAATTTTTCAAAAATAGATCGTTAAATAAACAATGTTCCGGCAGTCAAAAAGTGGACCAAATTCAGGGTCATGTTCGTAATCAATAAAACTATCGTTTAATCCACGTGGTATCCTGAAACGAATTACAATATGCATATTTGCTAATTCCACTGGCCTAAATGTACATATTTCAATTAATCAAAAATAGCTTGCATATGGTCAGATACACGTCGCTAAATGACATCAATTTAACTTCACAAAATGACGCCGCTATGAATTAATTACGTCATTTTTACGTCATTCCAGAGGTCAGAATGACGCTCGAGACCAAAAAATTACGTCAAGATGATGTCAGTCTGCTTCCTAGGGTGGTACATGAAGGATTAAAATAGTACACAATTTTTTCGTCGTTAAGAAACCTTTTGTTTGCTTAACTTTTATTACTTTTTGACGAACGGTAACTTTACATAGGTACCTAGTTATAATAGTAATAACACATTACATATGAAATAGAATTTTCTTTAAACGACTTTTAAGAGAAAACGATTATCGTCATTGGCGTTGTATTCTGCGAGAGTAATAACATCGTTTCTAACCGTCAATCTTAAATTCGGGGCACAAGCGATTCGGATTGTGCAATCCTTGCCTAAGTAAAACCATTCGTTTTCAGCATTATGATCTGGAAAAGTGATCATTTCTTTGCCTGTCGCACATCCATGTTGAAAATCCAATACATTGCTAGAACAATATGATGATTGATTAACTGAAATATAACATATTAGTATCTATCTATATAGCCCACTTCTACCAATAAGTTAAATACAGGGGTATCTTCATCTTAAGTGTGTCTATCACACTGTATATTAGTTTTAGTGAAAACATGGTGGACATCAAAAATAAACCTGAATGAGAATGAATTTTATATACATTGTACTGTACGTGTATTGCCAGCTGCGAGTATAAAAATAAACAATTGACTTAAAAGGCTAAAAATAGCAGAATGAAAATTAAGGACTGAAAAATAAAACCATATTCGGTAGCATAATACAGAAAAGCGAAAACAATACACTTTTAACAAGTTGGACGCCAGATGGATTAGACCATCAAATCTGACAGGCGGAGCACTCGACACTGTCCAATAAATCAGAGTAATGAGAAAACCCGCAATAGTGCAAACAACTCCCTCCAGGCCTGTAGCTAGGGGTGGGCCAGGACGGGCGTAGCCCGTCCTGGAATAATTTTCGCCCGGCATACAGCGACCGCAGAAAATAATGAGGTAGCTATTTTTAAATGGAAAAAACGAATTTTTGGCCCACGGGCCCCCTTTCAAAATTGTCTGCCCACCTTTAAAGCATTTTCTAGCTACAGGCCTGACTCCCTCCCAGTAGTCGGTTTCTGTGGATAATTTCTTGATTTGGTATAGGCAAATAAAAACAGTAATTGAAGTGAAATCATTATAAATTTATGTTCTGAATGGTTATTATCTTTTCAAACTACACACACAAAAAAGGTTTACAAAAATACTAAAAACTAAAAAAATTAAAGAAAATTGAAATTGGTCTTGTTGTATTTAAATTTGGTTGCAACCTATGTCAATTAAAGAAAATGAAAATGTTTGTATTTTATGAAATTTTATTTACTTATATTAAAAAAATTTTACCTCCACCGCTGAGCTTATAGACGTCGCTCAGTAATAAAATTATATAAAAAAAGTATTTTTAAGAAAAAGCTTTTATCTGAAAAAACTACTAAAAAGTAAAAATATATTTTTTTAAATTCATACACATGGAAACCAAAAGCTTTGTGGGCGGTCATATAGTGATATTGCATAGTTACTTTGCTCAATTGACCACCCCCAAAGCTTTTCGTTTCCATGTGTATGAATTTAAAAAAAATTATTTTTACTTTTTAGTAGTTTTTTCAGATAAAAGCTTTTTCTTAAAAATACTTTTTTTATATAATTTAATTTTTTACTTTTTAGTCCACTTATTTTACAAACAGACAGACAAAACCGTTTCATTTGCCACCGCCATCCACCCCTCCCCTCTCCCGTCTTCTCACCCCTCTAACACTACTTCCCACTTCTTCCCTCTTTCCACCACTTCCCCTGCCCTTCCCCATCTCTCTCCACCTTTTTCCACCCTATTCCCACCTTTTCCCACCTCTTCCCGCCCCTTCCCACCTCTTCCCACCCTTTTCCTACCTCGTCCCATCCCTTCCTCATCTCTTCCCATCCCTTCCCCACCTCTTCCCCACTTCTTCCCACCTCTTCCCACGCTTCCCACCTCTTCCCACCCCTTTCCCACCTCTCCCGCACTTCTCGTATTTTACTCGTACTTTCATTTGATACCCATATCAGGGGGGTTATGACTAAAAAGCCGATCCGCCATCTTGGGACGTCCGCCATATTGGATTTAGACCGATAATGGCTATACTATGTTGCATTATCACCGGACTTACACACGTGTGCCAAATTTCAAAGCTCTAGCTTAATTAGAACTAGTCGAAATTCAGCTTGCAAGATTTGACCTAAACCAACAAACAAACATACAAACAAACATTGCAAGTTAAATAAAAGCTTTTAAAAAAGACGCTTATGTTCAGAACCTGTAAGGAGACGGTATCCAAATCAGTTGATGAAGTTTGCAACTGAAGGTCGTTTTCTTAATTTTTGGTCTAGGTTTTCTTGATTGATGCTTGAAACTTGATAGTACAGTGCCTACTTATAGAGGTAAAAAATATGCAAAACTTCGGAAGAATGTCATATTGAAGGGTTTCGTTCATTTTACTTCCACATCTAGTGGAAGTATAGTAACGACAAAAAAATTTTTAAAAATTTTTATTATTCAAATAGGCTTAGAATGTCATGAAACGTCGAGATTTAAAGTTTGAGCGAAAAAAAAATTTCTCTGTCTGTCGGTCTGTCTGTCGGTCTATCTGTCGGTCTGTCGGTCTGTCTGTCTGTAACTTTTTTTGTGCGCACGTTTACTCAGGAACCGTTTGAGATATTGACTTGAAATTTGGTACACATATGTACTTTAACGAGATCTAGAACTAGATTATATTTTCATCTGGTTCCGTCGAAGAGTTGGGGGTAAATTGGGGTAAATTTGGGGTAAATAGGTAAATCAAGCAGGTAAGAGTCCATCAAATTGGTATTTAGTATATATAAGAGAAGCTAAGGTCTCAAAAAAAATTTTGACATTAGCCACCCCCATTACTACCCCCACCCCATTATTAAAGGGGGTGAAAAAAAATAAAATTGTAATTTTACGTGTATACAAGAACCTATGGCCTCAATTTTTTTTTTACTTAATCCACCCCCACCCCCAACCCTCTACCACCAACCCAACTCCCACTATCGATGTGACATATCGTTTTATAGGTTTTTGGGGTAGGTAATTTCAAATATCATGTTATAAAGTTACTTCGAGTAATATGGATGCGCAGTAGGTTTCCCAGAGTATTATGGATGCGCAGTAGCTTTTCTCGAGTACCATCGATGCGCAGTAGGTTACCTCTAGTAGTATGGATGCGCAGTAGGTTTCTTCGAGTATTTAGGATGCGCAGAGGCTTTTCTAGAATACTATAGATGCGCAGTAGGTTACCTCAAGTAGTATGGATGCGCAGTAGGGTTCCCCGGGTATTATGGATGCGCAGTGGCTTTCCTTGAATACCATTGATGCGCAGTAGGTTACCTCAAGTGGTATGGATGCGCAGTGGATTTTCTCGAGTAAAATGGATGCGCAGTGGGTTTCTTCAAGAAGTATGAATGCGTAGTGGCTTTCCTCTAGTAAATTGGATAAACAGTGGGTTACCTCGGGTAGTATGGATGCGTAGTAGGTTTTATTGAGGAAAACGCTTGACATAGAGGCTCTACTTCTATCCTGTAGTCCACGGCACAGAATGATTTTTTATATCTTTGTCATGCTATTTTCTGCGTATTACTTCTACATCCAGTTGAAGTATACTAACGCAAGAAAAATTTTTGAAAACTTTCATTGTACGAATAGGCTTAGAATGTCATGAAACCTCAATATTTTAAGTTTGAATAAAATAAATTTGTCTATCGCGTCGGTCTGTCTGTTAGTCTTGTATCTTTTTGGTGCTCACGATTACTCTGGAACCGGTTAACTTAAAAATATGGCACACGTATGTATTTTAACGAGATCTGGAACTAGATTATATATCGATCTTATTCCGTTGTAGAGTTGAAGATAAATGGGGGTAAATAGGCAAATAGGTAAATCAAGCAATTAGGAGTGCATGAAATTGGTATTTAGTAAATATAAGAGGAGCTAAGGTCTCAAAAATATTTTTGGCAATAGCGACCTCTATTACAACCCCCACCCCATTATTGAAGGGGGTGAAAAAAATATTGTGATTTAGTGCGTATACAGGAACCAGTCATCAAGAATCACCATCCCTACTACTGATGGGGCATTTCATTTTATGGGTGTTTGGGGTACACGATTCCAAATATTATACTATTAAAGTTCCATAAACAATTATTTCCACTTAGTGGAGTACAAATATAGTATTTTCGTTGTAAGAGACTTAGATAGGAAGTCTTGATGTGGAAGTAGTGATTCCTTAGGCAGCGGTTTTTGGCAGTATAATAGCAAACGCTTCACAGAAAAGTTTCTATATTGTGCGGGGGCTTACTAATTTATAGGGCTTAAATGCCACCCCCTCTCAGGGGGTGGCATTTAAGAAAATATATATTTATTGGAGCTGAAGTAGAATCAAATTTTAAGAAGAAAAAGTTCTATGCAACTTTTCACATAAATTGATAGTTTTTAAGTTATAACGACTTCAAAATTGCGATTTTAGCCTAAAAAAAAAAGTATTTCCAAACAGCTTTCGTCAAGTATCTAGAAAAGTGTTACTTTATCGAAAAACTGTTACAGACCAATTACAGAAAGTACAAACTGGGAATTAACTATATTTTTTGTTTATTGATGTAGGATTAATAATTTCGGAGATATTTAAGTTTACATTTGGCATCCAAGTGTTCATAAGATAATTATTTAGAGTGAGAGTTAAATATCTCAGATACTGTGACACCTACGTCAAGGATGTTAATAGGTAGAATAATAGGTTATTAATTAAGCTTTCAACTGTTTTTTTACTTGTTTCTGTAGCATAAAAAACAAAGAAGTTATGACCGAAGCAATGTGCGTCTACACATTTTTTTAATAACAACGTCGCCATTTTGTTACTGTAATTAGCCAATAATTAAAAAAAAAAAATTTCAAACACTGTTTCTCATTAATATGTAGCATGACGTAGATGCTCAAATTTTTTGGTTTGTATACAGCACTTACTTTAAAAAAAATACAGTTTAAACTATAAAGGTATTTTCGATAAAACGTATTTTTTTTCCTTTTCCAAATATCTCAATAAATATTAGTTTTATTGAAAAATGGGTGGAGACTAAAAATAAAGCTCATAAACTGATAATGAATTTCGCTTGTTTATTTATTTACATAGATTTAATAGTTTCGGAGATATGGAAGTTTACAAATGGCGACCGAACGATTATAAAACGAACAATGCAGTTTAAATGTTAAATATCTCAGAAATTGTGACACCTACGTCCAGGCCTGTAGCTAGAAAGTGCTTTCAGGGCGGGCAAAGAATTTTTCAGGACGGGCCCGTAAAAAAGTCTGAAAAATTTTTGATGAGCGGGGGGATAAATCCAAAAAAATTTTTTTTTTGTCCGAAAAATTTTTTGATGAGCGGGGGGGAGAAATCCAAAAAATTTAGACAATTTTTACCCAATCTCTTTCAAAATATTAAAAAGACAATTAAAATTGCCCCCATTACGATCACCGTAGGTCGGGCAAAACTTTTTCCAGGATGGGCATTGCCCGTCCTGCCCCCCCCCAGCTACAGGCCTGCCTACGTCACGCATGCTAAGAAATGAAATTAAAGACAATTAATTGCGCTTTCAAATTATTTTTTACTCGTTCCTGTAGCATAAAGAAGTTATGACGGAAAAATGTGCGTATTTATATTTTTTTATATAAAAAGGTCGCCATTTTGTTACTCTAATTAGCCAGTAATTTAAAAAAACTATCTCAAATACAGTTTTTCGTTAAGCTGTAGCGTTACCTAGATGCTTAAATTTTTTTGCTCATTTAAAGCACTTGCTTTAGAAAAAAATGCATTTTAAACTTTAAAGGTAATTTCGAAACACTTGGATACCAAATATAAACTTAAATATCTCCGAAATTATTAATCCTACATCAATAAACAAAAAATATTAATTAATTCCCGGTTTGTACTTTCTGTAATTGGTCTGTAACTTTTTTTCGATAAAGTAATACTTTTCGAGATACTTGACGAAAGCCGTTTGGAAATACCTTTTTTTTTAAGCTAAAATCGCAATTTTGAAGTCGTTATAACTTAAAAATTATCAATTTATGTGAAAAATTGCATAGAACCTTTTCTTCTTATTTGATTCTATTTCAGCTCCAATAAATATATATATTTTTAAAGTGGCACCCCCTGAGAGGAGGTGGCATCCACCCCCTATAAATTAGCAAGCCCCCGCACAATATAGAAACTTTTCTGTGAAGCAATTACTATTATAGTGCAAAAAATGAACGAAATCCGTTCAATATGACATTATTCCGAAGTTAAAACCTCTAGTTACTGTACTATTAAATCACTTTATTTTAAATTCACTTATAGTACGGCAGCCCGTTACCAATAACCCATATCAAAACAGCGAGTTTTATCGCAGGGAAACTCTATAGATTATGAAATTCTAAGAAACTTTTTCATGACAAAAGTTCGGAAAACGATACTGGCGGCTGGCAAACGACTTTCCGTCTGTCGAAAAAAATGTAATTTTTATACCGCGGCGAGGCAGTTCTCGATTAATTCTCGTTAAAAATGATTACAAAGACATAAATTAATCGAGAACTGCCATTTATTTAAAATGACTTTTTGTTTCTAGTACAGTAAGTGAAGCTTTTAAATCCCAGTCTGAAAACGATGTAATGAATTTCCAATGTTTTATAAAGTATGTACATAAGAATCTATTTTTCCTGCTTTTTGGTTAGGGATGGTTCCCACCCTTCTTGGGTTGCTGCAAAAAACAAAATAAAAAATACCTATAATCTGATAGAGAATCAAATTATAAGAAAGAAAGGTCTTATACACTTTTTTGCTAAAATGCATATCTTTCGAGATATTGCGAACTGAAAATTGCAGTTTTCACCCCCTAAAATCAATAAAAAATCAATTAAAGGTATTAAAATTTTCTTTCGATTGAGAGAGATATTACGACCTTTTATAATGAAAACTAAAAAAGATACGAACAAAAAAGTAGCGCATTTAAAAAAATTTAAGATCATTTTTTTTTTAGTCTTATTCTTCTAATTTCTTATTAATTCATTTTTTTTTAAATCCTTCTAGATATTGTTAATGCATATTATTACTAACATGCTCAAATTTTTTAGAGTTCTTAAAATAATTATTTTTCTGCAACCATTTTGAATAATGAAAATTTTCATAATTTTTTGAAAAAAATCGGGTTTTTGGAAATGGCTCAGAAAATATTTTTTTATAAAAAATGGTAAGATTACAAAAATGAAGCTTATGAAAAAACGAATAGTTTGTTTTTTTTTTATTTGCCTACGACAAACTGTTCCAGAGATATAAAGGTTTAAAGATGGCGCTTGAGAGCATATGCAAGAAAATTATGAATTTAAAATTGAAATATCTCAAAAACTATAAGATTGTTAAAAACATGATATAAGAATGAAATGAAGCTTATAAAAAAACGAAGAGTTTGGGTTTCTATATTTTTTTTCTATGACAAACTGTTCCAGAGATATGATAGTTTGAAATAATGTCGAAACTTTTCAGTTTGTACGCGTATTTAAATGTCTATAGTAGGTAGAGAAACGAGCAGTAGCCGTCTATTTTTTTCGAAGAATACGCAGAAAAAGCGGGTTGCATTGCACTTTAGCATGTTTAGAGTGCAGATTAAAAATGATATTTAATTAGTTTACTTAATTGTATTAATTTGATTTATTTATAACAATCTGTATTTTTAATAAAATTAGACATATGTATTACTATATTCTTTTGCTACCATTTTTAATCCACCATTTTTTTTTATAAATTTAGACCTCATAATTATATTCAGTGACCTAAAAAACATAAGTATATGGATTTTCGTGAATTTATTTGTAACATTAGAAGAATTATTAAATTTTCAGTACTTGAGGGTGGTTTCAACCCTTAATGTTTTCGTCATTCCTATGTTTTGACCTCATAATCATATTCAGCGACCTCAAAAACATAAGTATATGGATTTTCGTGATTTTATTTGTAAAATTAGACGACATTAATTTTTCAGTATTTAAGAGTGATTTCAACCCTTAATATTTTCGTCTCATAAGTTTTGACCTCACAGTCATATTCAGTACCTCAAAAACATTTTTCAGTTTTTAAATATACTTAAAAATCAAATTATATAAAAAAAATATTTTTAAGAAAAAGCTTTTATTTGAAAAAACTGTACTAAAAAGTAAAAATAATGTTTTTAAAATTCATACACCGGGAAACCAAAAGCTTTGGGGACGGTCATATAGCGCTATTTCATAGTTACTTTGCTCAATTGACCGCCCCCGAAGCTTTTGGTTTCTCGGTGTATGAATTTTAAAAAAATCATTTTTACTTTTTAGTACAGTTTTTTTCAAATAAAAGCTTTTTCTTAAAAATATTTTATTTTTTACTTTTTAGTCTACTTATTTTACAGACAGACAGACAAAACCCTTTCATTTGCCACCGCCATCCTTCCCTCTCCCGTCTTCTAACACTTCTTCCTACCCCTTCCCCACCTCTTCCCACCCCTTCCCCCACATTTTTTTAAATTGTGCAATCGTACTTATAAAATCGTCTCCGAAATAAAAATTGTAGAAATACACAGCGTGTTCCGTTTAAAATTTCAAAGTTATTTTTGGGGAAACCGGAAGTGAAGGAAAAAGTGTCAAATCATGAAATGAAATTTTTGGTGGCCAAGTTTGTCTTATATCTTGAAAACTACAAACTATGGCTCATCTAATATTTTAGGAGCTTGTGTCGAAGAGTGAAAATTTTATCAAACCACTAAACCGAAGTGGTTTGATGATAGTATTCGTCCAAACAAGCAAAATTGTCTCTCGTGAATATGGGCCTTAAGGGCCGGCAATTTATATTGCGGGCCTGTGAAAAATTGAACGTATTTCATCGTAATCAAACCACTAGGTTCTTCGGTTTGACTGTAGTTGGAGGTGAAAGGATTGCATTGATACAGTCGACGAGAGTTTTCTCATTGAGCGTTGCGGTGCGCGCACTCAGAAAAAAAAAAACACGAATCGCATTGTAATCAAACCGGCCAAAGTTTGTGGCAAATGTTTTCAATTGTCCAAAAAATGAAAGAAACACAATTGGCGGGAATTTTGAAAGAGGGGAGGAAGAGTTATTGGGGCAATTATGAGCATAAAATCTAGGTTTACACTGTAAATGTCGTTAAACAAGGAATTCAAGCTAAAAACTATCGTCTAAATTTTTGCATATTCCAAACACCCTATGAAACATTATATTATCATGGGCGAGAATTTTTATCAAAATCAACCCCCCCAAAACTACCCCATTGGGGGTGAATCGTAGTAATGTTAATTGAAAACATTGCCGCCTACGTAGGAATGTTAACTATATTGCCGTCTACGATTCATCGCCAATGAGGTAGTTTGGGGGGGTTGATTTTAATAAAAATTCTCGTCGATGATAATATAATGTTTTGGAGTATGTAAAAATTTAGGCGATAGTTTTTAGCTTGGTTTCCTTGTTTGACGACATTTACAGTGTACACCTGGATTTTATGCTCATAATTGCCCCTCTTACAAAATTCCCGCCAATTGTATTTCTTTTTTTTTTCTGGACAATTGAAAACATTTACCACAAACTTTGGCCGGTTTGATTACAATGCGATTCGAGTGGGCGCACCACAACGCTCAATGCTCAATGAGAAAACTCTCGCCGACTGTATCAATGCAATTCTTTCACCTACAACTACAGTCGAACCGAAGAACCTAGTGGTTTGATTACGATGAGATACGTTCAATTTTTCACAATTTTTCATATAAATTGAAGGGCCCTAAGGCCCATATTCACAAGAGACAAGTGTGCTTGTTTGGACGAATACCATCATCAAACCACTTTGGTTAGTGGTTTGATAAATTCTTCACTTTTCGACACTTGCTACTAGAATATGATTCTGTTGACCCCCAGTTATAATAATAGTTATAACAAAATAAAGTAATCAACAAATAGGTATTCAAAATATTATTCTTACCCATTTGCAACATTTTTAAAAACATAAGTAGCGTTGCCGTGAGCCTTTAATTCCCATTTTTGCACATCCGAGTTTTTTCCGTCTACCAATTCGACGACATATTCTGTAGCATCAAAAAATTTACATGTTTTTACTGATTGTATTTTCACCTGTAGAGCACAACCTAAACATATATTAGTTAATTATTATTATTGCCAATCTTTTACTATAAATAATAATATTTATCTTTACCATAAGTGATCGACCATATCAAAAGCAAAGTTGGAATGAATACAGCAACTTTAAACATTTTTTAATTGCTACTACACAAATTGGCAAGAATATAGTAGACCTATTAGGAAGAGGGGACTAATATAGTGGCAAAAGATAATTAATTCCAGATTATTGAAATTATTGTATAAGTAGTAACATTGAGCTTATCTTGACATGTGGGTCACAGATTACTGTGCAATATCTTAAAAATAATTAAGAACGCATTGGAATTCAAGAACTGCATATGCAAACTCTAGAGGTGGAATAAAATTAGCTGATCAGTGGCAGTTTGTCAAAGCCAGCAGGGTCAGCAGTGTGAAGCTAATATAATTAGAAACATTTCATCTAAATTCAGGGTTGGCTGGACAAAACCACATAAGAAAAAAACGGGTGGTTTTAAGTAGTTTTTTGTAGTTTGGTCAAAATCGAAATATATGTTCTTTTCCCACCCAAGAAATTTTTTTTATGAATTCAGAATGTAGTTATGTTTTAAAATATTTATTTTCAAAACTCACCATAAATCTTTAATACAGTGTGTGCTATTTAAGACCGCAACATCCCATTATTTTGGAACGCATTGACCGATTTAAAAAATGTTTTTTTGGATATAGTGCTCAATGAGATTTATTTGACTGTTTTGAAAAATTCGTAATTTTTCATATTTTCAAGGCCTACTAAGCTCCTCTAACTGGGTCGAAAATTTTTTTGATAATTCCTGGTGTATTTGAATATGATATGCGTGAAACGTATTTGTTTTTAAGATTTGACTTATTCCTACTAATGAACTCACTTCTCTCTGATTAATATGATTCTCAACCGTTGCCAGCACCCCAGAAAACTCATTTTCTTCATTCACAACACACGTTTTATTCTTTCACTTTTTTTATATTCGACATTTCCAGTTTCCACAAATCTATCGAGAAGGTTTTGGAAGCTGCTATCATCAGGAATCTTCTTTCAGGATACCTTCGCTTATAAATTCTAGTGGCAAGTAAATAATTTCTGTCTGACATGCCCAAAACAAAAGTCATGTGTCATCAAGGGCGGATCTAGAATTTTTCTGAAGGGGGGGGGGGGGGCGATAATTTTCAAGAAAAAAAATTTAATATAGAAAGTATATTTTATAGTGAAACTCATATACACTGTGTGTAGTGGCAGGCTAGGTATAGGGAGTAAGAATTACAACATCGCGTGTGCCAGCTGGCTGAAATGAAATAACTGAGAGCTGAGATCTTCGCGGACGGGCGAGTTTGCTCTGCAGTGTTGTCATATCTCTCGCGCTACATGAATGTACATATCTAATGGCAATCACAAGCACTGTATACTGTAAAACTATATTAATATAGTCAGTGGCGTAGCCAAAAAATTCATCGGGGGGGGGGGCAATAGAACCGGCCTCCCCAGAGAATGAGGTAAATTATTCAGAAAATGGTTGAAAACGGATGTGTATGTAGATTCCTCTATTAGATAATATTGGCATTAATTACAAAATATTTATTTCAAGGGATAATTTAGATACTGCTTTGTACTGCTTCTTTATTTTTTGGCTCATGGAAGACGGCTTGGGGGGGGGGGGGCATGGCTCCCCCCCTGGCTGTGCCCATGAATATAGTAAGGAAGTTAACATACAAAGAAATACAAAAGCATAAACTTAGGAAAATAAACATCATATAGATGATTAATAAATGAACAAACAACTTTAAAGTTGAAAGTAAAGCATTTCTTGTTTCTTCAGGACTTCAGAGGGGGGGAGAAACCCCCTTCGCCCACCCCACTAAATCCGCGCCTGTGTGTCATGTCTAGAGTTTTGTAAAACTCGAAATATTTTAAATTTAATACAAATGATAACTGACGACCGATAAGTGCGTTAAATGTTCATTTGTACAAGACAATTTATACCTCCGATTAAAGACCCAGGTAGCAAAGGCACGTGAAAATGACGTGAAAAAATGGTCAGGAGTGACGAGAAATGACGAGTTAGATGATGTAAATGAAACGTGAAAATGACTTCCTAATGTCTCAGACGAATCACGTCTTTTTCAGGTTATATTTGGTAATCCCCCCACAGGATTTTAGTAATAGGAACATATAAAACTACATACCTACTAGTTAGTAATCTACTTGATAAAAATAAAATAATTAATGCATAAATAAGTTTTGTCCTAATGAATTTGTTTGTTAGCCATCCGTAATTTTATTTACATTAACATATCTAATATTGTTTACCATCACTCCAACTTTTTCTCACAAGAGTTGCCTGCAAATTATAATGTTTATTAAGTTATTAAACTCATTTTTACTTACCTTTACCAATTGCGGTCCGTAGGATTCGAACCTACATGTCTCCCGTTGTCCGTATTACAGTACTGACGCTTCAACCAACTGAGCTAGCTTGGCGACTGCTATTTCGGATGCTAAAAGCAGTATTTATGATGGTGAATGAAGTCTTTATTATGTGAAATTGAATTTCTTGCCTTATTTAAAATATATGAAAATCTTTCAGGTTCTCGCTTCGAGTTACTAGTATTTTTATTTATTTATAATTATTAAGAAGAACTTATTTAATTTAATTAAACTGTCACCAGTGTCACCTGAGAAGTACGAGTAGTTGTTGAACAATGTAATTATTACATTAATTAGTATTAATGTTAAAAAAAAATATATTTTCCCCAGATCTCGAAATTGAAGAGCAGAGAGGGAGAAATCCGAAGAAATATTTAAGAATTAAAGTTTTAAGTTGAGGTACTTATACAAACCTGGGAAGCGTGTTGGAGAAAAAACGGTAAAGGTGTAATATCGTCATCTACAACATAAATAGAATATTTAATGGTCTAAAACAGACCTAAAATTGAAAAAAACCAATAAGCAATTATTTTTTTCACAATAAAAAAAAAAAGGAATGAGCAGGGGCCGAACCGCCGACCTCATGACTTGGAAGACGACGCCTTAAGCACTCGGCCACCAACCTTTCTGAGGGTACTTACCTAAAGACTTATAGTTGGAACACGCAACGGATAGATTTTGCTTTTTAATGCATTTTAATCTAATTTTATTATTAAAAGAATAGATAAAAATATAATTTAAACAAATAAACTGCCGAATCTTTGCAAACTCTTTCGAATATAAATTATTTTGGATAATGTTAAAAAACATTATATCCTAGAATAAAAACGCCAATACTTATCCCTCACGACACGGTTTATTTTTTTTAAACTTTACACTCTGCTTAAGATAACAAAATGCCATTAGCGAGTTTTAAAGTTTGTAATCCGATAAAATATAAATAAATTTAACACCGAAAAAAGATGACAATATGAAGTGATGTGTAGCACGTCATTTTAATGTCATTTATAAGACGTCATTCTGTCGTCGATTTTTAGTGCCCTGACGTCTTTTTGACCAGAATCACCAGATTTTGACGTCATTATAACGTACCCTTGCTACCTGGGGAACTTATATCTAGATACATAACAGGCTATCTTTTCACTATATACCTCGTTTGCTCCTAACATAGTCACATTATATGTCCATTAAAATGGTTAGATGAACATCACATCCCATAGGCGTTGTGCGTGTAGAAAATGTGTAGAATGGTAAATATTTTCATTAAAATGAATTATTGCAATTCCTGCATTACCGGCTCTTTATATAACATGATGTAGGCATACGATATTACAGTAAGATAATACAGTAAGATAAATATGTATTGAAAGGATATTAAAATTTAATTGGTATTCACTTTATAAATGTAAACTGAACTTCATCATGTTACGACTAGGGAACGATCGATTTTCTTCTTTTCTAAACTGCTTTCTGCAAACGGCACAGCACTTTGAACTAAATATATTGTCATTAAACTGTGTAAATATGAATAGAGAATATTATTTAGGTATTAAGCAAATCACAACTTAAAATAAAAAGACTTCTTCACCACATTTTGATCGAAAAACACTTACTAACATTAATGACTGATACTGTCAAAAGTGTCAAACTGAGATTATGATAATCGAACTGAACCGATCGTTCCCGAATCGGTCGCGAATAGATCGACTAGCCAATCAAGAACTTATGGGAAGAAGTGCCTTAGATTGCATTTATCTCAACAACATATAAATCAGTACAATTATGTATCTAGATATAAATTCTTTAATCGGAGATTTATACCAAGCTGAAGTTTTATTGCATGTCGAAGAACGAAAATAGCAAAAAAATTATTACAGCAAGGGACCAGTGAAATACTATTTACCCACTTGGATGGATGGAAGAAATGGTCCCACTAAACGGCTTCGTTTTAAAATTGCATAAAGACGTGTGTCATTGAAAATGGGCAACATGTAGAGCACTTACTATAATTTTTTCTAATGAATTATTTGAAGAAACCTCTATTTTTTAAGTCTATTCTTGAATTTTGTACTTATTGCTCAATAAAACGAAAATGGTTGCAATTAGCCATAGGGAAGAACTTACAAAAAACGTTCGTTTTTCATTTCTACCTCACATCGTCGAAAAATATACAGGGTGTTCCATTTGAAATAATTGAGATAATTCAATTTAAAAAGTTCTTAATCTAAAAATAATTATTTACCACCCTGAACATTTTTATGATTCAAAAACATTAAATGGATGTCTCGTAACTAGTATTCATGTAAGTTTTTCTTAAAAGCCATAATTGTGACTGGTTTTTTTCAATATGCATCTGCAGATGGCATTATTTCAACAAAAAAATTCAGTACATCCAAGTGGTTGGGAGATAGTCAATAATAATATAGTAACCCAAGTAGCACAATTAATTCCTCAAGATATCCCGAGAATAAAAATTTTGGAATTAGTAAATATCTTCTAGAGGTCTGTAAGAGTTCCCTAAGATGGGCAAATGTCAGCATATCAGTATTAAATAGTACTTCCCATGATAATCGAAAAAAACTATTAGTATAGAATCCTGTGAGCAGCCTTTTGCATACCCCCATAGTAATCTTTAGGATATCTTATCGCTTGCCAATATAAATGGTCCCGAGGACATCTTTATAGGATTTCTGTTAGATGTACCACATCGATCCTGCAAACAGATTTAATTCCTGTAGTAATGTTTCGGGTATTTTATCGCTTACCAATATAAACGGTACTGAAAACATCTTTATAGGATTTCTGTTAGATGTACCACATCGATCCTGCAAACAGATTTAATTCCTGTAGTAATGTTTCGGGTATTTTATCGCTTACCAATATAAACGGTACTGAAAACATCTTTATAGGATTTCTGTTAGATGTACCAACACACACTTCTTATAGAATTGCCAGCGGCAGCTGGTGAAATGTTGGTTAATCAAAATCTCAGTATGAGACATCAAGGCCCAAACCAAACCAAAGATTAGAGATCGTTATAAGTTTCATCCAAATAAATCGATGATCCCTGAGAGAATTTGAACGTTGCAGTAATGTTATTAATGTTACTGGTAGTGTTTGCAGATGCGTAAGGCTTCCATCTCTCGATGCTTTCCTCGGGGTAATTATCACATACATTTCGATAACTTGGCTCTTATGGCTGTCTGGTTTTTGGGTTATTTTTAGAGTTTACTATAAATTCATGAGTATAAGATATACACGACTGATTATCGTCAGTGGTTCGTACGTGGCGTCATCTAGGAATAATTTCTGTAACAAACTACGTGGTAAGCAAACAAATTTTATGCATTAAAAGAATTTCTTCTTGCGATTTCTATAGGTGTTCTATTAGCGATAATAATATTTCCATGTTAATTACTTTGTTTGATCTCTGTAATACATAGAAAATTGAGCTGTATGGTAATTCCCTTTTAGAACTTCTAGAAGATGTCTACAAGTATTCTGTTAAGGATAATAATACTATTTCCCTTCTAATACTTTATTTGATTTCTATAAAACATAGAAAATTGAGCTGTATGGTAATTCCCTTTTAAAACTTCTAGTAGATGTCTGTGGGTTAACAAAAGTTGAAATTCCTATATAATGCCCAGTTTACATTTCCCCAGTGCATAAAAGTTGAGCACATATAAAGATTTCTCATTTTGATTTCGGAAGGACTTCTAGAGTACATAAATACAAGATATCCTCGCGGGCAGTAAATAGAACTTCTTAAAGATATCTTAAAGAATTCTGTGCTACTTGGGAATGAATAGAGTCTAGAAAGCGGCTAGTTTAATTGTTTTTTTTTAAATTTCTAGCTATCACACTTAGAACTCGAGATATCGAAGTCCAACGCAATATTGCCCCACCCTGTATTTAAAAGAATACCCCTGACTAACTGCTGGGTCTAGAAAGTTCACCGTAGAGCTTCCTCAAATGACGTAGGTAACCACTAAGAAGGGATTTTTCGAAATTCGAACGTAAAAAAGAGGGTTGAAATTTTAGTCTTTTTCGGAAACGGTTAGATCTAGATGCATAAAACTTGGCAGGAACATTTTTTGTTGAAATTTATTAGACACGAGTAAGATGAAATTTCGATTTTCACTTTTTGAAGGTGGTAGATGGTGATATTCCAGCGATGGGTTCTTCTGAGGAAATAGGGTAAAAACACACTAGGCGGTTTTCACCGAGTCGGCAGCCGTCTGTTACAACACACACGAAGCGGTTTAACCAGTTGTCGCAGAAAGCATCAAAATACAACGTTGTCAGTTCAGTAGTACAGCTAGTAAAATGGATTCGTCTGACTCGGAGGCAAGGGAGGATCTAGAAATTTCAATAATTTTTTTCTCGTCTGTGGCGCATACGAAATATGGGAAATAACATCTCGAGAAGCACTTCTCTAATGATCTCTAAAAATTTTGAAAAAGCAGTTTGCGAAAAATTTGTTCAAAATTCCCAGGTCTAGGGACTCCTGTTTAAAATTATTTTTTTTTGTCATATGCATTTTACGTACTTTGTGCCTGCCGGTGTCCTGATTGTTCGACCAAAAGCAAAAAACGCGGCACTTTAACCGCACGCGCCAGCTTAACTTTTTATGTCAGTTAAGGAAATGTAAACATCTTCGATATTTTCTTTCCCAAGTAAGTTCATTGCTCTATACTGACCACAGACAACTAACAGTAGCGTATCTTTGCAAGTTTTAATGCAACAAAAATTACTAAATTACCACTGATCACTTTAAAATTTTGTAGGGACTTTCCCACATGGAAGACTAGTACACCATTTTATTTTCCGCATGTCGTGGTAAATCACCCTGTATATTTGTATGTACTTATCTCCTGCCCTGTAATTGGGCAGCGTATTGTTAAATAAATAATACTTAATATGTCTTGTTTTGTACTGTTTTGAAAAATTGTATTGTTTCTTTATAGCATTTAAACTTGAATCACGATTTTTTAAAATACAAATCGCTGATTGAAATTATGATTTTAATCGATAATTTATTCAAATGATTTAATCAGCTCAACTCTAATTTCTGAACACGTCTGTAGGAACTTTTTTTCACATTTTTGCACAAACCATCATCACCTAAAGTTAACGATAGGGATTTCCGGATACCCTGTATATTTTTTTACTGAAACTTATAAGTTACCTTGAACTAGTAAGCTAGTATTAAATGAAACAAATATGCAGTTTGATCTTTGAGTTTATTTACAAGGATATGCTACAAATACAAAATACATATATCACAGCGATATAGCGAATAAAAAATATAAAATCATATAGCAATAAACTATGTTAAACTTAAAAGCAAATTATTACTGTTTCTTTCAGAAGGCCGCCCATTAAAAGCCCAAACAGCTCATAAGGTTTCACTTTTTAAGTATTAGGCTTTTAAACAGCAGTAACTTACTGAAATGGAGTTTAGACACTACAATCAGTAGAATCTCTGGCTACTATATATAGAGCGTAAAGTATTGATAGTGGAAGATCGTGAGTTGTGGGTACCAAAAGTGTAACAGCACGACCACCCGACAGCCGTACACACTATCATCCTAAAGCACGTGCTGCTCTACTTTTAAAATCCCCAACTCGCATTACTTCACTGTCAATACTTTACACACAACATATAGGAACTGTCTTACCAACATTTTTCGTAACCGTAAGTAGATCCATGTTGTATCAATTCTTAGAATCTAGAATCAGTTAGTCAGCTTATGATAGCAAGTAGCGGGTACTCAGGGTGTTTCATTAATAATTGGACATACACTAACTGGAGAATCCTTAGTCCAAAATATGAAGATTTAACCTGGAACACTTAGATAAAATGTGCCTCCTTACTGAGATACAGGGTGTCAAAGTTGTAATTTTTTTTTCTCTTTTTTGCAATATCTACCTCTACCTCTTGACCGATCTTCTCCCAATTTGGTAAGGAATCATTTTTTAAGCTAAGAAACAATAATTTATGTATTACATCAAGCTAGCCCGTGGAGGACGCCTCATGAGCTCTACCTGATGATGAATATTTTTTCTCTTTTTTTTAATGAAACGTAGTGGCACTTTTGACTAGAAAATCTCATGCAGGAGTCATTTCTACGTGCATGAGATTTTCTAGTCAAAAGTGCCACTACGTTTCGTAAAAAAATAGAAAAAGTATTTATCATCAGGTATAGCTCATGATGCGCCCTCCACGGGCTAGCGTGATGTAATACATAAGTTATTTTTTCTTAGCTTAAAAAATGATTCCTTACCAAATTGGGAGAAGATCGGTCAAGAGGTAGTTGAGATATTGCAAAAAAAAAGAAAAAAAAAATTACAACTTTGACAGACTATATCTCAGTAAGGAGGCACATTTTATCAGTGTTTCAGGTTAAATCTTTATATTTTGGACTAAGGATTCTCCAGTTAGCGTATGTCCAATTATTAATGAAACACCCTGTATATTACCGTTATTTATCAAAAATACATTATTAGGCACAACTATGGCCAAGCCCTAAGACCAAGGGTTCTGGGTGTGAATCCTGGCTAGGGATGGATGTTTAGTGGCGACTTCAAATGGAAATTAATATACAGAGTGCCTCAGAACATGCGGGTATTCTCTGGGGAGCGTATATTTTCGGTAAAAATAACACTATATGTTTATGTAACTTTTTTATTCATCTTGCACTCATGGCGCAAAAAGAGGTTTTTTGATAGAAACTTATTTACTGCTTGGCCTCCTCGATCATCTGATTTGAACCCTTTAGATTTTTTTATCTTTGGGGATATCTCCATAGCTTTGTTTATTCAACTCCAGCAGAGACCAGAGAGAAACTGCTGCAACAAATCACGTTTCATTGCAATGAAATACCAAACAGAGAGGAGGTATTGTGGAAGGTTCAGCAATCTTTAATTGTTGGGACCAGGAGTGTATTAGAGTATAAGAAACTCATGTTGAAGCTTGTTATTAATTTTTTAATGAAATACAAAAACTTTTAATATTCATTAGGCTTTATGTCAGTGAAGTCTTGAGAAAATGTAATGCAATGTAATAATTGGAATAACAATTACTTCTTAACGTTAACTGGGTTTTTGGCAAAAACTGTTCACTTTAACGATTTCAACACAGTGTACCTTTTTTTCTTCATAGGATTTAAGAAATTGAATAACACCTATTTTAAGGAAAAAATCTTACAGGCCTTAAAATTGGGGGTAAAATATCTTGAGGGTAGTTCACCCCTGGCCTCTCTGTCCATTATTAAAATAATAAATTACATCATCCAAGGCCTATATTTAGAAAAAATGATCACCCAAAATGTTATATGAACATATGGTGTTATTTTTACCTTTTATGCTAGCGAGAAATTGTTCACGTTCTGGTACGTGCTGTATATTTGTGTTTCAGGTATTAAGTAAAATAAATAACAATATAACACAGGCTATTAGAAATGCATTGTGTCATTTGAAAAAGGTAGGAACATTGTTTTCTTCATCCCTTATTTTCAGTGATGATACTCGTTTTTTGTTTAGAAAGATATTTGAAATATTTTGCTTATACTTGAAAACAACAGTCTCTGTTTATAATAATGAATGTCAAATATTACCAGTATTGTATACCTCAAATTCGTATTGTCTGGAGTTAGTTTTGAATCGAGTATACTATCAACAACCAACATAATACAAATTCTAAGAAATTATAGTATTTCAATTCTGGTTATTTGGAGAATATATAATTGTTTATTGTTGTCATTTTTTGGAATATAGGGGGCGTTTCAAATATACATTAAAATCTACCCTTACCTGAATACTATAGAACAAAATGATGTTCTTATGAACATGGGTTCAGAAATGTTTCATTGGAGAAATATTAAGCCCTTAAAGGAGTAACTAAATAATTTTACTTTTGCTACGAAAAATGTATTCAAAATTTTTGTATACTAAGCTACACATCCTAAAGTAATCGTTAGAAAAGGTGGTGTAGAGGTTTTCATCTGACTTTTCACCTACAATGAAAATTGACGCATCACCTAAAATTTACCATGATTTTCAAGGTGATTTTTTTCTAAACCGTTTGTCCAGTTTAAGTCTTTTGTTTGGTTTTCTAGGTTAACTCTTCTGGAATTTAAAGTCATGCTTATTTTAAGTAAAAATTATTTTTTCTTTACATACAGGGTGAAACAATAAAATATGTTTATTTTTCAAAAATTGAAAACACTGTGGCAATCACCCAGCAAAATTAAAATGCAATTTAAACCCAATTGTAGTCTGATGTTTTCTTAACGTTTTTGTTTTGGTACACTTTTTCATTTTAAGGGAGATATAACAACAAAAAAAAAAACAAAAACAAAATTTTTGTTACTTGGATGCCATCTTTTTGTTACTTAACCAATTCAATAGGCAATTTATTATTCTATAAAATTTATAGTTGAAAAGATTGTTTTTTTTTAATGAGTGAATGAGTGAATTTTAGTGATATATTCTACGGGAATGGTTTTTCTCTTTATTTTAAGTGTGTATGTGTTTGGAATTAGTTAGATATTTAATTACCTCTTCTCTTTAAGAGCTAATGTGAACCATTTTGGGCCCATGTTCACAAGAGTTTTTTTCCTTATTTTGGTCATGTAGGAACCGGCAGACATTTTAAAGAATTTTGGAACACCGTGTATATTAATTTCAAGTGAATGTTCATAAGTTCATGATTTTTAATTGAACAAAGAAATATGTAGAGAAATCTTGACTTTTTCAGTGTGGTTTATTATTATTAAACAATAGCTGCTTATATAATACAGTTCTGGATGCATATACTGGAAAGTAACATTTAACCAGTCTGCATTTTATTTATGCTAGAGTTTTTGCTTGTTTAATAAACACATTGCTTATGTAAAAATGATTCCAATCTTCTTATGACAAAGAATACTTTAATAAATTCAAAATAAGGACGTTATCAAGATGTCCTTTTGAAGAAATACACCATACACCAAGGCAAAGGAGTGCTGCCTGCAATAATTCTCCAAAATTTATATACAGCATCTCCATGTGACATCACAAGGTCGTTGATACTCCAGACAATGACCAGTGGAGTATCAACAAATAAATAACCTCACTTTATTTCTAACGTTTGTGGTTTGGTGAGAGTTGTGCTTTGAAATATTCGAAGTTAGTATACTTTGTTTCATTGTGAACAATATATTTAGCTGGGTGATTTTCTGCGTGTTCTAAGGAAATTTGACTCTAATTATGTATAGTAATTATTATTATACGTTGGACACTGAAAGTCGTAAGGAAATAAAGTGAGGTTATTTATTTGTTTATCATCCAGGCAACGACCTTGTGACGTACGTGCAGATGCTCTAGTGTCAACTAAATGTAACACATTATCTTACATAGTTTCAAAATATTTGCAGAACTGTAACATTAACACCTAAGGAACTTTTCAATATTTACTTCACTAGTTTTTGTTTTAAGCATGCACTTTGAGCTAAACTACATATTTTGTAGACAATAATTAACATAAAATTACATATATTATTAATTAATCGATATGGCCATTAATTAGAAGATATAATATAACTAGAAATGTTACCAGTAAAAAAATATAGAATACACCTTTATTAAAATTATTCCGCATCTCTCCATCAGTGTCCGTAGTTTCAAAATGAAAATTATGCCTAAATGTAAGTTGAGTGACCAAAATATATGAAATTGAAATAAAGGGTCTAGCATGACAACCATATGAAATGGGCCCCAGAACCGAATATGACAACTACTATTTTGTTTAATAAGTTATCCATTCGTATTATTATTTATATAGTTTTTACTCACCTATCTCATAACATTACTGAGTAACATTGAAAACTATGTATTTTTAAGATGCATTTTTTAAACTTTTTTTTCTGTGAATCTAATAGAGATAAAGTGATGAACCACATTGTTGTAGGGAGTATTATGAAGAAAATTAAATATATTTTTTCAAAGGTGATTTCTATAGGGTTTCATCAGAGTGGCCACCTTCATGCGAATTACAGTGCAAGCAGGCAAAGCGTGGAAGTTTCTAAGAAAAATTGACAAATTTATTAAAAGCAAGTCATGGAAATGAAATGTCTGGTTCAAGAAAACATACATTTTTGTTTTTCTATATGGCAGATATTGATTCACGAAAAAATCTGATAAAAATGATCTAAACATTTTAAATTATGAAAAATATGCATTATAAAAATTAACGCCCAGTATAACAAAACATCTCGGAAAAGTAAGTACACATATAATAAAAAAAAAACAGAAAAATCTGATAAAAATAATCTAAACAAAATATTAAATTATGAAATATATGTATTATAAAAATTAATATCCAGTATAACAAAACATCTCGGAAAAGTAGGTACATCTCGGAAAAATAGGTTTTTTTAATTAGGTAATTAAAAAAACCTATTTTTACTTAGTAATTTGTTTTGCAAGTCTAGTTCAAAGTCGGTCTGCATAAAATGAACCGAACCTACTTGTATCATGGCCTTTTGCACCTATTTATCCACCCAAGAAACAATTTAAAAGTCATTTGGACTTGAGGAGGTTTTAAGAAAGGTTTGTCAGGGTTAGGAAATAGTCATGTGCTTTATTGATGTTGTAGTTAAGGCCTTTTAGGCTTCAAGTATACTTGCTCTTAATAGTAAGTTTTAAAGCATTCTGTAAGACCTAATTATAAAGCTAACTTGCTTCTAGGATAATATGTATTTGTAACTTATTATTATTATTATTATTATTATTAATGGATTTATCATAACCTACATAAAACTCTCCATAAAGCTAATTAGTTTTATGAACGTCTTAAATTCCATTTAGATTTAAAGAGGCTTTAAATTATTCTTTATGGTTTTAACATATTTGCAATAAATGCATTTTAAATCCTTTTTAAAACTAGACATTTTCAATGCCTATTAGTACTTATTAAAGGCCATTACAAAAGTAGACTCTTAAAATATCCTTGATAAATGTTGTGATGAACCGTAAGTCTTTTTTGGAAAGGTGGAAGAAAATAAAAAAGAGTGGCCATTTTAAAAGGACTGTTAAAACACACACACATACAAATTATTTTGAGGTTAAGTTTTAAGTTTTTTGTATCAAATGTCAACGTCCCAAACATTTTATTACAGCTTTTATCAAGTCCATGTGATCTTCGCCAAGTGCATTTGCATTTTTGTAAGGAAGGGATTATTTGTGATAGCATACAAAAATACTAAAAGAGTAAATGTTCTAGGTCATTACCATTATTAGAAAATATAGTTTAATGAGAGGACCAGTGTTGCGAGATCAAAATTTTAAAAGTTATCAGACGACGCGTTAAAAAGTTACTAAATCTTACTAAAATGTTACTAGATTTGAAATTAAAGTTCTCATCTTTAATTTTCAAAAGTTGCAGTGTCTGTAGGACACGTAATTTTCTTAAGCTCTCTGAGCACAGCATAGCTTTGAGCGTCCTCTATCTGATTATTTTGTTGCCAGACTTCGTACTCTGTATTGTATTAAAGGGTTTGTAACTAGAAAGTACTGTTTGTCTACGAGACGCTAGAGGGCAACGAGCCCAGGCTATTCGATTGTAGCGATTCACGGTCAATAAACTATACGGTTACCTCAATTAGCAGCTTTTAGACGAGAGAGACGCGCGGAGCGGGGAATCGAATGAAAGAGATTCTGTTAAGGTCTACAGCCTACGTCAGCTGTAGACACTAGAGACATCTTTGTCTGTGTCTTTTGTACGGAAATCAGATATGTCTGTCTCTTTCATTCGATTCCCCGCTCCGTGCGTCTCTCTCGTCTAAGAGCTGCTGATCGAGGTAACCGTAGAGTTTACTGACCGTGGTAGCGATTAACGTGAACAGTTCTGTATTAAATGGATCGCAACTCGAATTTAATGTTTGTCTACCTACCAGTAGAAGGCAATAAATTGGATGATTCAAAAATCATTAAAAATGGGCATTTTCATAAGTTTTCACTAAATCACTAGATTTAAAATAAATCACCAGATCTAGTGAAATTTCACTAGACCTGGCAACACTGTAGAGGACTGTAAAATGACAATTAGGTTTTTAGTTGGCCAGGCATTTTTTTCTTGTTATATAAAAATATTCAAGGTCAATCTCACAATTATAATTATCAATAATTATCACTTTTTCGTTAGCAAATTAAAGTAGAATTACAAGAAACGACTGAAAATTACCGTGGGAACCGAGAAGCAACCCACTTTTTTAAATTTGCTGATTACGTGTGTCTATGCAAATTTTGTATGGATATTAAAATCATTATTATGTCTGAGGGGCTCTTGTTTTTTGGGCCTTTCTTATGTATTTTTAACGATAAACTGCCGTTGGTTTTAATTTTTTTGTCATACCTGATGGCTTTTTATTACCTTTTATATCGGCCTTAGAGAGGTTATAGTGCTCTAGGCTTTATACATTTCAAATTTCATTTTATCTTCAATAAGTCTGATGGTGTGTTTGCTTAAATCAGTTTAGAAAAAATAAATGCAATAATAAAATTATTTGGATTCCTTCGTGGAAATTCTTATAGCTTCTCAGTTCTAATATGGTTTTAAAAACCAGTTTTAAGGTAGCCTTCTAGGTGTTTTCTAGAAATGCAGGAAGCTAATAGAAAAGCTTCTGACAGCTTTAAAATAGGTTTTAAGAAAGGTTTTAAAACGGCCCGAACAAGGTTTTCAAGAGCAGCACTATGCCTCACTAAGGAGTTTTATGATGGAATTTAAAATTGGCCTTAACAACCTTCATAAGGGTGGGCCCTTTTAGTCTACAAGTCGCTTTATGATGGTATTAAGGATATTGTTACAGCAAAATAGATTTTTCAAGGCATTTTATAAATAGTTTTATAGCACCCTTGTATATATTTAAGAAACTAAAATTGTTCCTTGGGCATTCACCTCTTATTGTTTTGGACACCAGATCTTTAAGTTTTGGAAAAACGTGGAAAATAATATTTTGACCAGTAGATTTCTTTGTATAATACGTGTTATTACAGTCATACACTGCGCACCTTGTTACCGGCATTTTTCTTCACTTCTATCTGAATAATAACAATATGTAAATCTAATACATGAGTTATTATTAAGCTTCTTTTACCTTCTATAATAATTACAAAATCACCATAGAACACTAATAATAATAATAATTGTCTTTTAAATTTTATAAAGGTCCAAAATAGTGCAAGCAATGGTATGTCCCTGTTTCGGTATACAATTTCACTAATCACGAATGTTTTTATAACTCAAAGAAACATATAAAACACACACGAATATGTACATATGGGATTTACAAAGAAAAACCAGTAAATAAGTAGACAAAACTGAATAATCACACCAGTAAACACAAAGAGACAATGCCGTCAGAAACGTAAACAACAGATTTAGGTCTCGCCATGACGTCACAGCTTAGGCAGCATAGGGAACTAGTTATCCTCTGTTTACGATTCTTGTTCTCTCTCAACGAGTTTTAAATTAGTACCAGTTTTTCGTTGTTTTATAACTAACTTCTCTGCAGACTGCTGTTATGATTTCATCTCTGTTTTAAATGCGTGTATTTTTATAATTAATATTATAATATTATAAGGCTTTATTTTCAACTTCTACATGTTTCTAATGATTTTTTCCTCAAATTTTAACTTAGTGCAACAACCCAATTGAAAAAATATATTTAATTTTCTTCATAATACTTCCTACAAAACCGTTTTTGGTTTATCACTTTATTTCTATTAGGTTTGGAAAAAAAAGTTTAAAAAACACATACTTTTCAACGTTACTCAGTAGTGTTATGACTACTACTATTAAACAAATAGTTTTTGTCATATTCGGTTCTGGCACCTCATATGATTATCGTGCTAGAACCTTTGAATACCAAACTCTACGGATAAAAATTATTTAACGGAAAAATCAACACCATCATTGCATTGCAATTACAATATTGCTAGAAAATAATATTTCTGAGAATTTTCAACATTAAATAGTAATGAAAATATCGTGAAATATACAAACATAATATGGTACAATTAATCAGTCTCTATAATAAAATGCTTTTGATTTCTTTGGCTTTCTAATAAAAGAAGCCGATGATGCTACTATTAGTAAGTTAAATAGCGAAACGTAACAATTACACATTTTCTAGCTAAAAGTGCATGTAATTCAATTTTTTATTACTTTCTTTTAGGTTACTTATATATTCTCATTGGAGTTTGGCATTAACAAACAATTTTAACAGTTAGAACTTTAGTTCTACTACTTCTACATACATAAATCCTATAACTTAAAGTAGAGGGGGAAGAAAAAAATACATAATTGAGTTATACATAAAAAACAAATACTTTAAGTGTTGTGTATTATTTGAAAACATTGGGTCTATTTTTTAAACCACTGTTTAATGATTACCAGATAGAAAACGTCACATGAAAAAATAATATATAAAAAAAAACAAAGAATATAAACAAATATTTAATAAAATTAAGTAAACTTTTTGAAAATAAATATTTTTATGAACATAATGAGCGGATTATAAAAATTGTTTATACCTAAAATAGGTAGGGTATATCATTTAATTCTTAACATAAACGATCGATTATAGCGAATTATGTAACATGTATTGAATACAGACTGTTTATTTTATGTATATTATCAGATGGTAATAGGCCAGTCATATGAGGAAAGTTAGCGGAAATGACTAGATTTTTGGAGAAGTTCATTGTGATATCCCGAATAATACTGTAGATTTTTCGGGTCGTGGTGGGGGTGAGTGAGGTGCTCCAAAACGGTTTCTTGGTTGAAACTCAAGAGATTATCGTGAAAAATGTGCCTTTTAAAATTCTGTCCAAAAAAAACATCATACATTTTTTTGTAGATTTGATAGTTTTCCCACAAGTGACCTATAGTCCAGATTCTGGAGACGTTTATCTTTCAATCCTAAGTACCTTTCAGACATACAGCTGAAAATCATTGTATTCGATGTAAAATTGTCTGTTGAATCCGAATCTGGAGGGCGCATAAAAATCAGGGGTTGCCTTCAACCCTTAATCAGCGAATTTACCCTCATTTCGGAAATTGTGAAAAATTGAATTTTTAAAATATAACTTGCGTTTTCTCTCACAAAAGTGTAGTCAAAACACAACTAATCTTTATAAAAATTTTGGAAAAAAATATCACTGAACTGAACCTCTACGCAGTCGTCGCTTTGAAAAATGTAGCAAGCGAGATTTTTATTTATTTTGAGAAATTGACAAAAACTAGATCATACGAAATTACAAGAAAAGACCAATATTATTTTTAGTGATTGATTCAAACTAAAATCTTGAGTGAAACGGAAGATATGTTTTTTTTTTAAATTTGGCCGTCGGATGCGGGCACTCATTTGTGTTATGTTTAGTTATTTGGTACTGTTTTAGTAGATACAACTTTCCTGTGTTAGGTTTTACCGGCTTTTTTTGTTTAAAATATGTAGTTATTAATATAGTTGTTTAAAATGCCTTAGGTTTAATTTTCATCATAACTTTAGAAACACTTAAATTATTATGTATGTAGGTATCTAACCTGTATAAATGAAATTGTCTCTAAATGTGATAGATATGAATGTATTTATATCAGCTTAGCAAAATACATAACAATTAATAATTAGAAATTACTATAATTAGAATCAGCTTATATCTTGAAAATGTTAAGATTCATAACCGTGAGGAAGCCGATATAGTTATATTCTCCATACTAAAATTTTGTGTTTTTGGAAGACCAGTAATAGTGGCAAGTAACAGATATTTTTTTGTTGTCATTATTTTTGTACAGCAAAATGAAAGTAAAGTTTCGGCATCAAACGTTCGACTCGTATTTGTTCTGCAATAAAATAATTGAAGACGCCGCAACAGGCACTGATACCTCTCCTCCTTACAGCGACCCTTTTTATGTCTACCTATGTACTTAGTGGGTGGGATAACACAAGCTACACATTTGTCAAGTAGTCCAGTCGAATTAGACATCATAAAAAATTTTGCGTACTGCGGACTTTTTTTTTGTGGAAGTTGTTTAAGAGGGCATAAAAAGCAAGCACAGAAAACTACACCCTGCTACACCATGTGCGTCCCCTGTTTTTAGGGGTTGAAACTTTGAAATTTTACTTATGTGTCTATGTCTGTTTCCCTATTGCCCGTAGGGCTCTTTACCAAGTTACACTTTTTGAAGATTCATCCTCTACATAATACATATATTACACATTTGCCGTAGGACAAACGGTTTTGGCTGTACGAGGCCGGAAAGGCCGCGCTGTCCGAATTTGGGGGTCTTCTCTACAGGACAAACGGCTATTATTTCCAATCTACAATACTACACATACTAATGCCCTTAAGGAGGGATGATGATTTGTGAAAAAACTTTCATCGAATACCGCGCGGTTTTCATGATACGGGATGTTGAAATTAAAAAAAAAAAGAACCTACTTTTTTCCACTCATTTTTCTTTCATGCATGTACGACCCTAATATAAGAAAATTTATGTTGGTTTCATTTTAATACAATCGTTGGTTTAGGAGCTAGACAGCAAAATATGCTATTTTGGTATTGTTGCATTAAAAAAACTAAAACCAGTATAATTCTGGTAAATGTTTTAGTTTATCTTAAAAGTCCAATTCATTGCGCATAGAAAGTGTGTTTTTGTATTTAAGCAGGATCAACACTTATTGTGTAATAACGATTTATGTCATGTGTTCACCAGTCTCCTTTTTCACAAATTTTTTTTTGCGGCCTTATGGTTCATAGTAGGGCAGAAAGCAATGTATACCTGAACGGGGCACATATTAGGGTGTTAAAATGGATCTCGTGTTAAAAAGCGATAGGACGTACCGTTTTCGAGTAAAACGCACTTGTTTGCAAAAAATTGCTTCAGATCACACTTTTCATCGACTTACTAGTAAATACTCACCGCTGACTACGAAAAAATAAAACTATGTGTCGCTTCTTGCTTTTTCTGTTTATGAGGGACATTGCTAATGAAAAAATGAAGGGACTCGGACGGAATAGGGGGTTCTCACTCCCCTATTTGAAGGTTCACGGTTGTCTCGAATCATCATTGCAACTTATTTTGTGTCTATAACAAAATCCACAGTAATTTTACCTTCCTCGAGAAACAGTTATTATATGTCCATTTCATCGGAAAATGATTTAAAAAAACAAACTCCTAAGAAAGAAAACACCAAAATGTAGAATTTATTTATCAGATCACAATTCAGAACACAATGAAAACTCAAAGCAAACATAACCAAACAAGTGCGTTTTACTTGAAAATGGTACGTCCTATCGCATTTTAACAAGAGACCGATTTTAACACCTTATTATGTGCTCTGTCCACGTGTATAATGCTTTCTGCCCTACTATGAACCATAAGGCCGCAAAAAAAAAATTGTGAAAAAGGAGACTGGAGAACACATGACATAAATCGTTATTACACAATAAGTGTTGATCCTACTTAAATACAAAAACACATTTTCTATGCGCAATGAATTGGACTTTTAGGATAAACAAAAACATTTACCAGAATTATACTAGTTTTGGTTTTTTTAATGCAACAATACCAAAATAGCCATTTTGGCATATTTTGTTGTCTAGCTCCTAAACCAACGATTGTATTAAAATAAAACCAACGTAAATTTTCTTATATTAGGGTCGTACATGCATGAAAGAAAAATGAGCGAAAAAAAGTAGGTTCACTTTTTTTTTAAAAAAGGGGTTTTCAAAATTTCAACATCCCGTATCATGAAAACCGCGCGGTATTCGATGAAAGTTTTTTCACAAATCATCATCCTTCCTTAAGGGCATTAGTATGTATAGTATTGTAGATTGGAAATAATAGCCGTTTGTCCTGTACAGAAGACCCCCCAAATTCGGACAGCGCGATCTTTCCGGCCTCGTACAGTCAAAACCATTTGTCCTACGGCAAATGTGTAATATATATATATATTATGTAGAGGAGGGATGAATCTTCAAAAAGTGTAACTTGGTAAAGAGCCTTACGGGCAATAGGGAAACAGATATGGACACATAAGTAAAATTCCAAAGTTTCAACCCCTAAAAATAGGGGACGCACATGGTGTAGAAGGGTGTAGTTTTCTGTGCTTGCTTATTATGCCCTCTTAAACAACTTCCACAAAAAAAAGTCCATAGTACGCAAAATTTTTGTTTATGTCTCATTCGACTAGAGTAAAGGGAAAAGACAGAATTTAAGACGGCAATTGAAAATTGAGAAACACTCAATCCTCTGGCAAAATATATAAATGACGTGGACGATTGCAATGTCATGGAATTTATAAACACTGGCTCCGTATTCTTTAAATGCCTGTATGCTCACTCACACTTCCATGTAAGCCTTAAAGAACTAAGGGCACATTTATTTTTAAACTGCAAGAGCGATATGGAGTTTTACCACCTAATGAAAACGCATTTTATGAACATGCCAAGATATGAGCATTTACACTTCTTATGTGGAATAAAACAGGTAACATGCCTCCAAAACTTCCAGATGTTCTTCAGTATGATTAGACATTGACAAAAGGTGCACTGATACCTACCATGTATACGAAACAGTCACCTTTAAGTAGTCGTTTGCAAGTGTAAGAATAATATTTGTAACAAGAGGTTGTTTCTGCAAGAGAACTGGTGAACTGGTCTTGCATTATTATGTTTAGGTAAATGTACTGATGAAAACTTATAATTATAATAATTTTAAATCATTAATTGTAATGTATTTCGCTTAGCTGATATAAATACAAACCACTGCCTAAGGAATCACAACTTCCACATCCAGATTTTCTATCCATGACTGTACCAAATTTCAAGTCAATATTAGGTGTGTTCAAATACCCTACACTAGCTGCACTAGTACAGATAATAGAAGGAGATAGAGTGAGACTCTGCATAAGTTGAAGAGAGATAAATTTGCACTGGTGTAGAGAGTGGAGGATTTTTTAACAAAGCTATCATAAACTGTTCCAGAGTAATCGAGCGCCGAAAGAAAGTTTTAGACAAGAGGAACTGACAGAATTTTTAAAATTTTGTTCCAACTTAAAATTTCGATGTTTTATGACATTCTAATCCTATTTGAACAAAATAAATCCCATTTTTTTATTGTTACTCTCCTTCCATGAAGTAGAAGTAATTAAACAACTCTATTAATAACTATAATCTTTTAAACAAAATTAAGCCGGTAAAATCTGACACAGGACTGTTATACCTATCAATACAGTACCAAATAACTAAATATAATGCAAAAGAGTACCCGTATACGTCGGTTTCGACTCGTAGCGCGCTCGATCGCAGGATGGTCAAGTTTAAAAAATCATATTTTCCGTTTCACTCAAAATATCAGTATGAATCAATCACTAAAAATAATTTTGGTCTTTTCTTATAATTTCATACGATCTAGTTTTTGTCAATTTCCCAAAATAAACAAAACCTCGCAGGCTACATTTTTCAATGCGCCGGCTGCGTAGAAATTCATGACATGTTTTTTTCTAAAATTTCTATAAGTATTGGATGTGTGTTACACTGTTGCGTTAAATGCAGTGAGCTACAATTTGAAAAAAAAAAAGAATAGATTTTTAGTTTATTTTTTGTGGGAGAAAACGCAAGTTATATTTTAATAAGTCAATTTTTCGCAATTTCCAAAATAAAGGTAAATTCGTGGATAAGGGTCGAAGGCAATCCCCGATTTTTTGCGCCCTCCGGGTTCAGATACAGCAGACAATTTTACATTGAGTACGACACTTTTCAGCCGTATGTCTGACAAGTACTTAGGCTTCGAAAACTAAGTTAAATTGGAGCTGAGATTCCCGACAATTAGGAATGTCACGTTTTTTATTTTTTGGAAAAATTCGTGTTATCAATGAAATTCACACTGGAAATGGATGAAAGATTCAATGATACCATATAATTTATGATGCTTGTAAAATTATTTTTAGCAAAAAAAAATGTTATTTTTTTAATATAATAATACATACAGGACATTCCCTGATTAAAGTAACAGTAGGCGAAGCGGGCACAGATTTTAGAATACCTTTTGCACATTTGGGGAATAATCTCTACTTATCTGAAATGTAATTTTGGGTGTAATTTTAATTTTTTTAAATCATGTAGGCTATGGCAAAATAGAAACTGAAAATACCTTTTACTATATGACCCAAAAAAAAATATTACATATGACAAGTTTTGCATGTTTTTTACCTCTAGGTATTGTACTAGTACGTGTATTGCTCTACAAAAATATACCACACCACATACATTAGAAAACTGTCAAGGCTGTCCGGAAAGGGGTAAAACTTTTGAAAAAAACGTAAACACATATTCATTACTCTTCGACATTGCCAGAGTTGCAGCTGGGGATAGTACACTAGTACACGACAGACAGTGTGATCAAGAGTGCTCGCTACACCATATATGCTCTACCGTTCCAGTCATGTTTCTACAGATTACACAAACATGTGTTGTTCTTACCCTTTAACTCTTCATGCAGTAGCGGCTTGCTATAAATAATTTTGGTGTGGCACCATAGAAGGGTGTACAGGAGGTAGTAGCAGAAACAAAGACGCTGTATTTAGTTTTCAATTTCATAAATTACTTAAAAACTATGGATAAAAGAACAAATAATACTAATCAACACAGAACACAACAATACAATCTTCTTTCGTTTAAAAAACTGTATTCATAAAATTGTTTAAAAGACCGTCATCAATGTAAGCATTTTTAAACATTCAAATCATTATTTTAAGAAGTGATTTTCCTCTTTAAATTAGTTCAGAGCGCAGAGCATTTTGTAAAATATTTTTAGATAAAATAAACAGACTGTAGACCATTGTTATTTGTGAGAAAAAAAATCGTTAACCCTCAGAGATCGGTGATTACATGACATATCCCAATATTTAATAATTAAAATTTTCATTTATTTATTTTAAAAAAATCTAATAATCCACGTATTTATTAAAAAGAGAATGTTACTTCTGCCATCCCCTTTTTACTACAACTTTGACAGAAGTATGTCGACTGTAGTCGGTCAGTTTAAAGTCACTTGTGTTTTGCAAAAATTTGGTTTGGTGTCGACAGTTTGTTTGCCACCAAAATAATGGCTTCTATGATTTCGGTCACACTTTGACTGCGTTGTAAAGATGATGCGCTAAAAGTCTGCCATCATTTTTGCCTAGTTTAAGGTTTCAACAGACTTATAACTTTAGTTACTATACTTATTCGAGTTAATGTATGACCAAATTTATTTCATAAAAAAAATTAGATTTAAGCTTAATAACCAATTGTTAATTAACTATTAGCTTATTTCACATTAGTGATAAATAATCTATTGGGAATATCACCAAATATCTGCGACCACTGGAGGGCTAATTGCCTTATCTCAAAAATACAGGCTACTGAAATTTAGCGTAGGAAATATTATAACAGCAGTTCAATCATTTTTTGAATATAACTTCACTACATTTCTTTCAACTGCAGTTTCTAATAAAAAAAAATAATTTAACCACACGAAAGCATTTGTAAAAATCTGTACAAAAATATAGTTCTACTTGGGGGTGATAAATTTACAAATTTAAAAACTTCAGAGTATAAAAATTTAATTAAGTACACTAAAATAAAAATCGATCTGTCAATAAAAAAATAATATGGGCAAGTGATCCTATTTACACTAGAACGTAAATACCTATTTGTTTCATTCGGCATTTGGGTCAAAGAAGAGCGCCGAAAATGCAAACACTAAGAATACTACTCCACCAATGATGGTAACTGTAAAAAAAAATCAGATAATCAATAAATAAACTTTGTCTTTCGAGGGGTTAACCTACCTGTCCTTACTGAGATTTTCTGAGCAATCATTCGGCCACCCAGCACGGCAACTCCAGTACACAACGAATGTCCCAAAATACCCCCGATTATCACACCATACACATTCTAGAAATTAAAAATAGATACACTGATAATAGCATTGAGACAAAGATCATAGCATGCGTATTTGTACGCTACTGATTTCTTAGTATTCTTGAAATATTTATAGTAAGGAATCTAGCATTCAAAAAAACGCCTCTAAAATGCCGAACCCTGAACTCGCGGGTATAAAATTTAAAAAATGTGGATATTATCCAGAATTTTATGCCGAATTCGATTCCAGAGGGCGCGATGTTGGCCAAGATTGCGAAATTGCAAAAAAAGTAATAATTTCGAAAAAAATTTGGAACTTAAATATTGCATTATCTTTCGTTTACATTGCATTTACAAGCTTATTTATAAAGATTTTTTAATAATTCTTATATCAATCGAAAGCTTAATGTTTGTAGTTTCATACAAGTGTAATAGAGAGAAATTATTTTCATTATAAACAACACCATAAATTGTTTAAACAATATATGCTCGGAAAGTGTAGTGTAATTTTCGGCATCGAGGTACTTTTGTTATTATTGCAGATAGATGTGTAGTTATTCGAGACGAAATACGTAGAAGAGACCAACGAACATTTTTTATTAAAACAATTTTTTAATTCGCTAAATAATTTAGGAGATATGATTTCTTTTAAATGAAGCGCATTGTTTTGGTCACAATAATTTTGCCACCTATGGCAAGTTTTATTTGATTTATCAGTTATATACATCCGCCATCATTTACCGCAACACAATTGACATTTTATTCTTATACAGCAGAGGATAATTAACAAAATAAACAAAAAAAAATCTAATAATATACACCAGGAGGAAATGTAGAATTTCGAAAAATGTAGGTTGGCAAGATTATTGTGACGGCCACTGTATAAGAGAAGCTAAGGTTTCAAAAAAATGTTGGCATTAGCCACCTCCATTACCAACCCCCACCTCATTATTAAAGGTGAAAAAAATTAAATTGTCATTTAGTGTGTGTATAAGAACGAAAGGCCTCAATTTTTTTTTACTTTATCCACCCCCACTACCACCCCCCGATGTGACATATCGTTTTGTGGGTTTTTGGGGTAGACGGTTTCAAATATTATATTATTAAAGTTCCATAAACAATTATTTTCATATATAAATTTTTTTCGTTGTGAGAGACTTGGATAGAAAATCTAGATGTGGAGGTAGTGATTCTTTGGGCAGCGGTTTTTTAACAAAACTTCTATAGGGGTACTTCATTCCAACTACTTTATTTTAATTAAAGTGCTATGAACATTTTCTTGAAAGAAGCTATATTTAGTTTTATCTGTTATAAAGTTCTCTTTTGTTTTTGTATTATAAGTATGTGACTATCAATAAATATGTTTTACTGCCTCATACACATATAAAGAAGTTATTGTAAATGTTTATGGATATGTGTGAAAAGCAATAAATATAGGTCAAATAGTCAAGAAAGTGTTGGTTGGAGCATTTATTTTATAAGATCAAAAACAGATATATGGGGGATGCCATTTTGGAGTTGCTATTTTTAATATTGCAAATTTTGAAAACAAAATTGGGGTGGTTTCTTAGGGGTTGCAAGAGGTAACACGGTTGCAGGCGTTTTATCAGACAAATCTTTCATGCCTTTTGCAGATTTTTTTATTTATATTTTTATATTTTCAAATAAAGGAGGTACTGCTTGTTAACGTAATTCTGAGATGCACATAGATAAGGAAATCATCAAATATAAATTTTATTCCCGCTATACAGTATGTCCGCGGATGGGGTTTACAATAGGTGTAATGGCTAAAATTTGTAACTTTTTGAGAAAATGTTATTCTTTATAAAAGTTTTTGCTTGCCTAAAAAAAAAATGACGTTGAGAAAAAATATATTTTTATTAAAATACTTTTCAGGTTTTGTCAAATTTTTATTATTTTTTTTTACTCTTATTTTATTTTGACAAATAATACAAGCTGTAGAAATTTGGAATCCTATTTTAGGAACATCCTGTATAATTCCTGTATTGTTCTATTTGATTGTTAGGTGCGTTTTTACCTAGTTATTTCTACATAGCATGACATACTGCATTAAAAAATTATTTTTAGAATGTTAACTGTCAAGTAAAAATTTTTTTTAATAGAGTTCATGACGGTGGCAGTTCATACCATTACTTTCTTCAACAATTCAGCGAGAGATTTCCCAATGTGTACATTTCGAGAATGGCAGTTCATAAATTGGTCCAAAAAATTAAAAAAAACTGGTTCAGTGCTTGACGTAAAGAAAAAGAAAAAAATGTATGATCAAAATGACACCACCACAATATTAGTGTTGGCATCTGTTGCTGAAAAGCCCAATTTTCGTTAAGAAATCGAGCTCGGCATTTGGAGGTGGTTAAAAAAGCTTGCATCCAAAAAATTTTGAAAGAGAATAAAATATTTTCATAAAAATCTCATTTTAACCATACCTTAGAAGGAGAAGATGAAACAAAATGACTAGATTTCTGTTTATGGGTTGGAAATTAAATTTTCAGTGGCAACACGAATTTTTATAAATTTATCATGCTCTTCGACGAGTCAACGTTTTCAACAAATGGGAGTGTATGTAGCTTCACAACATGTTGGGTATTGGAGTGGGACGAACCCCGAATTTAGAATTTTTACTGGAGGGCAATATTTAAAAAAAGTTAATGCCTGGTGTGTTTGCTTTTATCAATTCAGAATTGGTTATCTGATATTTACTAAATATCAGATAACCAATATATATTTTAGCTAAATAAAAGTTTGACAAAAACCGACAAGTATTTTACTAAAAATTCACTTATTTCAAAACATTGCAATATTCAAATGAAATTTTGTATTTGGTCAGACCATATAATTTATAACAACTCTTTTATTTCACATTTTGTTCCAAAATAAAAACTATAACCAGTTGACTCTTACAGAATTTTAGTAATTTTTAAGCACGCCTTATAAAAAATATTTTTCTCAACGTCATTATTATTTTTTGGGCAAGCAAAAACTTCTATAAAGAATAACATTTTCTCGAAAAGTTAAAAATTTTAGCTATTACACCTATTGTAAACCCCATCCGCGGACATACTGTATTGTTTCGATGAACACTGAATGTTGACACGTGAATCTTGTAATGAATTAACAAGGTAAGGCTTTACATAAAAACAATGTTTACACAGTACACACCCACCAACTTGTTAAAAATATTGTCAAGGGGAATTCTCACCGATCCTCTAACAAATTCCCCGACTATTCCAGGTCTTTAAATACTTTGCAAACAAATACATTATAAAATCAATAAGAATCTTGCAAGATAATTAAATTTGGAAAATAATACTCACAAACGTTAGCTAATATCATTAAAAAACCCGCAGTTCACAAAAAAATATTTCTCATAATCGTATATTAAATATAAGCTGTAAAGGTCTGCATAATTACATACTCCGACTACGAGTATGTATTCTATGTTCCTTTGCTGTTCCCGTTCAACATAGTGTGATGTCACAGCCATTCTCATGCCTATTGCCTTGTTTGAAATTAATAGCTAGGGATTACGACTTTAATTATTTGTAGTTCAATCAATGAATGCCCAAAAGGGGATTGTAGAGTACATGGAGGAGGGGAGAATTTTTCTCTTCGGGAATATGTTAGGGGTAGTTAGGAAGTAAACATACTAAAAGTCCCTGCCTCTAGCCTCGCCGCTTCAGGGGGAAAGGAAGGGTGGAAAGCTTCATTTTTTCGATTCTTCGCTTATAACTCGGAAACGATGCGTCATATGGAAAAAGGTAATCTATGCAAAACTCAACATAATTAGATTTCCTACAATAATGTCTTTATTGATTTTCTTCCTATGTGTTATAGTTTACAAAATATTCGCCAGCCAAAATAGATAAATTAATAAATTAATTAATTAGGTACCTTGACTATTTCTATCAAAGCGGGCGGGAACTTTTAGTTTGTTTACTTCTTAACTACCCCCAACACATTCCTGAAGAGGAAAATTCTCCCCTCCTCCATGTTCTCTACAACTCTTTCGTTGACTGGACAATTGTTACATTTGTTCATATAAACAAACACTCTAATGAAATAAAAAAAAAATATCTATTGTGTCACCCATGTAATTATAAAGTTTGTATTAACATCCGCCGGCTTAATTAATTTTATAGGTATTTTTACAGAGGAAATTATTTTGTCTTGTCTCTTTGTACTGATGGTTTATTTCGCATTAATAAACCTTTGTTCTTTATTTACACTAGCTGAAGTGACAAAATTACTTGCTCTCATATTGCCTAATAAATGGCTTTACATCGTGAGCTATATAAATTCCTATCTAAATCTATAAACACACAGTTTTTCTTTGTGAACTGAACGGGTAAGAAATATAACAGTGTTAATCACAACAAACAAATGTTGAATATTTAAGATCAACACTCTCGCAAACCCTAAATTTTTCAATTTAATGCGACAAACCAAACCACAGATTAAAGACTCTTATATACAGAGCGACCCATTTTTATTTGTTGGCCGATTTAAATGATTTTTTTTTAATGATAGAGCTTCAATAACTTTACTGTGGTAGAAAATTTCAGAGCGAAATTTAAAATTTCAAAGCCTATTTCGATTTTTTTTTTCAAAGACGGAAAATCCAAAAAAAGTGTTAGCAATTTTTTAATCTCAAATCTGGCTACGCCCCTGGGCTTAGGGTACCCTCAAATGGGTATGACTGAAATTTAACAAAAAAATATTGGTTTGGAACACTAATATAGCTTAATTAAAATTTATATCATGTTACCGAAATATTTTGAATGTTTGTCATGTAATTCACAATTGGGTTGTTGACGAATTTTCAAAAATGGTGAAATATGGTAGTGGAGGACTTAATTTAGTTATATATTTAATTTGGAAGAAAAATTCTTGGCGCAACATATTTTAAAAAATTGTTAAACTTCGACTATTTGAATGTGCCGCGAAAACGGTAGTGACATCATAACGGCAGTTAGATGTGAACTTATAAGCAGAACAGATGAAGACGAATAAGTTGACATTGCTGACAAGAAAGAAAATTACCTCATATGTCAAAAGTAAATTTGACGTTTAGCTAGCAGTAATTGATGTTTGCAGTTATTGTTACTATTTTTTTACAAAACGACTAAGGCAGTATATCTGTAAAAGCTAATTCTAACATTCTACTTGCGGTAGATATATTTATGGTCAGCGAATTTTTAAAAAGAGACGATCGTTTTGACATTGCAATGGTTGGAAGTGCAAAAGCTGCAAGGTACTTACGTTACAGCTGCTATAGACAGTACAAACTACTGTAATTTTTGCAAGAACTTCCTTATATGTCTAATAGGTATTTTATTATTTAATTTAGATTAATTTGTTAACTATACTTTGTATTTTATTAAATATTTCCTTTTCATTGTTTTATTTTCTATTAACTATATATACATGCGTATCTAACTGAAAACAACAAAATAAGTTTATCTACTAAAGAAATTAGTTATTATCTATTGATACTGCTAAGAAGGGTCAGAATGAGACTTACGAAGATATCAAGAAAGGTCTGTATTATAACAAAAATTAATAAATAGGTAAGTACTTTATGCTAGTATCTATCTAAGCAATAAACAATGATATGTATTTATAACACACATAATTCAAAGGGCATTTATAACTACAATCCAACGCATTCGTAGCCATTTCCGACTGATTGTGTTCACCGACTTTAGACGAGTTTCACAGTTTGTTTCATATAGTTTTTCAGCTGCGAGTTTTTAAATTTCCTTTCTTAATTTATATTGACCATCCTAGTATTATGGGGCGTCTAGGGAGCTTCATAAATAATCAATAGCTAACAAAAACAACTGCACTTTATTCCAACATAAACTAGATAAAATACATAAAAACAGATTAAAGACATTTCCCTCCTTTTAGGAAGTCAAAGCATGAATAACATTCTAATCTAGAGCCGTTAAGAATACACCCTGTTTTATCCACCAGTTTGGCGGGTAATTTAAATTTGTAACAGCTAGAACAAGTCTTGTAATGCGGCCGTTTTTTCTACAACATAAACCCATATTAAAAATCAAATTCCTACATTAAGATACAACTTACCACAAATAAAACGCTTAGAATACATTGTAATTTGTTACTTTACTTGACATTGAAATGGTCTCCACAATAAGAAGACTTGGTCCTTCTCTGGTGGCTTTGAATCATTCATTATTACGTTCAGCGTTTATTATTGGAACACAACAGTTTTTCTGGTGAATTGGTGGTATTATTTACATAGTACGGCAGAAAACACTATCTGTACTTATATTTATCCATAACTAGATGCTGTTAAACTATACCGAATTGTAACCTATGAACGTCGGTTGAATTTGACGTTACATATAATGTCAGATTAAACTGTCGTGATTGTCTTTTTTCTCCGTCGCTATCAGTGAGTTTCTAAATTAGTACACGTTTCTCGTCGTTTTATAACTAACTTCTCTACAGACAGCCGTTATTATGTCATCTCCGTTTTAAATGCATGTATTTTTGTAATTAATATTATAATATTATAAGACTTTCTTTTCAACTTCTACATGTTTCTAATGATTTTTTATGAATAATTGTTACTATTTAATATAGATTCTCCTCAAATTTTAACTTAGTGCAACAACCCAATTGTTTAAATAATATTGTTTACAATGCTTTAGATCATTATCAGTTGAATTTTAAAAATTTATAGTCATCGGTTACTCAATATCTGCATTAAGATTGAAATTAATGTTGGAACATTTTTTTGTACAAGACTACAGTTAATTGTAGTCTTAGCATACCTTATCATTATCATGAAACAACTTCATTGGTATCAATACATCACCTCTTCAAATATGTTGGCATCACCCGGGGGTGATTAAACTGTTATTTGAGTTGAAATTAACCGAACAAAATTTACCAAAATTAGTAATATACATGCATAGAAACTGAAGGACTCCGGTCGATAGCCATTTGAATATGTAGTTTTTATGCATTCAATAAAGAACTTTTATTATTATTATTATTATTTACAGGCAAAATTCACTCTATCTTACCTCACGAGCACCCAAAATGATAGTCGTTAACTGCGACCTATCACCCCATTCTGCTAAAAATGTAAGGGTGAACGCTTGTAACAGTATCCTTGAAATTTCATACCACATTGACTTTGGCCTTCTGGTGGCACTGCTGGTACTACCCGTTTCAACATCAGGATTATTTTCTCTTTCTCTCTGAAAAAAAAAAATGCTAATAAAACAAGTATATTTATTAAATTTGTAGAGACCAACTCATGGACTAAGATTTTCTCTATCGATAAGTTACACAGGTACACAAAAAAAATGTGAGGTCCAAGAGACTAGACTCCTCAACTTATGAAATATGAATTAATATCCATATTTAACATATAGAATAACAACAAGCTAAATAGCCCAGATGACAGAGAACATTTTATAGTGAAACCTGCAAATAATTTTTTTTTTAATGAGTTTGTGAGTGTATAGAATAATATCCTGAAAAGTTTACATTCCGCTCGGATGCAGAACATAAAAAAAAATGAAAACAAATTTTTTTTCATCAATTTTTTCAAAATTTTGAAATTAAGTCAGGGTAGAAAAAAATAAAAAATACAGGTGGATAGACCATGTGTTTCTGAACAAAAAATGTCCTAATGAAATTTATCGCTAAAGCCACGGTATTCCTGGGAAAAAATAACTTTGTCACTCTGCGCGGCCAAGCGCACGGTTAAATGCATACTATGGAACCTCTAAAAATTCTTGGCAGTTCTAACGAGTAAAATATAGCTTTTTTCGCTTTCTGATTACACATTTTTAACATTTCTCTTAGTGAATAGGAGGATAAATAGTGAGTATGGAGGCAAAATATATAATTATGAACGAATACACAGACACCACACATAGCCGCTGAATCGCTTGCAGGAGTTTTTACGTGCCTTTACTGTATTGTATTTATTACAGGTACACCTATACACATTTCAGCTATATCCAATGAATTCCTTATACATTTGTTAATGTATTGGGAAAGTTCCAGAATTTATATTCAAAACAATCAAAGATATTTTCATAGTTATAAGGACAAGATCGTGAAAATCACAATTATTTCTTATCATGATCTGATTGATCATGTTTTCGAAAAAATGCATACAAGTAAACGAATTTGTGTTTGAACATTCAAAAAGTATACAGCCTCCAATATATATATTAAAATGATTTGAGATGTACTTTTCTTTGAATCCCCGTTACTACAACTTAATAAACCATAATAATCATGAAGTGTACATACTTTTTAACAGGCCTCAATGAAGAAAAAAAATTTTTGAAAGGCTTTTATTTTTTCTGTATTTTTTTTATTACGACGATTGAGTTCAGGCGTGATAATATATATAAGTATATTTTTCCCATCCATCCTTTGCTTGTATTGTTTAAGACACAAAAGCATCAGAAAGCTACAATTTCTATCTTTTAAATGAACCAATACTCATATAGATTGAACAAATTCTGATTTAGTGACATGTAATTCAGTGTCGGTGTCACAGTCATGCGTATTCAAGCGCGCGCACGCATGGATCTCGCTCCGAGTTAAAATGTTACACTTGACTATTTTTTTCCGGAAAAACAGTGGCTTTAACGATAAATTTTGTTAAAACATTTTTTGTTCATAAATACATGATCTATCCATATGTATTTTTTATTTTTAGCCTGACTTAATTTCAAAATTTTGAAAAAATAGATGAAAAAAATTTTCTTTTCACTTTTTGTTTCATGTTCTGCATCCGAGCGAAACGCAAACTTTTCAGGATATTATTAAGTATATACTTTCACGAACTCACTAAAAAAAGAAATTATTCATTTTGCAAGTTTTTGTAGGTGTACCTTCATCGACTGGGCTAAAAAAGCATTATTCTCTTCACCAATTTATTGAACTTTTTATATAATTGTTACACATTCTATAGGATACTCCTCATAGTTTTTTGTAAATAATGTTAGTTTTAGACATTCTTTATTTTATAATACGAATTTAGTTTTTTGTGTGCCTATGCACAGGCACATACAAAAAAGCGCGCGACGTATCATCATACTTTCACTTTCTTCGGAACATGGAGGTAAAAATACAGGTCTTTAGTTTTCGATTTTAAAATAAAAAAAAGGTTGGTAAGTATGCAAAACGTATTTACCACCAGTAGATATCATGTCACGTGTTTGTATTTGGGATGACTCATCACACAGACAGACATAAGCACATAAATTCATTCAAGCTATTACGTTCTGAAGATAAAAAAAAATCGTCATAGATCATTAGATAAACATCTTGTTAATTTTGATGCTATCTCGTTCATTTATTACAAATTGTACAAATAAGTTAAAGTCAATAGAAATTGAAAAATGTTATCGGTAAAGATGTGTAAGTGCAACAATTACTAAATGTTTAATTGATTAAATAATTTTTAGTTACATATGGTAGATAATAATATGTTTTCTATCTTAAAACTTTGTAAGAGAACAGTACTGTTGTGAGCAACAAAAAATGGGACAAGTCTTATAACGTATTTTTGCTAAAATCTAGTTGTGTACATCTAACTTTAATTTTTGTGACATTGTCAGTTATTTGTCAAAATTCATTGCAAATGTGCAAAAAGTAATATGCCCCATAAAAGCGATTCAGTTAATGCTGGAGTTATTGCTAAAGCAGAAGATGGATGGTCAATGAGACAAATTGCACTGCATTAGAATATTAACAAAAATTCGGTGTGTAACATTTTAAAAAAGTGGAGAATAAACGGTACGATTAGTAGAAATCTTGGTTCAGGCCGAAGAAGGATATCAACTCAACAACATGATTTGCAATTGGTAAATACATTAGTAGAAAATCCATTTTACTCAGTTATTCAGGCTGCTGTAACGGTTTGTTGTCGGGTATTAATCGGAGATTAATCAGGGTCCAGATTAGTTAATAAGACAGCCCAATAAAAATATAAACAATTTATTTACTTCTTCAG